>CM046379.1:25717890-25918240 GCA_025413485.1 Ficus microcarpa | reverse complement strand
TTTCTTCATCTACGACACTTGAATGTAAACACGTTTGTTCAATCCTAAAGTAACAAGCAAAAGCTTGGAAAATAAAAATCTATAAAGGCTGGTTGGCAGTAGGCATTATATACAGCAAGGCTCTTGAATGATCAGTAATGAAAATGCATCACAATCTCTGCATACTGGCAGACGGTATTTACAAGTCACAACAAGGTTTCTTGAGTAAACACTAGTGAACGACAGAGGAAATAGAACAGCATGCCTCTTTCGTTAATCGAAATCGGCCAAGTCATCATGTACTCTACGCGAGAATGAATTTGGAATTATGATTTTTAAGTTTTGGCTATAAAAAGTTCTACAGTTTGGAGCAATACTGATATGAGGCATGAGAAACGAATACAAGATCTAATGCATTTCTGGTCTAAAGCAGGGAACTGTGACAGAAATAGAGTAAACCTAGGGACCGTTCTAGAGTAGAGATAATTAACCTGTTAATTTATTCAAAGACCACCAAAGTCTGCAGGAAAAAAAAAAAAAAAGGATACCGTAATTTAATAAAACGCCAAGGAAATAATATTGAAGTTATAATTAAATAGTAGTTGAACTTGGATATTACCTGACCAGGCAGCTTATGCAGCACTAGATCGGGAGGAAAACAATTACCACAGAGAAAACAAACAAATGTAGAGGGTAATTTAGAACACAAATTTTCTATTATTCTGCATAAACAAATGTAGAGAAAACAATTACGACAGAGAAAATAAACAAATGTAGAGACCAAAATTCATCATCATATTCCTGCTTGTTCAACTAGTCTACAGTTAGTGACCAATCCGAACACCATATCATGGTCATAAACCAACAAAAGAAAGAGAGAGCACACAAATTCCATTCTGCACTTTATTCAGAACCAAACAAATTCTGTGTCTTATATCTGAGTAATAAGTATGAAGTTCATTCTCACAAAAACTGTAAGATACTTTAATGTTGCAGGACTTTAGTTCTTACTGTAAAAACTTACAGGCAACATGCTAGAATTCCGTTAAGAAAAAGCCTTAATTCCTCCTATTTGAGAGCAATAAGAAAAGAAAAGGAACAATAAAAGAGCACACAAAAAAAATTTATAGTAGTTCATTATCAATGTGAGATCTTCGTCCTTATGCCAGTAGAATATCACTATGATCAGAGAAAGGAGTACAAGGTATAATCCACTCAAATGTCTCTCTCATTCTCTCTGTTTCTCTCTTCAGATTCACTGATATATCACGAGAATTATGCAAACCAATACAGTCTTATAAGTTAACAAATCCTTCTGGAAAAAAGGACAAAGAACCAATGGCCTAACGGTATCCCTCACAATTGTAAGCACTTTAACTATAAATCAATAAGCTTGTTTTCAATGAGATTACATGTCGTTACACAGCCTTTTAAGTCCATGTTGGGAATCAGAAAGTTTCCAACCATTCCTCTTGTTGTCAATACCACATAAGTGGTCAATCAGACACTATTTTCCATTACAAAACATCCAAAGTTTCGTAGGGAAACATTCCCATTGCCAAAAATTGAAGGTAATAAATCTGAAATCTATTAGAACATTTCAAACTCAATAACTTCAAACTCTGCTATTACTCAAAATAATCCGGCCCAGAAGCACAACAATCTTTAATGATCACTTTATGTTCAGTAATTTAATCATACTTCTCTCGCCAAGAGTATACCAGAAAGAAAACCCATGAAAGGGCTAAGGCCAAATCCCCAATAACCTGCTTAGGCCAATCCCAAGCCAAAACCTCGAGCCTCCTCTCGAAGCAGATCCTCCAAAGGGCCATTGAAACGTGAAGAAGAACACACCCTTTGGCGAAAAAGCCCTGAAACGCCTTCTCCTTCACAAACGCCACCATAAACAGGAAGAACCCAATTACGAAAAGAAGCAAACCTGCGAAGGAATTCGAGGTTTGGATCAACAACTGGTCGTGTGGTGTTGAACCGAGAGCTTCCGAGCCGTCTCGACGCCATGGCCGAAGACAGAAATCTCCTTGAGGTAGAACATTATCAGTGATCCACAAGTTAACGAAATTAACGAATGAAGGATACAGATCACCGAGAACATAGAAGAAGATCCCATTTCTTTGATCCCAAACAAAACAAACAAAAAAAGTTCAAGTTTTTCCAATGTGGGTCATTACAATTTTAAAAACCCACGAAGAAGACCCGATGTGGATCAAAATGTAAAAAATGATGAAAACCGAGAGAGCCCAGATGAATTTACTGATCAAAGAACAAAACCCATCTTATTTTTTTTTTTTTTTAAATTTATTTCGGATCGGTTTTTACAAAGGCTCCAGAATTCGAACTTATAGAAGGGGGTAGCCTTGAGATTTGTTCTGAAGAGATGATAAATGAAGAGACAGGAGAACAAAAACCCATGAGATTGCGCGCTTCGATGAGGGATGATGAGAAGAGAATCTGATCTGGAATTGGGAATGGCGAGAAGACGCCAAAATCCAAGCCAGGATTCGAAAGAGTTGAAGTTATTTGGGATTTTTGGTTTATTGAAGTGCGTGCAAACGGAGGTTGGATTCGGCGGCTTTGGTCGGTATTCTCTTTTGGATTTGGCGGGTTTGACGGACAGCCCGTTGCCGGGGCCGTTTCGTGGCTGTTAATTTGTAAACGACTTGTCGTGTTGTTTACAAACGACAGCGTTGAGAAAGACTGAACGACTAAATAAAATACGAAAAACGACATCAATTTTTTAATACGGGAAGCTGCATGTCGTCTTGTGCATAAACGATACACTGAACAATGAAACGGACGACTAATCGTTTAACTGTAAACGACATGTAATTTGATGGTTAATGACTTAATGTTGTAGGCAATTAGCCAATTAGCCAATTTAGACGTAAATGACATGTTCATTGCTCATTCTTTTTTCTTTTTCTTTTTCTTTTTTGTTTTTTTTTTTGGGGTAGAAATCTTGCTTCGAATAAACTGATAGCATGATAAGTTAACGAACATAGGTTGGGTACATGATCTTATGTTTTGAAATTTGGGGACAAAGTATAACAAGAACTATAATTCTACAGAAAATTTTGTAATTAATCCTTTAATTAGGCTTAAATGATGACAACTATTGATACCAAACCCTAAATGTTGGTTTCAGCTCCAATCAACAGAGGGGTGTTTGGTATGCAAAAATCTTTGGGTAGAAATTGAAATCTTCTCACATTCTTATGTTTAATATATATAAAATTTAAAATTTTACAATTTTGAATAAAAGGTGTTTACCGTTTTATTGACAGGAAAATGTTGCTTCATGTCATCATTTTTTTTTTTTGAAAGTTAAATGACAACGAAGTGTCGTGACTACATAATGTCGTTTTTTCAACTCAAATATAGTAAAATTTGTAGGATTAAATGACAATCGTTTTATGACAAAACTGTGTTTATTTTTATTGCACACATTTTCTTATTAGAACGATATATCATTAGTGTATAAATTACAAACTTGTAGCAGTTATATATGGTGTTTGAAACATAAAGTTTAACATACCATGACATTATCCAATTTCAAATGTTCTTATCCTCTGAGGAAATAACAATTTATATACGACTTATAAGCAAGTACCTTAAATAAATTTAAGCAAAGAAAGAAGAAATCCTCGCGCAAAAAACATACATGTGTATGTATACATTATATATATATATATATATATATATGCGCATACACGCACTCGTTCATGTATAAACATACGCATTATATGTGAACTAGTGTAAGTGCATTACACGCTTTCTTTGGTCAAACTTAATCCTAATGGCTATAGTACGAGGCCAATTAGAAATTCACTTTGGTTGTCTTTATGCCTAGTAAATTCTTTTCACCGTATAAGGTTATGGGAATGGAATTGCCCCCAAAAAGTTGACTGACTTCTTTATTTATTTTTTCCCCCAAAATGATAAATATTTTGCTAATTAAGGAAATAGAAACTTTAAATTCAGTAATCTCTTGTTGACTGCTAATTGTACGAAGAGCTTTGGGTGGTTTCTTATGTCAGTCCTATATGTGTGTGTCAAATTCTCTCCTTCTAGAAAACTTCCAATCCATTTAATAGATAATCACTTCCCACAATGCTAGACAACACACTATTGACCTTGACCATTATTGGAGCCCCAATTTATCAGTCATATTTTTCCACTCTTGTGACTTTTTTTTTTTTTTTTTTGAAAAGCCACTCTTGGGGTTATGTACGAGTCTTTGTAGATTTATGTATACATATTTTTAAGAACGAGTCTTTGTAGATTTATGTATATATACTTTTAAGAAAAGAATACCCTAAAATTATAAAAGAATAATTAGTCTAAACCTTCATTGAATTTTTTTAAATGTGATGATTTGATTTTAATTTTTTATTTACTTTTAAAAGTTTGTTTGGTATGTAAGTTTGAGTTAAGATTTTTAAGTTGTAATAGTAATTTTTGTTGACTTTTTAGATAAAATAAAAACTTTTTCAGAAAGATAAAAAACTTTTTAAAAAAAAAACAAAAATTTTAATTCAAACTTCGAGTTTGAATTTTATATTCAAACAAGCACTTAAATTTTGACCGAGACAACTTTAAACTCGTTAAATATTAACAATCTTAATTCTTTCCATCTAACACAATAAGCGAATATAATGGACAAGTGAGTTTCAATATCATTCTTTAGGAGTGAGTGTGGGGTGACATTTACGATTTTGTAGAGCTGTGAACACTGGGTAAGTGAAGCTAAGGCCAGCAAAGAGTAACACACCCAGTATGGACGACCTTTATTGATATTGATTAACCCTTTCATGGGTTGGTCACAGTTAAAACTTTACCAATTTTTCTTAGGGCAATCGGTAATATCCTTGTCCTCTCTCCGTACGACGAAGGAGTTTTAGTAAAGTAATTATATCGTCTTTTTTTTTTTTTTTAAAGGAAAACTTTCACCTTTTTTTAATATTTGATTTTATATAAAAAAAGAGTTGCGCCCTAAAAAAAAAAAAAAAAAAAAAAAAAAGGTTTGCTCGAGGCAAAAGTCTATTTTCAAACTTGGCCAGTTTCTTAAAAAACATTTATTTCTGAAATTGCGTAAAAGTTGTTTATAAAGAAGCTACTGTACATTTTTACATACATTGTTCACCTCAATTGCAACTATTAGACGGTGAAGAAAAAAACTAGGTAAATTATTTAATTATTTATAGTTTTTAATTCATATTTTTTATGACTAAATTTATTTCTTTTTCACACCTAATGATTAAGATTAAAACTTGTGCCTAAAACATAAGTTTGAAAAGGTTATTAAAAGATTTCAATGAAAAATTGAAAGATTTAAGTTAAATTGAAAAATTATTAGAGTACGTTTAAAAACAGCTTTTTAAACATTCCAATGCATCGCTTTTCAAACATTCCAATATTGAAAAATGTACCATATATTTCGGGAAAATTTTATGCAGCTTCTAATATTTTTATCTTTTTTAAAAGCAACATAGCTTATTTGAAAAGGTAAATTGAAGTCACAGCTTATCTGAGTAGTTAGTAATATTTGGGAAGTCATTCATAAAAAATAAAAAAAATGACTTTCCTTCAAAACTACAATAATAATGATAGTAATTATGAAAATCACAAAAGCGTGTAAGAAAGAATTGTGATGTTTATTTAAAAAAAAAAAAAAAAGAATTGTAATGTAATACTTTAATTATTGTCGATCGATAAATCCTATTGGAATTTTTCTGGAAAAAAAAAAATCAGCAACAATGGCTGAAAAGTGATGCAATCCACTTCAAACTTATATTTTTAAGATTGAGTAAATACTACTCAAATTAAAAATCGAACTAATGATGTGATTGCATATATAATCTAACGGTAATTTTATTTAAAAATGCAGAATTCGAATCCTTCATCCTCAAATTAAAAATAATCAAACTAATGATATAAATTATCTCATATTCTCATTAGCTCTCTTTGGTTTTTTTTTTTTTTTTTTTGGTTTAATATTTGTTACCGGCACTGATAAAAATAATATTTTATGGCAAAAAAAAAAAAAAACCCCTCTTCACAAAATTGTTATAATTGCAAACAGTAATATTAAAATGCACTATAACGATTGTCTATATCTATTGGCAGTGATTTTATTTGTGTTCGTACTCATTTTTTACGTTTTTTTTTTTAATTTAAAAACTTGTGTTTTACAGTTTTACTCCCTAAATTTTGAACTAATCACACTTAATTCATTTTGTAGTTTTTTTTTTTAAATAAAAGAAAAAAACAACACCTAACTACACGTATAATTTTTAATTATAAACCATTACAATAGTTTTAAACTATCGTAAATAATTATTGTAATTATGACAAGTAATTGCAAAATACACTATAATGATTGATAATGATAATTATGATCAATTTCAATTTTTTTTAAGGATGATCAATTTCATTTGTGCCTTCAGACTTTCCAGTTATTCTTATATATATATATATATATATATATATATATATATTTCCATACTCTAATTATCTTTTGAATGTTGAATTAGTCACACTTAACTCATTTGGTTAGTGTTTATACTAAAAAACTAAAAAGAGTATGTGATCACATTTATATATTTAATACTCTATTTTTAGTATAATTTTAAGGAAACTCTAAAATACGGGATTAAACAATAATAAGTAAAAATATAAGGACAAAATGAGCGTTTTTAAAAAATATAAAAGAGAATAATTTTATTGTTACAATTACTTTAAAAAAAAAAAATAGGAGAGGCTGTGGTATAATCTTTTTCAGAGTAATTACCGGTAGAGCTCTTTTTTGAACTGTTAAGATTAACGATTGACATATTATTAGTGTATCATAATTACTATACACCTTACCTCATTATACCCCTTCCCACCCCAATTTTCTCCGTCGCCAGTGACTTCCCGGCGTCGCCGGTGACCTGTGCCCTGTGCCCTGTTGCCAACAACGTCCCGATGCCAGCGACCACACCTCTAGCCCCACCACCCCAGGCTTGGCTAGCCCCCCACCCTATCCCCGGCAACCCCCTTCCCTCGCCCCCCCTCCCGATCCCCACTCCCACCCCAGTTCCCCCCTCCTTTGGCCCCCTCCACCCAGTTCCCCCCTCCCCTGGCCCCCCCACCCCAAGCCACACCCCTCACTAGGCCGGCCCCCACCTAGCCCTGCACCCTCATTCCCCAACACCCCATTTCCCCTAGCATGGCCCCCCCTCGCCTCCCCCCTACCCAAGCCTCCCCGGGCCCCCTCTCTTTCTTCCCCTTTTTTCTCTTCTCTGCTCTCTTTTCCCTTCTCTTTGCCCCCAGCCCCCCACCCTTGGCCCCTTGGCACCCCACCCACCCCACCCCGATAGGACCCCCCCACCCCCTCTCTCTTCTCCTTTTTCTCTTTTTTCTCTCGGTGGGGGGAGTTGGTCGCGTCGGGGTGTAAGGGGGTGCGGGCTGGGAAAAGAGAAAGAGGGGAAGAAAGAAAGGAGAAGAAATAGGGAGTGGGTGGGGGGGGGGGGGTTCCTATCGAGGGGGCACCGGGGTAGGGGTGCTAGGGGAAAGGGGACCTGGGGTGGGGGGGCACCGAGTGGGTTGCGAGTCGGGGGCCGGGGGGGGGTGTCGGGGCATGGGGGCTGGGGCTGGGTGGGGGTGACCGAGGTGGGGCCTGGGGTGGGTCGTCGGTGTCAGGGCGCTTATCTACGGCGACGAGAAGGTCATTGGTGATGAAGAAGACTTAGGATAGGAAAGGTAATATGAGGTAAGGTGTATGATAAATATGATACACTAACAACATTTCAAACGTTTAACGGTTCAAAAAAAAACTCTATTGATAATTATTTTGAGAAAGACTCTACCACAGTCTCTTAAAAAAAATTGTACTCACAGTTGAAAAAAAAAAAAAAATCAATGTTATCTTTAAAATACCTTTGAAATTATTATTTAATAAAAAAAACTAAACCATTTCTTGAAAAAAAAAAAAAAGATTTAAAAAGGTTTAAAACCTTCCCCAAAAGTTTGGTCTTTTACAATAAAAAGGGGTTAATGTCTTGATGAAGCATTGAAATGGCAAACAGGACCCAACAACCTTCTTTTGAACAAAATGACCAACTCCAACTGTTTCTAGTCAGAGAAAGAGGAGAGAAAAGGTGGAGTTACTGTTTTTGTTCAGAGATATAATAAAAAGGATAAAATATATTTTTATTGACTGAGCATTTAGCCGCTAAAAAGCCGTCCGAAATTAACTACGATTTTTTTATTTTATAAATTATAATTCTTAATACTGAAATTGAATTATCTTTTGAATACGCGTTGAACGATCAAACCAAAACCAAGCCACTCAAGCTTTCTCTTTCTTGGTAATTAAGCCTCATCAGCGTCAGACTTTTTTTTTTCAATATTCTTATTTCTTAATTCCTTATCTGGGTTTTCTTTGGAATTCCGGTTTTTGATCATCTGACTTGTTCCTAAAGTCCCTGATCATCAAAATCAAGGCAAAGGGATTTCTGGGTTTGATTGAATTTGCCAACTTTGGAACTGGGCATGTCTGAATTTGTCAAAATTTTATCTTCATTCTTTCTGGGCTCATGCTCTTTCTGAAGACTTCAGAAAGCTGTGTTTTGTGAGGTCTTTTTCGTAAGTGGCGAAGTTGAAGTTGGGGAATTTTTATTTATATGTGTGTGTCTTGTATTTGAATCTTGATATTTCAAGAATTGTTTTTATCTGTGAATTGGATATAAGGTGAAGCATGAATTCTTTGAGTGGTTATTGGTTGTTGATCAAGTGGTGAGATTCCCTTTTATGGAATTGAGAGAAGGACAAGTTTTAGGGAAGTTTGGGATTGGTTTTTTGGTGCTGATCTTTTTTTGCTTGTGAGAGGGGTTTTGAACCTTTTGTCGGTATATCTATCTATTCGTTTGTAGTGAAGAATGGGTTGTGCCTGTTCAAAGACTTCTGCTGTTGAAGACAGCAGGGGGGAGAGTCCTAGGAAGAGATCATCCTCTTCAAGTAAGCGCTACTCGGAGCTGAAGGTTCCGAGGCACAATTCTTCAAGAAGAGAAGACGGTGCTCGGATAAAAGAGAGGTCGGATGGCGGTGATGTGAAAGTCATGTTGATCGATAAGAAAGCCAACGGTTCAATGAGAAGCTACGGGGCTCATGAAACCGAGAGGAAGAAGGCGGAGAAGGCTGAAATTACCGCCTCGAATCATCCGGGTTCTGGAAGAATTCCGAAGGCTACTCAAGGAGAACAGGTTGCTGCAGGGTGGCCGGTTTGGCTCTCTGCAGCGGCACCTGAAGCTATCAAAGGATGGTTGCCACGGCGTGCTGATACTTTTGAGAAGTTGAATAAAGTATGTTTATTTCTTTACCAAATGTTCAATTTGCCTTTATCTTGTAGAGTAACTAATGCCATAATTCAGTAAGTAACCAGTAAATTATGCACATACAAAATAATGATTATCATGTGATTACTAGTCGGTTAATGGACCTTTCTCTTTTCCGCTTTTTTATGAATTGTTATCATAAACAGAAAGTGAAACGGAAGCAAGTAATTTGGGACACGCTAAATCTTTTCTAACTGTTCTGCAGGACGTTGGTTGATTATTTAGTATATCGATATCTTTATTCTCACTAACTTGCTTTTGACATGTGATGGCATGTTGATTTTGCAGATTGGCCAAGGAACTTATAGTAGTGTTTATAAGGCTCGTGATGTCGTTAACAATAAATTTGTTGCTTTGAAGAAAGTACGGTTCGATAATCTTGACCTTGAGAGTGTCAAGTTTATGTCAAGGGAAATCCTTGTTCTGCGACGGCTTGACCACCCTAACATAATCAAGTTGGAAGGGTTGATCACATCTCGTACCTCTTGTAGTTTATATCTGATTTTTGAGTATATGGAACATGATCTTACAGGACTTGCATCATGTCCGGAAATAAAATTCACTGAACCGCAGGTACCCTAGTCGTTTCTAATTCTGCATGTTCTAGTATTCTCTTCTTGTGGTTGTTTAGCAAAACATACACATAATTCATTTAAATATGGTATTCCTCTCTCTTACAGTTGATTTTAATATATGTTCTCTCTCTCTCTCTCTCTCTCTCTCTCTTATTTTATTTTTATTTTTTGTTTAATGCTTATAATCTAATTTTGTGCTCACTTTTGTTTAGGTCAAATGTTACATGCAGCAACTTTTGAGTGGACTTGATCATTGCCATAGTCATGGTGTTTTGCACCGTGACATAAAGGGTTCAAATCTTCTCGTTGACAATAACGGCGTATTGAAAATTGCGGATTTTGGTTTGGCAAGTTTTTATGATCCTCATCTTAGTGTTCCATTGACCAGTCGTGTGGTTACTCTTTGGTATAGACCACCAGAACTTCTACTAGGAGCCTCTCATTATGGGGTCGCTGTGGATTTATGGAGTACTGGTTGCATTCTGGGAGAATTATATGCTGGCAAGCCAATCTTGCCCGGAAAAACAGAGGTAAAATTAGGAATTCGTTTTCAGTATCAGATGTATTGCTCATGTGGAAGCTGCTGAAGATTTTTTTTTCCTCCTTGTACTACAGACAAACAAACTTTTTAAAAAAATATATGTGGTGCCTATAAACTATATACTTTTATGTTTCAGGTTGAGCAGCTTCATAAATTTTTAAGCTCTGTGGCTCACCATCCGAGGATTATTGGAGCAAATTGCACTTACGACAGTCAACAGTGATGAAGCCTCCACAACCTTATAGACGATGTGTTACGGAGGCATTCAAAGAATTTCCTGCTCCTGCTGTGCAGCTTGTGGAGACCTTGCTTGCCGTTGATCCTGCCAATCGAGGAACTGCGGCTCTTGCTCTCAAGAGTGAGGTGTGCATTTGTTTCTGGGAGAAAACTGGACGAGTCTTTTGAGACTAACATGTGTTCTTGGGCTACATCATTAACTGTTCTAATTATTGACTTTCTTCGACAGTTCTTTACGACAAACCCTCTTGCTTGTGATCCTTCAAGTTTACCCAAGTATCCTCCCAGCAAAGAGATCGATGCAAAATTCCGAGAGGAAGAAGCTAGACGGTACGTTTTGAAAGTGCTTCTCCCCTCTCTCATGCTAAATTGGTAGATGTTAGAGGTTAAGCTTCCAAAAGTAATGCAAAAAATGATGAGCATCTACATTGTTTTTATTAGAAATATTAAAAATAAGGACATATCGCACATTTGTAATGGACCTGCAAATTGAAAGATGATAAGTAGCTTCCATTTCAGCTTCCATCTGCTGTGCTTTTCCTAAGAGAAAGTTTTGATATTGTGCTCAAAGTTTTCGTGAATGTTTTATAGAAGAATAGTGGTGTCAACACCCAATATGAATCTGTCTTATGATGCCACTATTGGAGTTGGATGGTGGCTTTCTTGTTGTTCCGAAGTTAACTTTTTTCTGTAACCCTCACAGGCAAGGAACACTTGGTGGAAGGGGCCACAAGGTTGACCCGGAAAGGAGAGGACAAACAGAATCTCAGGAAATTCATGCACCTAATACCAATGCTTCGGTAATCATGTCACTAATCTTGGTTTTCATAAAATACGTTATTATTATTTTCATTCAAATTTTAGAGGAATGAAGAGTTTTATAGATGAAAATATAATATATCGTCTCAACCAATTCATCTGTGTATCAACATATAGCATTTTGTGAAGTTTCTTCATCTTGGTGTGCTTCTATGAAATACAGAGAAGACAAGATCATTCCAACACAAGGAGCCATAGCAAAATATTCAACCGTCGTAGGGATGAAAAAACTGTTTCTGGTTTTCTGGTTGATCCAACCAAACAGTCACGTGCTGTTAAAGATGCAAGAGAAGATTCGGGAGATGATCTTGGTAGGAGGGCCTCACTTTCAGGACCACTAGTTCAAGGATCTGGACGCAGAAGAGCTGGGAGGGAATGCAATAATGATCCTCTTGCAGCTTCGACTAGAGCCAACTTGTCTAAATTTTCTGGTTTAGTGGCGGCTAGGACTGCATCTTCTGATGATCAGCAAGAGAACCCCGGTCCTTCACAGCCAGAATCAATGAATAACTTAGGAAGATTCCGAGGCTCAACTAATGAAGTGGGGTTTGCAGGGATGCAGGATCGAAAGCATCGCTCGCAGAAAATTGTATATTCTCGCCCACAAGATGATGAAAAAACCCGTACCAAAGAATCAGCTCTGGTAAGTATCCTCTTTCTTGGTCCAATTTTGTGATTTGGATGTTTTATCTTTAGGGTTTGAAGCCAACCTATGGATACTTTTGCCACAGAATAGATAACTGAACTACTCTAAGCATGATTTTGAGTTTAATGTCCGTATTCTTTTAATATATGCATGTTTAGTGCATATTTTCAATTAGTTTTTATGCAAATTCACATATGTTATCAAGTTTTCTGATGCATTATGTTCCAAACGTTGTTCTCCAGCACGGCCATCACCACAAGTCAAACAAAATCTATGTCTCTGGCCCGTTACTCGTCTCGTCAAACAGCGTGGATGAGATGCTTAAAGAGCATGATCGCCGGATCCAAGAATTTGCTCGACGAACACGACTTGACAAAACCAGACCTGGGACTCAGGGTGCAGCAAATCCAACATCTGCTTCTAGGCATGTAGATGGATAGTTATCATCCCATGACACCAAAATTTTTTTTCCTTTAATCACTTCCTACAGTTATTGTGGAGATAGCCGTATAGCTCAACAGATATATATATATATATATATATATATATTTAGGGGAAGATTAAGAGAGAGAGAGAGAGAGAGAGAGAGAGTTCTATAAGCTCTCCTTTTGTAATGTTTGTGTGATTGTTTCATGTATAGGACGGGAGATGGTCTAGCATAAAATAGAATTTAGTTAGAACCCTGGCATATCATTTATTCAATTAATAAAAATAGGGAGAAAAAAAAAGCGCCAGTTCTTTTACACACAATATTTTATAGTATTAATATTTTTTTTTTTGGCATTTATTTGTTTTTAGTATTGTCGGCACAGAGGAATGGTTGTATTCATGCATGGCGTCCAAAATGCCTGCTTAGAATCTTATTAATGAGTCTACCTGGTCCTGTTGATCAAAATTGAAGTTGTAGCAGCTTTTCTTTCCGATTCCTACATAAATGGAACACATTTAGCGGGTGTTTGGTTTCAATCTCATTTTAAACTAAATTGTATTTTTTTCATCTTGATTTTCGTCTTTTTCTGAAAAAATTTTTTATCTTTTCTAAAAAATTACTATTGAAACTTAAAAATTTTAAACTAAATTCATTTACCAGACACATCCTCAGATATATAAATATATAAATATGTATACATATATGTGAATCAAGCAATAAAAGTGGAGGAGGAAAAGTCAAAAGAGGACCATGTCCATACCATGCAACATGTTAATGGTGACAAAGAGTGAACAAGCTTTTGTTTTTGTTTTTGTTATATTTATATATAATTAACAATTTTTATTATGTTGCTGTCCGTAAGTGGCGGCAGATGTTTGGCTTTGAATTTAAGGGCCTGAAACCCAATCGCCTTTGTCCGATTTGTCTCGCAGTCATCATAGAGAGGAAAAAGAGGCAAGGAAATTTCAATCCCAAATGCGCGTTATCCTTAGTGCAGAGACAAATGTGTCCTCAACTTATCGGCAGATAGTTGATTGATTGAGAGAGACGAATTAGGTAATTGTTAATTTGAAAATTATATTCATTTAATGTATTATTCTTAAATACAATACAATAAAATATTTATATTTTTTAATTTTTTTCTTACATTATATTTAAATATAATGTGTATTTGCATTATTGATGAGAGAGAATATGTGACTTAATTTCAATTCAATTGTTTATAGGGCCCGTTTAGGAACATGTTTAGAGATAGTGTTCTGAAAGTTGGAAATAAGTTGAATTTAAAAAACGTGCGTTTGGTGAAAATGAACTGTTTGGAGTGAAGAAACATAAAAGCTTAAAATATGTTAGGGAAAAATTAACAATATAAATCTTATTTCATTCTTCAAAATTTTATATAATTTAAAAAAAAATCATTTTATTTTGATTTAAAATGATAAAATTATAAATATTTAAAATTTGAGTTTTTTTAAAAATATTAAAAAAATGAATAGTAGAATCGGAAGAAAATGACAAAAAAAAAAATTTTGGAAATATTGAAAACACTGTTTACAAAAAATGACTCCAAACGCATCCTTAGTATAACATTTTATAACATAATTTTAATAACGAGTTAAGGTTTAATATTGTATTCTATTCGTTTATAAAAAACATATATAGATATTTCATAGTCTATTACTTTTTATACAATTGTCAACCGACGTTTTATTTTCTATTACTAGTCCCCTCAGGAAAAAAAAAAAATCCATTGTCGGTCAATTGTTTTATTACAATACCACCAATTAAGATAAAACAAAATATTGTTTTGACCCCAATAAACTTTGAAATTGTCTATTAAAAAAAATTATGAAAACAAAAAAAAAACTTCTACGGTGTTTAGTGGAGTAGTTTGAGTTGAGATTTTTAAGTATTAATAATAAATTTTTTTAAAATTTCAAAAAAGATAATAAACTTTTTAAAAAAAAGATAAAATTTTTTTGAGAAAAATATAAAAAAAAAATTTAAGTTGAGTAGTTTGAATGGATACCAAACACCTCTTTCATATCATCCAACTACGTTACAGCCATGCATGCGGCGCGCTGTGGCCCCCACACGTTCTTCTTCTTTGTTTCAATAAAATAATTGAGAAAAAAAAAGAAAAAAGAAAAAGCTGTTCATTTCCAAAAGAAGAAGGAAAAAAAAAAAACATAATATCATTGATCCAAATTATCCAAATAAAAAAGGCCGTTCTTGCAGACGAACTCTGTTCTCTCTCTCTCTCTCTCTCTCTCTCTCTCTAAAATGTCTCTGCAAATTACTCTTCCTTTCTGCCTATTCCTTATCACAATCCTAAACTCAACAAAATGGGTTAGCTCCACAACAGAGTTCGTGTTCAACACCAACTTCACCTCCTCAGACCTCCTCTTCTTCGGCGACTCCACAGTCCAACAATCCTCCATGTCCTCCTCCTCCTCCTCAATCCTCTCCCTCACCAACGACTTCACTACTTTCTCCATGGGCCGAGCTCTCTTCCCTTCCAAAATCCCCACAAAACCACCCACCAACACCTCCTTCTCTTTCTCGACCTCCTTCATCTTCTCGATCTCCCCCGTCCATGGCCTCCAACCCGGCCACGGCTTCGCCTTCCTCTTCGCCCCCTTCACCGGCCTCGCCGGCGCCAGCTCTTCCCAGCATCTCGGCCTCTTCAACCTCACCAACAACGGCGATCCCGACAACCACGTCTTCGCCGTCGAGTTCGATGTCTTTAAGAACCAAGAGTTCGGAGACATTGATGATAACCATGTCGGTCTCGACGTCAACTCCCTCACTTCCTCTGCTTCCGAACCCGCTGGATACTGGGACGGCGAAGAAGATGATGTTTTTAAGAAATCTGAGCTTAAAACTGGGGTCAATTATCAAGTCTGGATTGATTTTCTTGATTCCAGGATTAATGTGACTATGGCTCCTGCTGATAGGAGAAGGCCTAGGAGGCCTTTGATAAGTAAGTTTCTCGATCTCTCTGAGGTTCTTTTGGATGAAATGTATGTCGGGTTTACCGGCGCAACCGGGCAATTGGTCGAGAGTCATAGGATTTTGGCTTGGAGTTTTAGTGATACGAACTTTTCAATTGGTGATGCTTTAGTGACAGGGAATTTGCCTTCTTTTGTGGCTTCTAAAGGGACTTCAAGAGGGCTTGTTATTGGTGTTAGTGTTGGTTGTGCTGTTCTAGTTTGTGTTTTGTTGGTGATCGGGTGTGTGGTTTTCAGGAGAAAGAAGAGAAAACCCGAGGGCGAAGATGAGGAAATTGGGGAATGGGAAAAGGAGTATTGGCCACACAGGATTGAGTACAAGGAGATTCACAAGGCAACAGAGGGGTTTTCGGAGAAGAATGTGATTGGGATTGGAGGGAATGGGAAGGTTTACAAAGGGGTTTTAGCGGGGGGAGTGGAAGTTGGGGTGAAGCGGATTTCTCTGACCAATGAGCAGGGAATGAGAGAGTTTTTGGCAGAGATTTCGAGCTTGGGGAGACTAAAGCATAGGAACTTGGTGGGTATAAAAGGCTGGTGTAAGAAGGAGAAAGGAAGCTTGATTTTGGTTTATGATTATATGCAAAATGGGAGCTTGGACAAGAGGATATTCGATTGTAGTGAGAGTATGTTACTAAGTTGGGAAGAGAGGATTAAGGTCTTGAAAGATGTGGCTTCTGGGATTTTGTATTTGCACGAGGGTTGGGAAGTTAAGGTCTTGCATAGAGACATCAAGGCAAGCAATGTGTTAATCGATAGGGATATGAATGCGAGGTTGGGAGACTTTGGCTTGGCAAAAATGCATAACCATGGCCAATTAGCCAACACCACAAGGGTGGTTGGGACAGTAGGATACATTGCTCCGGAAGTGGTTCAAACTGGCCGAGGTTCAGTTCAAAGCGATGTGTTTGGGTTTGGGGTATTGGTTCTAGAAGTGGTGAGTGGTAGAAGACCAATTCAAGAAGGGTTATCAGGCTTGGTGGAGTGGGTAAGGAGGCTAATGGAGACGGGTGAACTACTTTCCGCTCTTGATGAGCGGCTAAAGAGCAGAGGTGGATACGACATAGAGGAAGTTGAGAGAGTGCTTTATTTGGGATTGGCGTGTGTGAATCCCGATCCTAATGGAAGGCCAACGATGGGGCAAGTTGTGAAGGTGTTGGAAGTGAAAAGTACTAATGATGGTGCTAATGAATGGGAAGAAGAGGAAATGGAAGTGGAGTTGCTTCGGATGATGAGAACAGCCGCGACAACGTTGTCAGAGTCTAGGTGGGACTACGGCAGGAGAGGAGCTCACCCGACGATTGAGGACATCAGAAACTCCAGTTCCTTTTCCATGTCTCTGAGTGGCTCGGATATCATCCGAGTTGGTAGGTGACACTGATGTGGTGTTGTTTGTTGTGACAGTGGTTGTGCACATTGCATAACTATGAATAGTTATTGGAGGTGATTGTTTTTGAGTGATTTTACGCATTAGAAGTTTAGTATTACAAAACGCATAACTGATTTGTTTAGATGTTTATAAAACGCAATGTTATCTTTTTCCAAAAAGACGAACTCAACTCACGCTGCTAACAAAGACATTATTTTTGAAGGACTAACTCGTTCGAATGGAATATTGCAAATATGACGAACCATTTTAAATGTTGAGAAGCAAACATATTTTCAAATAACAACTCAACTTGGGCCATTCCAAATTGTTGCAAATGATCGAAACAGACAGCGTTTAAAAAAGACAGAAACGAAACCGTCTCTGAGCACATTACTTGAGAGACACGCTTTATTGTTATCCTGCAGAGGGCTTTTGGTGTTTGGGTGGGCGATGAACTATGAACTACAACCACCGACGACGCATATAACTTCATTCCTCCCTCGCATATGGGTTTCAACAGACACACACACAAGTGAAAAGAAAAAAAAAATAATAATAAAAAACTAATCGATATCTACTATCTAAATTTCTTGTCTCATTGATTATTATCTAGTGCATGTCATATTATTTGAATTTAAAATTTTAATCTCATAAAAAAACACTAAATATTTAAAATTTTTAAATAAATTAATAAGTTGTCAAGACATTACTAAAGTGACAATTTCTAAGATAAGAAAATGGGCGAAAAACACACACGTTTTCATTCACATATATATATATATATATTATATTTCTTGGATGTAATGGGTCTGTGCAAGTCCATGCTGACTCAAGGGTAAGGTCATTAAGGCAATTGTCTAAGACCCCATTAAAGTCAAGATCTGTAGCTATTAAAGTCAAGATCTGTAGCTCAAAAGGTTTCTTAACTCAAAATGTGAAACGTAATTTTTTCCTAAAAGAGAAAACAGTCTTATTACTTGTATTCTATTATTATTATTATTTTTTAAAAAGTACTTAAATGACATAAATTTAAAAATCATGATATCAATATAATATAAAAAAATAACATTAAACCAATATGACATAAAAGTAAATTAAAATTATCTAAAATTTATGTCATATCCATCAAGATAAGAGAGTTTGTGTTATGTTGATCAATAAATGATAAAAGGTAATTACTTTGGTGATTTTCTCTCTCTCTCTCTCTCTTTTTAATTATTATTCTAAACAAGTGACTCTTACGTCTCTCTTTTCCAAATATCTTGTAATCCTCTTTCCAATAAATATTTTATTGAAAAAAAAAATCACTTGATTAGATAACTATAAACTGATGAACTTAACTTTTTTCCCCTCTTATACCTAAGTAGTTCCATTTAATTTGTCTTTACCCTTTTGCACCTGTCTAAACATGATTTTAAGATGTTGTTTGAGTCAATTGTGTTGTTATTAATTGCTAAGGAATAACTTCAAAGTACTTGCGCACGTCACTAAATCTTGTGGTAAGATGGCATGTAAATGCACTTTAGTTGAGAAAATTCCTAAGTTCAAGTATTTTATTTTATTTTATTTTTTGAGTTGTGAGTGCAGAGAAAACATATTTTGAACATTCATTAATCTTGAGAGTTGGTTTTAATCCCTGTTTAGAACAATATTACACGGTTTATGGTGTGATCGGTACATTTGCTTGAGAGATGATTTTTTGTCGGATAGGAATTTTTTCATTATAATATTTAGACCTCTTTTATGAATAGTTTAGTGATCTTATGTATATTAGCAAAAAAAAAAAAAAAAAAAAAACAAAAACAAAAACAAAACAAAATAAAAAAATATAAAAAATAAAAAGAAAGACAAAGAAAAAAATAAAAATAAAAAAAAGAGACGAAGTTCATTTCTATTATTTTTGTTATACTTTCTCTTTGTTTATTCAATAAGTTGTTAGATTTCTTCCGACTATAATGAAATCCCGAAAGTAGGGTTGTGGTAAGAATGGTGGAATGTTTTAAACAATTGGCTCACTTATCTTTTGATCAATGTCTGTTTATCTACTTATTCAAAATGACATCCATCTCATATTTGAGCGGTTTTTGATTCGTTTCCAATTCCATGAGAGAGACTTTACACCGAAATATTTCCAACACTCGTGAGGACAATGGAGTTGAGACCTTTACTTGGTGAATTTTCGAAGCTAAGTGTGTTTTTTCATCAATGGTTGCTTCGTGGATGATGCTGGACTCGTCGAGGAAAATCTCACCTTGATCGTCATCCTTTTCTTCACCGGGAACACGGATTGGACTGTTCATTGCCATTGTAACCCAAACACTTTTCCCATTTGGTAGTGAACAAAGATGGTGTGGATTGTTGGCAGAAGGAGGGGTGGATGAAGGGGCTTTGAGTGCTCTCTCTCTTCTGTCTCTCTCTCTCTCTTTCTCTTTTTTTTATAAATATTATTATATAAATAAGGATATTTTCATCTTTTTAGAGATATTTTACTCCAAAAAGTACAAAATGTACTTCTTATGTGACCCTTGCTTGAGTTTTGTAATAGAACCAGATGGAAATTACTAGAATAACCAAGAAAATAGGAGTTTGGAGTTATCTCGAACAAAAAAAAAAAAAAAAAAAAAAAACAAGACTATACTATCACATTTAAAATAATTTAAAAATTATTTAAGCCAATTATTTTTTTCCCTTTTCTTTCTGGTTAATTATTAAATCTAAGTCTGTATCATATAAATGTGTTTTGATACGTAATTGGTGATGATATGACTATTGGCATTGCTAAGTGGAAAGAAAGTCCCAAAAAGGATTTTAAGCCAAATAAAAAATAAAAACAATAAAAAAATAAAAAAAAAATCCTAATGAGGAATGCATAGAGCACGTGCTCGACTACACGTATGAACATACATGTACATAGCTGAGAACATTAACTTCGACGCAGTATTCATTCTAAGAAAAAAGAAAAGGCAAGACGCAGTATTGGAGAACCAGAAAAAAACCTTCGAGACGAACTTGGCTTTTAGGTTTTGTTTCCTTTGTATTCACAAAATTTCTGGTGACCGGAATTTCGACATAGATATGTCTTGCGTCAGATCAGAGTGCTTTTCGATCACTGGTAAAAATCTCAAGTGGATGATTTTTGACCGAGGGTGATCAATTTTGGAATTTAGGGTTTTGGTTCTCGAAAATTTCTGGAATTTCGACATCGACATGTCTTGCATCAGATTAGAGGGCTTTCCGACCACCGGTAAAATTCTTCGGTGGAGGCTTTTCGATCGACGGTGATCAATTTCGGAATACACACAAACTTCCGGCCACCTCAAGGTAATTTTTTGTTTTCTTTCATCCAAGAAAAGAAAAGTCTTTTCCAATGTTATCTAGAAAAGCCATTTCCAAAACAATTTCCGGTTGTTAAAGATATAAACATTACTACAAAAATTGGCTTACACGACAGAAAATACACGACGGTTTTGTGAAACTGTCGTCATAAATAGGATTATACGACGGTTTGACAAAACCCTCGTGTAAACAAAGGATTACATGACGGTTTGACTAAACCGTCATGTAATCCGATCGATTACACGATTGTTTTGATGAAAAAGGATTACACGACGGTTATAAAAACTGTCGTGTAATCCTTCGAAAATTTTCAAATTTTTCAAATTTTCCAAAAAAAAAAAAGGATTACATGACGGTTTTGAGCAAAGGTTATAGAAAACCGTTGTGTAATCTTCCGAAAATTTTCAAAATTTTCAAATTAAAAAAAAAAAAGAATTACACGACGGTTATAAAAACTGTCATGTAATCCTCCGAAAATTTTTAAAATTAAAAAAAAATGATTACATGACAGTTTTTACACGACGGTTTTGTAATCCTCGGATTACACAACGGTTATAGAAAACCGTCGTGTAGTCTTCCGAAAATTTTCAAAATTAAAAAAAAAAAGTATTACACGACGGTTATAAAAACCGTCGTGTAATCCGAAGATTACACGAGAAAACCAATTTTCAAAAAGAAAAAAAGGATTACACGACGGTTATAAAAACCATCGTGTAATCCTCGAAAATTTTCAAATTTTCAAAAAAAAAAAAAAAAAGGATTACACGACGGTATAAAAACCATCGTATAATCCTCTGAAAATTTTCAAAATTTTCAAGAAAAAAAAAAGGATTATACGACGTTTTTGAGCAAAGGTTATAGAAAACCGTCGTTTAATCTTCCGAAAATTTTCAAAATTTTCAAATTAAAAAAAAAAAAAGAATTACACGACGGTTATAAAAACCGTCGTGTAATCCCCCCGAAAATTTTCAAATTTTCAAAAAAAAAAAAAAAGGATTACATGATAGTTTTGAATAAAACCGTCGTGTAATCCTCGGATTACATGATGGTTATAGAAAACCATAATGTAATCTTCCGAAAATTTTCAAAATTTTCAAAATTTCAAAAAAAAAAAAAAAAGGATTACACGACGGTTATAAAAACAGTCGTGTAATGATTATACGACAGTTTAAGATTACATGACGGTTTTGAGCAAAACTGTCGTATAATCTTCGGATTACACGACGGTTATAGAAAACCAATTTTCAAAAAGAAAAAAAGGATTACATGATGGTTATAAAAACCGATAACCGTCGTGTAATCCTAAGATGACACGACATTTTTTAGCAAAACCGTCGTGTAATCCTCGGATTACACGACGGTCATAACCATCATGTAATCTTCCAAAAAATTTCAAAATTTTCAAATTAAAAAAAAAAAAGGGATTGCACGACGATTATAAAAACCGCTGTGTAATCTTCCAAAAATTTTCAAATTAAAAAAAAAAAAGAAATGATTACATGACGGTTATAAAACCGTCGTGTAATCCTCAGATTACACGACGGTTATAGAAAACCAATTTTCAAAAAGAAAAAAAGGATTACACGACGGTTATAAAAACCGTCATGTAATCCTAAGATGACACAACGTTTTTGAGCAAAACCGTCGTGTAATCTTCCGAAAATTTTCAAAAAAAAAAAAAAAAGGATTGCACGACGGTTATAAAAACCGTGGTATAATCATCCGAAAATTTTCAAAATTTCAAATTTTCAACCAAAAAAAAAAAGTATTACACGACGGTTATAGAAAACCGTCGTGTAATCTTTCAAAAATTTTCAAATTTTTAAATTAAAAAAAAAAATAAAGATTACACGACGGTTTTGAGTAAAACTGTCGTCTAATCTTCCAAAAATATTTTTAAAATTAAAAAGAAAAAGGATTACACGACGGTTATAAAAATTTTCGTGTAATCCTCTAAAAATTTTTCAAATTTTCAAATTAAAAAAAAAAAAAAAGAAAAAATGATTACACGACGGTTATAAAAACCGTCGTGTAATCCTATGATTACACGACGGTTTTGCGCAAGGATTACACAACAGTTTTGTGCAAAACCGTCATGTAATTCTCGGATTACATGACGGTTATAGAAAACCAATTTTCAAAAAAAAAAAAAAAAGAATTACACGATTGTTATAAAAACTGTCGTGTAATCTTAAGATGACACGATGTTTTTGAGAAAAACCACGACGGTTATAATCATTGTGTAATCTTTCGAAAATTTTCAAAATTAAAAAAAAAAAAGGATTACATGACGGTTATAAAAACCGTGGTGTAATCATTCGAAAATTTTTAAAATTTTAAAGTTTTCAAATTTTCAAAAAAAAAAAAAAAAGGATTACACAATGGTTTTGAACAAAGCCGTCGTGTAATCCTACGACGGTTATAGAAAACCATCGTGTAATCTTTCGAAAATTTTTAAAATTTTAAAATTTAAAAAAAAAAAAAAAAAGGATTACACGACGGTAATGGATTGTGCCACAAGCTACTGTGGACAGATCATCCATGGCCACTGTTGACCAAATATCAGAGTTGCATAATGATCTGCTAGTCCATCACATACTTGTTCATGTTCCCACAATCGATAGTGTTTGAATGAGCTTGCTCCCACGGAAATGGAGAAACATTTGGCGGTTGATATCGATCCTCAACTTCCATGAGACTAATAGGAGTAGACAAGTATCTGCTCAAGCTTCGTTCCATTTCTTTGTTAACAGGTGTTTGAACGAGCGTACATATGACATACTACTCCCTACAAAAGCACAAGTCACGAGATTTAAGCTTGAAATGGATTTACTTCCAGCTGACAAAATGTCTTTGGATTCTTGGTTAGCCTTGTTATTCTCAAGCCCGTATTTGAAGGAGTTCACGTTAAGCTTAAGAGCAGCTGTTGAGAATCTGTATCCCTTGCCTGTTTTTGCCTTCGGTTTAGGTTCGTTGACAGCTATGAAGCTATGTGGCGTGAAAGTGAAGTTTTCATCTTCTAATAACCTTCCAATCTAGTATCATTGACCTTGGAGAATATGAAACTTGAAGATGAAATGCTACATAAAGTAGTAACAAGCTGCTGCTCTCTTAAGTATCTCTAGCTAAGACAGTGTGTTGGCTTGGTGCATGCAAGAATTCAGAGTTCAGGCATTGAGCGTCTGCAAATTGTCTGCGGCTTTCATCGGCATGCTTTTTTCGAAACTAAGTTCTTTGTGGTAACCAAAAATCTGTATTCCCTAAGGTATGGTGGTTCAAGATATGCCAGCCTCGACCTAATTTCAATTGGTACCCCTGGGGACGTGAGTTTGACAAATGTAACGTTGCATGATGACGGTATATGTGCTATAATCATGATGCCTCTAGTTGACAGGTTGGATATCCGCAACATTAAGTGTGAGCATCTTAACATACTCGGTCAGCATCTAAAGTAGCTAAATTTTAGAGGTGTAAGAAACTGAGACCTGATTAAGGCAACAATTAATGCACCAAGTTTGGTAGTATTCACTTTTCAAGGTGACATTTTGGGTGACATCTACATTG
The DNA here is from genome assembly GCA_025413485.1 of Ficus microcarpa. NCBI lineage: Eukaryota > Viridiplantae > Streptophyta > Magnoliopsida > Rosales > Moraceae > Ficus > Ficus microcarpa. The sequence continues at coordinate 25,894,341 of CM046379.1, read as the reverse complement.
ATGCCCTGGATCTCAAGGAGGGAAAACTGCAGCTTCGAAATCCCAACGACCACTACTACAGAATGTGGATACCATGACGGTTTTTAACCGTCGTGGTAACATTTCTACGACGGTTTTTTAACCGTCGTGGAATCTTTGTAGATTCCACGACGGTTAAAAAACCATCGTGGAATGGGCAAAAATAGGGCTTAAATATGGACATTTAAGAACATACCACGACGGTTCTATGCAAAAAACCGTCGTGGTAAGGAAATATTCCACGACGGTTTCCTTGAGAAACCGTCGTGGTTAGTTGGCCAACCACGACAGTTTCTCAAGGAAACCGTCGTGGTAGGACCCCTTACCACGACGATTTAGGTCCTACCATGACGGTTTTTTGACCGTCGTGGTAGGTAACAATGAAATGTTTTTTTTTTACGAATTCGTTTCATTTCTCTAAAAACATTTAAATCACAAAATCAACACTTTTTTTTCTGGAAAATTCTCAAATCCGTACCTTACCTAACCAATTTAATTCAAATCTAAAACACAACCACAATGAACAATCACAAAAAATGTAGGGGACGGATTTTGGCCATTTCGGATGGAATATTCCTAACTCAACAATCTACAAAATCAACATTTTGGACGGAACATTTTATCAACAATCACAATTAACAAAATCAACATTTTGGACGAAAAATTTCTAAATCCGTGTATTACCTAAGTAATATACATTACAACTTACCGGCTTGTCGAGCGTGGGTACGGGCGGAGTGTGGCGAGAGAGAGAGGGAAAGCCATGTGAGTTTCTTGGTGGACTCATCGGAGAATGGTAGAGGCCACGTGAGTGGTGGAAGAGGCCATTGGAGAATGGAGCCAAGAGAAAAATTTGAGAGGTAAAATAGAGAGAGGAGGCGTGGTGAGATAGAGTGAGTTTTTGGAGATTTTAAGCAGGGAGGGAGCGGAGAGAGAGAAATAGAGGGAGGAAATTGGGCAGTTTTGGGTATGGAATTAGAGTGTATATTACAGAGTGAAAAAGTGAAAAAGGCTCGGAATGTAATGGAATGGGAAAGACAGTATTTTTTTAGGTTTTAATACACGTTCCAAAAAATTAAATTTAATTCAAAAATTTTCAAAACTCCCGCCTTAGTACCTACCACGACGGTTTTTGACAAAAACCGTTGTGGTACACTCACCTACTACGACGGTTGTCCACGACGGTTTTCCCCAAAAACCGTCGTGGTAGAGTCCAAAAATAAAAAAATTTGTGAAAAAATATCATTCCACAACCGTTTTTAAAAAAACCGTCGTGAAAAATGCGACAAAAATACGGAGCGGAACAGAGTTTCCGAAAACCGTCGTGGAAGTCGAAACTTCCACGACGGTTATAAAAAACCGTCGTGGAAGAGCATGCTTCCACGACGGTTTTTGATAACCGTCGTGGAAGCTTGCAAAATGTAAAAAAAAAAAAAAAATTTAGCTTCCACGACGGTAAAAAACCGTCGTGGAAGCTAAATTATTTTTTTTATTTTTTATTTTTTGCGTTTTGCAAGCTTCCACGACGGTTTTCGGAAACTCTGTTCCGCTTCGTGTTTTTGTCGTATTTTTCACGACGGTTTTTTAAAAACAGTCGTGGAAACTCCGTCGTGGAATCCACATTTTCTAGTAGTGGACTATGACGTGGTTTGGTATTTCGCTCTTTTAGACTTTCTTCGGTGTTTTGATCACGCTGCACGTCTAAGTGTCACCATATGCTTTAAAGAGGTATTATTCTTCTGTCATTTTTCTTTTTGTAGTTATCAATTCTTTCTTGTAATCATACCCTTTTTCCCTTTATCTATTTTTATCTATTTGCGTTTCTTTTTCCTTCATTTTTCTTAACAGGGGTTGATATTTCCTGTGAAGTTCAAAAACAATTGTTTGGTTCCATTGCCTAGGATGCAAAATCTTTTGGTCAAATTTGAAGCACCCATGAAAAGAATGAGTGAGCTAAGAGATTCTTTGACATGGCTTGCTCCAAGTTCGTTGGCTACATTGATCACTGACTGTATGTTTTTACTTGATTGATTGTATGTTTTTAAACATATTGTGCGTGTGTGTCTGGGTTCGTGTTAACTTTTGAATTCTTTCAGGGTATTTTGCATGTGCGCCTGCGAGTATGTTCCAGTTGGAAATGCATAAAAATAGGAAGGCATGGTGAATTGGAGTATCATTGGGATTGACTTTTGACTTTGCTCTTTATCTGATTTGAGGTATATCTTAGTTAAATGCGACACTATCAAGGTCAATTTTGGTACAGCAATGAACATTATGCGTAGCTACTGATGAGTGTGAAAGTTGGGAACAAAATTGTACTAATGTTGACTTACTCCTGTGGTATGATTGTTCCAATATGTTTTGTGCTATTTGTTGTTATTTTTCTGTCTTTTTGCTTCAAAAGAATGAAGTTGAAAGAAAAAAGTTGGAAGAACCAAAATATATTACTACGTAATTGTTCTTCAAGGCCAATGATATTTGCTATAATAGGAGGTTAAAAAAGGGAATTGAGTTACCATGAGTAATGAAACTAGTTTGCAATATCAGTGATTTCTCGAGCATTTGAAACCGCTCTTCTTTCCTTTTGGGGGGGGGGGGGGGGGGGGATTTGAAACCGCTGAAACACATATTCAACAGTCGAATGCTTGTTCTAGAGGGCAGGCTTGAAGATTCGTAGGGGTGTGGTTGTGTGTGTGTGTGTGTGTGGTGGGGGGAAATCATTAGAAGGTTGATATAGGGTTGGAATGAGTCATTGCTTAGGCACGTGTGTGTCCTTTTGAGCATGATAGTGATAATATCCTACATTAGTTCATCTCTAATGAACATGCAAGGTTTTCCCTCGAAAGGGTTGTATTGGTGCTCTGTCTCTAATCCTCGGTCAAAGCATTATTCATCTGAAACTGTTAAAAATATTTAGTTAGTTATTAGTTTCCTTATTTTCTCCTTATTTCCAGATTTGTTATCTTGGGATTAATTAGGCTGTTTAAATTTTATTTTTTCTCTCTCTTTAGTTAGTTAGGATATCTAGAGAGGGAAGCTTCTATATATATGTGTAATATTTATGATATCAATTAAGGAATTATTCAGTTTTTATCATTCTAAACTACATGGTATCAGAGCCATCACTTTTTTACCCATCATGGAAAAAACGGCCAAACCAAAAACAGCCATGACTGGCATTGGTGCTCCCACCTCTTTCTCTGAAGTTGTTTCTAGCCATTCCAGGGTTACAGACCAGTCTTCTTCAGCAGTTGGCAGTGGCAGTGTTGATCCTTCATCCTTGGACTCTTCTCTCCAAATAACCATTCAGAAATTGAATGGCAAAAATTATTTGGAGTTGTCATAATCGGTCAAACTAGCCATTGATAGCCGTGGAAAGCAGGATATCGAACCGGTGAAGTCCTAAAACCGACAGCAACTGATCCAAGTTTCAGATTTTGGCGCTCCGAAAACTCCCTTTTCACGGCATGGCTCCTCAACTCCATGGAGGCTACAATAGCAAAACCAAATTTATTCCTTCCCACGGCCAAAGATGTTTGGGATTCAGTTCAATAGACTTACTCTGATCTAGGGAATTCTTCTCAAATAGTCGAACTAAAGTCCAAACTTTGGCAACACAAGCAAGGGGATCGGAAGGTTACCATCTATTACAACAAGATGGTGACCTTGTGGCAAGAATTGGATCAATATTATGATGATGTTTGGGAAAATCCAAATGATTGTGCCCAGTATATAAAAAGGGAGGAGAATGATCGGGTATACATGTTCTTGGCTGGTGTCAACCGGAGTCTGGATGATGTAAAGGATAGATTCTTAGCTGCAAGCCTCTCCTATCTAAACGTGAGGTTTTCTCATAAGTGTGGCAAGAGGAATGCCAAAAGTGGATTATGTTGGGAGATTCTACAACCAATTCCATAAGTGATCCTGAAAGCTCTGCTCTTGTCTCGAAGATCTCAGAGTCTAATGGAGACCGTAAGAAAAAGCCGTGGTGTGACCATTATAAGAAACCGTGGCACACAAGAGAAACCTGTTGGAAGATCCACGGAAAGCCACCATACCTTAAGAAACGTTCTGATGGTCGTGCTCTGCAAACTATGGCTGAATATTCTCAAGAGCATCAAACTACTTCAGGCGTGAATTCTTTCACAAAGGATCAATTAGAGCAACTGTTTAATCTCTTCCACTTCCTAATTCAATGCTAGTTCTTCTTGTTCTTTAGCATAGTCAGGTAATATCCCACCTAAAGTGTTTTCTAGTGTCAAAACCACTCCTTATGATTCATGGATTATCAATTCTTGGGCAACTGACCATATGACAGGTTGCACTAAATTTTTTTCATCCTATAATCCAAGTGCAGGAAATCAAAAAATCAAAATCGCTAATGGTTCTTTTTCAGCAGTCACCAGAACAGGGTCAATTTATATTTCCGCCTCAGTTCTGAAAAATGTTCTTCATATTCCAAAATTGTCCTGTAGTCTGTTGTCCATAAGCAAAATTGCTCGTGACAACAATTGTGTGGCTAAATTCTTTCCATCTCTTTGTGAGTTTCAGGAAACGGGCTTGGGAAGGACGATTGGCACTGCTAGAGAATATGGTGGACTTTATTTCTTCAAAGATGGAACCGACTCAAGTAATTCAATCCAACGAACCTGTTTCAAATCTATTTCTGTTTCTAGTGATAGGGAAATCTTGTTGTGGCATTTTAGGTTGGGCCACCCTTATTACTTGAAATTCTTGTTTCCAAATTTATTTAAAAATAAAAGTCCATTTTTGTTTCAATGTGAAATTTGTGCTTTAGCAAAACACCACCGAGTTCCATATCCTCCTACTCCCTATAAACCCTCAACTCCATTTTCTTTAATTCATAGTGATGTATGGGGTCCGTCACGAATTTCTTCTATTTCTGGAAAAAGATGTTTTGTTTCATTCATTGATGACCACACTAGAACTAGTTGGGTTTATCTTCTTAAGGAAAAATCGGAAGTAGAAGATATTTTTAAAAATTTTTACACCATGGTTCACACTTAGTTTCAAGTACAAATCAAAATCTTTTGAAGTGACAATGGAAAGGAGTATTTTAATCAAATTTTGGGAAAATTTTTTTCACACAAGGGCATTATACATTAAAGTTCTTTTACCGACACTCCACAGCAAAATGATGTGGCCGAACGAAAAAATAAACATATTTTAGAAGTTACCCATGCTCTACTTTTTACAGCCAATGTTCCTAAATGTCTTTGGGGTGAAGCGGTACTCATGGCTACTCATTTGATTAATCGTATGCCATCCAAAGTCTTAGGTTTTTAAGTCTCCTTTACACGTCCTTCAAAATTTTTTCCCTAACTCTAAAATTACCTCTTCCTTGCCTTCAAAAATTTTTGGCTGCACTGTCTTTATTCGCAGTACTGACATCAGCCGTGGGAAATTAGATCCTAAGGCTAAAAAATGTGTTTTTGTTGGTTTTGCTCCAACCAAAAAAGGATATAAGTGTTATGAACCTATTTCAAAAAAATTGTTTGTAACCATGGATGTTTCTTTTTTTGAAAATACCCCATATTTTCACTCTCATCTTTAGGGGGAGAGAGGTAAGAAAGATTCAGTGGACGATGATTGTAATATTTTTCATGATGGATTTTTTAAACGAAATTTGAATTTTTTCCAACAAAGGCCGAATTTTCTTGAAACTAAAAAAACTGATCAGAATTTTCCTCCCAAAGAAGATTCGGCTGAAGCAATTCAAAGGGAAGATTTAGAGTTTTTTTCAAATTTCAAAGAAAAGTCAAACCAAGGTGACTTGGCTGTTGAAAAATCTTCAATTTCAAATTTACAAAAAGAGGTCAATGAACCTCGTCAAAATGTTGAAAAAACTGATCAGGGAGAATCTTTTTTTGAAAAAACTGATCAGAAAAAATCTGTTGTTGAAAAAACTGATCGAGAATCTTTTTTTGAAAAATCTGACCAGGGAAAATTTTTTGAAAAATCTTATCACTCTCAACAAGTAGAAAAAACCGGTTCTAAACAACGACAACAAGAAAAAAAAATCTTCCTAGTACCAGAAATAGTGAAGAACCAGGTTTGAAAAATCTCTACGGGTTAGTTTGTGCTCAAGCCTATATTTTATTTATTTTATGTATCTGTGTGGCATAATTTTCAAACCTATTTCCGCAAGTTTGTCAATAATATGTACATATATATTCAAATTAGTGCTTAGACGGAAAAAAAAAAAAAAAAACATAACTAGGTCTTAATTTTAAGTTTAATACGTGTGTGTGTGTGTGTCATGTGAAGAAATTGGGGCCTTACATGGTGTTGAGGCCATTACCCGCTACGAGCACGTGCTTACACTCCGGGAACAGGCCGCTACCCGGCGGCGCCACATTCCCGAGCACCTCCGAGTACCCCAGGGAGCCCGGGGACGCTACCCGAGACCATTGAGGGGGGGGCCTTGACCGACCACTAGCATGTGCTCGAGTACACCGTGCCGACCGGTGCCGACCACGCACGATTCACATTGGCCGACCACCTCCGACCGGGTACAACCCGAGCATAGCCGACCACTCTCCCAGGATACTGGGCGCTCACCTCCCCTTGATCGGTAACCTCCATGTGCTCGGCACGGCTGAGCACCCTACCTGCATCCGTACGCCGCCCCTCCATCAGGAAGTACACCCCATAACTTCAGGAGGTCAAATCACGGCCTACCGCCACCTGTTACAACTATATCCCGAATTTCCGCCGCCTGAACCGGCTGGAACCATCCCTGCCGCCACCTGCTTCAACCACCCCGGTGTCCTTGGCGCAGGGCAGATACCACGTGGCGCCACCAGATTGGCCCACGACCTGCGGGCACCATGCCCCTACTCACCCGATCGGGTCGGCTCCCTCCGGCGCCCGGAGGGAGCCGACCCGATCGGGTCACCCCGAGCACCCGAGCTTGCGGGAAACGCCTATAAATAGAGGACCTTTCCTCCATTCCAGGTACGGACATTCTATCCTTGCCAAAACTCTGCCTCTCCCATCGCTCATCAGACCCAAGTTCTGACTTAAGCATCGGAGTGCCCACGGCAAACACCCTACCGGTGTCCCCGTCACTTCTAGGTGCTTCCTCTTTGCCTTGCAGGAACACGAGAGCACGAGCAGAGCACACGGGCGAGGACGGTCGGAACAGCCGACCGCATTGGGTGTTGGTGCCGGAGACATTTTTGGCATCAACATTTTGGCGCTAGAAGGAGGGCCCAGCTTGAGTCCTTCCAGCAACCGCAACTTTCGCGTGCTCCATTAGCACGACCGCAACACATCCATGGACGCCCAGGACAGCCAGGACATCCAAGAAACAGAAAACCGCACATGCACAGGGTCCCCGAGCAACCGTCCGCAGCCGCGCCCGCGAAATGCACGGGCACGACGCAGGCCGACCCAAACGGAGGTGCTCACTGAGAACGTACAGAACCTAGCCGGGATGGTCCGAGCACTCTTGGAAGCCCAATTTAACCCTCCGCCCCGGGCTGCCCAAACTCAACCCGAGGCAGCCGAGTCGACTCCGAGTAGACGGCCAGAGTCGAGTGCCCGGGTCAGAGGCGGGTCTTCCGCAAGAGAGAGACCCGATGCTCGGGAAGACCGGGCGAGCTTGGGCAGAGCACCCAGGGATGAAGGGGCTGCCCCGGGGCTTGAACGATCAAGAAGCCGCCGTAGCGTGAGTGCGCGTTCGGGGGCCGCCGACCGCCACACAATCTCCGGAGGGGACCAGCGAAACGTCATTGATGTGCCCGCAAGCACATCGGTGTTCGATCGCCTGGGCCTCGCCGGGCTGAGGCGGAGGCGTGCCCTTGGACGCTCCCCCGATCGGCGGACCAAAGAAGAAAGAGGCCAAGAGAGGCTCGACAAGATGCAGCGACAGCTGGTGGACCAGCAGTACGGACTTGAGCCGGTCGGGGCAGTGGACCCCCCATTCACCCCGGCCGTTATGGCATCGCCGTACCCCAGCGGGTTCAAGATGCCCGCTATAACATCCTATGACGGCTCTACGGACGCGGACGAGCATCTAGAAAACTACCAGGCGCACATGCTCATCCAGAAAGCCAACGACGCTGCGCTTTGCAAAGCGTTCTGCCTGACGCTAACCGGAGCCGCCCGCCAGTGGTACCGTAGGCTGAGGCCCGGATTAATCGGCTCGTTTAAACAGCTGGCCGAGACCTTCACCACCGCCTTCCTGGGGTCCAAGGCCCGGAGGCTTGAGGCGGCACATTTATTTGGAATAAAACAGGGCGACAACGAGCCCTTAAAACACTTCCTCGAACGCTTCGACAAGGGGGTCATGCAAGTCAAGGGATGCTCCGACGACGCCCTGGTCCAGGCCTTCCGAGAAGGAATCCAGGACCAGCGGTTGCTGTGGGCTCTCGCATATGACGCACCCCCATCCTTCGCGCACATGAGGGGGATCGCGTGGAAGCACGCTGAGGCCGACGAGTACATGAGGGGAAGGGGATTCTCGACCCGAGAACAACCGCCCCTCCCCGGCCAAAAGCCAGGGAAAAGCGGGGCGGGGCCGAGCAGAGCAGACAAAGGCAAAGCCGTGCGCTCGAGCGGAAGGTTCGAAACGACCTCGACCCCGAAGACCCCGGCAGGAAAATTCCAGCAGTACACCCCCCTGGTGGCCACGGCTGACCAGGTGCTTGCCCAAATCTCAGGGCGTGGGCTTCTCCGGGACCCTCCACCGCTCAGAGCTAACCGCCCCCGGAGGAACCCCGAGAAGTACTGCCTCTTCCACAAGGACTACGGTCACGACACGAGGAACTGTATCCAACTCCGCGACCAGATCGAAAAGTTGATCTGGGACGGCCACCTGCGGGAATTCGTGGACCAAGCAGTCGCAAAGGCCGGCGATCCGAGCAGATCCGCCCAGGCGACCCAGGACGCGGCCGGTCCCAGCGGCCGACCAGCGGACGCGGACCCGGAGCACATCGTGCATACCATCTTTGGCGGGGCAACCACCGGTGACACGGCCAGTAGCCACAGGAGTTACGCCCGCGAGGCAAGGCAAGTTGCCCGCGGTGAATACGTGAACATGGCTGAACACATAACCAAAATCTGCCGCCAGGAGAACACCGTGATAAGCTTTACCGACGACGAAGCCGACCGATTGCTACACCCGCACAACGACGCGCTGGTCGGTGAGATAAGAGTTGCCGACAACGTCATCCGCCGAGTCCTTGTCGACAACGGCAGCTCCGCCGATATCCTCTCCATGGACGCGTTCACCAGGATGAGGATCGAGGGAGCAGTACTCACGCCCACGCGGACGCCGCTTTACGGCTTCGCGGGTGAGTGCGTACACTCGGCGGGCACGATCCGTCTCCCAGTAACCATAGGAGATGGCCCGGAGAGAACCACCCGGATGGTCGAATTCATTGTGGTGGATAGGCCATCCGTCTACAATGCCATGATAGGGAGGCCGACCCTCAATACACTCAAGGCAGTGGTCTCCACATACCACCTCGCCATGAAGTTCCCCACTCTGACCGGCATCGGGGTCCTCCGCGGAAGCCAGGAGTCCGCGCGAAAATGTTATGTGGATGCGGTCAACAACGTTTGCCGCAAGAGTGGCGCCCTAAGCACAGTCGCTACCATCACCAAGGTTGACGACGTTGATGCCCCGAGCGGAGAAGGCACCCGCCTGCCCGAGGAGTTGGTCCGAGCAGACCCGGTGGGCGAGCTGACCCCGTACCAACTTGACCCGGAGCACCCCGGGAGGGTGGTCATGCTCGGGTCGGGCATCGACGAGGTTACCCGCGGGAAGATGGAGCATTTCCTCAGCAGCTACAAAGACGTCTTCGCATGGTCACACAAGGACATGCCCGGGATAGACCCGGCGGTTATGTGCCACCGACTGAGCGTCAACCCCGCGAGCAGACCCGTGATCCAGAGACGAAGAGCCTTCAACCCGGAAAGGTACCAAGCCATCAATGAGGAAGTACAAAAACTGCTTGTCGCTGGGTTCATCCGGGAGGTGACCTACCCGGAATGGTTGGCCAACGTGGTCCTGGTCAGAAAGTCCAACGGGAAGTGGCGCGTGTGCATCGACTACACTGACCTCAACAAGGCCTGCCCGAAGGGCTGCTTTCCCCTACCCCGAATAGACCAGCTGGTTGACGCTACAGCGGGACATGAGCTCCTCAGCTTCATGGACGCCTACTCGGGGTACAACCAGATCCCACTGAGCGAATCGGACCAGGCCAAGACGGCATTCACCACCGATCAGGGACTTTACTGTTACCGGGTCATGCCCTTCGGCCTAAAGAACGCGGGAGCCACGTACCAGAGGCTAATGAACAAGATGTTCGCCCCGCTAATCGGGAGGTCCATGGAGGTCTACGTGGACGACATGCTTGTAAAGAGCAGACGCGCGAAGGACCACATCCAAGACTTACGGGAATGCTTCGACATCCTACGCCGGTACCAGATGAAGCTGAACCCGGAGAAATGTGCATTCGGCGTGGAGTCCGGAAAGTTCCTCGGGTTCATGGTGAATCACAGAGGGATTGACCGGGATTGAGGTCAATCCCTCTAAGTCGCAGGCGAACCTGGACCTGCAACCTCCCCAAACGGTGACAGAGGTCCAGAGACTCGCCGGTATGACGACGGCACTTTCGCGCTTCATCTCCAAATCCAATGACAAGTGCGCCCCATTCTTCAAGGTGCTCAAAGCAACAGGGAAAATCAGCTGGGACAGCGAGTGCGAAGAAGCTTTCGGGGGCCTAAAGGTGTATTTGGCGAACCCACCGATGCTGTCAAAGCCCTTACCTGGGGAGGTCCTGTATGTCTACCTGGCCGTCTCCGGGAAAGCGGTCAGCTCTGCCCTAGTACGAGAGGAGAACAAAACACAGCTCCCCGTATACTACAGCAGCAAGGCCTTCCAAGGGGCGGAGGAGAGGTACACCCCCCTGGAGAAGCTTGCCCTAGCACTCGTCTCGGCAGCCCGCAAGTTGAGGCCCTACTTCCAAGGACACCCCGTTCGGGTCCCGACAAAGTACCCACTCCGCCAGGTCTTGCAGAATCCGGAGCTGTCGGGCCGCCTCGCAAAATGGGCGATCGAACTGGGGGAATTCGACATCGAATACGTTCCCCGGACGGCAATCAAGGCCCAGGCCGTGGCCGACTTCGTTGCCGAGTTCACAGGAACGGCCACACCCGACCAGGGAGCAGACGAGGAGACGCCAATGCCCGGAGTACCCGACCAAGGGACCGAGCACTCGGCGCCCACCCTCCAACCCGAGCACATGCAGGTGCTCGGGGAACCCGCTAACGACGACCGCACCAGGTGGAAACTCTTCGTCGACGGATCCTCGAACACGGGGGGCTCCGGAGCCGGCCTTGTCCTCATCGGCCCGGACCAATATAAGACAAGTCAAGCCCTGCGCTTCGGCTTCAAAGCCTCAAACAACGAAGCCGAGTACGAAGCGATGATAGCAGGACTCGGATTGGCCCAGGAACTCGGAGTCACCGACATCGACGTCTTCAGCGATTCGATGCTCGTAGTGAACCAAGTGACGGGGGAATTCCAAGCGCGAGAAGAACGGATGGCCAAGTACCTTGAGAGAGTAAAGGCCCTGCTCAATCAGTTCACGAGTTACCACATAACTCGTATTCCGCGGTCCGAGAACAGCGAAGCCGACGCTCTCGCACGACTGGCCTCGGGAACTGACGCGGAAGGCTTGGTCTCGTTCCCCATCGGGAAGTTAAACCAACCCACCGTCGACCAACCAGAGCACGTCCATTGCTCCGAGAGTACCTCGACGTGGACGGACCCAATCGTAGAATATCTCACCTCCGCTCGGCTGCCCGAGGACCGGAAGAGGCCCGCCGGATCAAACGCACCTCGGCTCGATTCATAATCATCGACGGAAAACTTTACCGAAGAGGCTTTTCCGCCCGCTACCAAAGATGCGTCGGCCCAGCCGAAGCGGACTACTTGATGAAAGAAATCCACAGCGGTGTATGCGGAAACCACTCGGGAGGGAAGGCACTCGCCTTCAAGTGCCTCCGCCAGGGGTACTATTGGCCGACAATGGACAAAGACACGGCGGAATTCGCACGCAAGTGCATCAAGTGCCAGCAATTCGCCAAGGCTATCAAGTCTCATCCGGAGAAGCTCACCTCGGTTGTGAGCGCCTGGCCATTTGCAAAGTGGGCCCTCGACCTGATCGGACCACTGCCGATGGCCCGGTCACAGCTACGCTATTGCCTAGTCGCAATCGACTACCTCACCAAGTGGGTCGAGGTGGAGCCGCTAGCACAACAAACCGAACCAAAATGCACAGCCTTCTTATGGAAGAGCATCATCTGCCGCTTCGGGATCCCTCACACGGTGGTCACCGACAACGGTAAACAGTTCGACAACCCGAAATTTGAGGCGCTGTGCGAACAATTCGGAATAAGGAAAGTCTACTCATCCCCAGGGCACCCCCAAAGCAACGGTCAGGTTGAAGCCGTCAACAAGACCATCAAGGACAATCTGAAGAAGAACCTGGAGAAGCATAAAGGGGCTTGGATCGATAAGCTCCCCCGGGTACTATGGGCCTACCGCACCACAAAGAGGACGGCGACCGGAGAAACCCCCTTCGCCATGGCATTCGGAGTCGAAGCTGTGATCCCTGCCGAAGTCGGCCTGCCCAGTCTCCGAATAGAGGGTTATGACGAAGAAGACAATGAGGAGCAGCTGCTATCAATCCGAGACCTGGTGGAAGAAAAGCGCGACCAAGCCCTCATCCGTACAGCCGCTTGGAACCAGGTCGTCGCAAGATACTATGACAAGAAGTTCCGACCGCGCGCATTCAGAGTGGGTGACTTCGTTATGAAGAAGGTCTTGGTTCCCCAGCCCGGAGTAGGCTCGTTCGGTCCCAAGTGGGAGGGACCCTACACCGTCACGGAAGTGGTCCGACCAGGCACTTACCGGCTCAAGGACCAAGAAGGCAACCTGCTCGGCCACCCGTGGAACGCTGATCATTTGAAGCGCTTTTATCAATAACACTTGTACAAATTACTGAAATCAATGAATGAAGCATTTGTTCCAAGACCCCATGTGCCCAAAGACGGTCATCCTCGTCTGTAACAAGTCCCTCGATCCCCGGACCAGGGCCCAGGTCTCACGACCGAGCACCAACCAAGATCGGTGCTCGACCAGGACCCATGCAATCCAGCAAGTCCCTCGGTCCCCGGACCAGGGCCCAGGTCTCACGACCGAGCACCAACCAAGATCGGTGCTCGACCAGGACCCATGCAACCTAACAAGTCCCTCGGTCCCCGGACTAGGGCCCAGTTCTCACGACCGAGCATCAACCAAGATTGGTGCTCTACCAGGACTACCCAATGACAACTCGTTCGATCCGTCAACCACATGACCCGGGACCAGCTCCTGGGTCCGAGCACTAGATCCCGGCTCATCCCGAACCTCATCGCCCGTGGACCAAGACACTTGGCCCACGCACTGGGGGGGGTAGGACAGGTACGGGTTCCACGACCCAACGTAACAGAGGCCGTGCTCGAAGGACAGATCCGACCAGAAAAATAGTTGCAAGAATTGAAAAGAAAAATTGAAGACAAATCGAAAAAAGAAACTTTCATTTAAGTCAAAATAGGTGGGGGGTACAATATAGACACCCCCGAGCCCAAAAAAAAAAAAAAAAACCTAAGCTAAACTAATCAATTTGGCCGGGAAGGACGACGGAGCCAACGGTCGTCTGCTCGGAAGGAGGCGGCTCGAATAGATGCTGCTCGGGCGCTTGCTCAGGGTGCTGTTGCCCGACCGTCAAAGGATGATCGGCAGAATGGTCGACCGGGGGAGCCTGCTCCGGCTCGTCTATGATTATCAAGTCTTCAAGCTCGGGCGTGGCCCCGGTAACCTCACCCTCCTCGGCAACAGGGCCCTCCCCATCCTCGGCCGCGGTCTCCCCAGAGAGCTCCGGTGCAAAAGTCCAATCCACCCCGGTCACATTCGGGTTGGCGAGGTTGAACCCGGCAATCATGTCCCGAATACCATCCTTGTATTCGGCCTTCATGAGCGCCTTGAGCTCCGCCGACCGGGAGTACTCTTCCACGGCAGCTGCACCTGCCTGCTCGAGCGCCTGCTTGAACTCCGCCGACCTAGAGTACTCTTCTATGGCGGCCACCCTTGTCTGCTCGAGGACCCTAGGGAGTTCTTCTTTCAGGTACCGAGCACGCTCGCGGTCCTGGGAGGCCACAGTCTCTTCGACCAACGCGCAGGCCTCCTCAGCCTTGCGGCGCAGACGCTCCTCGCCTGCACGGGCAGCCTCTGCCTCCGTCGCCCTCGCCACAGCATCAGCCGCCCTCTGCTCGGCGTCCAGGGCCCTCTGCTCGGCTTCTTTGGCCCTCTGCTCGGCAGCTTCGGCCTCGGACTCGGCCTTTCTCTTCTCAGTTCGAGCCTTCGCAACATCTGTCTCAGTGGACCGAAGCTTGGCGTCCATGGCATTGGCGTACCCCCGCGAGGCCGAATTCGCCGTGAAGGCCAGACAGACCGCCTACAAAGAAACTTCGGTGAGACAAGAAAAGAATGGAGAAACCAGAATCCGCGAACAAAATGCACTCACCTCCACCAGCCTCTGAACCACACCGTCAATGGCCTCGATCGGGTCCGAGCACTTGGTCGACTCGGCGACCTGGTCAGTCAAGCGGTCATCGAACTTCCGGAGGAGCGCCATCTGCACTGTGCTCCGCTGAGGAGCCTCGGCCGCGGTTGGAGGCGGACGATCTTCCCGAGCCCTGTGCTCGTCTCGCCTTGCCCGGGAAGATGTTGCTTGGGCCTGGTGCTCCTCCCTGGGCCGAGCCGAGCGGCTCTCACGGACCGCCGACCCGGAACGCTGCTGACTTGGCAACGCCGCGACAATGGCCCGACTATCGGATATGGGCTGGGCAGAACGAGCGCTCGAGGCCTCTTCAGAACGCCGAGCGCTCGGCGGATCATCCTGCGAGCGATGGCTGCTCGGAGCGCCCTGAGAAGATCTGCTGACCGGGGCCCTTTGAGAGGACCGGCTGACCGGGGCCCCCTGGGAGGACCTACTGACCGGGGCCCCCTGACTTGGAGCCGCAGACGAACTTTTCCCCTTTCCGCTGCCCCCGGTCTTGAGTCGCTGGAGCCGAGCAACGCGCTCTTGGTCGCTCGGGCGCTTGGTCCCTCTACGCTCTCGGTCGGCCATGGGTCCTGCAATCACAACAACCGGATCAGTAACTCAGACGAAACCTACCCGAGAACACGTGACTTGGAAGAAAATAACCTTCGATCCAAATCCCCCGCGTGGGGTATAGTTGCCTGACCACGCTGTCCATGTCCTCGTCAACTACCCTCGGGCCCCAGCTCCCGGGGGAGGAGCCGCCAGAAGACGGACCATGGGTCGAGGCCAGTGGCACCCCCCTTGGGACCTCGGACCGACTCGAGGACTCCCCCCTGTCCGAGACAATGACCGTCCGCGCCGTATAATGAACACTCGGAACGGGCATCGAAGACGCGACAGTCACTCCTCTCACAGGCCGGTCGTCGGGGTTGGCCGAGGACGATGATGAGCCTACCCAGCCATATCTCGCGAGGCTGTCCGAGGCGAGCAGCCCTTGCTGGTTCCTCTCCGGATCGGACAGCTTCCGGAGCCTGTCGATCCCACTCCGGCTCCCCTCGTCTACATGGGGGGACCTAGTCCACACGTACCCGCACCGGAACACGACGGGCACCTTTTCAGCTCTTGGAAGTTCTCGCCGTGCTAGCTGCTCGTGCAACCACCTGCCCCCGGCATAGAACCACAGATGTTTGAATTGCTTGTCCGAGTCCGGGCACCCCGTGATGAACGTCCCCTTGTGCCCTTGGAAGTAGTAAGACCCCAAGGAAGAGGGGGCAGATTTGATGCGGTACAAGTTCTGGAACACCCGCAGTGGCATCTCGACGCCAAAGGTCTTCCTCCACAGCACGTAGCAACCGACCAGTATGCGGTAGGCGTTCGCGTTAAGCTGCATCGGCGCCACATTTAGCCGAGTGAGTGCTCGTCTTAGGAAAGGGTGGAAGGGAAGCCTGAGCCCGGCCCTGAAAAACTCAGCGGACAGGGTGATGTGCCCGCGCGGGGGCCGGGACGGAAGGTCTCCTGGGCTCGGAACCACGAGCTGTACGGACTCTGGAATGTTGAATTCTTCCCGGAGCGCTTGCAGATAGCCCAAGGTAACCCCCGTAGTGAAGTAGTCGACCGTGTAGATGGGGAGAGCATCGGCCAGCTGCTCGGCCTCTGAATCGCTCATCTTGTAGACGCGCTGACCATTCACGCGCATCGGGCGGGTCGACCTCCTCTGCCGCCTGAAACTTTCCCCGGGCGGAGCCGTGCTCGCCGAGCTCTCCGACCCCTCTCTACCTGAAGTGCTCGCCGCCCCCACGGATCTCTCGGGCACCTCCTCTTCCTCGGCCACCTGCTCGGCCGGCTGTGCTCGCGGAGTAGGAATGTCCGACAGCCCGGACAGGTCCCCTGGTGGGTTAGAACTTGAGCTTGAGCTGCTGCTCGTGTACCCGGTCACGTCGATGTCCACGGACAGGTTCTCATTCTCGGAATCGGATGGACTGCTCATGGTGAGAATAAACAGTTACCTGGTCGGAGATGGTCTGATCATCCACAAAAAGCTCTCGCGCACCCTTCTTCTCGGAAGTCCTCGGATCTGGTCGACGACGAATGCTCCTCAATCACCTTTCTCGTCGGCAGTTTTCGGCAGCTCTCGGATTCTTCAGATGCTTGGTGAAAAATGAGGAGCCAAGACCCCCTATTTATAGGAACCACTTCGGCGGGAAAAGCGGACATCGGTTTTGAGGCGACGCTTCAGTTTCCCGTCAATCCCGTCACTTCAGCATTAAATGCCCCGAAAATGCCGTTTGACCTTCCAGCCAACCGAGGGGCGACACGTGGAACAGGCCACGTCAGCTGCTTGAGCCACGTCACCCTCGCTCGCCGCCAACATCGGTCTGGTCTCGAACTCACCTGGAGACACCCCGACCACTGCGGCGCCTTATCCCCGAGCACCTCGAGCTTAAGGCGATCACATACTTATTCTCGCCCAATATGCCTTGAGCGAGCACTTGCCACCTGTCGTCGCGCGAGACCAATAGACCAACTTATTAGCACCCCTGGCCGTACCCGCCCAGAGATGCTAGGGGGGCTTATGTTGAGGCCATTACCCGCTACGAGCACGTGCTTACACTCCGGGAACAGGCCGCTACCCGGCGGCGCCACATTCCTGAGCACCTCCGAGTACCCCAGGGAGCCCGGGGACGCTACCCGAGACCATTGAGGGGGGGGCCTTGACCGACCACTAGCATGTGCTCGAGTACACCGTGCCGACCGGTGCCGACCACGCACGATTCACATTGGCCAACCACCTCCGACCGGGTACAACCCGAGCATAGCCGACCACTCTCCCAGGATACTGGGCGCTCACCTCCCCTTGATCGGTAACCTCCATGTGCTCGGCACGGCTGAGCACCCTACCTGCATTCGTACGCCGCCCCTCCATCAGGAAGTACACCCCATAACTTCAGGAGGTCAAATCACGGCCTACCGCCACCTGCCACCACTATCTTCCGAATTTCCGCCGCCTGAACCGGCTGGAACCATCCCTGCCGCCACCTGCTTCAACCACCCCGGTGTCCTTGGCGTAGGGCAGATACCACGTGGCGCCACCAGATTGGCCCACGACCTGCGGGCACCATGCCCCTACTCACCCGCCGGGCGCCGTAGGGAGCCGACCCGATCGGGTCGCCCCGAGCACCCGAGCCCGCGGGAAACGCCTATAAATAGAGGACCTTTCCTCCATTCCAGGTACGGACATTCTATCCTTGCCAAAACTCTGCCTCTCGCATCGCTCATCAGACCCAAGTTCTGACTTAAGCATCGGAGTGCCCACGGCAGACACCCCACCGGTGTCCCCGTCACTTCTAGGTGCTTCCTCTTTGCCTTGCAGGAATACGAGAGCACGAGCAGAGCACACGGGCGAGGACGGTCGGAACAGCCGACCGCATTGGGTGTTGGTGCCGGAGACATTTTTGGCATCAACACATGGCTCAGGGGCCTTAGGCAAGTGCCTAAGTTGCGCTGCCCTTGAGCCAGCCCTGATGTATCTTTATCTATGGCGTTCGACTATTTTTTTTGGGGTCCTGCCCAGCACCACGTGGACATAAAATGCACAAAGCCTTTCAAGGCTTTGCCCGGTTATAGGAAGTTTGGTGTAATGAAATTGACCAGTTTTCATTTTATTTTGGGGAAAGTTGATAAATTATTTAAGGAGACTAAGGGCAACTTTGCAAATCAAACCATAAAGCTGATAAAAAGTAGTGGGACACGGTGTAGTTTTAGGATATGAAGGATTGGGTTTTTTGTGTTGTTTTTTTGTCTACGCGTTCGCTCTCCCCCCCCCCCCCCCCCCCTTTTTTTTTCGTTATTGCATTGCCTGTCCCTTTATTCAAAATCAACTTGAAAAATTTGCAAGATTTGGGAGGAAATCTAGTCAGATCTTGCTTTTTAGGGGTATGAATTTTGGTTGGTCTTATTTCAATATAAAGCTCCTCTCTTGTTCTACGTATCAACTCTTGCACCTTCCTTCTTGACTATTGACAACAGATGAGTCATGGTAAACTCTTGGTTTTGAAAACCGATTTTAAAAGAATAGTTGAAGTACAGTATAAATCAAATCACACATATAAAAAATTTTTCTCAAAAATTTTATCCGACACAATACTTATATTAATTTAATAAAGGTTTAGAGATTAACCGTTGTCTAATTAGGTTAAAATTCTTGAATTCCTTCAAGAACCATCTGGAGAACTCTAAATCGTTCAGAAACACCAACGATTTTTTTTTTTGCAGCGTTCTTCAAGTCACGATAAATAGGAAACAAGTGAGCATTTCTGACTCCGAGTTTGATCACACACCTGAATTTTGATTCACTTTGCGTTCTCAACTTATGATACAAATCAAAGGAGAAGAGGGGAAGAAACTCTCTGAAAAAAAATGATACGTAGTTTTTTCTTTGTCAAAAGGAATTGGTATTTACCACCTTCCTCTTCTTTTTCAGATTTATCGTATTTACCCTCTTTTTATATTATAGAGAAATAACTTACACCTTTTTTTAAAATTAATTAATTAATTAATTAACTTCTCCCATTGTAGAAAAAACCACACACGACCGCCACCTCTCTTAAGTGGGCGTGTTTAATAGATATGGGAGAGAGAAAATCCATCTCCCATTATCTAATCAATTTTTTTAAAATATAAAAATACATTTTATTTTGAACTATTCAAAATAAAAAACAACTTATCTTTTCTTTTCCACATGTTTTAAAATTCAAAATTCTACATACACTATGTGGATAAAATGTGAATCACTCTGTGGTGCACAACTACGGTGTGATCCTTACCAAACTATACAATCTTTAATTTAAAACTATTTTAAATTTATTTTAAATAATCAAATTATTTAAAATATAAATTAATCTAATTAATTAGTTGTGTGAATATTAATATAGAATTTTCAATTCTATATTAATAAATTAACCCATCATAAAATAATGTTCACATGACTCAATGAAGCCGTTGATAGGAACTATGGACATTATAAGTTTAAGCTCCAATAATTTTGACAATTAATTAATACCATAATTAAAATATTAAAATTATGAATTCCAAATTATTCCATTAAAAATTTGGAATTGCACTTTTATAATTATAAAAATAATTATATTCAAAGGATTTGAATTGCTCATTGATATAGTTACTACATATAAATCAATCCTTTATAAACGGTTCATAATTAAAGCTAAGTGTTTTTCATTAACCTCTTTAATTATATATTTGTCCTTAAGTATCATTAATTCTCTAATGAATAATATATTTATAATCTAATTATAAATTGAGCGCTCTTATTATTTAAGTCTCGAATTAATATTTATGGGAACTGTCCATCTGACTTCTTTATGAAGGAATAGTTTTATCTCGTATATTAATATTTCTGGCTATTTATTATATTATATTTCCAATATACCAGGAATTTAACACTATTCATTTGTGTCATTACTCGATATGTCAAAAAATACAATACAATAAATATGAGTTTATCAATTACTCAGAATTAATATCGATTTATATATGACCATTATTGATTAATTTTGAATGATCTATATGACAACGGAAATTATTAGAGATTCATAATTAATCGTATTTCAGTCTAATATAATCAAATTATATAAAGCATTTTCATTCTAATAATCTCATTATTAACAATCCGGATGAGATCGTTTCATTCAGAATATAATGAACCGCGCTAATAATTTTAAATTAAAGATCCTAACTTTAATTTTTAATTATGGACAGATTTAGATTATTTTACTTTAAGTATTATCCTCATGTATTAACACTTATATATAATATTTTAAAGCCATATTTAAAAAATCTATGGTTTTCGATATTTATAAAACATCTAAACATATATGCAAAAATAATATTGAAACAATTCCTCAAATTAAATTAGTAAAACAATACATATATTTATTTATGGACACATATCCCAACAAACTCTGCCAACTGGCAAAAATAAATCTCAAACTCAAATCTTGTCTATTTCAAACTTGGTTCTTGGGCACTATTTCCTCTAGTAGCAATGGAAAAAGTTAAACCAGATTAGGCAATTATCTTTAACTTCATCACTCGATGCCCTCAATACCATTGCTAACTCTTCATCATCAGATCAATATTTTTCATTAATTGATTTAAAAATAATTATGCAAATGGTCAACATTAAATGGGGGATCTGACCCCTCAATTCTAACACAGGGCTTTAGTCAAAATTATATAAAATAACGTTATGAATACTAACTTCAATACCAACTTTTATGCATCAACTTACATAACATGTGAGGCATTCAGTCTCATATGCACTCTCACTTCTTCTAATTTATAAAATTACTCTGCTATTATGCTTTTCTATGTTTAATCTCACCTACTTGTTTTTCCTCCCTCGTCTTTTCTCTGTCTTTACCCTCCTCTTCCAAGACCTTTCTTTTCCACCATGATCAAAACCTCTATATTTCGGGAAAAAAAAAAAACTTTTGCTTAATTATTATGTCAGTCTCCCAAAAGGAAAAAAAAAAATGAATTTTAGAAAAGGGTGCACCTTTGCTCGTACAACATTTCCACTTTATCAAAGAGAATATGAAACATCTTTGGTTCCGCACACCCGCCGCTGGGGGGGGGGGGGGGGTCGCGGGGAGGCAGTCTCCTAAATTTCAAAAAGACCCCCTTATTTCTCTTAATTGTCTTAATGTGCCCTTTTAAATATTCCGAACTTAATATTTGAATTATGTTTTATGTTTTAATACTACAACTAAACGTATATTATATTTTACGTTCTAGCACCATAACTACATTAGATTTTTATTAATTCTCTCAATTTCTTTATCTACAGTCTTTTTTGTTTTTTTTTTTTTTTTAATTTCTTTATTTTTTAAAGATGTTGTCTTTATAATTGTCAACATCCAGAATATTGATGCGAATAATTTTTTTATTTATTAGAAAGACAATTCATCTTAAAAGGACAAAAAATATTGTTGTAAAAAAATAAAAGTGAAACTTAATTTTAGTAAAAAAATGAAAATAATTTATAATACATTCTAAGCTAAAAACTCTCTTTTCTCATCATAATTTTTGACATTTGAGATAAAGTTCAAGAACAAATTTTGAAATGCTTCCTAAAAAATAAGAGTTATACCTAAAAATTATAATATGTGGATCAAAATTAAATAAAAATAATTGAACCCTTTATCCATATAAAGTCATTGTTTTTTAAACATAAAATATCATTTCTTTTTATGTGTACGGAGGCAAACATATAAGTGTTGTTTTTTTAAATATAAAAATTATGTCATCTTATGTGTTCTTACCGAGAAAAATTTCTGAATCGGTCACTTTCCGAATCTAGTCTCAAATTGACAATTCATAAAATCAAGTGGACTTATTGTAGTTGACTTGTGCTCGTGAGTCTTTTGTTGTATGATAGAAATAGTAATTCCAATCCAAAGAAAACAAAAAGTAACAAATGCGGAATACCAGATAGAATACAACCAGATATCTTGGTTTCCTTCCTAGTTAAACCAAGCCTTTTATAATGGGAAGTCTTTGCCTTCTTCGTCCCCCTTTTTTTTTTTCCCTCCCCCTCTGAATCCATCATGAGATTTTCGGGCCAACAACGCTGGAAAATCCGCCATGGATAAAAAGTTCATGGATCTCTGCCTCGTGCCCGTAAGGTGAAGGGAGAGACTCCCAAAGT
The DNA here is from genome assembly GCA_025413485.1 of Ficus microcarpa. Lineage (NCBI taxonomy): Eukaryota > Viridiplantae > Streptophyta > Magnoliopsida > Rosales > Moraceae > Ficus > Ficus microcarpa. The sequence goes on along the minus strand of CM046379.1, from coordinate 25,871,973 downwards.
CGCAAAGCAGGACAAGAAAAAGAATCCCAGAGGACGGGCTCTACAAGCGCAGATTCGTGACCCGACTCACCGCCATGGTTGGATTCCAAAAGAAGAGGAGACCCAACTTCCATTTTGAAGAGATTTCTTAAGATGAATGAAGGCTTGGTTGATTTTTCAGGTTTTTGACTTTAAAGGCCGTTTAATAGTTTCTGGAGATTTGTTTTATTGGTTTATTATTATTTTAAAGTAATGTTTTAGTTGCAGGTTTTGGTTACAGTGGAAACGAATTGTCTTAGAAGAGGAGGGTGAAGCCAGAAAAGATGAGGGAGAAAAAAAATAAAAATAGAAGGGCATAATAGCAAAATAGTTTAATAAATTAGAAAAGGTGAGGTGGCATGTGGCATCCACCTCACAAACCATGTAGGTTAGTGTATAAAAGTAAGAGTTTGTTTGGCTCATTAGTTCATTTTAATTCTAACCGTATTTTTTTTTGTCTTTTTTTTCCAAAAAGTTTTTATCTTTTTCTCAAAAAGTTTTTTATCTTTTCTGAAAATTCAAAAAAATTTACTATTATAACTAAAATATTTCAACTCAAACTAACCAACCAAACACACTATAAGAATTGAAATTGATATCTTTAATATTATTTTATAAGATATAGAGTTAAGATAGTATATATTCAGTTGTCATATAATTAATGATACTTTCATAAATTTATCTTAATAACAACATACATAGAGATGAAATTATTTAGATGATTAACTTTGTACGATAAAAAGTTTAAAATCTTTTATTTTAAAAAAATTTACCTTGTTCATGTTTATTACTAGATAGTAATGATTACATATTGTTTTTATATTTTGAAAACATTGTGAAATTTATTCTTAAATTTTATTTCAAAAGTTAGTTCTATGATATAAAATAGAAGTTTATAGCTTATTACTTTGTAATTTTTGGAATCAACTATTTATTTTACACCATCATTTTTTTTCTTTTAAATGTAATTCTTTTTATTAATAAATAAAAACTATCACGTATAAATATTATAATTTTTTTTATAATTTTAAGATCAATAAATTTTCTAAAAACACATTAGAGTTTAAAAAAGATTAGAAAAAAGTAGACAAAGAAATTAATAGGTAAAAAAAGAATCAAATGTTGGTTATGGTAATAAAATATAAAACAATTTAAGTGTTACGTGGGGTAGATTTGAAAGAAAAGAAGAACTTTTAAATAGGGTCAATTACAAATATTTAAGAAAATACAAGGTAAAATTTAGATTTCAAAAAATTGAGTGAGCATGTGCCCCGGGTCGATGAAAGATCTGTGACATGATGTCACATGAGTTATAAGGAGAGATTCAAATGTGCTCTCAAATGCTATTTAAAAAAATTTAAGAAGCTTTACAACTAATTTTTTATTTTTATTTTTATTTTTTGAAAGTATGTTTTTTTATATTTTAATCTAGATTCATTTAATGATGTGTCATTGTAATTAGTTAAATATCATTTAACACACAAAAATTAAACGTACGTTCCATTTCAAATTAAAAATATTTAAACTCATTTTTATTTTGGATTAATTTTATGAATGCCCCCTGGACTATAGACCCTATTTCACTTTGTCCCATGAATTATCAAAATTATTCATTGTGCCGCCTAAACTATCTAAAATCGTTCACTTTGCCCCTTCTGTTTATCAATTTAACAGTTTGATGACATGACATGTGATTTAAAGTTAGTGAAAGACATTTTAAAATAAAACCGTAATTACTAAAATTTATTAATTAATTCTAAAAACTTCATCTTTCTCAAATATCACTATATTCGTTTTTCTCTCTTCCCTCCTCCATTAACCCCCATTACCGTTGCCACCACATCGCAGTGACTCACCATGAAGTAAGCCCATATTTTTTTTCCTTCAAACTGTAGTTAACGACGACATATCATGGGACTACTTGACAACCCAGGGCCCACGACATTCCATGGTGGTTGTTGGGTCAGACTTTGTTTCCTATAATATTATAATTAGGTCATTGTGATCGCTTAATTAACGGACTATGAATATTGGACCATGATGGATCAAGTGTTCTCAAACATTTGGGCTTGGTCCAACTAATGATTATCACTAGCAAGAGGAGTGACGAATGATGAATGATCGCCTTCGACCTCATTTTTATTTTGGATTAAATTAAAAATATTTAAACTTATTTTTATTTTGGATTAATTTTACAAATGTCCCCTGGACTATAGACCCTATTTCACTTTGTCCCATGAATTATCAAAATCATTCGTTGTGCCACCTAAACTATCTAAAATCGTTCACTTTGCCCCTTCTGTTTATCAATTTAATAGTTTGATGACATAACATGTGATTTAACGTTAGTGGTAGATATTTTAAAATAAAACCGTAATTACTAAAATTTATTAATTAATTCTAAAAACTTCATCTTTCTCAAATATCACTATATTCGTTTTTCTCTCTTCCTTCCTCCATTAACCCCCATTACAGTTGCCACCACATCACAGTGACTCACCATGAAGTAAGCCCATATATTTTTTTTCCTTCAAACTGTAGTTAACGACGACATATCATGGGACTACTTGACAACCCAGAGCCCACGACATTCCATGGTGGTTGTTGGGGTCAGACTTTGTTTCTTGTAATATTATAATTGGGTCATCGTGATTGCTTAATCAACGGACGACGAACATTGGACCATGATGGATCAAGTGTTCTCAAACATTTGGACTCGGTCCAACTCAAGATTACCACTAGCAAGAGGAGTGACGAATGATGAATGATCGCCTTCGACCATTTGGTCTCAGTTTCCTTAAGGCCTGTTAGTTTGCCAAGTGTAGATCAGGTGGCACTTGACCATATAAAACAAACGATGAACAATATTTAATCCTTGGTCATTTTGGGTGATTGGTTCGGCTTCAGTGCTTATATTTGATAAATATCAAATGGAGAAAAATCAATCCCCATAACTACTAGATCCACGATCAATCGTGACATTTTGGCCCACGTTCTTGTATGTGTTCTGAATTGCTCAAGCTAGTGGGGAACCGTCCACTACTGTCCTAAGAACTCGGACCCATGATTTCTCTTCTATAAATAGATAAAAGCTCCTCATGTTTGGGGATCCTTCCTCTTTCAAAAAGATCTCTTTTGCTTCTTGTCATACGGTGAGAATGTATCCAGAAGTTGTAACCCTTTGTACAAAAAAATCCATATATAGAGAAACCAGACTCAATGGATGTAGCACAATATTCCGACGAACCTCTCTAAATTTCGGTATTAATATCTTTTATTATTCTCATTTTATATTTATCCGTTTCATTTTCTGATTAAGATCGTTTTGTGATTTTCAAATGCAATGTCTAAGCACCCTAATTATTTCTATATGTTGAGTTTTTCACGTTTTAACTCTATTTGAAATTTGACTGTAGATTCCTAATATCTACAATGGATATACTTAAAAACCAGAGTTCACCCCCAAAACACACATCGAAAAAGAGGGGAAAAAAAAAACCGAACTTCCTTTCTTTCTTTCTTCTTCAATCATATTTGCCGCTTCATGGACGCCCAACAGTAGATTGACCCACTTGAAGCTCGCCGTCCTCCTACAGTCGTGGGGCCTGAAATCTTCCAGCAAGGCACAAAAATGGGTTTGAGTTGAAGATTTTAAATTAAAGACTTTGGTATGAGGTTTAGCAGAAAAATTTTTTTCTTCTGGTATTCAATTTTCGAAAATTGAGGAATTGACACTAAAAATAGATATTCATTCAATTATTATGATGTAATATTAACCATCATCATTGTCTGATTAACATTATTTTAATTGTTAAGGTTTTATTTTAAAAATAATATAATTAACCTTTAAACACAGGTTATTACATCCGTAATTTCATTAAATTGATAAACAAAAGTGGATGAAAAGAACACAATGAATAATTTTGTATATATCATGAGGCATAACGAATGGTTTTAAAAATTGAGGGAGTAAAATAAAACAGGATACATAATTTAAAGTACACATAAAATTAATCTTTTTATCTTTTTATAATCTGTCAATAAATCTTTTAATTAAATGTCCGTTTGATGAATGAGTTTGAGTTGGAAATTTTAAGTTTTAATAGTAATTTTTATTAACTTTTCAAAAAGACAAAAAAATTTTTCAAAAAAGATAAAAAATTAAAAAAAAACTGAGATGAAAATTTTGAATTTGAACTCAAATCCTAAATAAGGCTTAAGTTTTAAATAATCAAACTAATTCCATATTTAAAAACCCAAGACGTATCCACCAATCACAAACTAAACAGGACCCCGCTACCCCCAACACTATTCAACTAACTTTTTTTTTTTTTTGGTCCCTTGAAAATTTCACGAATCCCCAAGACATCAGTGTCGACGCATGCCCCTTTAATTGCCTTCAGAAAAACCAAAGCAACCTGCACTTTCAACGCCGCCCAGCAACCCACTTCGTGTCACCGGTTGCTACCCCCTTCCGGGCTGCCGCGACCTGCCGCGTCCTTCTTCCTACGCCATATCGACCCCACGCGAATACCGTGACTTCCGCTCCCCTTGCGCAACGCCATCGCGTCCCACCAGACCTCCCTCGCCACCCGAGTGGTGAGTTTCCCTTTTGCATCGAAATACCATGGCTGTCGACAGGCTTTCAGGGTCGCCTGATCCTATAAACCGTCGCATTCTTTCATTCGTCCCCTCCTTCGAAGCTGTCCGTATGAGCCTTCTTTCCAGGCGTTGGAGAGATATGTGGCGCTCCGTCCCTGTATTGTATTTTCGCTATATTAATAGTCCTGGTTTAGAATCGGAACGAAAAAAGTTTCACACCTTCGTAGAGGAGTGTTTGAAACAGCGAAGGAATGATTTACTCAGTGTTACAGACACATCCGTGACTAGACTTAAGCTTGACATGAATTGTTGTCCAGCAGATTTTACCATCATAGATTCTTGTTTAGCTTTTGTTCGTTTGAGTCAGTTGAAGGAGTTAGATCTATGCGTCAGCTCTTCTAGCTTGTATTCCTTCCCTGTCGCTGCATTTGGCTTAAGATCATTGTCTTGTGTAAAGTTATGTGGTGTGGCATTAGACCATCTGACTTCTGTTGAGCTTCCGAATCTTATATCTGTGACACTGGAGAAGGTGGAATTGGATGATCAAGCTCTCCATAATCTATTGACAGGCTGTTCTTCGCTCGAGAAATTGCGATTAAAGGAATGTAAGAATTTGGTGAATCCTAGAATTTCAAATTTGAGCCTTAAGTTTTTGGAAATTGTTGATGCGTCTCGCGAGAGTAGTCCGGTGATATTTCGTGTTGAAGCAAAGAATATTCAGTCTTTTGTATACAGTGGAGCTGATGGCGTCCCTAACCTCAATCTTCCGTCTGTTGAGGTACTTCTAAATCTCTCGTTTTCTAATGTGAGGTTTCGTGATCGATGGTTGGAAGACTTGATTTTTAGACTGCCTCTTCTTGAGAGTTTGAGTTTGTCTGACTGCAAGTTTGGTCATATCAAAATATTTAGTCAACACCTCAAACACTTTGCTTTGAGAGGAAACAAAAGTGAACATGTGTTGGCGGCTTCGATTGATGCACCGAATTTGGTTTCCTTTAGCTTTGAAGGTGATTTGTTGTTGGAGTTTTCAATGATCGCACGCAATATCTCGCAAGCCAATATCCAACTTAACAATCCTGTAGCCTATAATACACGATGGTATTTCGGTCTCGTTGATTTTCTTAGGTATCTTGATGGCTCAAACAGAGTGAGCCTTGGAATTTACTTGGAAGAGGTATGACTACATGCTCTATACTTCCTTTATCATTGTTTTCATTTTTCTATATGATTCCATGGTTCTTGCCTTTTGTATGTACTAATTCATCGTTTTTTTCTTGTGCTATTATGTTTAGGCTCTCATCTTTCCAAGTATATTTAGAAGGAACTGTCGCTCTCCTTTGCCCACTCTTAAGCATCTGAAGGTAAGGACCAATTTGCCACTGTCAAGAGAATCTGAATTAAGAGATGCATTGCTTTGGGCTTCACCATCTTTGGAGACTCTATTGATTGAACAGGCAGGTCGTTAATAATATAGATGCCAAGGTAGAGATGAGGTTCTGATTATCTTGTGTTTAAACATTCGTATGGTCTTTTTGGATGTATGCCGGTTTCTAATCACGTACTACTTTTGACATGGGAAACATTTGTGTTTATGTTCTCTACTTAAGAAAATGAACCAGTAATGGAACTTGTTAGGTTGTCTAGAACGATTCTGTTTTCGATAATCTTGTTAAAGCTTTTCACGGGCACATACTCATATGAAATTCTCTTGGATGAAATGTATGTTTGGTTGGTTGAGGGTAATAGGATATTGGCTTGGAGCTTTTTAGTAACACAAACTTTTCAATTGCTGATGATGCTTTGGTGATCCAAAATTTGCCTTCTTCTGCAGTTTCTAAGGGTCTCCATGGTTTTGGATTAAGAGTGTTCATTCTAGGTGTTATTGCTTGTTGTGTTGTACGCTTGTACTAGTTTGTGTGTGTGTGGTTTCTTTTAGTTTGTGGCTTGTTGATTATTGGGTTATATGTGTTGATCAAAGGGAAGAGGAAATTCCAACAAGGAGAATTTGCAAAAGGTATCAATTACATTTGGAGGGAAAGGAAAGATTTGCAAAAATAATGTTAATGACATGTTATTTAAAAACTGATAGCATCTCCGATTCAAATACTAAAATTTATGTTGTATTTGTCACAAAAAAAAATATGAAATAAGATTTGTTATTCTATAGAGTATTTTAACGAATTATACTATTTTAAGTATTAATGACGTGTTTACTAAACCGTAAAGGAATAAAGTGAGAAAGTTAATGAGATTGGAAAATAAAGTAATGGAATATGTAGGAGGATCATTTATTTCTTTCTAGTGTTTATTTGTCTATTGGATGGTGTAAAGGGAAACAATTCCATTCCTTTTGTAGTGTTTACTAACCTTAGTAATGTTAATCTTATTAATGTAATTACTAAAGTATCCTTTTATATGATTAAATAAAAAAAAAAACATTAGCATATGAAAACTTATTGAGGATATATGAGTAAATTTGTTATGTATTCCCTACCAAGGGGATGTAAGGATTGGTATTGTCCTTCTTCATTCACTATCTTGGGCGGGGTTTACAAAAATCTCATTCGAAATTTCGTAAATAAACACATGATTAAATGGGAAAGTGAATGATTACTCACTTTCCCTTTCCCTTTCCCTTTGAAGAAGAGATTTTGGTAAATGAGAAATAATGTAGTAAGCAAGTCAAATCTGTTTGAAAGGTCCTTAAGAATGTGCTTGTAAATGTGCCATTCTGTTTTGGACCAACGTTTCTTTATTATCATTGATTATAGTGTGTGTTAGGGTATATGTGCATGTTGCTCTAGGATGATCAGCCTCTTTGGAAAAAAAAATTTTAAATTCGGCAAAATGACTAGAGCAATCTCTCTAATGGCAATTTGCCTGAGGGTTGGGAAGTTAAGGTTAGTAACAGCCTCATAACTTGCGACGGTAGTTTTCGCGTTGAAGTTCTAGGGTAAATCTAGTTATGATCTCAATGTTGTTAAGGACCTTGTAAAAGTCTTGCTATTGCACAAAGATATGAAGGCAAGTAACGTGTTACTTGATAAGGATATGAACGCAAGGTTGGGAGACCTTTTTTTTTTTAATTAAAAAAAAAAAAGGTTGGGTGACTTTTTTGAGTGATATTATGGAGATGTAATTGGTTGCATTGCGTAACTGATTTGTGTAGTTATTGGTGTTGATTGTTTTTGAGTGAAATTATGCAGATGTTAGTATTATTAAACGATCTTTAGTACTATTTCGTCCTTTCGTTTTGTGTAAATTAGATTGATCTTCATTTTTCCCTGCATGGGATTTTGTAACAGAGTTTTTTTTTTTTTCTTTGAAACTTGTGGTGGGGGATTTTAAACTCTTCATTAGGTATAAAATTTTCACTAGATTAATGCCTGCGATTACAGTTTTAAAATGAAGTTAATTAACTGTCATACACACATTTAGTTCTAGATTGACTGCACAACATTTGTCATATTAAATTTAATAAAGTATATTTTTTTTTCCTTCCAAATTTTAAGGCTTAAAATTTATAGCAAAAGGTGAATAGGAAAGTAGTATTCTGATATCTTATATTACTTTATTAAATTGGTACTTGAAAATCTCATTAGGGTATCTTTTTATTTAAAGAAAATATCATCTGGATGCCCGAGTCTATTAATTGAGACAAGAAGTAACAGTTTTGCCCTTTCAATATAAAAACATTAAAAAAAAAAAACATAAATATGACTTTTAAATATGACTTTTAATGTTTAAGAAATAGATATAAGATATCAGGATGATATTTTTCTTAATTAATAAGATTACCAATATAATTTTTCCAAAGTACATGTAACATTTAAGTACGTCATTTTCAATTTTTTTTTTGTTTTTGTTTTTGTTCAAAATATATTATGTCGGTTCCTGTTTATATTATTTATGGTGTGACAAATATGACTCTTTTGGAATGATTAACACGGTATTAAGTTTTATTAGCCAATATTTCTACTAAAAAAAAGGTTCTACTTGTCCAATTTATGACCAACTATACTAGAATAACAATCATGGCGGGGAATTAATGTTTAAAAAAAGGAAAAAAAAAAAAAATCATGTTTGGAGCTGCTCATGTAAAGAACTCATAGTTACATGTAGCTCCCTCGCAAATATATTACATATACTCTCCACTAATATATACACTACTAGCAGCAGCAGCACAACTCCATACCTTTTTCTTTTCTTGTTTTTTTCCTTTTAGAAATAAATAATCCAGATACTTATCGTATTACTTGTGTGTGTGTGTGTGTATTTTAATTAGAATATAACGTCTAAAATATTGATTTATGTGATAAAAAAAGAAATATGCATTGAAAATAATAATAATATTTTTGGCTAACGACATTACACAAGTGCGGGGATAGCTCAGTTGGGAGAGCGTCAGACTGAAGATCTGAAGGTCGCGTGTTCGATCCACGCTCACCGCAAATTTTTTTAATTAGTAGAATAGGAAATTAAATAGGAGCTAAACTTTTGTTTCTCCCGGTACCCTTCATAGCGATAAAGTTTTTCAAGCTAACTCTAGAGATTAAACAAGTCAAACTCTTTGAAAGGTCGTTAGAAATCTGCTTGTCTTATGTCATTCTATTTTGAAACATAGTTTTTTTAATCTTTCCTCATTTAACTTTTCTTTGAACTAGAAGTCAGAGAAGCTAAGTGGTTATCACTTATCACAACCATCTTCAACTTCATCTAGCTCTCTGGTTCTATCTCTCTGTTTGGACACCATAATAAATAACTACTTAGCTTTTGTCAAATTTATCTCACTGCAACTCTGGAGGAAGTGGAAATTTCAACCTTTAATGATATTAGAGATAAGGTAGCTATCAACTCTTCCAATTCAAATGAACCAGCTGAAGATTCTCCTCCACCAGATTCGGACCTGTAGCAACAAATATCTTCACCAACAGAATGATCTTGTATTTTAAATGTATTTAAGATTTGTGGAACTACTTTTCCTTATCTCACGCTTATTGATGTACTAATCTATATAATGCTTAGAAGCTATGGGGGTAATTAAGAATTCACCCACCATATTCTTTTTTCTCTAATCTTTTAATGGTATCAGAGCTACTGACTAAACATCCTCTATTTTTCAACAATGTCTTCATCTCCAGATGACTCTCAGTCTCAACCAAATGTAGTCAATACTCCTCAAAACCAAAACCAAAACCAATCATATTCTCCACTTATACCCTCCCTGTTCCATAACACATTCAATCATCCTGCACCTATCAAACTTGATCGCATCAATTTCATCCTTTGGAAGTCTCAAAGTTCTACCGGCCATACAAGGTCATCGTCTTGGTGATTTTCTTTTTGGTACACATACACCCCCTCCACGGTACCAATCTAATTCTGATGTTATGAATCCTGATTTTTTAGTATGGGAGCAACAAGATCAACTCCTCCTTAGTTGGTTGCTGGGATCAATTTCAGAGAGTTTGCTTGGCTATGTTGTCGGTTGTCAAACGTCTCACGAAGTATGGAGCACCACAGAAACAATGCTTGCATCTGCTTGCATCACAAACTGCTGAAAACTTGTTTGAATGATAGTCTCTCCTTCAAACCACAAAGTAAGGATCATCAAGTGCCGAAGAATATCTTCTGAAGATGAAAAGCTTTGCTGACCAAAAAGCTGTTGCTGGTGATCCTATCTCTGATAAAACTTTGGTTGTTTATCTTCTAGATGGTCCACTGATGCCAAATATCTCTCATTTGTTCACTGACAAACTCATCAGATTCCCTCACACCCATGGGATTCTCCAACGCCTTTCTTGTCCGCATACCCATGAGCAAAATGGGATTCCTCTATGCCTTTGAAATATTGGGATTATGCTTTTCAAACAGCCATTTACCTTATTAATAGACTTCCCACACCGGTACTCGGCAATTTATCTCCATTGGAAAAATTACTTGGGAAATCACCCTATTACAAATCTCTACATGTTTTTGGCTGTGCTTGCTATCCTTTTACACGATATATGAACCAAAACAAGCTTCACTTCCAGAGTATCTAAAGTGTTTTTCTGGGGTACAGCTCTAAGCATTAGGGGTATCTTTGTCTCACTTCTAATCGAAAAGTTCTTGTGTCTCGTCATGTGGTTTTTAATGAGTCTAAGTTTCCCTTTGTCACTGGTTTTCTTTATCCGTCTTCGTCTTCTGTCTTGTCCTTTTCATCCACAGCTTCTCCTTCGTCTTCCTGTGTTCCTTTCTTTTCTAGTTCTTCCTCTTCCACTCATCATTTTCCTGTCGTCTCCAATGATCAGTTACGGGCCTCAAGGCCCATCTCCTTAAGTCCTGCCACTTCTCCCTCCATCGTTCAAAATGATGCATCTCTTTCTAACTCTGATATGACGACACCTCCTTAATGCACCTCTGCTCCTTGTCCACGATCTTCCTCTATGTCTTCTCCATCGCATCTTCCCTTAATGTCTACTGCACCTGATCAAGCTCCTTCCCCACCCACCCCTGCACCTCTTGTTTCCACTTCATCTTCTCCCTCTTCTATTCAAAATTTCAATCAACATTCTATGACTACTCAGGCCAAGAATGGAATCCGAAAACCAAAAATTTTCTCTGCTCTTTCTCAATCCTCTTTTTCTCTTCCAGTTGAACCCACCACTTTTTCACAGACTCGGAAATCCAAGGAATGGTGCGTTGCCATGGATGATGAATATCAAGCTTTATTACGCAGTCAAACTTGGGAGTTGGTTCCTCCTTCACTCAACACCAATATTGTTGGCTGCAAGTGGGTCTACCGTTTGAAGCAAAAACCAGATGGCTCAATAGATCGATACAAGGTGCGCCTTGTAGCAAAGGGTTTTACTTCAATGCCTGGTGTTGATTTTACTGAAACATTTAGTTAGGTGGTTAAGCCTGCAATGATTCGAACTGTTATTTGTCTTGTTATTTCTCAACAGTGGCCTATTCGTCAACTTGATGTATCTAATGCCCTTTTGAATGGAGTTCTTTCTGAAACAGTGTACATGTCTCAGCTTCCTGGGTTCATCTATCCACAGCATCCTAATCATGTTTGTAAGCTTCAAAAGGCATTATATGGCCTTAAGCAGGCTCCTCGTGCTCGGTACAATCCTTTGAGATATGTTTTGTTACAGTGGGGATTCACCAATTCGCGTACTGACTCCTCTATGTTTCTCTTTGATCGAAATAGTGTTTTCCTAATTTTGTTAGTCTACGTTGATGATATTTTATTGACAGGGAGTTGTGTTGCAACAATGAACTCGCTTATTCACTACTCACATACGGTGTTCGCTCTTAAGGATTTAGAACCTTTGAGTTATTTTCTTGGTATCGAGGCTCATTGAGATGGTTCTTTGCTTCATCCCTCACAAAGAGAAACGGAATGAAGGCAATGCTGATAGGTGGAAGTATGGAGGCAACTTCCATGTCTCATTGGTGCTTTCGAGGAAGAGAAGAAGCACATGACACGTTTGAAAAGATTAGGATGAGTTGGATTTTATCAGTCAGGGACAATAACGATGTGGGAATTGTAACTTTTTCTTGATTGTAATTTGTAACCAAGTGCACACGAAATAGTTATGCCTGTAGTACTTGGGATAATAAGGTGGTTAAGAGTTTAATCTATCCATAATCATGGTAAACCTATTTTCGATTAAATCCTCTTATTTAAGTTTTGAAAAATAAAAACTATGAATTTCAATGTAGTGTCTTATTATTAATTGACATGATAATCTTTTAAATATCTACCGATTGAAAGATGAAAACTCACATTCACATATGTATTACGAAGATAAGGACTAAAGGCGCTCTTTCGAGAGACTGCGACTCAAGGGATGCATTACTTTGGGTTTCAACTTCACTGAAGACATTGTTTACAGAACCTAATCCGGAAACCATTGTTGATCTGGATTGATGCAGAACTAGAGAAGAGGTCGACATATTAATGTTAATTTGGGTTCTGTCGAATGGTCTTTTTGGCTGCATTTCTGTGTCTTATCTTCCACTTATTTTGTTGACATGGCAAAACTCTATTTTGATATTCACTGCTTTTACTTTAAACAAGTAAACTGGATTTCGTTGAATGAACTTTGAATCAAGAAATAGAATTTGTTGATGTGCTTATGTTTTACTACGTTGAAAATTGGAATTTGGGCCGAAACCGTCTTATAGTATTTTGTCTCGTGTCCAGATTTTTAGCCCAAAAAAACACGGCAAAGGTGATAATATCCGAATGGTTGTTACGAAGAAACTACTAGTATGTTATCATGTCTTTTTACACGACCCCAATTAACGATAATAGCTGTGAAATTGTTGTGCAAATTTGTTTTCAAAATATTGAAATTAGATAACTGGCCAACTACGTATGCAAGCGCGGGGATAGCTCAGTTGGGAGAGCGTCAGACTGAAGATCTGAAGGTCGCGTGTTCGATCCACGCTCACCGCAAGTCTTTTTTGGTTTTTAATTCCCAAAGATCCAAACAAGAGCTCTCAGCTTTGTCCTTGTCGCAAAAAAAGTTCTTTAAAGAGTTGGGAAAAAGGAAGAATAATATATCAAGCTTTGATTATTTATTCTTAATTCTACCTTTGGTGTAAGGTTTTTTTCGCTTTACTATTATAGACTGTCCTATTAGTTGTCATTCTTAATAAACTTTGTGTTAGGGATATTTCTTACTTACAATTTTAGTAATAAAATATCTTGTAAGAATGAATATGTCACAAGAAATTTAAGAAAAAAGAATAAAGATTAGAAAAACGAATTGATCCCGCTGACAAGAGATTTTTAAAAGTTTCAAAATAGAAATAGAAATAGAAAAAATGTGCGTACAAGTTATAAAAAAAAAAAATCGATAGAAAAATTTGCCAATACAAGTAATAAAAAATAGCTAATTGAGTCTCACACACATAAAAAAAAACCTAATTGACAATAGTTTTTCTTTTTAAATAACTTATAAAAAATGACACATGCAAGTGTGATAAGTTAATTGTATGACACATTGAAATAAACAAAACCCAATTTTGTTGAGTTTAAATCTGTTAAACCTTCAAAGTCCAATACTAACTTGAAGTTGTATGATTAGGAGTTGGAATACCTTATTAGAATAACTCCTCTTAAGATTTTAAGAGCACCCCAAATATTTTGTTTTCAAAGCAATTAAAAGCAGTTATGCATGTGGACCTACAATGCACATAACAAACTTAGTTTCCTTCAGTTTTTGAATGTCCCGGGAGGGACTTTTAAAACATGCTAGTCACTTTAAATATTTTTTAAAATGACCAACTTGCTTTAATTTCTGTTGTTTTTATTTAGGGTGAGGGGCCTACAATTTCACAGAAAGGTCAAACTAAGTTGGCCGAAGGCTTTTTTTCATTTGTTTGCAACTTTTTTGTAGCTTTTAAGCCAAGTAAACTATGAGCCAACACTAACTAAGGTTAATGTTAGAAAAGAAATATTGAAATTCACATAAGGTAAAAAATGGTAGTACCCATTGTAATAAATAAGTGTAGATGTCAAAATGGTTTGTCTAGTTGGATAATTCTTTTCTTTTTTTCTTTTTCTTTTTTTCAAATTGAAAGTATGAGGAAGCTTTTGGGAGACAATCTTTCTACAAAATTAAACAATGTGATGATATTCAATCATCATAAGATTGAATCGAAGGCAAACTTGTAGTCTGGATTAATCCAGATTTCACATGTCATAATAGTGAACTAATTAAGGATTCATTTATATATAATTCGTTTTATAAAGGAAGTTTTATTCCTGTTACAAGTTACTTTAATGATGGAGATTTTATAAGAGATATGAGATAAATGTGATCTTACTTTGAAAGCCGTTTATTTGTTAATTTTTAAGGCATTTTCTGAGAGAATTTTATGCCTTTTCTAAGCAAGCCACGTTTATAAAGTGGGTGAAATGATCCTTTACCAACAATATTTTTTCTATATGCCCATGAACGTTTCGTGTGGTTATTGGAGATTTTTTTTTTTTTTTTTTTTTAATGTGGCTATCTTTTCATGTTGTTTTTAAGTGGAAACATAGATATATATGTGTGTGTATATATAATGACGAACGTCCTTATCACGCTAATGATGTTGTTTAACTTGCCATTTGTATTATTTTATTCATTAATTTGCGACTGTGAGTACTAATGTATAATTAACTTGATCTTATCTCTAATTTAAGTAGCTATAGGCTTTCCATCGATGGTTGCAGCTATTATTTTCCTATTGTATTATGACAATAACTCAGCATTATATCCAGTAGAAAATGGGGCCCAAGATGTATACGCACATATAAATATATTTGCGCGTTTTGTACGTATCAAGGGTATTGTACATATGAGTGAAAGAAGAAAAACAATTCATAGAAACGTCTTTTTTGCACGATTAAAGAGTGATAACCCAAGAAGATAAATGTTATTATAGTAGGTTACAGATCAGAATCAGACGCCATAACTCTTTATTATAGATCAAAGAAATAATATGATAGAAGAAAAATAAACAAAAAGATTTCTAGTAATTTGCCCTCAAAATTAGAGTTGCGTCCGCTTAGTTCTTGCGCTAATTAATTGTGATGAGGAAGAAAAAGACTAAAAAGGACAATCGCACACCTCTTAATCCTAGTGTATCTTTTTTATCTATCTTACATGACCCTAAAATGACTGTCACACTCAATATAAAGAAAACTAGGCAATCAAAATCATATGAAATCACCAAAGCATCCTTAATAAAATTTTGGTGTGGGGGCTCGGCCACCGTAGCCCTGGGAGGGGCTCCTAATACCCAGTCGATTTATATGTTGTACATTAATTGTACATTAATTATACAACAATTAAATTATATATCTTAACAGTTGTTTCCTTTGAGATTACCCGTTATCTTATATACAAAATTCATAATATAATATGAGTGATATTGTGATTAATGTTAGGGCATATTTATGTAATCTATTTATACGTCATAGTTAGCTGTCTCTAATGATGTGTAATGTGCCACTTGAGAAGTTAAAATATAACCAGGGATCTCTTTCTTTCAAATAGAAAAAATCGTTTTCAAGGCCAGCACTTTCAAATATGGAAGTAGTGTTTTCACACTGCAAATTCTACATGTTGTTATTTGTTAAATTGACAAGCTGATTTTAATTAATCGGAAATTGGTTGTCTTTCATAGAATATAACCAGATTTTCTAATCTTCATCTCAATATATTATGAAAAGCATAGATAGTTATCTCAGTAGTCACGTTTCTATATGTTAGTCAAATTAATATATTCAAGTTCTTGTCAAGAAGCATTAAGCTGGATATAGAAGTTGTTTCTCCTAGTTGAAAATAATTTATTCCACGTACCCACAGGGGTAGATGGGTTGACAAGGGATTGAGCGCCTTTACAAGGCTTCTCCCCTTCATCCCTTCGGGTTCGATTCCCATTGCCTCCTCTTAGGTGTCTTCCAACTTCAGCTTTTGAAGTATGGTTTGGTGATGGTAGGATAAGTCCCGGATAACTGACTGAGAGAAACTAGTATAAAGAATTTGTCTATGTCATACATAGGGAAAACGGTTCCTGTCTATGGACTGAAAACCTGGAAATGATTGGGCCACTCCCAAATCCTTATTTATCTATCAAAAAAATAATTTATTCCACGACAAAAGTAAAAAAGGAACTTTTTTTAATAATTAAAATACCTATCATCTGTGCATATATAAAACATAATTTTCTTTTCCTATTTGAGCTCAGGTACTGCTCTAAGATGTGTACGTAGAGTTTAGAAAATAATGTAAACATACATATTTTTAATTATTGGGTTAGTCTCAGGTGCTTTGATAAGTCTTAATTGTAGAAAACCAAGAACCAGTTTGATAACAATAGAAAGTTAGGGTTTATTATTTCAATCAATGAATTAAAATAATACATCAAAAGAGGTTTATATAGGCTAACTATAAAATATAAAAAGACTAATTTACCCTTAACTGCTGAAAGAAGGAAACCTAATAATAATAGGAAACAAGTAACAAAATAAATATAAAAACTATATAATCTAACATCCCCCTCAAACTTATGATGCTGCTGCTGCTAGTAGTATTGAGAGTTTGCCAAATAAGAAACGAAAACATGAAGCGGAAAGTGCCTTGGTAAACATGTTAGCAATCTATATGGAAGAAAAAATGGAAAGCAATGTGATGGTGCCAAGTTGATAGTGATGTTGAGTGACATGACAATCAATCTTAATATGTTTGATTCGCTCATGGAATGCTGAATTGTGGGCAATCTAAATAACACACTTACTATCACAATATAAGGGAGTAGGTTGATGAAGAAAAACACCCACATTTGTAAGCAACTAACGTAACTAGACTATCTCACAAGTATTAGAAGCCATCGCATGATATTCTTCTTTGGTGAAGGATCGGGAAATAATATCTTGCTTTTTGCTCTTCCAAGAAATAATTAAACACTTTTATGACAACCGAATGTTGGGTTTTTACAAGAGCTCGAAAAGTATTAAAAATACTAAAGAAATTATAATGGCTTTTTGTAAGATAAACCCAATAATATTAAGTGCAATCATCAATAAAAGAAACATAGTATCGTAACCTACCCTTTGTGATAACAAGAGAAGGTCCCCATACATCAGAATGAACGGGATCAAATGGAGCCAGAGAAAAAGAAATACTTTTATAAAATGATAAAGTAGAAAATTTTACCCGTTTACAACCACTACAGTCAGAAATATTATGAGTTTTTAAATTTCTAATGCTTCTGTAGAAGCTAAATATTGTAAATGAGACACTGAAACCTGACCAAGGCAAGAATGCCATAAATAAAAATCAAAAGACAAATGACTCAAGAGAAAAAACAATAGATCTAGACTAGAAGCTATAACTTCTGGTACTTTGAGCTGAACCAAAACATAAAGTCCCCCTTGCCTACACCTGTCCCAATCAGCTTCTGAGATTGCGGGTCTTGCACATAATAAGTGGAAGAAGGAAAAGAGACTAAGTATCCTAACTCACACAATTGACTAACAGAAACAAAATTTAAAATAAAACTAGGAATGTAATAAACACATGAAGAGATAAAGTAGGTGTGACAATTAAACCAACACCTATTAATGGCATAAGAGTACCATTAGCAGTCATAATTGACATAGAGGAATTGGGAGATAAAGAAACAAAGGATGATAGATCAGGTGATGTATGATGAGAAACTCCATAATCTAAGACCCACAAGAAAGAAGATACACCTAAAAGACTACAGAATGCCAAACCTATATGAGAAGTGGCACTATAGCTTGTGGTTGTGTAGTAAGTTACTTCAGAAACTGCTCGAACATAAATGGATCTAACGACGATGCATCCATTGCATTATTTGGTTGAGGTGGTTTGTATGTTCATTGTGGTGCCTACTACTGCTGCCGAGATTGTTGTTGTTGCTTAACTTTATTCAACAACAACAAACACTGAGCCTTCTAGTGATCTTTTTGCTTACAGAAAGTACACTCATAAGGCAAAATGTTCAAGTTTGATTTATTCTAATTACTAGCCGGGGGTGAGGGGTTGCAAAAACAGATGAAGTAGGCATTAGGATTATCCCTTAGTATGCTTGCAACTTAAGACGTATCTCCTAAGCGAGAATTACATTAACGACTAAATCAACAAAAGGTAATGGACTATGATGTAGAATCGTTCCATGCAATCCCTCAAAATCATCACTTAGAGCCATTAGAAATTATACCAGAAGCTACTCTTCTCTACGAGCGATGTAGGGTGCAAGTGCTTGCAATTTTGGCAGTTCTATAAGTGCTAATAACTGACCCCATAAATTTAACATGGCAAAATAAAACTCCCGAATGCTCATATCCTTTTGCTGAATGGCGCAAATATCTATCTCTAACTGATGTTGTCTTGCAAAGTTAGACTGCGTGTATAGCCTAGCCAAATGATTCCAAACCTCCTTGGCAGTCTCAAATTTTGCCAACTGAGTACCTATTGAATGCATAACAGAATTATTGATCCAAGTGATAATCTTCAAATTGTTGGCTTCCCAAGTATCCAACGATTCTGCATAATTAATAGCTTTCTTGTCTACAGGTTTAATTATCGTACTCGTAACATAACCCCACATAGATTTGCCCCGCAAAAATTTTTCATAACATAACTTTAATATGAATAACTTTTCCCATCCAATTACACACTGATCAATTAAAGAGAATCATCTTTACGTCTAGCCATGACGAAAAAATAAATAAAATAAACCAATAATCACCAAATAAGAGAGAACAATATTGCGATGTGAAATCAAACCAAGAAACAATTAAGACTTGCAGAAGCAAGCAAATAGAAGCAGAGAGCAATTGTATGAACGATCCAACAAAGTGTACGAATAGCTCTGATACCATGTAGAAAACCAAGAACCAATTTGAGAACAAGAGGAAGTTAGGATTTCTTATCCTAATCAATCAATCAAAATAATATATCAAAAGAGGTTTATATAGGTTAACTAGAAAATATAAAAAGATTAATTTGCCCTTAATTGCAGAAACCTAATAATAATATAAAACAAGCAATAAACTAAATATAAAACTATATAATCTAACATTATTATAATTTACAAGATAATAGAGCCAAAACCTAAAGTAAATTAAATTCTTAATTTTAAGATGATATTATAAATTTAAGTAATGATGCCTATTGTGAAAATTTTACCATTAATTAACCACTAAAATAACTGAAATAATTTTAAGAATAATTATGTGAGTTGTTGCAAAATTGAAATAACTGTTTTTTTCAAAATTTTAAGATGATATTATAAATTTAAGTCATGATGCCTATTGTAAAAGTTTTCCCTTAATTAACCACTAAAATAACTGCAATAATCTTAAGAATAATTATGTGAGTTGTTGTAAAATTGAAATAACTGTTTTGTTCAAAATCTTACCCTTCTCAGCTTATATTTTACTTTCATGACATGTCATAAAATTACTTTTTTGTGAGATGTTTCATTTTCTTCAAGATATTTGAGCCAAAACCTAAAGCAAATTTAATTCTTAATTTTAAGGTGATATTATAGATTTAAGTAATGATGCCTATTGTGAAAATTTTACCCTCAATTAACCACTAAAATAACTGAAATATTTTTAAGAATAATTATGTGAGTTGTTGTAAAATTGAAATAACGGTTTTGTTCAAAATTTTACCATTCTAAACATATATGTTACTTTCATGACGTGTCATAAAATTACTTTGTTATGAGATGTTTCATTTTTCTAAATTTAAAATCAAAATATAATTAAGAAGTATTTACACAAAATGGACATTTTTAAAACCACTTTTAAAAATTAAACACTTTTAAATTTATTTGTAAATTTGAACAAAATTTGAATTGCCTTATTTTTTATGCCTTGTTTACCCTTGCTGATTTTTGGGTAGTTTTTCTAGGGAAAAAATCTTCTTAAACTTTAAATTGATTAGTTATTTTTAGGTAGTTTCTTCTATTTTGGGTAAAGCAATAGTAAAGCCTCGATAGAGCTCATTTTTAAACCATTAAGATGTAATCGAACGGTTAAAATGTTGTTTGTGTATTCTAATTATCATAAAAATTAACTCATATTAGTATAGATTAAAAATAAAAATTAAAAAAAAAAAAAACCACCCTTTCCCTTCCCCAACGCCGGTGAGTTTTCCGCCGACACCGTGATGGACCCCCGACTAGACATACCCCCTCTGGCCTACGCCAACGAGGCCAGGCACCCCTTTGATGCTGACGGCCCTTTTCAACCTTGACACCAACAAGACCGCTCCTCCCCCGCACTCAAGCCCCCCCACCCACAACGCCAACTAGGCTCCCTTACCCCCAACATCAACTATACCCCCTTCCCCTGCTCGAGAGCCCCCCACCCCTGACGCCGACCAGAACCCCCCCCCAACCTTCAAGGACAACCAAACCCCTTCCTTTGCCCCCCACCTCAATGCTCGAGCCCCCCCACCCCCACGCCGACCAAACCTACCTTCTCCCTGTGCTTGAGCCCCCCCACCCTAGACGCCAACTAGACACCCACCCCCCTAATGGCGCTCGAGTCCCCCCCGTCCTGACCCTGGTGATGGAAATTTTTAACTTCTTAATCAAATACTACTGTAAGGTAAAGTGTATGATAATTACCATATACAAGCAACATCTTAGCTGTTCGATTACATTTGAATAGTTTAAAATTGAACTCTATCGATACTCGACCCACGGCGCTCGAGCCCCTCTTCCCCCCACCCTAGATGCCAACTAGACACCCACTCCTCCATGGCACTCGTGTCCCCCCTGTCCCGACCCTAGTGACGGAAATTTTTAATTTCTTAATCAAATACTACTGCAAGATAAAGTGTATGATAATTACCATATACAAGCAACATCTTAGTCGTTCGATTACATCTGAATAGTTTAAAATTGAACTCTATCGATAGGGTATATAAACGGAACTTTACCGCAATTTTACCCTCTATTTTTAAGGAATCTAGCTTTTTCGTTTTTTTGAATTATAATTTATGTTCATTTCTATGTAACCAACCTCTATTTAAGGGAAGGTACGTAACTGTTTCGATTTTTTTTTTAATTTTGATATTTAAAGAAAATGTGTTACTTAGTTTTGTGGTTGTCATTCAAAATTAATATAAAATGACAGTTTCAATATTAGATTGACCAATAAAAACTAACAACATAATGATAAGACAATATTCAAAGAAAAAAATATGGTCAATATAATATGAATAGTTATCTGAAATATATCTTACAATATTAGGGGTGGCAATTCATGTTGTGTTCGGGTACACGGGTCCAACCCGAACACGACCCGTTCTTTTCCGTGTCAATTTCGGGTGACCCGAATTTGACACGTCCACTATTCGTGTCGTTTTTGATTCGCAAAATTTATGTCATTTTCGATTCGTGTCGTCGTGTCGCGACCCGTATTGCACCAGGGGTGGCAATTCATGTCGTGTTTGGGTCACACGGGTCCAACCCGAACACGACCCGTTCTTTTCCGTGTCAATTTCAGGTGACCCGAATTTGGCCCGTCCACTATTCGTGTCGTTTTTGATTCACAAAATTCGTGTCGTTTTCGATTCGTGTCGTCGTGTCGCGATCCGTATTGCCATCCCTATACAATATATTATTGTTTAGTGTACTTAAATAACCAAGGGAAATATTATAAAATGACCAAAGTAGGAGTATTGCATGGTCATGAGAACTCATTGTGATTGAGATTATAAGGATAGTGCGCTCATTATGATTTTTTGTTTGCTGTGCAAAAATAATGATCCGATGTGGCATAAAATTATATTCGTGGTTGAAAGGATCTTTGCTTCTAAAATGTGCGAATATGCGAGTGACTTTTGCTAGCACAGGAGTCAAAAAGATTCTTGAATTGTGTTGAAATTATGATCACACGATTATTAGAAGGGTGCGAATAACAGAAGAAAATGCTACCTTGTTTCGTATGCGAATATGCCTTGTAATTATAATAATAATAATAAAAAAGGTCATAACATCAATCATTAAATATCAACTTAGTCCTTAAAAGATTAATTTTTTTTGGATTAAGAATTAGACATCTTAACTCTTTAATATAATAAGATTATTAATTTTTGACATGATAGTTACATCAAATTTCAGTCATAGTGATGAAAAAAAAAACCTTATTAAAAAAAAAAAAAAAAACACAGCTTAACATTTGTTCGAAACTATAACGATTTAGCGTACCTCATTGAACAGTTTTTTCTTCAAGCTAAAACAAGAACAGTTTCGCTATATTGTTAATATATCCATGTGAAAATTAGGCAATTTAAGTCTAATATTAGAAGGCTCGGCAAACAATTTTTTATGTTTATTGTTATGGTCAGTTCAAGTTGGTCCTCTTGGACCCAACTTTTGGTTGAGAATGATTTGATTTCTGATTACCACAAAAACTAGCTCATCCCACAAAAATCTGTTACCACAAGTTGGTCTATGCAATTTGGAAACTTACTAATACTGAAAAGAAGAGAAAACGCTTTTATTAGGAATATTTTGGCCACCAATTCATGTGTAACAATAAATTTGTTAATTTTCAGTTTGTCAAAACTCATGACAAAAAACAAAACAAATTTGGACTTTGCCAATTGCCCCTTGAATAATAAACTTAAGGGTCTGTTTAGTGAATGAGTTTGAGTTGAAATTTTTAAATTTAATAGTAACTTTTGTTGACTTTTTAAAAAAAACAAAAAACTTTTTCAGAAAAAAACAAAAATTTGAATTTAAACTTTAGCTCCAAACTAAATATTTGGTAAACCATCTATTGGTATTATTCTAGTTACTATTTGCATCTTCAAAATGACAAAAATGGTCCAACGACCCCCGTTAATCCTGGTGGTAGGTATAGGGGTATTCTTGTTCTAGTAAGAAAATGCCAAATTTTAGTGGTGAGATCTTATTGATTTAATTCAATTATTTATTTTAATTTAAAATCAATATTTTTAGAGCAAGTGTTTACGGTATGATATTTGCATTAATAATATATACTTCTGATTTTTTAGATCAAAACTATATTAAAATTGAAAGTACTCAAAATCAACGGATTATTATATATATATATATATATTGGGGTTTAAAATAAAATTACTGCAGATACAATATTTTACATATGGTACAATTGAAATGGCATGTAGAATATGCTAGAATAAGCTAACCCTTTATTCTCTTTTTTTGCGTGAATTATCCCTTTGTTCTCTCGAGTTCTTTGGTATAATGATGGAATATGCTAAATCGACTAAAATATTTGGTGGGTTGGGAGAGACAAGTAGGACGCACTCTGGATCGGATAAGTCCATGACCATCCATCAACATCCGTACACGAGGCTCGAATGTTTTTTGCCATGTTGATGCCAGCTAGGCGTCTTCCAATCTATCACTCGCTTTAATCTTCAATCAATCTCAATTTGTGGTCCCCCACCTTGCGCTTTAGGTTAGGATAAGCCTCCCCGTCACCTTTTTATTATTTAATCATTTAACTCCTTAATCATGCCGATGATTCTCAAAGGAACCGAATTAATGATCCACTTTAGTTTGAGAACAAATTTATGCCAAAAATTGAATTATTGATACTCATCAACCGAATTAAAAAAGCATCTAATTTCTTGTTAATTTGTATTTGTTTATATTTTAAAGTATATAATTCCTTCTCATTGTAATTGGCTTTATGAAACATCTATATGTTTTTCAAATGCTGCGTTGACTGAGTCGTCGCTTGGCTAATGAAATGCAACTTTTTTTTTTTTTTCCTTTTTCAAGGAAACAATTAATTGTCTCGTTAGCTAAATTTAATTTTTTAAAATCAATTACCTAAGTTTAATTAATAAACAGTATTTTCCACTATTCTTCTAGAGAAACCTTTTTTTATTTTTATTTTGAAGAAATAGAGAAAAATAAATTTAACGAATTATCACACTTACAAGGAATGTTTCTAAACCATTTCCTTATTTGTTTAAATTGTAAATTACTCATTTAGTCACAGACCTTTTAATCTTGTGTAATTTTAATTCGTGAACTTTTTTTTCATATCTAGAATGTTCCCAAGTTTTTAAAATGTTATTATAATAGTTCTTTCCATTAATTTTTGGATGGAATCTGTTCGTAATTTGATTAAAAAATAGTGCTAACTACGGATTCTGTCAAAAAATAAATGAAAATAATTACCGTAGTAATGTTTTTAATAGTTTATAATTATTTCAGCTATAAAAAAAAGAATAGACAACGCTCCTAAACTATTAAAATATTATTATAATAATCATTTATGTTAAGTTTTAGTGACGCTAACTAATGAATTTTATTTAAAAATTAACGTGAAGGGCTATTGTAATAATATTTTAAAAATTTAAGGACATTTCAACTACGAAAAAAATTCAAAAGCCAAAGGTATGCAAATTAAAAAAATTCAAGAATCAATTTAGCAATTTACCCTAGTTTAAAATCAACTCTATTTACATATTGTTAGGTAAAATTTAAAAAAAAAAAATGATGTTCTCCTTGTATCTGTGTATAAACTGATGATTCGTTTGTTGGCTAATGAAAATTATGGAGAGCAACCTTTTATTATTTTAAAATTAATAAAAAAGAAAAAAAAGAGAAACAATGTAACTGTTCCATTTACCAACTTTAATAAATAAACTGGTAATTTCCACTACTCTTCTAGACAAAAAAAAAAAAAGAATATGTGAATTAATTATAGTTGAAAATTAACAACAAATTAACAGTAAAAACAAAAAACAAAAAACGAAAAAAAACAAAACAAGAAAACAAAATTTACTATCCGTTGGCAAAACCAAATTAAGATAAATGTGGGGATATTTCATATTCGAGTATATCCAAACAAATCATGAGACGCCCAATTATTGACCACTGTGACGTGGAGCCGAGCTGTTCTACCCACTTTTCCCCTAACTGCATTCTCACACTTACCTGAACCGTAGCCTGCCACGTCAACACGTGAACAGATACTCATGATGCTCGCGGCGTCTTGGAAACCCATCCTCCCCCACCTGCGGGTCGCGCTTTCTGGGACAACCCACAAATCCCGTACTATAAATTCGCTCTCACTCTCCGAACTCATTCGAAAACCCACGTGCTCTCTCCCCCTCTCTCTCTCTCTCTAGATTTTGCAGAGACAGCCAAAAATGGTTGAAATACGCGGCGGAGCGGCGACGAGCCTCGACGACATGGTTTTCGAATTTCTAGAGTACGGCAAGGAGTCGTCGCCGGAGAGTAGTTTCAGCTCCGGCGACGGATGCTACGACGACGTCGGAGATGAGGAGCGGAGCTTCGATGTCGAACAGAGTAAGGCGTTTTGGGATGAGCAGATGAAGCTCCTCCAGGTGTGTAATCGAGCAAGTGAAACTCCGATGAAATTAAAGGTTTTTTATTTTTATTTTTTGTGCGATTTTCTGATGGAGCTTTTGTTCTGTTTTCACAGGGAACGTTGTACAGAACCAATTCGGTCGAATCGAAGATTCGACAAGCCACGAAGGAGGTTTTGAAGGACGCCGCGTATTCGTCGCAATGCGGTTGCGGGACGCTCAGGGCGGCGGCTGGCGGCGGTTGCCGGAGTTGCTTGCGGAGAGAGGTCTGCAATCGGCTGATAAATCTCGGCTACGATTGTGCGATCTGCAAGTCGAAATGGCGGAGCTCGTCTAGTATTCCGTCAGGTAAAAATTCGAAAACCTCTTCCGAAAAGTTCAATTTCAGAGATCAGAAATGGCGAAGAACACGAAAATTGAACTTTTTTCTTTTTTCTTTTTTTCAGGGGAACACACTTATTTGGAGGTGGTGCACAGATCGAATGAGAAGAGAGGGGAATTGAGAGTCGTGATCGAGTTAAACTTCAGAGCAGAATTCGAGATGGCCAGGGCAAGCGAGGAGTACAACCAGATGATCGGGAATTTGCCGGAGATATTCGTCGGAAAAACGGAGAGATTGCGAGGGCTGATAAAGATTCTGTGCTCGGCGGCGAAGAGGTGCATGAAGGAGAAGAACATGCACTTGGGGCCGTGGAGGAAGCACAAGTACATGCAGGCCAAGTGGCTCGGCACGTGCGACAGGTCGGCGCCGGCGCCGTTGCCGGTCGGAAACGTGGCCCGGCCGGCCAAGTCAAAGGCCTCCATGTTGACGTTTGATCTCTTGGAGGCCATACCCATCTCGGGTCTGCGTCGCACCGCTGTTGAAGTTAGTGTGATTTAATTGACAATCATTGAAGAATGAGAAATTTTGTACCCTTTTGAATCTCGAAGTCTTCTTGTCAAAACTGTAAAAATGTGGGGTTTTTTTTTACATCTTTTTTTTTTTTGGAAATTGGCGAGAGAATATTAATGGAACTCTGTGACGTTACTGATGAGATTGGTTTTAAGATTAGTAAAAACACCTCAAGGACAAGGAAATTTACAAAATCAATTCGAAAAACTTTTTTAAGTTCCAAGAAATATTGAAAGTTCATATTGCAAGACTAGCCGCCAAAAATTTATGTGTTATTTACAGGGAGGAATTTTAGGAACAGACTGTGAGATCAGCGATGTTATGGGCGAACACGCGCTGTGGTAGCTGTTATTCATTTCCGAACAGGACTCCTCTTGAAGGGTCCGTTTGTAACTTCATTTGAAGATGTTTTTTCATTTAGATTTTAAAATTCTAAGTTTATATCAAATTTTCTCTCTCATTTATTTTTAAAAAATTAAAACTGGAAGTTTAAAACTTTCTCATTTTATATCAGAATGAAATAATTTTTACATAAAAATATTCACAACGACAAGAAAAATAAGACAAAATTTATTTTTCATATTTTTTCTGAACATATTTTAATTTTTTTACATAATTTTTTATATTATAAAACTCTTTCAAAAATTTTCTTCTCAAACATATATTTCCAACCTAACATTTAAAATATCATCTTCAAATATTCCCAAACTAGTCCCAAGCCCAAAAACAGCCTTAAAAAAAAAAAAAAGTTGTTTAAGCATGTTAACAAAGACGCAGTGGAAGAGCTAGCTGAACGGAGGGCGGCAAAATCCGAACGTTGGATTTGACGGGAGTAAAATAGCAGGACAAAATCACCCAATTATTATGATGGGAGGTCATGGGAGTGCATTAAAAGATTTTGAGCTGAAAAATAGTGGACAGAAAGGATTTTTTTTTTTTTTTTTTTTGAAATTTAGAGATTGAGATATTCAAAGTTTGTAACTTTAAAAAAATAATTATTTTTTAAATTGTTATAGTCATAACTTAACAGTAATTCTACAACTAACTCTATCATAAGATACAAAGTTGGTCACATTTTGTATTTTTTAAATTTTGAACAAACATGGTAGGGTTTCTGGTCTCTCTTTAGGAGGGTTTTGGTATTGCCGCCTTCGTGTGTGCAAGGAGTCGTGTGTTTGGGTTCTTATGGCCATAGAAGATATAGTCGGACGGTGGAAGTATCTTTCCATTACTGAGGAGGAGGGAGAGATTGTGGGGATCGATGATGAGATGCTTCAAGAGGGTGAAAAAGAGGTTCAGAGCAGTATTTTGGGAAAGGTTTTAACCAAAAGACCTCTTTGTAAAACCTCATTTCAGGGGGCTATTGCTAGATTGTGGAAGGTTGAAGATGGGTTTACGATGCGTGAGTTGGAGAATGATGTTTTCCTTTTTCTTTTTAGCGATGCGAAAGAAAGGAAAAGGATCTTGGATATGGAATCGTGGGTTTTTGATAAACACCTTATTGTTTTGAAAGAGGTGAATGGAGATGATGTCCTCAATTGGGGTGATTGATGTTTTACTCCTTCTTGGGTGCAGGCTCATAATCTTCCGATGCGGGGTATTGTTGAGAAAATAGGGACGATGATTGGTGAGGCAACGGGGGTGGCTATCAAGGTGTGGAAGGATAAGGATAGGAAGTACAGTGGAAGCTTTCTTCGGATTAGGGTTCTAGTGGATGTCTCGAAGCCAGTTCGGAGAGTTGTTCCAGTAAGATTAGGATCAAGTGGAACAGTCCATTGGGCAGAGTTAAAGTTTAAACGCATTCCGGATTTTTGCTATGTTTGTGGTCGTATTGGTCATATTGCTATGAAATGTCAAGACCCGGCGGCAGAGTCGATGATCGAAGCTAATAAGTTTCAATATGGGGATTGGCTTATAGCACCTAGATTTTCAAGTTCTGGAGGAGGAGGAGCTGCTAGTTTCCAGAAGGATTTTCGGGGTAAGAGACTGCCACACAGCGATGGGAACTCTGCAACTTCTAAGCTGAAGATTCCGGCTAGGCTGCCGGAGTTTCCAAATCAGGGACATAATTCACAGGCTGCCAAATCCCGTGAGTTTCGTCCGAAACATGGGGATATTGGTTGCCTTCTTGAAGTTTCGGCTGGAGCGGATTTGAATAAGGAATCTCCTCCCATTGTGGAAACGTTGACTTCTTCTTTGGTGGATGTGTTGGTTAACGATTCGAATGAGAAATCTTTTAATGATGCACGTGAGGAGCAGGTGACGTCTAAGCGGCAGCTGGAGGAGGCACGTGAACAGGAACATGCAGACTTAAAGGTACCCCTTTTTAAATTTGTGGCTGGCCATAATATTAAACAAGTATGTAAAAAAGACAAGGTTGGGTCCCGAAAGGGTGTTGCTGCCCAGCTGCCTTCGGGCATCGTTTCTGATGGTCTAGGTGGGTCGAAGAGAAAGCTTGTGGGAGATTTGATTACGGGGGATTGCAAAAGAATGGTGCTTGGTGACATTTCGAATACCGGTATAGCGGCGGAGGTTGCAGAGCAACCCCGCCGGGAGATATGAGTATGATAATTTGGAATGCCTGGGGACTTGGGGATCCACGAGCGCTCGACAAGCTTCGGATGATGGTTCGAAGTTACTCCCCAAACTTAGTTTTCATTTCGGAGACTAAGTTATGTGGTCGAAAGGCAAGTTTAGTAAAATGTAGACTTGGCTTTGATGGTGGGATGCATGAAGATAGTGCAGGTAGAAGTGGTGGACTTATTCTTCTTTGGAAAAAAGATTGGGATGTGGTAGTTAAGGGTTATACTCAAGGTTTCATTGATTGCTTTGTGACTCCTCCCGATGGAAAGAATTGGCGATTCACTGGCTTCTATGGGCATCCTGAGAAAGTGCAGCACCACCTATCATGGGATCTTCTTCGTCGCCTTCGTCGGCAATTCACCTTGCCTTGGTTGATTGCAGGAGACTTCAATGAGGTTCTGCACCTCTCGGAGAAGAAAGGGGGAGCTGCTAGAATGGATACAAGTATGTTTGGTTTACAAGATGCTGTGGTTGAATGTGAACTTGATGATCTGGGCTTTCAAGGATATCCATTTACGTGGAATAATCGTCAAGAGCTACCAGGGAATATACAAGAAAGACTTGATAGATGTTTTACGAATTCGGAGTGGACGGAGTTGTATAAAGATTGTAGAGTTTTTCATCGGGATTTTTTCGGGTCAGACCATCGTGCCATTCATCTTGTGTTAGAGTTCAATCCGCAAGCTAGTAGAGGCTCATGGCGGTCGGATCGAAGATTTGTTTTCGAGCCTATATGGAAGACAAAGGACGAATTTAAAGAGGTGTTGAGAAAGGCGTGGGTTCGATCGTGTATTGGAGATGATAGTCAGGCTCTTCTTGACACTATGACATGTTGTGCGGGGTCGCTTCGGAATTGGAGTAAACGAAATTTCGACAATATTCCAAAGCGGGTAACTTCTTTACAAAAGGAATTGACTGAACTCAATAAGTGTGATTAGAGCACGAAAGTAAGGATAAGAAGGTGGAGATGGAACTGAATCAACTATTCGGATTAGAGGAATATTATTGGAAGCAAAGGTCGCGTGCAGATTGGCTTCGAGGGGGTGATCGAAACACCAAATTTTTCCACAATAAGGCATCGCATAGACGGAATATGAATCGCATTATCGGGTTGGAAGATGATATGGGTGTATGGGTCACTAAGAAGGAGGATATTGCTGTTGTGCTTAATAGCTACTTTACTGATATCTTTGCGATAATTCATCCAGATGAGGAGTCTTTGGGAGTAGTTTTGGAAGGGGTAGAGAGGAGAGTGACACCAACTATGTCTAAATCTCTTGATGCTCCTTTCTCAGTAGAAGATGTTAAAAGGGCGGTGTTTAGTATGGGAGCATGGAAATCGCCGAGCCCTGATGGTTTTCATGCCGGTTTCTTCTAAGAAAATTGGGAACTAGTTGGTCCAGATGTCACTCGTACGTGTCTCAAGGTGCTTAACGGTCATTGTTCCATTCGGGAATTAAATGCTACTTACATTGTTCTTATTCCAAAGATCAAATCTCTGAAAAAGGTATCGGATTTTCGACCCATTAGTCTTTGTAATGAAGTGTACAAGATTATTATGAAGACTTTTGCTAATCGTTTGAAAGTATACTTGCCGAATATTATTTTGGATGAGCAGAGTGCTTTTGTCCTAGGTCATTTGATTACTGATAATATTATTGTGGCGTTTGAGACTATGCATACCATTAATAGGAAAATTGGAGGGAGGAATGGTTTGATGGCGTTGAAGCTAGATATGAGTAAGGCGTATGATAGAGTTGAGTAGTCCTTTCTACAAGCTATTATGGTACGACTTGGTTTCTCCAACCATTGGATTATGCGTATTATGGATTGTGTCTCAACTGCACACTTTGCCTTTCTCCTAAATGGTGAGTCAGTTGGAGATGTTGTCCCTTCCTGAGGTCTTCAACAGGGATGTTCCTTGTCTCCATATCTCTTTCTCTTTTGTGCAGAAGGTCTCTTGAGTTTGTTTTGGAAGGCTCAATGTGACCGATCCATATTGGGTGTTTCTTGTGCGAGAGGAGCTCCACGAATTAGTCACTTATTTTTCGCAGATGATAGCATTATATATGGTAGAGCTGATTTGGATTGTTGCCAGCTGATCAAAGATATTTTGGCTAAGTATGAAAAGGCTTCAGGACAGGTGATTAATCTTCAAAAATCAGTCATCAGTTTTAGCCCGAATTTGTCAATGGAGAGGAAAGATATGATTACAGAATGCTTAAGAGTGCCATCGGGAGGGGCTCATGATACTTATCTTGGGTTGCCGTCTTTTGTGGGTCGGAATAAGAGGAGAATTTTCGATCGGGTCTGAGAGAAAGTTTGGGCGAAGTTGCAATTGTGGAGAGGTAAATTGTTCTCAGTGGGTGGGAGAGAGATCCTTATTGAGGCAGTTGCTCAAGCTACTTCCACTTATGCTATAAGTGTGTTTAAGATACCCATCACTCTTTGCAATAATATCTAATTGCTCGGTTTTGGTGGAATGGAGGAAGTGATGATAGGAAGATCCACTGGATTAGATGGGAGAAGCTTACTAAGGCTAAAGTCGAGGGTGGTATGGGGTTTCGAGATATGTCAGCTTTTAACAATGCAAAACAAGGTTGGCGCATTCTCACGTCTCATTCTTCCCTTATGGCTCGTGTTCTTAGAGCTAAGTATTTTCCCAATTCGAACTTTCTTGATGCTAATATTGGACATAATGCTTCTTATGTGTGGCGGAGTATTGTTTGGGGTCGGGAGCTCTTAAAGGAGGGATTGAGATGGCGGATTGGGGATGGTGAGAGTGTACAGGTTTTTAAGGATCCGTGGATTCCTCGTCCAACTCTCTTCCGACCTATTTCAAGGTCCTCGTCTAACACGGAGAATCTAAAAGTATCTGATTTAATGTCACCCTTTGGTTGGGATAAGGAAAAGCTGGAATCCATATTTTTATCGATAGATCGGGAATTGGTTTGAAGTATTCCCTTGAGTTCGAGGAAAAGACCTGATAGGTGGGTGTGGCACTATGATGGCAAAGGATAGTTTTCTGTTAGGTCTGCTTATAGAGTCGAAATGGATAGGCGGTGCTCTGGATCTATGTCAGGGGGAGGATTAGATTCAAGTTGGTGGGGGAAGCTATGGAAGTCACAAGTCCCAAACAAAGTCAAAATTCATATATGGCGAGCTTTTCATGATGCACTTCCAGCAAAGCTCTCACTATCTAAGCGTGGAATTGAGGCGGACAAGCTTTGCCCGCTATGTTGAGATGATCTGGAGGACACTAGCCATGCGTTTTGGTATTGTATTGAGGCCCAGGAGGTTTGGAGGAATAGTGCTTTATGGCCAGTTTTGAAGAAGTTTTCGGGAGGACCTTTTTATGCCCTATGCCTTTTTGTGTCTGCTCACTGGAATAGTGATGAATTAGGAGTGTTTCTGACAATCATTTGGTGTCTATGGCAGAGACGCAACAAGTGGATCTTCGAGAACAAAATGATGAATGCTAATGATGTTGTGGCTTGGGCGGGAAGATTTCTAGGCGATTTCTTGGTTTGTAATGGGTTGGACAATCCACTTGAAAAGAAGACTTTGGCTCCGAAGGTTTTATGGCATGCCCCTAGCCATGATCAGATCAAAATCAATGTAAATGCAGCTGTGGATAGCTCTCTAGAGATAAAGATAGGGTTGTTTTGAGTTTTTTGTCTAGATGCATCTTTGGCAAGTTTTCTCCCCATTTAGGAGAATGTCTAGCTGTGAGGGAGGGTGTGTACTTAACCAATTTTCTGATATTGGATAATTGGGTAGTGGAATCGGATGCGTTGATGTAACGCCCAATTGCTACATAACATTAACGTTAAAAAAAAATCAACATTAGAATTAACATAGATAATGTGATGAGATAGTAATTTCTTAAATCTAATGTTATGTTGAGTTATTTTTTTTCTTGTCAGGTGACGCGATGAGGACTCGACGTGCTAAAACAACGTTCATGGCAAATTGATGAATTTTTTTATGATGATTTGATAATTTTGTATAATGGTTTAAAATTATGTATAATAAAGAAATTGTTGCATTTATTTTTGTATGTTATATAAAGCATAAATATACCTTATACGATTATCTTATATATTTACATATATACACTATATGTGTAAGTATATTTCATTTTATATTGTATATAATTCTTTGTATGTACATATATATATGTTAAGTTAGTGACTGCCAACGTAAATATATATATATATATGTATTGCATGTGCGTGTATATACATATATATATGTGTATGTGTTTAATAGCAAATCTGAAGATCAGAAAACGTGGAAAAAAAATGAAAAGAAGGAAAACTTCCCTTTTTCTATTCAATTTCTGAGTGACAACCCTCCTTGCCAAAATATACACAGGTTTGACAATTTAAATTTCATTAATTCAAAAAAAAAATTTATTTGGAATTAATAGCTCATGATTTAATAGGGTATATTGCTTTAATTCTTTCTTTTCAATGCTCATTTACATAATATCTCTCTCTCTCTCTCTCTCTCCCTCTCCCTCGCACTCTCCAATTCTCACGCACACAATCAAAAAAAAAAAAAATCTGCCAAACCTCCAAATCCTTCCAAACCGAAAATACAAGGATTTCAAGGTATGTTTCGGTATTGTTTGATGATGAGAATGATTTTGTTATTTATTTTGTTTAGGATTCCTTGGGGATTGAATAATTTTAAGTATTAGAAAGATGTCTTAAGGCTGTTTTGTGTATATGCGTGTGTGTATGAATCATGTATATTGTGGTGAAAATTTTTATGATTTTCGGATTTAACCACTGCATTAAAATTTTCAGATTTCAAAACTGCTTTTGAGAATCCAAACGGCCTCCGTTTTTAACAAATTTGATATCGTTGGAAAGCCCTAGATGTCTATTTTCGTTTGAAATCAGTTTTACATCCTTTGGAGTTATGTATGAATTTATATGATTTTTCAAATAGGCAGAGGTCGGACTGCCAGGTTCGGTAAATTTTAATGATCAGATTTCAAAACTGTTTTTGAGAATCCAAACGGTCTTCATTTTTTATGAATTCGATACCATTAGAAAGATCTGGATGTCTACTTTTGTTTAAAATTGGTTTCAAGCCTTTTGGAGTTCTATATGAATTTTTATGAATTTTTGAAGGGACAAACGTCTGATTGGTAGATTCGGTCAAGATTTAAAATTTCATGAAATTGTTCAATTTTTTTGTGTTGTGATGTTATTGAATGATGAAATAGGCCTTTAGGCACTATTATGATATAATGGATGTGTTTGATGAATTATTATGAGCTTTTGTTGATTTCATTATATTTATTTCTCATGGCATGAATGGTTCTAAAGGTGAGCACTCGAGACCTCAATCGCACGTCACCATCGGAAAATTTGAAAAGGTTAAGTAAGGCATTTAAGTAAGTACACTCTCACCTGCAACATGAATAAAAATTTGAGAAGTATATATTTTGCTGTCGATGACGATGTTATGATGTTTTTAAATAATACTTCTCCTATGATGACGTTTTGATGAAAAGTATATATGTCGTATGTATATGTATTTTATGTTTTAAAATGGCGTTGTACACCCTTGATGATGATGATGATGTTGTTGTCCGGTGAGCGGACTTTTGTCACCGTTGGTTTGGGATTTGCTACCCCAACCCTTCTGTGACTAGCGCGCTATGATAGTACAACGCCGGGCCCAATATATGACGGTTTTAAAAGTTAAAAGGTTTTTTTTTTAAATGATGTTTATATTTATGATGATAAAAGAAAATTATTTATTTACATTTGTGAGATTCAAGTGTCTTACTAAGCCCTTACTTATATAAGTTAATTCATGTTGCAGATAAAGGAAAGGGTAAGATGTAGTGTTGGAGGAGCTTGGAGCGGATAACAGGACGATACGTGATAGGAAAACGGGAGGAACGATCATGAAATGGACATTTTTAAATTCCAATAAAGTTTTAAGACTTTAGTTTATTATTATTTGTTTGGATGTTTCATATGGACTTTAATTTTATTTTATGAATTCGGGTTTTAAAAAAATATATATAAATTAATTATGAAGTTTAAAGTTGTATTTAGCAAAAAAAAAAATTTCTAGAGTTTTCTAAAATTAT
Source organism: Ficus microcarpa (assembly GCA_025413485.1). Classification (NCBI taxonomy): domain Eukaryota; kingdom Viridiplantae; phylum Streptophyta; class Magnoliopsida; order Rosales; family Moraceae; genus Ficus; species Ficus microcarpa. Next base: position 25,836,884 of record CM046379.1, on the reverse strand, counting down.
CTAAGTAAAGTTTTTCGTTATGTAAATATTTTTATTTCAAGCTTAATATTTTCCGCGATTTAATAAGAGATGAATGTTAAGTAAGAAGTCAACGGTAACAGTTCGTGAGGGATCGTTACAGATATGGTATCAGAGAGATTTCCTATTTCCTATCATGCATCGTCACGTATCCACTTCAAACTTCTTCAAGTAAGTAATTAATTATTTTCCTTAAATAGAAATGTAAGAATTGTGAGGTAATGTTCTATTTATAGAAAGTTTGAATCTTAACTCGATATCCAAAAAAAAAAAAAGGGGGGGGTCTCTTTTTGACTATTTTGCTACTAACAGACGACTACGATAAGATGGTACGCGGACGAGGACGTGCAATTCGAGGATGTGGTAATGGCCGAGTGCAAGCCGAAGATGAGGTTGCTGCGGAACCTAACTTGGCAGAAATTATGACGCAATTACGTCAAGACCAACAAAGGGGTCGTGGACAAGTTAGAAATGAAGCGATGGCAGAGCCTAATTTAGTAGAAATGGTAGTTCAACTTCAGAGGTAAGTTCAGGAACAGCAGGCTCTCATCAACAATTTGCAAGCAAATGCAAACAGAGTTGAAGTGCCCATTAATCCACCGGCTGTACAACCAGTGCAAGATAGAGGAGTTCAAGCAGCAACAATTCATGAGCCCCTGTATCTGCGATTCAAGAGGATGAAGCCTAAGGAATTCAGTGGTTCAACTGACCCTTTGATAGCTCAAGGATGGTTGAAGTCGATCGAGTTAGTCCTTAATTTCTTGGGTTTAACCGAGAATGAGAAAGTGAAGTGTGCTTCATACTGTTTGATGGATGATGCTAGAATCTGGTGGGAAGGAATAGAGTTGAGCAGGGATACAAGTCAGATGACATGGGAAGACTTTATCCAGGAATTTAACGAGCAGTATTTCAACATGTCTGTGACCAGAGAATACTATGATGAGTTTAATAACTTTCGTCAAGGAAATCTATCGGTGACAGAAGCTGTTAAGCGGTTCAACCAGCTAGCACGCCTTTGTCCTCACCTGGTACCAAATGAAGAAGAACGGCTAAGGAGAATGATCAGAATGCTGAGACCCGAGATTGTAGTGATTGTTGATAGCGGGATTGCTCCGCCAACCACCACAGCTGAATGTGTCAAATGTGCTCTTCATGCTGAATATCATCTGAACAAGCAAAAGGAAAGCCAGCCACGTCAGAATGAAGTCCCTAAGAACAACAACAACAACAACAACCAGAATCGTAGAAACTTCGGAAATCAAGGCAGGTCTCAGGGAGGTCAGTGGAACAATAACAAGAGGAAGGGGAACTTTTCCAATCAGAGGAACCATAACGACCGCCAAACAGGAGGCCAACCAACTAAGCAAGCCAAAAACATTCCACCTTGTTCAAAGTGTGGAAAACTACATTTGGGGGAGTGTCGTATGGGCACAAATCTATGTTATGGTTGCGGACTTGAGGGTCACCTGTCTAAGGATTGTCCGAATAAGACGTACCAGCCCTTCCAACAAAGACAACAGAGAAACCCATTAGCTCAACTCCACAGTATGCAGGCCGTTCTTGAAAGGCCTCATATTTCCCAGGGACGACTTGAGGCTCCTCCACTTACCACTAATGCCAGAATTTTCACCATGACCAAAGAAGAAGCAGCTGCTGAGACCTCTACTGTTGTCACAGGTCAGATACTTGTTCATAAACAGGATGCTAACGTTCTTTTCGACACAAGAGCCTCACACTCCTTTGTGTCTTCTACTTTTGCTAAAAGACTAGGAATAAATCAGGATATCTTAAGTCAGGGATTCACTACGACACTACCCTCTGGGGAAGTGATGATATCCACTCATTGGCTACGAGCAGTGCCGATGACAATTGTTAATAGAGAGCTCTACAGTAATCTGATAGTGTTTGAGATATTTGACTATGACCTAATTTTAGGTATGGATTTCTTAGAAAAATATAACGCGTCTATTGAATGCCGAAGACGTAAGGTCATGTTTGATCTCGAAGGAGATGATCGATTTGAATTCATTGGTGATGCGAAGAAGAAGACGAAGTTGTTCCTGTCAGCAATGAAGGCCCAAAAGATGCTAGCCAATGGCTGTAAAGGTTTCTTAGCCAGCATTGTCGATAAGAAGAAAGAAGACAAATTGAAACTTGAAGATGTACCTGTCGTACGAGATTTTGGCGATGTGTTTCCAAAGGACTTGTTAGGTTTGCCGCCAGATAGAGAAATCGAGTTCGAGATTGAGTTAGCACCGGGCACTGGGCCAATCTCTAAGGCACCTTATCGTATGGCATCTACTGAATTGAAAGAATTACATTAGCAACTTCAAGAGCTGTTGAACAAGGGTTTCATTCGCCCTAGTCATTCACCGTGGGGAGCTCCAGTATTATTTGTGAAGAAGAAGGATGGGACAATGAGACTCTGCATCGACTATAGAGAGCTAACAAGGTGACCATAAGGAACAAGTATCCATTGCCGAGAATTGAAGATTTATTCGACCAACTACAGGGTGCGACTGTGTTTTCAAAGATTGATTTACGATCTGGATACCACCAACTAAAGATCAAGGAAGGAGATATCCCCAAGTCAGCCTTTAGAACTCGATATAGCGCCCATTATGAGTTCATGGTCATGCCATTTGGGTTGACCAATGCCCCTGCTGCATTCATGGACTTAATGAATAGAGTGTTTAAGGAGTTTCTAGATAAGTTTGTGATAGTGTTTATTGACGACATCCTCATTTATTCAAAGACTCGAGACCAACATGAGAAGCATATAAGAACAGTTTTGCAAACATTGAAACAGCACTAGTTGTATGCCAAATTCTCTAAGTGCGATTTTTGGTTGGATCGTGTGACATTTCTTGGTCATGTGATTTCTAAAAATCGCATAATGGTGGATCCTACAAAAGTTGAGGCCGTCAGTAATTGGAAGAGACCAACCAGCGTAAGTGAGATCAGAAGTTTCCTTAGTTTAGCGGGGTATTACAGGAAATTTGTGGCTGATTTTTCGAAACTTGCTATGCTGCTTACGACACTTACCCGAAAAGGAAAGAAGTTCGAATTGACAGAGGACTGTGAAAAGAGCTTTCAAGAGTTGAAGAGACGACTCACAAGTGCCCCAATCTTGGCGATTCCGGATGGGGATGAAAGGTTTGTAATTTACAGTGATGTTTTTAAAATGGGACTCGGTGCAGTCTTGATGCAGAATGGGAAGGTAATTGCCTATGCTTCAAGGCAATTAAAGGACTATGAGAATAACTACCCTACCCATGACTTAGAGTTGGCTGCTGTTGTGTCTGCATTGAAAATATGGAGACATTATTTATATGGAGTCCGATGCCAAATATACACCGATCACCAAAGTTTGAAATACTTCTTCACGCAGAAGGATTTGAATATGAGGCAAAGGAGGTGGCTTGAGCTGGTAAATGATTACGATTGTGAAATCCTATACCATCCGGGGAAGGCAAATAGAGTAGCTGATGCGTTGAGTCGGAAGACTCCTGTCTCATTAATGTCCTTGAATGCGATGTCCAAACCTCTTCAAAAGGAGATTTTTGAATTTGGGTTGGAATTAATAGTTGGACGACTCTCTGCCATGACCTTGTTTCCAACTATTTTAGAGGACATTCGAAGTAAGCAAGACCTTGATCCAAGCTTTGCGAGAATTAAAAGGGAAATGCTTGAAGGGAAGTGCGAAGGATTTACTGCGTCTGATGATGGAGTGCTAAAGTTTAAGGGACATTTATGTGTTCCTAAGGACGAGGAGCTGATGAAAAAGATTCTTGAAGAGGCGTACAACACCCCGTATACGCTTCATCCTGGTGCAACCAAAATGTACGTGGATCTTAAAAATAGTTTCTGGTGATTCGGAATGAAGAAAGATGTAGCACACTATGTGAATCATTGTATGACGTGCCAACAAGTTAAGGCTGAACACCAAAAGCCAGGAGGAATGCTACAGTCAATTCAGATACTGGAATGGAAATGGGAAGATATTGCGATGGATTTTATTATTGGACTACCAAGGACTACGAATGGATATGATGCGATATGGGTGATCATCGACAGATTGACGAAATCAGCACATTTTCTTCCTATTCGAATGACGTCCTCTATGGAACAGTTGGTAGAATTATATGTGAAGGAGGTCGTAAGGCTTCATGGAGTTCCTAGATCTATTATTTCGGATCGAGATAGTAGGTCGTAAGGCTCCTATTTTTGGAAAAGTGTTCAGGCTGCTATGGGCATAAAGTTGAAGTTTAGTACGGCTTTTCATCCGCAAACAGACGGTCAGACGGAAAGGACTAATCAGACACTTGAGGATATGCTTCGAGCTTGTACCTTAGACTTCAAGGGGAACTGGTGTAAGTTTTTGCCGTTGGCTGAGTTCGCTTATAACAATAGTTATCAAGCGACAATTGGGATGGCTCCCTATGATGCACTTTATGGAAGACGTTGTAGGTCCCCAATTTATTGGCATGAGGCTGGGGAAAAGAAGCTAGTGGAGTCGAAACTTAAGGAGAAGACTGACTTCTTCAATAAGACAACCGAAAGATTGAAAATGATTCAGCAGCGGATTGCCACGGCTCAAAGTAGACAGAAAAGCTACGCGGATGTGCGTCAAAGGCCCTTAGAGTTTGAGGTTGGAGACTTGGTGTTTATCAAGGTCACCCCGATGAAAGGTGTGATGCGATTTGGGAAGAAAGGCAAGCTTAGTCCCAGGTATGTGGGACCATACATGGTGATTGAGCGTATCGGCAATGTGGCATACAAGTTAGATTTGCCTCAGGAGATGAGGTCCATCCACAATGTATTTCATGTTTCGATTTTGAAGAAGTATATACCGGATCCATCTCACGTCATCCAACCGCAATCGATACAGATTCAAGAAGATATGAATTACGAAGAGAAACCAGTTGAGATTCTTGATCGGAAGACAAAGACCTTGAGAAACAAAGAGATTTCTTTAGTAAAAGTTTTTTGGCGTAATCACAAGATGGAGGAAACTACATGGGAGCAAGAAGACGTTATGAGAACAAATTATCCGGAATTATTCTAAGTTTTTAGGACGAAACTTTTATAAGGTAAGAGGGATTGTAACGCCCAATTGCTACCTAACATTAACGTTAAAAAAAAAAAATCAACATTAGAATTAACATAGATAATGTGATAAGATAGTAATTTCTTAATTCTAATGTTATGTTGAGTTATTTTTTTTTCTCAGGTGACACGATGAGGACTCGACGTGCTAAAACAACGTTCATGCCAAATTGATGAATTTTTTTATGATGATTTGATAATTTTGTGTAATGGCTTAAAATTATGTATAATAAAGAAATTGTTGCATTTATTTTTGTATGTTATATAAAGCATAAATATACCTTATACGATTATCTTATATATTTACATATATACACTATATATGTAAGTATATTTCATTTTATATTGTATATAATTCTTTGTATGTACATATATATATGTTAAGTTAGTGACTGCCAACGTAAATATATATATATATTGCATGTGCGTGTATATACATATATATATTTGTATGTGTTTAATAGCAAATCTGAAGATCAGAAAACGTGGAAAAAAAAATGAAAAGAAGGAAAACTTCCCTTTTTCTATTCAATTTCTGAGTGACAACCCTCCTTGCCAAAAATATACACAGGTTTGACAATTTAAATTTCATTAATTCAAAAAAAAAAATTATTTGGAATTAATAGCTCATGATTTAATAGGGTATATTGCTTTAATTCTTTCTTTTCAATGCTCATTTACATAATATATATATATATATATATATATATATATATATATATCTCCCTCTCCCTCTCCCTCGCACTCTCCAATTCTCACGCACACAATCAAAAAAAAAAAATTTTCCGCCAAACCTCCAAATCCTTCCAAACCGAAAATACAAGGATTTCAAGGTATGTTTCGGTATTGTTTGATGATGAGAATGATTTTGTTATTTATTTTGTTTAGGATTCCTTGGGGATTGAATAATTTTAAGTATTAGAAAGATGTCTTAAGGCTGTTTTGTGTATATGTGTGTGTGTATGAATCATGTATATTGTGGTGAAAATTTTTATGATTTTCGGATTTAACCACTGCATTGAAATTTTCAGATTTCAAAACTATTTTTGAGAATCCAAACGGCCTCCGTTTTTAACAAATTTGATATCGTTGGAAAGCCCTAGATGTCTATTTTTGTTTGAAATCAGTTTCACATCCTTTGGAGTTATGTATGAATTTATATGATTTTTCAAATAGGAAGAGGTTGGACTGCCAGGTTCGGTAAATTTTAATAATCAGATTTCAAAACTATTTTTTTAGAATCCAAACGGTCTCTATTTTTAACAAATTTGATATCGTTGGAAAGCCCTAGATGTCTATTTTCGTTTGAAATCAGTTTCACATCCTTTGGAGTTATGTATGAATTTATATGATTTTTCAAATAGGCAGAGGTCGGACTGCCAGGTTCTGTAAATTTTAATGATCAAATTTCAAAACTGTTTTTGAGAATCCAAACGGTCTCCATTTTTTATGAATTGGATACCATTAGAAAGATCTGGATGTCTAATTTTGTTTAAATTTGGTTTCAAGCCTTTTGGAGCTCTGTATGAATTTTTATGAATTTTTGAAGGGACAAAGGTCTGATTGGCAGATTCGGTCAAGATTTAAAATTTCATGAAATTGTTCAATTTTTTTGTGTTGTGATGTTATTGAATGATGAAATAGGCTTTTTAGGCACTACTATGATATAATGGATGTGTTTGATGAATTATTATGAGTTTTTGTTAATTTCATTATATTTATTTCTCATGGCATGAACGGTTCTAAAGGCGAGCACTCGAGACCTCAATCGCGCGTCACCATCGGAAAATTTGAAAAGGTTAAGTAAGGCATTTAAGTAAGTACACTCTCACCTGCAACATGAATAAAAATTTGAGAAGTATGTGTTTTGCTGTCGATGACGATGTTATGATGTTCTTAAATAATACTTCTCCTATGATGACATTTTGATGAAAAGTATATATATGGTATGTATATGTATTTTATGTTTTAAAATGGCGTTGTACACCCTTGATGATGATGATGATGATGTTGTCTGGTGAGCGGACTTTTGTCACCGTTGGTTTGGGATTTGCTACCCCAACCCTTCTGTGACTAACGCGCTATGATGGTACAACGCCGGGCCCAATATATGATGATTTTAAAAGTTAAAAGGTTTTTTTTTTAAATGATGTTTATATTTATGATGATAAAAGAAAATTATTTATTTACATTTGTGAGATTCAAATGTCTTACTAAGTTCTTGCTTATATAAGTTATTTCATGTTGCAGATAAAGGAAAGGGTAAGATGTGGTGTTGGAGGAGCTTGGAGCGGATAACGGGACGATACGTGATAAGAAAACGGGAGGAACGATCATGAAATAGACATTTTTAAATTCCAATAAAGTTTTAAGACTTTAGTTTATTATTATTTATTTGGATGTTTCATAAGGACTTTAATTTTATTTTATGAATTGGGGTTTTAAAAATATATATATAAATTAATTATGAAGTTTAAAGTTTTATTTAGCTCAAAAAAAAAAATTTCTAGAGTTTTCTAAAATTATCTAAGTAAAGTTTTCCGTTATGTAAATGTTTTTATTTCAAGCTTAATATTTTCCACGATTTAATAAAAGATGAATGTTGAGTAAGAAGTCAACGGTAACGGTTCGTGAGGGATCGTTACAATTGAATACTATTAGTGCTATTCAGAACCCAGTTGCGGAGGCACCAGAAGCAAATATCATTGAAGATATTAGAGACTCTCTTTCGATTGCTAGAAGTGGGATGGTTTGCTATACCCCCCGGGATGGAAATAGGGTAGCCCACTTTTTGACAAAATATACTATTTCTAAGTCTGTTTATTATTTTAGAGTTGATTATGTTCCAAGATGGCTTGATCCGTTTATTAAAGCCGATCTTGCTATTTAATTTTTATTAATGATTCTTTTTTCAAAAAATAAAAAAAAAAGATACAAAGTTCGAATTATGTCACCTCTAAGTTTAAAACAAAAAAAAAATACATGAAAGAAAAATTATGAAACCCTTAAAAAAAAAAAAAAAAAAGGATGAATCAAAATTTAATTGCTACGCCAAAACTAGGCGTAAAAAACCCACCAGACTGACCTAATGGATAAATCAAGAACATAGAGACAAAAACAGTAATTGGAACAAAGAATGCGATTGTATTATAAGGGCATAATTGAACAAATCAAGCAAGTTCAAATTGACATAATACAAAACATATATGTCCGAAAGCGCCATGGAAAGCAACAAAAGTCCACAGACCACCTAATTGACACTAACGAGTAAAATCACCTTGTGCTTCATGACCTCATAGTGACAACAAAGAGTGTGCTAAACTATTGGCAGGAGTAGGTCCAAAAGAATGCCCTACCAATATGATATCTTGTACAGTACCCCCAAAAAAAACAAAAAGTTGCAATGACAAAAGTAGATCTTTGAGCAGTAGCACATCATAAATTAAACACGGAAACTTTCATCTCAATTTCCAAACTTCACAGCAAAATGGATATAATCAGTATACTAACAAAACTGATATACTCAGTATTAACTAGTAAGCCGCTGAGTAGAGTTGAGTTGGGAGCAAAGATAAAGAGTAGAAAATAATAAAAAATAAAGACAGCCAGCCTCTGGAAAAAGAACAGGAATGGGATGGATCAAGTGCCGGCATTCCTACGACCAACGCGAGCTTGGAAACCTGCTTTAATAGCTGCAACAGATCGCCCTGAACCACACTGCATGGTTATAAACATCAAGTTATATATCTAACGTGGAAAAAAGTTACCACACATCAATTTTGGAAGAGAAATAGATATACACAAAAACAAGGCAAAGACGAAAAATTTTCAACCCTGGCGAACAACTTGATTTCTGAAATGATAATAACCAATGCAGGAGCAAGGCTTTTTTTTACAGAGGCCTCAGAACTACTCAGGTCACTCTTATCATAATTAAGCAAAATCTGACAATGTAGGCAAATATTAGAGTCGTCATTGGCCTCCTTGCTTGAACATCTCTGCCTATTGAAAGAAATTAACTCATAAATCCCATCTTTCCTAGCTTTCCTTTTTTGCTAAACATAATTGACATTTATAAAACAAAGCAAATTTATAGTATATTATTTAAGAAAATAAAAGAAAAAAAGTGGCCCCAAACGCTGGGAAGTGGGGAACACCACTACAATCTGAGATGAGCTTGTGAGATTGCAGGCTTACAGCATTGCAGGCTTACAGCAGGACCAAACAGTCCCTCAACGCCAGAACTTACACAACAATAATTTTACTAATGCTATCAGTGAAACCTAAGATCGAAACATGGAATCTGGAAGATCAGCTGCGAAAAGGAAGTCAAGACATTACCTTCTCGCATCTGAGAAAGAAGAGACGGTTCTCCTTCGAGAGTATTGTGTCTGGACTTTTGCATCCAAGGCAGATGACATACTCGTCTGAAAGAGGAAGCAGCCATAAACAAACATTATATAACATTAGGAAAAACATAATCAAAATTTAAAAAAGTATTTCCACTTTCTGCATCAAAACATCGGATATCAATTTCTCCATTTTCTTCATACAGTCCATGTTAACTAACATCAAGAGTAAGCTAAAAAATGTACCAAACCACCACTAAGTACTACAAAGGTACTTACTGATATATCGCCGCAAGATTCCTTCAAAATTCTTGGGTGCAAATCTCCCCTTCACAACTAATCTTTGCTGCCCATCAAGTGATCCACTTGTCCCCAGTTCAGACAGCAAGAAAGCCATAACATGATCAGGCTGTCGATGCATCCTAAAATTTGCATTCATTTTCACAAGTTAGGTATCATCAGCACTTATTTTGAAAATCACGAAAGACTGTCCAAATCAAGTCCAAAGAAACATAAATTAAACAACATAGAACCAAAGTATAAATAGAATAGCAACAAAATGCAAGATAAGTGTTGTTTCCAAGTCCACAAATTAAATAAAAGTTGGAAAATAAGATCTTTTATACAAAATACTACAATTAATCTAACGACAAGATCCTTCACGTTTTCTTTTTTATGTAGTGAGTAAAGGGTAAAACGATCCTTTACAGAGATAACCTTGTCAAAAGACGCTGTGACAAACACTAACAGACACCCAAGAGCAGACATAATGCACATCATGAGAAAGCAGGTAAACTATTTTGAATTGTGTACTTTTATGGTGCAGAAATGCAGAGTTTATTTTATTGATAAGACAAAGAAACTGGACATACGATTTGCAGAGATCCATGAAATTCACAAAGACAGTTTTCTTTGTTCCCTCACGAAGAACTTGTGGAGGCCTCATAACTGTCCTACGCCTGTCCCCTGCCAGCTCTGGATTATTCTCTCTAAGAATATTAAACACCCTACCAAGAAGCTGCAGCCATTGCATATCAAAGATAGTTATTACAAAGCAAAAACCAATGAACTTTAATCTGTGACCAAATCCAACCTCCTGCCATCCGACCAGATGACATAATAACAAAAGACAACTCCATCTCATTAGCCAATTCCATAGTCTAATGCAGATAAAAGCATCTTTTGTAGCCACATCATTGCATTAAGAAAATATAATAGAATAAGTCACATGAACAATGGCAGTAAAGATAACCAGGCCAGCCAATGATCAAAAAGCCAAAGAAATACTCAAACTAATAATTGTACCTCCTCATATTCATAATCACGATCACTCCCTTCCCAAGGATAGCGTGGTTGTAGATCAATTCCTTCTCCTTCTTCATCATCTCCCACCCGATCTAGAAGGCCAAAACACATCTCAGATATTTCATAATGGTTTTCAACAAGCCCTTAAGCCATCTACATTTCCAACACTTTTTTCATCGAACGATTATTCATGTGAATATTTTTTTCTTTACCTTCCAATTCTTCCCAGCCTCAGGACCCTCATCAATGAAGACACTACTTTCGACCTAAAATTAGACCAACCAACCAAACCAGTAAAAATCACTCCATGAAAGGGGCAAAAAAGTTTATACCAGGAAACAATCACTCACTGGCTTCTTCTTCTTCTTCTTCAAGCCAGAAAATGTACTCTCAATCCCATCAGAAACTGCAATGTAATTAAGATAACCGTTTTCAACTGAAACTTAACCAAATGCATTATTAAATTCACAAATATATATATATATATATATGTGTGTGTGTGTGTGTGTGTGTGTTTTAAACTTAGACTATCTGATGGTTTTCGTAAATATACCTGACAGGCTTTCAGTTTTCTCAGACAAATTTTCCACTGATTCATCATCAGGCTCTTGGATAATAACCTTCTTCTTCTTCTTCTTTTTGGTGGGATCAAATGGCGCAATCTACAGATTTATTAAAAAAAAAAAAAAAATCAACAAATTAATTAAACAAAATTCATAATTAGCTCAAATTTTCCAATCATCAAAGAAAATAAAGATCATAAGTAGTTTGAACTTACTTCCTAAATGCAAAAAGGGGAAAAAAAAAATCAACAGTGAACTTACTTCCGCCACCTCCTCCTTCACCTCATTCTCTCCGCCATGATTGCTCTATAATAACCACAACATATCAAATGAATCAAGAACGTATATAGTTATCCAAAACCCCCAAAAAACAAAGAAACAAAACACAAAAAAACAAAAAAAAAAAAAAGGAAAACCCTAGAAAATGAAAATCAGAACATGAAGATATTCTATTCGTTTATCTTCTTCTGCTATTTCGACAGTGGTGAAACCTTCTAGAACACCCGAACCTTGAAACAGAAAATTAAGCGAAGAGCACTCACGATTCCAAGTCGAAAACTGGAAAATCGGTTTTTCCTTGAACATGCGAGTGAAGTTCCTTTGCAAAATCTGTGAGCTCCTTCCTGAGACTCTACGCTTTAACGTCCTCCATTCTCCTCTCTCAGGTATCTTCTAATTTTATGGGCTTCACACCATTTGATTCCTGGGCCAACGGCCCAAGGTGCAGTTTGAAGAGCTCTGTCCTGTCTGGTCCGGTCCTAAAGCCCAGTTGAGAAATCCAACCCCAGTGTACCTTTTTAAATAAATGATTTACTGGTAATAAATAGGTAAATCATTTGCTAACTAATAAAAATGTTATTAATTTAACAGTTTCGTAAATCTATAATTTATTTATTTTTACCTTTAAAAATATAAATAAATAATAATGTGTTATTTATTCCCGTTGATAACATACCAATACCCAAGGATTTTCGGAGAAAAAGTTAAAAAGTATTTTTTTTATATATAATAAATAACAAATTTAAAAATATAGAGGGAAAATAACATATTTGTTAGAAAATTGTGTTTATTTTTTAAGTGTAGAGTTGAAATCTCTTAATCTGACAAATATATTCGTTAACAATCATACATCCAAAAAAAGTAGAAATTAATAATATTTTACAGTAAATAATCACAAACAGGATAGGATATGAACACAGCTTTTCCTCTCTAGCCACTTTCCAATTCCAAAATGTGAAAACCCCAGCCCCTTAACTTTGACATATATTCAAATTGAATGATTGAATATTATTTCAATAATGGTTTCTAAAATTTGGAGGAAAAAAAAAATAGAGAAGAAATAGAAATACTATTCTTGATGGTGAATATTCAGATTCCAATAAACTGAATTAGTTGTGTCTAAAACTCAAGTATGTTTTAGACTCGGACAAAATAAATCATATCAAGATATTGCATTTTTTTTTTTTTCAGTTTTTCATAAATTACACTTGTGATCAAATCCCAAAAGAAAAAAAAAAATATATATATATATATATATATATATATCTTCCTAGATTCGACATCTAAATGTAAAACTTGATCAGTAGAACCTTCTTGGGTTAGAGTAGCAGACGAAAGAGATAAACTTCGTTTACCATTTTCTGGTAGAGGAGAAAAACCTTTGTTTAACTGATATCTTAAATGTAAATCTACTACAAGTAAACAAAATAAATAAGTAAAAAGACATTAAAAACAAAAAAACAATTTGAACACTTTTTTTTTTTTTTGGTAAATAAATTGAACTCTATTAGTACTTTGCAGATTCCGTTTGGAAAGAAAAACAAATAATTGTGATTGGACACATTTATCTAAGAACAGCAAGCAGACCAATGAGAACATGCTAGGAGCCTTTTAGGTTCCTTTCCTTTTGGACAAAGAGAAAAAGAAAAAGAAAAAGAAAAAGGAAAAAAAGAAGAAGAAGCTATACCATGAGAGTTAATTACGTAATTAACATTTTAATTTTAATTATTTCTTAATTTCTTCCTTATTTTAAAAACTACAATATATCATTTGAAACTTTTTTTTTCAAATTCATTCATCGCATACTTAATGAATCGAAAAAAAAAAAAAAAAAAGGAGACAAAATGATAAAAATATCATTGAATAGTTTATGAAAAATATTTAAACGTTCAAAAAACATTAAAAAACAAAAAACAAAAACAAAAACAAATACAAAACATAAGGTTTCGAAAAAAAAAAAAGGATCTTGAATTTTTTGTTTTTGGAATGTTATTAAATTTTAGAAGTTTTTCTCAAGAAAAAATATATTTCAAAAATAAATTGGGTTTAACTAAAGGTATGTTTTTCTTTTTCCCTTGTATTGTCATCCACTAAATAAGCTAGGGAGGACATTGAAATAAAATTTTCAAATTTAATTTTGTAGTTTTTAACAATAGATTGAGAATTGAAAAATAATTAAGCTTAAAGATATAATTATGTAACTAATCCTATCATATAAACAATAGAAACTGATAAAGTCCGTTATGAGTTGCCAAGGGTGATAATATTGTAATTCCTTTTTCCTACTCATGTCTTTACAAATATCTCGTTTCAACTATTTGATGGATTATTTTTTGTGATGATTTTTCTTGTAAACTTACTAGTATTATGTAATTCTTGACATCGAATGATCAAATATTTTAACCGATTTTAGAGGATTTAATAAAAAGTCAAGTATATTCAATTTTTGGTCTATATCTTTAAATTTGTCTTAAGGAGTCCAACGCAATATCATATTTTTATTTTGTGTTCCATTCCATGAAATTGTGTTCCATATTTCTTATAATAAAAAGCCACTATTGGTGTGGATGCTCGCTTGTTTCATTGCCTTTTCATGTCATGAAATGTTTTCTCTCTCTCTCTCTCTCTCTCTCTCTCTCTCTTCTTATTTAAAAAAATCGACATACAAACGACCCTTTCGATCCGCCAAAAAGCTTCTTTTTTTTTTTTTTCTTTTTTTTGTTTAAGAGTAAGAAAAATTCTACTTGAATGCGCTTTAATATTCTTAGCCTGTTCATGACTTTCTCGTAGGTAAGTTTCGTGGCAACAACGTTAATGTAGTCCCTTTTGCACGACGTGTAAACTTTTTTTTTTTTTTTTTTTTTTTTGAAAATACCGAAGAACAAGTTTTTAGATTTTTTGTGTTTGGAATGGTGGTGGTGGTGGTAATGGCTATCATATCCTATCTTTATTTTATGGGATTATGCTATTCAGTGGCACAATCCTAACCTTTTTATCTATTGATATAAGTCGATCTTTTAAGAGGACGGTGTATCAATTTTCTTCAAATATTAACCGGTAATATATTATAAGGATCATTGAAGCTAGAAATTTTGACAATGAGAATAATAATTATAAAAATTTTATTTTCACGAAAAATAAAAGAAAATTTTTAACTTTTTAATTAAAGGGGCTACTTGTAAAAATTAAATCATATATCCAAGTAAGAAAAAGTTGAGGGGGATTAGCCTTTGTGCCCATGTGTCTGATGACAATACTCCATAATATTACATTTATCTCTATATATAAAGATGGTTGGTGACAAGAATCTATAGATATATCAAAAGAAATACTGTCATGCTTTCGTACACTCATCATAACATAAAATTTAACAAAAGAAAATAAATTACAAAACACGGTCATGGAAGTACAGAAATGACCCAATTAAAACAACCCCAATAGGAGAAACAACAAAAGTTGTGAGATTAATGGAAAACAATGCTAGGCAAAAATTGACATCATAAGACATAATTTAAACTATGCTTTTGAATCTTAAATTTAAATTTTTATTAAAAAAAAAAAAAAAATCAAAAAAAAAAATCATGAAAAAAAATAAAAGAAAAAAAAAAAAAAAATCTTATTAAAAAAAAAACTCATTAGAAACTTATTATTAAAAAAGAATCAATGAAAAAAACCTAAGAAGAAGGAAAAAAAATGATTATGCTTACAATATAACAATCTCACAAGAGAACCCAATTGATAAAAATATAGAGAGGTGATATGGTATAAAAGAGACAGATTAGATTTATGGTTCGTTTAGAACAAAAATTTGAGATGAAATTTTTATATTAAAATTGATTGACTTTTTAAAAAACTAATTATGAATTTTATTGATTTTGTAGTAAAATATAAAAATTGAAATAAAAAAATTTAGGTTCGCACTTGAAAATCAGACACATACTTAAACACGAATTTTAGGAATTAAGTAGATGTAAAAGGCAAGAGCATGTGCAAATATACAAGAGCACGTGCGAAATTCGTAGGACCAAAATATCGTTTCATGATTTTGAAATGCACTGTATAAATTGAAATTCCTCAAGGGTAGAAGTACAAAAACACTTAAAACCGTGGAGAAATAAAATTTAGCATGTGAAATTTACCATACCAAATCCGGTGGGCTAATTAACTCATTTTAGGTACGAAATTAAAGACTTGTAATGCAACAAAGCGAACCCCATTTCTAGGAAAGAGAAAGAAACTAGACACGTGTTAGTATGGGACCCACTGGTATTATATAATAATAATAAAACAGTACTCGCTAACAACCATAATAGTTGACCAGTTGGATCACTATGCTTTCTTTTCTTTTTCTTTTTTTTTTTTTGGGAGAAAATTAGATGACTCATATGTTAAAACAGTGGGAAGCTTTCAATGGTGGAAAGACTTCAAGTCAAAGTCAATTCGTCACAAATTAAAGTGAACCTGCCGAAATTTTAATAGTGCTAGCAACTTTAGTTCCTAATTCCCACTGGGAATGGGCAATGGGGGATGTTACCAAGCCCAAACCGTAGTCGAAGACTTGAACTCCGCGTCCCCGCATCTCACAATAAAGCAATAGTGCACTACATTTTTTTTTTTTTAATTAACGATATAAAATCTATAACTCTCATTTATCAAAGAAAAGTAAAAAGTTATCGTTTCTTATCTGCTAAATTAGCCCAATCAATTTAATATAGCATTGTAATTTGCACGATAGTGTGTTGTCACATGTTGTCTGGCTCAACGAGGCTCTTGGCAGCTCTCTCCGAGGTTAGGCCACATCAAATTAATTAAGAGCTTATTCGGTAGGAAAATAAAAGTTAAAAAAGGAAAAGGGATTAGGAGTGGGAGAACTAAAGAAAGGATTTTAGAATTTATGATTGATTGGTAAATTAGCCAGCGAGATAAGATGAGGGGATGCATGGGTGATAAGTATATCGAATCCGTCACATAATCACTAATTTTAATAGGGTGGGTTATAGGGAATACAATTTTTAGTAAGATAATTTTAATATAAATTTTTTTTAGAGGATTTGGAATTTAAGGAAACAAAAATGCCTATTTCTCAATTCACTTTCTAATTCCCTTGTGGTACAAACGAAAGGTGAAATCATCTCTTTATTGTTGAAAATGGTATTCTATTTTTCAAACCACTCATGAATCAGTGATTGCACTTTATACGTGATATTGAAATCCTAATTCGCACATCTAAAATCTGAAATATAAATATTTCTCTGTATGCAGAGTGATGAGAGGATATAATTCAAACCAAATACAAGCGTTTGGTGCATTCGTTAGGAATGAAAATTTTAAGTAGAAGTTTATTAACTTTTCAAAAACTTGTCATAATTTTTGTTGACATTTCAGAAAAAGACAAAAACTAAGATGGATATTTTAGGTTCGGAATAGTATGCCAAACACAAGCTAAGAAGATTTCATCCAACCTTTTTTAATTTTATCTGTTACATATATTCATCTGTTTCTTTTTTTCTTTTTTTTTTCCTCTCATATTTTCTTTTTCTCCAAACATAACCTCGACACTCTTGAATATTTCAGAGTTTCTCTTGATCAACAGACTTTCTTTTGGTGTGGCTCATGTGGAACAGACTAATGGCCATGCATGATGACAAAGAGTCTTTGATTAGTTTAGATAACGATGATTGAGAAATTTTCCGTACAAAGTATTCTCAAAATTGTTTAGCATGGGCCGTTTTCTTTATTTCATCACGTGCTTTCCATTTTTTAGCCATGGTTTTGATTATATGTAGCTTGTGGGCAACTTCCTCATAAACAATGGTTGCAAGATTGACAAGACAGAGCAACCCTTTAAGGCTCTTTATGCACAAGTCAACTTTCTCGTGTGAGCATTCGGTGCATATATTGGCGGAGATGTCGACGGAGCCTAGTGAAGACGACTGACTTTTTCAAAAATTAAATTTGCATTCTTAAAAAGAAAAGTTCTGAATTTTTCATATACGTCCTATTAATCCCTACCGTTGATTTTACGCAGGGGCTATTGTATATTTTATGATTTTTTGTTGATAATTTTTAAAATTTTTTTAATGGTACGATCTCCATACTAATGGTCATGTTTTTTTTAAATTATATATGGTCAAAGTACATTAAATAAAAAATAGGTATACGTAAAATAAAAGGTTTTTTTTTATATAGCTCTTGTGGTTAAATACAAAATCCTATTGGTAGTATATTTTTCATATCTAACTATAAAATTCTTAAAAATAAATTTGATATTTCATGAAAAATACCAGAATACAAAATTTTTTTTCCTTTTTCATATTATTCATTTTTTTAATAAAAAATTTAAGATAGGTCCCTATTTTATTAGAAGACTGATTCCGTCTCTGATTAGTGATTAATTATGTGCATCAATTTGTGACTGGAAGAGAAAAAACAAAGGAAGCATTCTTGATGAAACCACTTTTTCCCTTGCGCCCTCTATCTTAGAAAACAAACGACTTTTCCTCCCCAATAACTGATGGAGAAAATCACGCTGAATTTTTGACGCATTTTTGTTTCACAGCAATGAAAACTCTATCAAATTCCCCCCATATACCTTTTTTTTTTTTTTTTTTTTTTTTTTACTTTAATTTTTTTTCAATCAAACTTTCTTGTTCCGGTACTTTTGATTTCTTAAGTCGTGCTAGCTAGAAATATGGGGCAAAGCTTAGAAATCAAAGTTTTGGCCCTTTGGGTCAATTTGACGCAACAAGTTTGTGGAGGAAGAAATAGGCCGACATTCCCAAGTCTATCTCAGGGACGATAATATTTGCTTAGTCTACACCAGATAAGTTAGCAATAATTAGATATCTATTATTTTAAACATTTTTAAATATAATTCTTTTACACCTTTTAAAAACACCTTTAGAAAGTAAACTGCGTGAAAGAAACGGACTGAGGATTATTTTATTCGGATGCAATATTCTTAACTGAAACAGTACTTAAACGTAAGCAAAGTGCCAGAGTGAAAATATATATATTTTTATTTGGATTAATGCGGTTATACCAATAAGGGTAATTAATAATTTAGTGAAGTAAACCTCCACTGATTAACATTTCCAATTTGAATCATTGGATTTCTGAATAAGAGTGTTTAGAATACGTGTAATAAAAGAATCTATGAATGGCTGATCAGTTGATCCACTCCATGGATTAAGGATTTTTAAGCTTTCTTTCTTTGATTATTATTTTTTTGGCCAATAGAACACTCATAAAATATTACAGAGGAAAAGAAAATTATAACTAGATTAACCAAAGAGATTAAAGAGGGTCAATGCCAATTTGGCTCCCAAACAATGTTTCTCGTCCCATTTTGGCTCCTCAAGTTCAAAATAAATAGAGCCTTAGGCAACAGTTTTAAGGCGGCCTTTTTTAAAAATTAGACATCTTTGTTCATGCTTTCTCTTAAATGAATTTTTGTCTGACTATTCAAGTTTTAAACCAAACACCTCAACACAACAGAACAATATTATTATCTATGCTCTTTGAACTTTGGATCATTCTCACTTTGTTTTCTGAACTTTAAAAATTCACACTTTGTCATCTGAACTTTGAGTTTAGCCTCCTCTTTATTAGAATTTTAACTAAAAATATATGGGAAAATAGACGAATTGGTCTTCCTAAATTCACTATGTTAGGATTTCTGTTAAAAACAAATGAAAAAAAAAAACCCCACATGACTGCATTTAACTCACTTTCTTTCCGTTTGTTTTTAACTGAAGTTTTGATAAAAATAATAAGTGAAGTTAAATTCTAAGTTCAAGAAATAAAGTGAGAGTTTTTTAATTTTAGGAGGCAAAGTAAGAAAGGACCCCAAAATTTAGAGGGCATATATAGATGAGAATAACCAATCAGATAACATGATGACATGACACTATTAAGAGGACAGTCAATAAAACAGAAAATCTGAGACAACATATTTAAATCAAAGTAAATAGCTAATATTAAATTCAAACAATAATAGTGAATAATTAATTAACAAGAGTAGGAAAGAAAAGATTTAATATGGAAATAGAGTCAATCAATCAAAAACTTTTTCAAACTTTTCCCATGAATTTATCTAAAGTGTATTTTTCAATGAATTTGGGCTTCCCCTTCATTAAGAAGACACGTGGACACCAACACCTCCCCCCCGGGGCGGGCTCCACAACCCAACAAATAACAATACTAATAAAAGCATTTAGAGAATTCATTTAATAATTATTGGTAAAATAACAAAACTAATAAAAGCGTTTAGAGAATTCGTTTAATAATTATTCGTTATAAAATAGTATTTAAAAAAAACGTAAAGGGTGAATGAAAACAAAACATTTAATTATATTGAAAAGAGAAAAAAAAAATTTACATAATTTTTAATATCAAATTATTTGCATGATAATAAATACAAAGTTAAAATTAATTGGAACCCTTAATCTAAAGTGGGGCCTTGGATAATTGCTTAAATTGTCCAAGGCTTAAGCTAGTAGTACTGCTTGAAAACTTTCAACCGCATGACCTTACATTATGGATTAATATATTATGAATCGATGAAGAATGTATAGTAGTACAAATTAAGTTTAAAAAAATTTAAAAGAAAAGAGAAGAGAAAAATATTTACGTTCCTTTCGCACGAACTTGTTGGATATAATGAAGCAAATGAGGGTTTAATTTACATAAATCTATATCTTATTGATAGCATAATTACTAAACATGTACGCGGAGAATAGTTTTTTATCAATTGCGTATATTTGTAATTATAGCAACAGCCATTACAATTTGCCAGACAAAGCTTGTGGGCCGTTCTCGTTGATGGTGTCATAATTCTGATCGAAGTGTGTCTTGAAAACAATCAGAAAAAGACGAAGGAAACCCACTTTCCCAGGAAAATTCGACAGGAAAAAATAAAAAAACCCACGTGCACAAAATGTTACAACTAAATTTTCCATCCTGACGGCTGGTTTAATATCTCAGTGACTCGGTGCTGCTGACGTGTTTGAAATGACGCCCTCAATAGAGGGTCCCTTCGTCACTTTGGCTTTGCCCGTCTTTTGCAACCTCTCTCTCTCTCTCTCTCTCTCTTTTTTTTTTAACTTATAATTTTTTTTCGCTTTTCTGCAAGGTATATAAATGAGCTTTCAACAGACCTTATCTTCTTCATAGAAGTGAAAAAGAAGCCAAAAAAACAAAAAAGAGGGGAAAAAAAAATATTTCATGGGATTATTTGTGGTGGAAGACTTGGCTGCTAAAAAGAAACTAGTAATGCAAGCTATGGATCAGGGAAGTCAATCATCAGCAACCAAGATTGAAAGAAGAATCGTTGAGAAGAATAGAAGAAATCAAATGAAAGCCCTCTACTCCAAGCTCAACTCTCTCCTCCCTCCCCAAAACTCCAAGGTATTCACTACTTCACTTTCTCTCTCATCCCCCTTCTCTCTCTCTTCAAAGATAAACAGGTAACGTAAATATACATACATATATATATATATATATGTCTATATGTATCTGATATTCATATTTGCATACATGACATAATAGCATAAAAATCCTTCACATGCAATAATAGATTTTCTTGTGGCTTCAGCTTTGCTCTGAGATTAAATAAATTATAGCTCAATTTGGTCAAAATTAAGTACAAAGTTTTGAGTAATTTCTTACCAAAAAAGAGAGTGACATTCATATATGTATGTGTGTGTGTGTGTGTGTGTAAATAAAAGTTATTTTCATCTACTTTCTTAGTTAAATTAATTATGTGATGGGGGATGGAAATGCAGGAGGTGCAAACGCTACCGGATCAAATAGACGAGGCCATAAACCACATAAAAAGCCTAGAGGCAAGGCTGATGAAATACAAGGAAAAGAAGAAGAGCTTGTTGAGTAGAAAAAGATCTTATACATGCGCGAACACCTTCGAGAGTGTGGGGAGCCAAAGATCACCGCAGATCGAAATTCATGAGGTCGGTTCGGTTCTCAAGGTTGTTCTCATAACGGGACTAGATAACCAGTTCATTTTCTACGAGCTCATTCGCATACTCCACGAAGAACGAGCTGACGTTGTGGACGCCAAATTTTCCGTCTCGGGCGGCTCTATTTTCCACGTCGTACATGCAGAGGTACGTATTTATACACGTATATGTAATTTTTTCTGTTTGTTTCTCTAGAAAATGTTGCATCAGGCAAAGATTTTGTACAAATTTTGTTTAATTTGGTTATATATGATCTTTTTGATGTGTAGATTGAGGATTCTATTTTCGGAGCTACAAAAATAAGTGAGAGGCTTAAGAGATTTGTCAGTGGATCAAGCAGTGATGGAGAATTACATGAGCCGATCAGTGGTGGGACGACTTTGAAATCCACCCTGGGATGGTGGATTTCTAAAGTAAAATATATACATACATATATATATATATATATATTTCGTTGCATTAGTACCGGAAAGTCACGTTACGATTTTTTTTTTCTTTTTTCTGTTCTTAGTACTGGAAAATTATGATATGAATGGATTTCAGTTGTACTAATTCCTATATATGATATTATAGTTAAGTATAAATGTGAATTTAGTTGTTAATTTGGAATAATTACAAATCCTACATATCCTAGAAGTTCATTAACTTTTGAGTATCTAGTATGTTATGTTTGATTTAAAAATGTCAAGATGATTGAGTGAGAATAACTATGACTGAAATAAATATTTGTTCTTAAGAAATGAATAACAACTTTTGAAAATTTATAAATACATCCTTTTCACACTAACATATGCATTGATTTTATGACTTGAGAAAACATTATTTTCTCTTGTTATCTCCAT
Source organism: Ficus microcarpa (assembly GCA_025413485.1). Lineage (NCBI taxonomy): Eukaryota > Viridiplantae > Streptophyta > Magnoliopsida > Rosales > Moraceae > Ficus > Ficus microcarpa. The sequence goes on along the minus strand of CM046379.1, from coordinate 25,814,442 downwards.
AAATAAAGCAATAAAATTGTTGAAAATTATGATAATGTTACTTTTTATTAAAATGGTCAGAATGCCTTATTAGTGATTAATTTGTAATGAATTAAAAATTACTAACTAGTATATAAGTTGTATTTTAATAGTTTATGTAACTTTTAAATGAGAACTCAAAAAATGTGAATGAAAGAGATTTTTGGGTGAAAAATTAAAAGACTTTAAATGAACAATAACATTCTATATTCAAAAAAGTAACAAGAATTGCTAACAGTTTAATGAAGGATGTTTATCAGACATAACTTGTCAGAGGTTTGTAATGTTGCATCAAATTCAAGATGAGGTGAGTTTTAAAATTATCATCCATTTGTTAGTGTACTATCCGATACATTTAATATCGGTTTGGATACGATTCAATAACAAATAATTTTAAAATACGATAAAATTAATAAATAAAAAATAAATTAAAATGTGATAGTATTAAAAAAAAAAAAAAACTGTAACTACGATAGATTTGAATAAAATATAAAGAAGAACTCACATTTTGTAGAGATTTATATGATAAAAATCTTATCGACAAAAAAGGTGGGACGATTTTTCTTCTTATTTCCTTTCATGTCTTCATCTCTATAAATGAAAAGAAGCTGTAAACTGGAGACTTTTGTTATCAAACATGCACATAGTACAACTTGATTTTCTTACTTTTTATTTTGGAGGTGTAGTACTACGCATTTTGAAGCTAACTCATGCCTAGCATGTTACTTTTTTAAGCTTTTAGAAGATCATGAGTCTAACAAATCAGATTAAATTCAGTTCTACTGTCTCATTTTCATATCCTCTTGTTGTACCTCCAATTAAATATTTTGACACCTAAGTAAATTGCTTCAGTAATTTTAGTATTTAGCACCAATTTATGTGATCAGATTGTTATATTAAGCTAACATGCTAACAAAGTATAATGATGATCCAGGAGTCAAAAAAGAAACAACAAATCTGAATTCGAAAATAAATCTACCACTAAATATTGCCGTTGTAATCTTGATTTTCGTATATTTTATATGATCTGTTGTCTAATTATATGGGTACTCAACTCTGATCAACCAATAGTAATGGAGAAACTGAAAAGCAGAGAGTCAAAGTTATAGGCAGTATTCAACAATTAACCTTAAATTGATTATAAGTAAGCGCAAATTAATGCAAACAAACAGACTGACAACGGATAATAACAAAGAAATAAGAGTACTATTTCTCATCTAAATTCTGATCTGACTTCTGTTTCTGTAAGAAATTATGCCAGAACTGGTGCCTATGTACTTGTTTATGCAGATACGCTCCAATTAGAGGTATAGTTCAAGTGATCAATACAAGCTAAGAATGATTTGACAAAAACTAATCATTTAAGCAGATTGATATTATGTCGACTTTCTTGGCGTGGTGTGTATGTATATGTATGCATGTATTTGCCAATGCATAATTTAGTACTCGTTTGATTCGTCAACTCGAATCTATTTTCTCTTTTTTTTTTTTTTTTTTTTTTTTAGTCAATTATTATTGAATTTATTTTCACTCATTATGATACGAATCTTAGAACTTGTCAATTGGAGTTGGAGTTGGAGTTTTGAAACTTTTTTTACTCTTAATGTGTAATATTTAAAAATGTATATTTAATTAAAATGTAAATTAAAAATAACTATGATGTGTAAAAATTTGAAATATATTTGAAAAAAAATAACATTATAGATATTATTCCTTTTTTGTTGTCGCTGTGAGTATTTAATCAGGAGAATCGTCTCATTTCAACGATAAGTAGGAGAAAAAAAAAAAGGGTAAAAATGGTTAAAAAGGGCAGGTGATACGACAACTCGTTTCGGTGAGAATGATTGTTGACGAGCAAATCAGAGACAAAAGTTACTGTACATATGGATTTTATTTTTTATTATTTATTATTTATTTTGTACTTTTTGACAGGATTGATTGCGTAGGCTACGGACAAAATTTGACTACAGATGCGAGGGTGGTGAGAGACACATTGGATCAACCAATTAAAAAAAAAAAAAAACCCATTTATTTTGGTCACTCCAAGACTCCAATAATTCCCCAAAGAAAAAAAAAAAATGCTCCGTAGCAGATGAAAAAGCTTTATGATTCGTTTGAAATGCAGATCAGAGTTTGCAAATGAGTGAATATGTAAAATGTGTGTTTGGTTAAATTATGAATTAAAAATAAACTATAATGCTTAAATAACATAATAATTTTAATGTGTTTGGAAAAAATAACAATATGAATTTTGTATTATTTTCTAGTTATTATGAGCATTTAGATATTGAATCATCTTATTTCGATTTAAAATAAAAAAGTTTGAACTTTTTAAATTTGAGTTTTTCTAAAAATGTAAGAAAGAGAAAAAGTGACATGAACTTGAAATGAGATATTAAATCAGATGAATTTTGAAAAAAAAAAAAATATTGAAGTTTTAATGGTGTTTTATTGAATGATATCGTGCCAACAGGACTAGCTATTTATATAAATATATATATATAATATATATATGTATGGTTTACAAGGCATCCACGTCTACTAATTAAAACCTAACCGCTAATCCAATCATGATAATAAATTGGACTTGTGAGGAAAGGTTCGAGCCAATTAGCTCTCCCAAGTATGCAATTTCATTATGTACTACTTGAAAGCATGCTTATCACGTTGTGCCTGTCTCTTTTTAGGAGGCTTGTTACTGCAATTATATTAGATTTTTTTCATTTATAGTATTTTCTTTGCCTACTAATTGTGGAATTACCCCTAAAAGGGACATCTTTAAATTATTGCCCCAGTATTCAGAATATAGTGTCAAAAATCTAAATAAAAAGACAAGGAACATAACAAGTCGGTTTGATGGTATATTTCCACAATTTTCTAAGGAAAAAAAACATGAAACTGCTCTCAGATATTTCTAACCTGAGAGTTGACACTGAAATTCTTAACGTGGGCCTTCTTCATTTACATTAGAAATCAATTGTAGTTTAAAGCCTCACTTGCTGGTGTAGGTGACGCTGAAACTAATCTAACAAGGAAACAATCAAAGGACATAAAAGGGATTTTCCAATCTTTTGGATGGCCCACAGTACATAAATGCACACCATATCACATTTTCATATATATATATATGAAAATACAAACGCGTATGTAGCCATGTGCAATATTGGTTGACCAAGATTTGATCATGGCATGACTTTCTTACTTTGTTAGGTAGAGCATTATATGGAATAGTAAAAGGATAATGAAACTCTACACGTAGTTTGAGAAATTAATTTCAGTTTTGCAATCATCTTATTTCCACTTATGAAAACTGCCTTTGTACGGACTGTAATTAAATATAATATACCGCTGGGAAGTGGGGTTGGTTAGGATAAGAATTCTGCACGTTTTAATAATTTTAGAAGTGTCTATATTGGGAAAAAGTTTTCATTTTTATGGTAAGTGAAAAGAAATGTGTACTGATTACAAACACAAATAGGAAACTCCACTAACCACAAAACCGACGATAACATTACCCCACTCACCCACCACACCACACACCTTTTACAAAAAAAATAAAAATAAATAAATAAATAAAATGTATGAAAAAAAATACGAAAAAAAGTTAAGAGAACGACAAAAAACAATAAAGTAAGTAAATAAATGAGACACGGAATTTATAGAGATTCGCTTGTTTAATGAAAACTACTCCTTTATCGAGTCATTGGGGGATTGTCCATTATATTTGAGAAATGTGTTACAATGATATCGTGAAAGGGAAGTAGAGAGAGGAAGAGTGTAGAATAATGAAACAAAGAGAATGTCTATAGGGGAGTCTCGGTGGGTGAGTATATGCTTGTGAATGTGTGCAAAAAAATGAATCCTTCCTTGTGAGGAAATGACCTTCTTATTTATAGTTGAGGTAGCTCCCTTGTTTTCTGATCATCCTCTTGATTTTGAGCTTGAAATAGGAGGACGCTTTCCTCTTCTTGATCGGTTGACTTTTCTTTTATGGGTGGCTTGATTTGCTCATTGATTTGGAGTTGACTTGAGCCCTTAATATTTGATTGCAGGTGATATACTTCCACCTATAGCCATGTGTCCGTTTACCATGTTTACTGTGATTGCCTTGATTGGGGTTGGCATCGACTATTCGCAATTTAGCTCTTTTGAATTGTCTCCAATATATTACATTCCCTATTTAGATGATCCGATTGTTGACTCCTCAATTAAGGATGATCCTGAGAATATTCTCCGTTCACTTGTAGAGGAAGGTCGTACATTAACCCATGGGTCGACTCGTGGAGCAATTTGCTTGATCAGCCGATTCGACTCGCCGAGGAGTCATCAATTCGTTTGTGGGTTTCAATTGCCATGTGTATGGTGAGAGATGAGGTACGAAATCTGACCTTAACAAAAACGATAACAATAAGAATCCACGAGACATTTGATAAAACAACACGTCATGATTAAAGATAGAAGCACAAACGATGCAATTGAATAGAAGAACGGCATCAAAATTAGACTAAAATAACAACTACCTAAAAACGACATCAAATGAAAAACAAAAATAAGAAAATGAGAATAATCCTAGAACAACAATATTCTCAAAATGACATTACGCTTAAACCAACATGAAATAAATCCATCACAATTGTATTTAAAAAAAAAAAAAAAAAAAAAAAACCACCAATAACCACAGAAAAATACCAAGAAGACATCAATAGAAAACGAAATCAGGCTACCGATCAGTGCTGTCAACTAGAAAAATAAGAATGATGAGCCAAAAACTAGAAAAAAAATAAGAACATCTTAATTGTCATGTTTCTACGTGTCATGAGTGTATAAAATCTATTGCCTAGTTATTATTATTATTTTTAACTCTCTTTAATATAAATACAGCAGCGAAATCCTGAAAGGCAGAGAAACCAATTTCGCTGCAATTAACGATATAGAAGCTAGCAAATGCCTGTAAAAGAACTTTTTTCTTTTTTTTTTTTTTTTTTGGCAAAATAACATGACAGAAAAGGTGATAATTTTCTGTTGATAGAATATAACTTCTAACATTGCCTCCGCTACAAGACGTAGAATATGTTTCTTCCCACCCTTAAATTCAAAAAAATACATATACTTTTTGTATAATTATTTGTTACGAAAATATATATTTGTCCGTAAAAAATCAAATTTGTTATTGATTAAGAAATAAATTATTATCGGTTTAAATTAATCAAGGGGAATTTGTTATGGGGTTTACTTTACCCGTGTAAAAAAATTTTAACCATCAGTACTTTTCATGACTGAGATTAAAAAGACGTATCAAATGGTCGAAAAAAATTTCACACCTAATAATTTTTATCAACATTTCAAAAAAAAAAAAAAAAAAAAGTAAAATTCGGCAACAGCCGCCACATGCCCTCCCGTGCCCGTAGCCGGAGAAGGAGCACTGGATCTCCTCTTTCGCACCCAACCCTCCTCCCCTCTTGCATCGTCTTCTCCAGCACCGAGTCTGGACCCCGCTCGAGTTGTCTTCTCTGGCGCCGTGTTCGCCCCCCCCCCCCCCCCCCACCGCGTGGTCTTCTTTGACGCCGAGTCCACCCGCGTCGTCTTTTCTGGCGCTGAGCCCCTACTCCCTCCGCCGTCTTCTATGGCACCGAGGCGCTCCCTCCCCCCCCCCCCCCCCCCAAAAAGAAAAAAGAAAAAAAAAAAAAAAGAAGCTTAGTCCCCCCTCCAAAACCCAGACCGGGCTTGCCTAACTAAGGACCCCGCCGCTGCTGCCGGCGGGCTCGGCCCCCAATTGCACCCCAATGAAGAACGAATTCCCCCCGTCCCATCCCCAAAAAAAGATTTGTGCTCCCCCAACACCCCACGACGTTCGGCGATGCCGAATCGCACCCCCCCCCCCCCCCCCCGCCGGTTGGTTGGGGTTCTGGGAATTTTGCAACGGACAAGAGAGTTTTTTTTTTTTTTTTTTTTATAAGTATAATCACATGTGGAAAGAAACATTCTAATTCGATACACTTTGTAATTCAACTGTTCTCATCTTTTGAATCGTACTTTATAGACGGGGTAAAATTTTTTAAGCTATTTTTGAATTCCACTAATAAAGGACTAGTGTAGAGTGCAAGAGCTCTTTGGCAATTAATTTAAGGCATATTGATACCGAGTTGACTTTCTTTGCGTGGGGTGCAAGGATATATTTATATTTTTTAAAGTAGACTATGCTTGATTATTGCTTGCATATTTTTGAAAACTAGTCCTATATATATATATATATATATATATATACACACATTGCGTAATTGTCTGATTTGTATTCTAAGTTAATACGTTCAAATATTTTAAGATCAACTTACTCTAATCAATTCGAGTATCAGGTTCTGAAGATCAGGTTATAGTTTGTTCCATCCATTCTTAGTTTGTTTTAATCAATTTATTTTGTTTTCTTATAGGAGCTAGACTGACAAACATTGAATGTTACTCTAATTGACACAAGTTACCTAATTAGAGTTTTTAATTTCTTACTATTTTATTTGAGAAAACAAATAAAATAAAATAAAATCTGTCTCAATGAAATAAGGGAAAATTAGGTATAATATGAATTTGATGACTGCCAATTAAAAGGTTTCATTCACAATTTTAGTATGTGTATATGAAAATCAGGTAATGACAAGCCAACACCAGCCAGAAGAAATGGAAATTAATTGTAGTCAAATAAGTACTCATGTGCTTGAAAGTGAAGGAGAACCTGGTGAGCTAAACAAAGTTAATGTTCCTGATGAAGACATTTATAAAGCTCCTAAGAGAGTCCACAAGTTCTATTTTGTCAAGTTTAGGCCATACCAAGAAAAAGGCGCAGCATCCGAAATTGAAAATGCCGAAGAGCTGATCCGAGAATTGAATAGCGATCAACTCCGGATCACAAAAGAACTAGAAGAAATAAAGGTAAGCATTTATTTTCTCCCCTTCAGTTCCTAGTTCTAATTCCCCACTTTCCATCTAATCCCACCTTTCGAAAAGTGAAGGCCCTAAATGTCGATCGATAAATATTCCGATCGTGTGAGATCCGAAGTCTAGAGAGGAGTGATATCTGGCTTGGAGATACTTTGTCTTGGAAGAGATGTAAGCAGAAACGTCTACAATTATCCTTAGACAGGCTTTGCTTCGCAAACAAGGCATATCAATCTGAAACCACGGAGCCATGCTTGTTGTCAGAGGATGAAAATCTTCTCCATAATCATGTATGACGACTCAACATTTTTAAACGTTCGTTTTCTGTTTTTCTTTTCCTCTTTTTTGTTTAACGAACTTTGTGAAACGGATTTAGAAACTGCAATTTCGCATGCTACATGGGAGCAACAAAAGCCTGGCTAAAGAAAAGCAACTCATAAGAGATGTCAAAGCTGGCAAAAGGAGAGAACATGAGACTCATGACCTTATCTGTACTGCTTTATCTCTGGAAGAGATTTATAGCCGTGTAAGATTTTACCTTAAAATAGTCATTTTCAGTCTTATTGTATGCATGAAATTGCCTTTTTTTTTTTTTTTTGATACAATTTTTATTTAATTTTATTTTTCTGTAATATATATTCTACTTATCGTTTTGCCAGGCTTATTATTGGAGAATTGAAACAAAGGCTGATGATCAAGAGATTAAAAAAGGCTTGAACTGGAAGTGGAGAAATGTATTTCTAATGCTGCTGTGAAGGGAGAGCTTTGGAACTCTTTGGGATCAAAACAATCTATATTGAATCAACTCAAAGTAAGTACCCCTGAAGTTATACGGTTAGTTCAAGAACAGTCAACAGAATTCGAACTTCTTTTTGGTGAATAAAATTCGAACTTCTTGATAACCCTTTGATCTGTTCTGTTTTCTGTAACCTTCGATTCTAGGTTTCAGGTGCTGAGATTGACATGTTAATGAAAAAACAGTTGGAATTTAGAGCTAAATCCGGTCTTCTAGAGAAAAAACTGAAAAGAGCTCGCAAAGTGAAAGATTATTTAGAGAAGCAATTAATGGATATAAACCATAGAAAGAAGGAAGCATCTGAGTCAATTCTTAAGTTAAGGAAGAAGTATAGTGAAGAGGTATGTTCATATATCAAATTTTTATTTTCCAATTATAAAATAGAGAATTCTATGTTATTTTGAAGAAAAACACCCTACTAATAGGATATAATTGTGAATCGTCAGATCACATTACAGGCATATCATGTTGAACAAGAAACAACATTTTCTTAGAATAAAAATATCTGACAGTTCGGAATTGTGTCCTATCAAGAGGGTGGTTTTAACACCCGAAAGATAAAATAATAAAACTTTTGGTGAATTCATAATCGCGGTTATTACCAAACCCCAATCTTGGACAAGGCTGTGGCGCTTGCTAGGAGGAAAGATGTGGCAGCCCTTGAGGAATTATCTCATAGTGAGGTTTGCCATATTCTCCTGTACTCTCAAATGTTTCACCTATCAATTTTTATTTTAGTTTTTCTGTTTGTTTTTCCTCGTTTCCTAATGTTTTTCTTTGTTGTCACTAGGTTGAAAAGTTCATGTCCAAGTGGAACAAAAGTAAAATTTTCAGAGATGATTATGAGAAAAGAGTATTGCCATCATTAAAGGAGTGTCCACGACTGAGTAGAGATGAGAGTATAAGAGGCCCTTGTGAGGGACCAGTTGTTTTGGTCAGTAGTACTCCAAGAATGGCCAAACGAGAAGCATCATTTACAAACAAGGAACTCAAATGCCTAATAAAAGATTTAAAAGCTAGATCTCCCTGGCAATTTGCTTATTTGGATCATAAATTACATTTAGGGGGTGTTTGGTGTGTTAGTTTGAGTTGAAATATTTTAGTTGTAATAGTAAATTTTTTTGAATTTTCAGAAAAGACAAAAAACTTTTTGGGAAGAAGACAAAAACTTTTTAGGAAAAAGACAAAAAAAAAAAATTGAAATGAGTTTAAAATGAAATGGATGCCATCCTCTCCCTTAAATGTCCGTTCAAAGTGAATATTTTCATTCATATATATAATTTGAATTGTGTATGAAAATAAAATGTGTGTTTAGATTGTTTTTGTTAAATGTAATATTTAAATAATATAAAAGTAGAAACAAGAATGTCCTATTGATTTTTATTAAGTAAAAATTTAAATTTGAATTTGAATTTCAGTTAAATTGTTGTAAAATAATGAATCGTTCAAATGATTTTACTCCAACAGTGGCCCCACCAAGTTTTGTACTTTTGAGTGCAATAAATAGGTATTATAATAACTCATCTAAACGGGCATCACTCCACAATTATGTGGAGAAAGAAATTTGTGGCCACATTCATCTTCCTGTGTTAATGAGGAACCTCTTCAGGCTTTAAAAATACTGCATTTGAGAAGAGGGAGAGAAAAATAGAATGAAAAGATAGGCCGGTAAAAACTCAATAAAAGAAAATAAGAAAAAAAAAAAAAAAAAAAAAGGATCTCTTCTTTCATAAGTTTGATAGAATATAAGTAAATTGTCTTTTCAAGTTTGTTACAAAAGAGAAAAACAAAGAGAAAAACAAAAGCTGGTCGAAATAATGGTTTTTTACTCTCATAATTTTAACACTCTCTCTTTTCTTTTAGAAAATTGGAAGGACTAATAAATAATTGATTATATAGATTTCTTTTTATTTCCTTCCTACACCTTTTCATCAAATAACCAGTATTTTCTTTTCATCCCCAAAATCACTTTTCAATTTTTTTCCTTTCCCTTTTGCTATCCTACCGAGCGTAGTGTTGAAAGACGTTTAAGACCATGAATCCCGCTTTCTTACTCGTTGAACTAGTCCTAACAGGTTAAATCTTATGTCTTCATGTTTGTTTATTTTCCTTTATGATTTTATTACTCTAAAGAGTATAAAGTTAGAATGTCTAATTCTTAAAAGAAGGATGTGCATCAACTTGACTGTCTCTAGCCTCTTTTGCACTACTTAATTAGTTAGTTATATGAGATTTTTCCCTCGGTGGATTAATTAGAAGTCAACCAGTTAGAACATTGAGAGAAAAATTACCCAAATAGTCACTTTTTTTTTTAATCTACTAACGAACATGATACAAATTTTTTCTTCTTAATCAACAATATGACATAAATTTCAGTGTTAATTTGTGTTATATTAATCTAGTATTAATCTTTTGTGTCATGTTAGTATAATGATTTTTAAATTTTTGTTATTAAGATTCTTTCTTCTAAAACTCATATATGATAAAAGAAAATACGTCCAATAAAGTATTTCCCATAATATTTTGCTTCATCTGAACTATAATATTTCAAGAACCAAACTGGATGTAAAGAATAATCACAAATGATAAAAATATCCGTGCAAAATTCTTAATTATTTACTAATATTTATTAAATATATTTTCAACCATAGTTTTTCTTTAAAAAAAAAAAAAAAAATCAATTTAAAGGCATATTAGGCCACGTGCAATACTAGTCATCTATGTCGCGTATTGATTGACCAGGACTTATAAGTGGCATGACTTGGCGTGGGCTCCAAGTCACTCAGTGGTTAGCTCAAAGTCCTTTATAAGTGGAAAGAGGATTATGGTAAATGGGACCCATTACACACACACACACACACACACACACATATATATATATTCCAGTTTTGCAGTGATCTTATTTCCACCCAAGGTATAAACTGCTGCTCAACATTACATGTTGAGGTCAGTTTAATTTAAAATAAGAATTTTGTTATTTATTTGTTTATTATTATTTCCTTAGTGCTCGGCGAGAGGTGGGAGAACATCATCAAGTCATGGAGCAGTATTTCCTGAAAGTTTCATAGACGAACGAAAAGTTTGGATTTCATGTCTGCTTGTCTCATATTTGTTCTTGGATCTTGAAGTACATGAACTTAAAAAATTAAAAGAAAAGAAAAGGGAAGGGACGATAGAAAAACGACATAAAGTACAAACGACAATCGCCTCATAGAAAACGACAGGAATAATTAAAACGACAACCGTTGGTTAAAGTACGTCAACAAAGCCACAACGTAACCTGATAACCTGAAATGCGACGTCAAGTAGACAAGGAAATCTGTTGGAAAACGGCATTAAAAAAAATAAACGACAACGACTTAAAAATGATAGTTCAAACGACAACAAGCTTAATAATGACATCTAAAGGAGAAACCACATTACCTAAAACCTAAATTTTATTTAGAACAAAATTAATGATGAAACCAAATGAAAGATATGAAAATAACCTGAAAAAAGGTCGTTAAAAGAAAACGATAAAAAATGAAAAATAAGACATTTGGGAAACGACAAAAAGATTAAGGAAACGACATAAACAAAGAAAATAGAATAACTTCATAACGGCCTAAACATACCGTAGTAACTTTAAAATTGACATTCACCAGTAAAAGCATCAAGTGGGCAGACGACATTTACAAATAAACGACAATGAGATGAAGAAACGACCTATACCTATCAAGTAGGAAGACGACATTGTCAACGCACGTCCTGTGCACTACCTATTTTTATTTTATTTTAATTTATTGTGCATTACCTATCTTTTAGGCCTGAATAAATTAATACATATGTTGCATAACAACTCTTTGAATATCTTTCAGAAATAAAATATATTAATATACATATGTGTGTGTGTGTGTGTGTGTGTGTAAAACAGGGAGTTGAATGGGGTAACTTGGCGTGCACATCAAGTCACTCTAGTTATACAAACTGTTGATTAAGCTCAATTTCCATTTTCAATTTTTATTACATTTCTCCCAAAAAAAAAAAAAAAAAAAAAAAAGAAGAAGAAGAAGAAGAAGAAGAATCTACCCTCTATGAAAATCAGAAAAGCAATGGAAGATTCGAAGCCAACTTCTACAGGAAGAGCTCTGACCCTTGAAAGCAAAGGAAATGACGAGTGCTGCTCTCACTTGCACAAAAATGCGAGTCGAGGAATAGAACATGAGGAGCGAGACGTTGTCTATGAAAATCCAACTTCAGAATCCAGCATACGGCAGGCAGAGAACAAACTTGGAATTATAAAACAGGAACTCTCTCAGACCGAGGCGAAAATAAACGAACGAATGGTATGTAGAAATGGCCTACATGACATGAGTAGTTGTATACACTAGTTTTCTTGGAACTTCCATAATGAAGAACTTGATTTAGATTTCTATTTTGTGTTTCAATATCTTTAGAAAAAGTGTTTATCCTCGATTAATTGAGAAGAAATATCAGTTAATTAAAAAAGAATGTTGTAGATGCAACAGGCGGATGCGGATCGGTACAAGGTCAAAGAGTGTCGTTGGACAAGCCTAAAGAATGCTGAGATGGGATACAAGACTAGTATGGATAGCAATAAAGAGAAGCTGCGTTCTCTGCAACTAGCTTTAGAAAATCTCAACTTTGCAACTACGGTACGCCAAGGGAGATCATCAGGAGACACGTTCGACAAACATGTAAGAGTAGACACAGGGTCTCTGTTAAAACATCTCTTGTTGCTTTATGAGCTTTAATTTTTTTTAATTTGTCATTAATTTCCTTCTATTTGTACGGTTGATTTAAGAAATTGTGCTATGGGATGCTTCATGGAAGCGATAGTTTGGCCAAGGAAAAGCAGCTTTTAAGAGAGGTCAAAGCAAGCCAAAGGCGGCCTACTGATTCATCATCGGAGGAGGAGAATGACAAGCACGTAATATTTGACATTGATAAATGTTGTTTATTTCTTTTTGTTTTCTGTTTTGGTGCTGAATTAGTGAATGAGAGTGAGCTTAAAAGACAATATATATATATATATATATAGCAGGAAGAATATGAAAGAGAGCGAGCCATTGCGCATGCTGCTCCAGAAGGAAAGCTTACAAGAAAGGAAATAAAAAAACAAATTGAGGTATTAAAAAAAAATCCATTGACCACATCTCATCTTTAGATGATTCTTCAGTGGAATCTTATATTTATTTTGTGTTGAATTTGGTAATACCTAGTACTTACTCCGCTTGTAGCAGCTGATCGGCAATGAGCTAATTTGGTTAAGGAAGAAAGGACGGGCTGTGAGAGCTCAAGCTAAGCATGTTGAGAAAGAATTAAAGGCTACAAAAGATGACCATGCAAGTCATCTAGGGAAGGAATGGGCAGAGTTAAACCGCAAAAAGATGGAAACCTGTTTTAGCCTTCTTAAACTGAAAGGCTACTCAGAAAATCAGGTATTATAGTCCATCCTATTAGTTTGTAACTTGTTTTATGTTGTCGAATTTCTCGAATCTAACATTTCTTACTTTGTTTTTCTTGAATTTTATGATAGGTTTTTTATTTTAGGATGAGGTCGATAACTTAAGGTCGTGGTAGAACACGGATAAAGCTTTTGGACGTGTGGCGGATATGGAACCTTGATGATGATCAACCATAGGAGCAAAAGATGGACAATAACACCTCAGTATTTTTCTCATATATCTAAGTCATACAAATGGACAATTGAGCATTGTGTTTATTAGCTTCATATCGTAATGTTTATAGTTAATGCAAGAAGAGAAAAAAGTTGTTGCAAAGAAATCACAGAAGTCGAAGCATTACTAATTCTCTGAAGTTGTGAGGTGAATCACTTGAAAGATGGTTTGCACTCGAGTGTTTGCCCGGCAGACAATGGAAAAATTTCCCCAAACTCCATGGCAATAATTATTTACTTCTATATGTGTGCTCTGTACCAAAATAAGTTTAAAAGAGACATTCATATTCCAAATTCCTAGTCTGTTTAATCTCTACAATGACTACTCATTTGAAACTAAAATTAATTTTACAACACAGGTTTCTCGTTTAAACGAATAGAAGAATAAATGAATAAGAACTACAGCGTTTGCTCTTAATTTAAAGTATCTGCTTAAAGAGAGTCTCAGCTGTCAACGGCCGTCGTTTAAGGTATCTGTTCATTCGTTTCTGGACAATAGTTTGTCATCAGAAGTATCTCCATCAGAAAGAGATTTTATCAAAACAAAGACCGGTTGTTTAGGACTCGGAAGAGTTCCACTTTCACTTCCAAGCATGACAACCACGTTTGAGATGGTGGGTCGTTCGTTTGGATCGTCCTGTACACGCAATAGTCCTACAATGAAACACCTCAAAAACTCATTTTTATTGCACGTCTTCGTCAATGTTGGGTCCATCAGATCCGGTGCCTTTTTTTCTTTCCATAAATTTCAGGCAATTCCATGCCTGAAATTTATACATAAGATAAGCCTGTTCAGATTACCATTGAGAGAAACAGTAGGCTTTAAGGGAAAATAAATAAATAAATGCAGTAGTAACACCCACATAATCTAGAAGGCTCAAAGCTTCTTCTGAGTGGTAAAATCCAGTGTTCCTTTTTCCACTAATGATCTAAAGGATGACTACACCAAAACTGAAAACGTCGGACTTGGTTGAGAACAACCCATGTAGTGCTTACTCTGGAGACATGTAACCACTAAATAACAAGAATTATTCTGATGGTTTGGTGATAAGGTATGTGAATAGGTGATTTGAAACTCCCAGTTAAAATCCCACAGAAACACATATTGATAGGGAAACTTAGTTTAATTAAAAAAAAAAAAGGTGAAGCTCAAGAACTTACTAGGTCCCGACTACTCTTTTTGTGCTTGCCTCCATTTGTTTCCCTCCAGAAATCCTTGCCAAGCCAAAATTGGTAATTTTTGGGTTCATTTCTTCATCAAGTAAGACATTGCTCGCTTTCAAATCTTTATGGATAATCCTTAACCTTGAATCATGATGAAGATAATGAAGTCCTCTAGCAATTTCCGATTTTATGTCAAAGTGGATCTCCCAGTTCAACAACAAGCTTACTGTTGGATCTTGAAACATTTCCACAGAAAGCATAGAATTAGAAAGCAAGTCGAGCATTTCAAGTTTCTATACTATATTCTACAGTTCTCCACATTCATTCCACTATGTTCACATCAATTGATATATCCAGTCGTCATCTTTAATCAAATGTTTATTAGCAGAAAATCTAGTTATATAAAAAAATAAAAAAACAATAGAAATTGTAGCTTAAAGAATAGCACTTGCCATATCAATGTCGGAAAAGAAAAGGTTCTGATAACTTAAAGACGTGAATTACGTGTTACTGTGTTCATTAAGATAAAAGCGTTATCATATTGAAAATTGCTAATTTGAGCCGGAGAAAACTCACCAACTATGAAAGAGTCCAAGCTTTTGTTAGGCATAAATTTGTAGAGCAGCATTTTCTCGTCCCCTTCAACACAATAGCCCAAAAGTCTAACAAGGTTCCGATGCTGAAGTTTGGCGATCAACACAAACTCGTTCTTAAATTCCTCTAAGCCTTGCCCTGAACCACTCGAGAGCCTCTTTAAAGCAAATTTTTGCCCCCCTAAAGATTTGCCCCAAAAAAAAATTCAATTAAAACATTATATTTGGAAAAATAGAGCTGTGAATGCAACAGTGAAGATCGCTAAATTACCATATAAACAGAGCCAAACCCTCCCTGTCCAAGTTTGTTTGCTTCTGAAAAGTTGTCTGTAGCAGCTAGTATGCTTTTCAAAACAACAAATGGTACTTCTATGCCTTGATTTTCGTCTTCTCTGAATTGCCATGAAAGTAAAAAAGTCTTTGATGCCCCTCTCGCTGTCATACAAGTTAACCGCCTGATTTCTCCGAATGTTTCTGCTGTTAGCTGGTTCATTTCAGTGTCAATATGTGTGTGCTTGTACGTGAGTAATTTGTTTGCAGACTAATATACCTCGTCTAGTGGCTAATATTTTCCGGCTCATATAATAAACGGAGCAAGCAGCCCAAGAGATGACCACGGCGGAACTTATCATCCAAAAGAAGAGAATAGTGGACCTCCGATTTGGTGATCGTGAAGACTCCTTTGGATAAGCTGCCCGTCTAACATAGAGACTACTTCCGCTGCTATCGCCTCCGGCGACGCTTTTAAGATTCAAGAGATCTCCCATCCAAATCAAACAGCGGCTTTTGTTCTAAGCATAAGCAGTGCAAGAGCAGTCATTTAAGCATGTCGATTGACATGTTCTGATGTCGCTATTCCCATCTAGCACAGACAGTTTATTTTCTAGCAAGGCAATGCTCAGAACTTCCTTGACGCTGTCTATCTCAACGTCTTCAAGACTTTCGCCGATGCACTGTACTGCAGTTTCTCTCTTGCAACCCCCAGAATAATCCTTCGAGTCCCGAGTATCCTGTGACTTTGGCTGAAAATCCGTCAAACAACGACACAGGGGTAATCCGTGCTCATTGCAGATGGCATATAACCCACAAAAGCATAAACTTCACAGTGTTGCCTTGGTTGAGACCACAAAGAAGACCATCCCAACCTAGGCTGCCAATGTAGTTGCTTAAACTGCGCCGAACAATCCATCAGGACCCTAGACATTAGGATATCACGGTGATTATCAGGAAACAAATAGGTTAAGTAACTTTTCATTATCATCCGAACCAAACTTGAAATTATTGAAATAATTAAGCCTCAAACCCACTAGTCAAATATCTCGTATACCTATTCCAAGGTATGTTATATGAGTCGTCTAGCTCGAAAGAGAACATTCCCCGGGCAGGGTCCTCTGGATTCTTCCACGAAGTGAGAATCCGGTTTGTTTTGGTAATTTCTTCGTAGGCAAATTTACTACCAGGTAGAAGTGTATCTGTAGGATGATCAAAACTTTGCCACAAAGTTTTTGACAAACAGGATACCCCCTTAAGACGAGGTTTCCGCCATCTAGGAGAACTGCTTGCACAGAAGCAGACGAAGTGAAACTCAGATTTCTGGACCAAATTGAGATCTTTGACTTGTCTAAAAGAACTAAATTGCTTTTCGAGATTTTTAACTCGGAAGAAAAAATATCCGAAACCGGTTTCTCTCTATTTGCCGCCCAAACCACTGTCTGGGGAGTGACCTGTTTGTACCAAATGCTGATATAGTAGTTTGACGACTTACCGGGTTTGAAGAATCCCAGTACAAAAACTCCATTTGCAGATTCAATGGTCTGGTTTCCAGAGAGGGATTGGTTTGCAGAGATGGTATCGGCTCCGAGGCAGTTATTTGTATTGCGAAACAACAGCAGAAAGAGAAGAAGCAGCATAAGCTTAAGGCTCGTCTTGGTTTCCATGTCTGTCAGCAAATGTTTTCGCTTGCAGACAAAAGCTGGATACTTTTAAGCTCTGCTAAAACTGTTAGTTATTTAGTGAAAACGAGATTAACGGGAAACAATAAAGAAGAAGAAGGAGAAGACCTACCTGATTTCGAACTTGTCCAAAGAAAATATATAAAGAAATTATAACTGAAGTTGAACTGACTTCAAGTACTATATTGTCGGCTAGGGGTGAAGTTTGGTGCCCTCAGCTCGGGGTGACTGTCAATATATACAAAAAATATGTTGGGTTGGTAGGTTGGTAGGAATAACTTATTCTTTTACGTCCAACGTGGGATTTAGATATTATGCATAATTCGAGGGCCATTGAGAATGGTGGTTAAAAAAAAAAAAAAAGAGAGTAGAGTACTGTCGATTTGTTGAGGGAAGAGAGAGAGGGAGAGATAAGGTAATTGGTTAAATGTGTGGAAGCAAAATAATAATAATAATAATAAAATAAAAAAGGAAAAGAAAAAAAAAAGGAAAAACGTGAAATCTGGGAGAGAAACCTTCGGGCTGTGGGACAGTGGGAGTAATAATAAACAAAAAAAAAAAAAAAAAGAATAAAATAAACAAATATAATTTGAGAAGTTATGTCAACATAGTCTAACATTCAATTCTTCTCTTGGAGCACGTGCCGTCACAGCGTTATGCATGGCTCCGTGCCCGGTACATTGTAAATTGAGTATTGCAAGATTGATAATTGACATATATATATATATATATATATATTATACATATACTAAAAAGTATGGAGCGGTTACTGTTCATGAGCAGTAAATTTACGTAACTACCCTTCCAGCTCTTTGTTGTCGTTTCACCTGCGCAGAAAAATGACCGTTTTACCCTTTTCGAAGTGTTTTCTCTGTTTTGCCCTTCAAGTTGTGTCTGCCAATTTTTTTTTGCATAGTGATTTGACATTTTTGCCCCCAAAATCCTTCGGTTGTTGTTGCTTTTGGTCTTTGGATTTTCTGTCGCCTATTTCTCCCATTTAATGTATATTATTTTCACTATTCATCTTCTTCTCTCTCTCTTTCTCGCTCTCTCGGTTCTCTCCCCCTTTCTCTTTCTTCGAATTTTTTTTTTGCCCTTTGGATTCTCTGCTGCCCGTCTCTCCCTTTTAATGCATATTGTCTTCACTATTCATCTTCTTCTTTCTCTTTCTCGCTCTCTCGGTTCCCTTCTTTCTTTCTTCTAAATTTTTTGGGTTTTTGGACTTCTGGTTGCTCCGTTCGCCGTTCTTCTCCTAATTTTGGGCGTATGTTCTTGATGTTTTTTGTTTTTTTGTTTCAGTTTTATATGTTATTTATGGTTTTTTATTTTATTTTATTTTATTTTTAGATTTGTTATTTTTTTCTCCTCTCACTTTTTCTTTCTTGATGTTTTGTCATTTTTGGCGATCTGCATTTTGAGCCCTAAAACGTTTACATTGTTGCTAGGGTTGGGTAGTTTGCTGCCTCTCTTTCTCATCTGTTGCATATTCCTTTAACTATTCAACTTCTTCTCTCTCTTTTTCCGTCTGTGGGTTCTCTGTCTTTTTTTTTTTTTTTTGTTCTAAATTTTTTGGGTTTTTGGTGTTAGGCTTGCTCTGGCCACGGCTTTTCTCTCAATTTAGGGTGTATGTTTTTATGTTTTTTGTTTTTTTGTTTGATGTTTGTATGTTGTTTTGAGTTTTTTTTTTCTTCTTCGGATTCGTTATTTTTATTTCCTTAAATTTCTTTTTTTTTTTTTTTTTTTCTGATTTTCGAGTATGTGCATGAAATGTTCATGGCCGAAGTTTTTTTTTTTTTTTTTTTGGGTGGGAAGATACATAAATTTTTTCAAAGTCATCAGTTTTGATTTTACAGTGTTTTTTTTTTAGGTATTTTTCAATTAGGTTGTATAATAATTTTTTGTTTTTTATTGTTAATGCATTGTTGTTTTATAAGTGTAGCATTTTATTTTTATTGTTTTTGAATCTCTGTTTTCGGTTCTTCTCATATTTTCGGCTGGTCTCTCATCATTTTTTGTTGTTTTTTCATTCTTGATTTTGTTGACCTATTGTTTATGAGATTGGTTTTTATTTTTCTGAAGTTATGAATAATTTTTTTCCAACTTTCGGTTTTGATTTAGGGTTGTTTTTGGGTCTTTCCGAATTACATTGTGTAATATTTTTTCCATTATTTATTGTCCATGCATTTTTGTTTTAAATAAAAGTTGAGCATTTTATTTTTATTGTGTTCTTCGAATTTTTTTGTTCATCTCCATTGGTGTTATCTGTCATTTGATATTGTTTTGGGTTTTTGCATTTTTTTTTCCCACCGATGTATGTATGTAAGAAAAATAAGGGATTTCTTACTTTTCTTTTTTTTTTTTTTTTTCTTTTCGGTTGTTGTTTAGTTTTTGTTTTACAGTTTGAAGTATTGATTTTTATAATTTGCTTCCACGTTTTTTTTTCTTGTCGTTTGTCATTTTTTTGGTCAACTTTATGTGTCGTTTTTGTGTTATTCAGATTTAATATTGATTTCTTTTTTTTTGCTATTATTGTGATTTTATTTTTTGCTCAGAATTTTTTCGCTCAATTATTCACCAGAAATTGTTTCTTAAAACTTTTTCCTCCTCCATTATGGTTGTTTACATGCTTGAATATATTACACAGTTAAATGCAAAGAATGAAATAAAAGATTTAGATATGTTTTCCTTTTTTCCCTATTTATATTAGTATTTTTTCCTCTCCTTTTTTTTCCCGATAATTAATTGATTTTCAGTTTTTAATTTTTGTAGATTGTAGTTACAAAGTTATTCAGATCACTCAGGCGGAATACAAAATAAGATATTGAAGATTTTGTTGATGTAATATTTGTAGTTCTCAATTTTCTTGGTTTATCCCCTCGGCTAATAGTTGTTTCATTTTGAGTTCAAAATTTTCTGTGTTTTGCTGTCATGTTTCATGTTTCAATTTTATAATTTAGTTAGTTTTTAATAGATTGTTAGCTTTTCTGATTACTCAATTTTCTAGAGTATTCACGTTATTTCTATTATTTGATGTTATCCTCTGTATTTGTTGATCTGTCATGAGCATTAAATGCTTCTATATCATTGTGTTTTCGTTGATTATTGGTATTTTTTTTCTTCTGTTCTTTACAGCTTATTAATTAATTTGACCGCTAAATTTTTTTTTATAAATTTAAATGTATTATTAATATTTTTAGTTTTCTTTGTTTTTGTGATATATTGTGAATTAATACATTTCAGTTTATATATATATCTATTGAAAATTTGTTCTCTCTTTTTTTCACCGTCTTTTTTTATCCAAGTTTTTCCAAATAAAATTTTCAACACATTTTCTGTTATAAATACTTTTTTACTCATTTATTACTTTACTCTCACATATTACCACTACTCTCTCTGAAATACCTTCTTTATTACGCTTCTGTGAATCTTCCTTAATTGCCAACCGAAATCCTCTACTCTACTCTTTTCCGAAAACTGATTATCTTCACATCTTCATATATGTACAAAGCTACTATTTTTAATCAGGTACTATTCATATTTATGTTTCTTAATTACAATTTATTGTTCTTTTATTATATTCAGATTAGTTGCTTTATAATTATTCTTATTATCCTTATAATGATATTATATGAGGAACCATTTTCCTATTGTGTTTAGTTTTTTCTTTTCCCTTCGTTTTTGTTTCTCTATTCTTTCCCTTGATTTGATAAAAATATTATTGTGCTTTTGTTTTGTTTTTTGTTTTTTTATTATTGTTATTATAACTTATATTATTGTATTACATGATTTGTGACTTCTCTTGGATTGCTGTGACTATTACTGTTGTTGTGATGAATGTTAGTTTTTTTTTTTTTCATCTACTCCTCACTCCCTCTGTTTTCTGTCTTTGTTTTTTGTTTTTTATATTTTAAATGTATTATATTCAGATTAGTTGCTTTATAGTTATTGTTATTATCCTTATAATGATACTATATAAAGAACTATTTTCCTATTGTATTTACTTTTTTCTTTTCCCTCCGTTTTTGTTTCTTTGTTCTCTCCCTTGCTTTGATAAAAATATTATTGTGATTTTGTTCTGTTTTTTTTTTATTATTGTTGTTATAAGTTACATTATTATATTACATGATTTGTGAATTATCTTTCACTGCTGTGACTATTACTGTTGTTGTGATGAATGTTTCATTTTTTTTTTTTCGTCTGCTCTTTACTCCTTCTTTTTTCTGTCTTTGTTTTTTGTTTTTTATATTTTAAATGTTTTATTTACAAGATTTTGGTCCAAAATTTATAACATGCGATGATGATCTCTATTTATAGATATTATAATGCATATACCAAATATATTACTTAATTTGGTATATGTTGCTGAATTCAATATTATTCAAAGTTTATGTTAAATAACTACTCTATATCATTTGATAGTCTTAATTGTTGCTGTGAGTGTTTGGGAAATAGATTTTCTATCTTTTCTGATAATAAAACCATTTTCAATATATTACTATTTAACTTATTATCTTATATTTGCTATCTTTAAAACTTTTTATTTTTATTGTTTTGTGTTCCCTGTTATTTTTTCTACTTCTGTTTTTAAAAATTAAACTTTTGCGTCTCATTTCTGTCTTTGCCGGTTGTTTCATCTTTTTACTGCAGTTGGTGTTCAATTTTTTCTTAGTATTATTTTCTTTATGTTATTTCTATTTTCTTCTTTTTAATTTTGCCTACATTATATATTTTCTCAAACATTTCACCTGGTAGTTACTAAGACAAGCTTGAATGACGTTTTTGTTATTCTTCATAACTAATGTTATCATATGACAGATTTGAGCATAATCTAATAAATTTTAATTTTCTTTTATTTCTGTTAAAAACAGTATGTATAAATTTTTTAAATATTTTGTATGATATAAATATAATCAATTCTTTATTTACAGTAGTGTATATATATTGATTGTGTATATGTTTATTTGTCTCTTCTATTTTGTTGCCATCTTATTATTAGTTTTGCTCATGATTTCTGATTATTTGATTCTGTAATTTCATACAAGTCTTTCCCATCATTCTTATTAGCCGAGGGGAATTTTTTTTTTTCAGATTGTTTAGTGCTTAGATTCATTACAAAATTTTATGTATATAAATTTGTTTATAGTTACAAATGTTTGTAATTTTTTTTTGTATAATTTAATTTTTTATAGTTTGTAATTTATGTAATTTTTATTATATTGTTCAATTTTTATACCATAGTGTTTGGGAAATAGAATTTCAATCTTTTCTTATAATAAAACCATTTTCAATATATTACTATTTAAGTTATTATCTTATATTTGCCATCTTTACAACTTTTTATTTTTACTGTTTTGTGTTTCCTGTTATTTTTTCTATTTTTGTTTTTAAAAGTTAAAGTTTTCCCTCTCTTTTTTTTTGTCTTTACCAGTTCTTTCATCTCTTTACTACATTTGGTGTTCAGTTTTTTCTTACTATTCTTTTTTTTTTTTTATGTTATTTTTGTTTTCTTCTTTTTAATTTTTTCTACATTATATATGTTCCCAAACATCTCACCTGGTAGTTACTAAGACAAGGTTGAATGACATTTTAGTTATTTTTCATAAATAATGTTATCATATAACAGATCTGAGCATAATCAAATAAATTTTAATTTTCTTTTATTTTAGTAAAAAACAGTATGTATAATTTTTTTAAATATTTTTTATGATATAAACATATTCAATTCTTTATTTACTATACAATATATATATATTGATTGTGTATATGTTTATTTGTCCATTCTATTTTATTGCCATCTTATTATTACTTTTGTTCATGATTATTGATTATTTGCTTTTGTAATTTCAAACAAAATTTTCACATTATTCTTATTAGCCGAGGGGATTTTTTCCTTTTTTTTTTTTTTTCAGATTTTTTAATATTTAAATTCATTACAAAATTGTATGTAAATAAATCTTTTTATAGTTAGAAATGTTTGTAATTTTTTTTTGTATAATTTAATTTGTTTTATTTTGTAATTTATGTAATTTTTATTGTATAGTTCGATTTTTATACTATATTATGTTTTATTTTATATTATGTTGCAGTAGAAGAACAAATTTTTAGGTTATCAAAATCTAACTAATTTCTTAAATACGTTTGACAAATTGTTTAGGTTCATAATTTCATATATATATAAAAAAAAAACAAAAATTGTTTTAACAAATTAATAAGAACAAAGAATGATAAAAAAACAATCATAAGTTTATATAAAAATTTAACTTCTGTAACTATCAATAAGTTACCATCCAAGTGTAAAATAAAATTTCCAAATTTTTTTATATAATCTTTTTAAATACTAAACAAAAACAAAAATAATAAAATATTAACCAATTAAAAACGAAAATAATAAAATATTAACGGATAAAAATTTCCACCAAAAACAAACACCCAAAATACAAACGAAATTAATACAATTAATTTATACTTATAATAAAAGTACACCAATTAACAAAAATGTTAAAAAGTTTCCACAAAAAAATTTCGCCCAGGCTAACAAATCAATAAATATATTAATACAATCAACTTATGATATTAAAAATAATAAACAACCAAAAATATGAAAATTAAAAAATAATTTGTTAAAATTTGTAATTATAAAAATTTTATAAATTTACGACAAAATTAAGACTGAAAATTTCAACTTTTAGAAATAAATTGTATTCAATTATTTAAATTGATAAAGAGTAAATTTCTATACATAAAACAGTATATGATAATTTCCATAAATTTTAAAATCTAAAAGTTGCATAAAATTATAATAAGTTAAAAAAAATATAAATTCATATTTATATTTCAAACTAAATTATTATTTATGTCATGGATTATAATTATTCTGTAAATTTAAAAATATTTAAATTCAATTTGGTATGTCCATAATTTTATTCATTTAAATAATACAAATTTGTGATATTTTTTATTTTTAATATTTTGATTCTTATTCATTATTAATAGTTGTTTAATAAAAATATATTGTTTTAGTTTCGTAGATTATGCAAAAATTTTATTGTTAATATCTTATTCCAATTGTTTGTATTATAATATTTTTATTATGTAATTGATTTTTATTTAAAAAAAATTTCTTGATCTATAAATTTTGTTTTATCTTACATTTATATCTATAATTTTTTGCTTCTAATAATATTTGATATTATTGTCTTTTTGTTTTGTAAAATAAAAAAAAAAAATCTCAGCAGATGGAAAAAAATCTTGGCAATGATACTAACTATTTCAGAGAATTAAAGTCTCAGAAAATTCTAAATTATATGAACAATAATGAAGCATCTACGTCAAAAAATATATATTCTTCACACAATGAATTTAAAGAATCAAATATTGACATTATTATTGATTCTCAAAATAATTTTATGTAATTATCCTCAATTTACAATACAAATGAAGGGACGACAAATATATTTTCTGAAAGTTCTAATTCGCCGTCATTGGAAAAAAGTAATTTCTTTACCTTATTTCTTTTTTTTAAATATTATTTTTTAAAAAAAATTTATTTATAATAAGTTTAAATTTTTTGCCTTTTTAATTTTGCGACATGACATAATTTTTTTTCCAGATCCAAATGATGAATATATAGATATTGGATATTGTAATTATACATGTCAATATTGTTGAGCATTATTTTGGAAAATTGAACAAATACGACGTACAAATCCACCAAAATATTTTTTATATTGTCAAAATGGAAAAATTAACTTACCTTTAAATAAAAAAACACTACCAATTGTACATGATCTATTAAAATTATTACGGAGGATCTTTAAGTACAAATTTTAGAAAAAATATTAGAATCTATAATTCTATGTTTGCTTTTACTTCATTTGGATCAAATATTCAATCAAATATTAATAATTAATCAGGACCATATATTTTTAAAATTTCTGATCAAATACATCATTTAATTGAATCTTTACTTCCAATTAATAATAATCCCCTAAGATTTGCACAATTGTATATCTATGATACAGAAAATAAAATTGAAAATAGAATAGCAACACTTCCAAATACGGATAATTTAAATGAGACAATCGTTAAAAAATTAATTACAATGTTAGATGAAACAAATAGATTAGTACAACTTTTTAGAACTGCGAGAGAAACTTATAAAAATAATCAAATATCATCAATGAAATTAAGATTATTAGGAAGACGACAAGGAGATAGTGCACAATATGATCTTCCAACTTCAACAGATATAGGTGCTTTAATTATTGGAGATATTGGTGAATATGAAAATGGAAGAGATGTCATTATTCATAATCAAACTGGAGAATTACAAAGAATCAATAAACTTCATCCATCTTATATGGCATTACAATATCCATTATTATTTCCTTACAGAGAAGATGGATATAGAGTCGATATAAGTTGGAATACAAATTTTGTAGGTAAACAACCACGTAGACATTGAATATCAATAAGATCATTTTATACTTTTCAACTTCATCAACGAATAGAACAAGGAAATACATTATTTAGATATGGTCGACTTTTTCAACAACATATTGTAGATATTTATGCTTCAATTGAAGAAGATCGTCTAGATTATATTAGAAATAATCAAAACAATTTAAGATCTGAAATTTATAAAGGTATTCAAGATGCTATAATTAGAGGTGATACAGATGCACAGGCAATTGGAAAATGAATTATTTTACCATCATCTTACACAGGAAGTCCAAGATATATGATTCAAAATTATTAAGATGCAATGGCAATTTGTAGACATTATGGAAATCTTGATATATTTTTAACTTTTACGTGTAATCCTAAATGGCCAGAAATTAAAAGAAATTTATCAATAATTCCAGGACAAAAACCTGAAAATAGACCAGATATTATAAGCAGAATATTTAAAATTAAATTAGACCACTTATTAAAAATAATAAAATCAGGAATAATTTTTGGACCCATAATAGCATGTTAGTGAATTTATTTTATATAATAAATAAATAAATATATTGTTATTTTTATTTTTTATTTAAAAAATTTAAAATACTAATATTGTTTTTTGTTTCTTTTTTTTTTTTCCTTTTAGATTTATATGTAGTTGAATTTCAAAAACGGGATTTACCTCATTATCATATGTTATTTTGGTTATATCCTGAATATAAATACCATGATCCATTACAAATAGATAAAATTATTTCTGCAGAAATTTCAAACCCAATAATTGATCCTTTAGGGTATAAAATCATTACTGAATATATGATACATGGACCATGTGGATACGCAAAAACATCTACACCATGTATGAAAAATTCAAAATGTTCAAAAAAATTCCCCAAACAAATAAAAAAATGAAACAACTATAGAAGAAAATGGTTTTATAAATTATCGACGAAGACATACAGATTTTAATATTATTAAAGAAGGAATCAAACTTGATAACAGATATGTTGTACCCTACAATCGAACTTTATGCTTAAAATATTCTGCACATATTAATGTTGAAATATGTTCTCAATCTATGCTTATTAAATATTTATTTAAATACTTAACAAAAGGTCTAGATAGAATAAGAGCCATTATTAAAGATAACATTATTACTGAAAATAATTAAATAATAAATTATAAAGAAGTTGATGAAATAAAAGCTTATTTTAATTGTAGCTATATTACACCTTATGAAACTATTTGAAAAATATTTGAATATTCAATACATCACAGAAACCCAGCTATTTAACGTCTTTCTATTCATTTATCAAATATGCAAGATATTACATTTCATAAAAATCAACAACTACATAACATAATATGACAATCACAAATTGAAAAAACAACATTAACAGAATGGATGGAAATAAATAAAATCGATCAAGATACTCGACAACTAACTTATATAGAATTCCCAACAAAATTTGTATGGAATAATAAAAACAAATTATGGACTCATCGACAAAGCGGACATACTATTGGACGAACATTTTATATTTATCCAAATTCTGGTGAATTATACTATTTAACATTATTATTAAATCATCAAAAGGATCAACAAGTTATGAATCACTTCGAACAGTAAATAATATTATTTATCCCACAAATCAAACAGCCTGTTATGCATTAGGTTTATTAGGAGATGATAAAGAATGGGATGGATCCATAGAAGAAGCATCATTTTGGTCAACATCTACACAACTTCGTCAACTTTGTATTACAATATTATTATTTTGTAATATTTCTGATCCTATAAAATTTTTAGAAAAACACTAGAAATTAATGTGTGATGATATTTTATACAAAGTAAAAACCATATTTAATAACCCAAATTTTCAAATTATATAATTTTGTATTATATGAATTAGAAAAATTATTAAATTTAAATTCATCTTCTTTATCACATTATAATCTTTCACTTCCAACTGGATCATTAATTGAAGATTTAAATAATAATCTTTTAAGAGAAGAACTTAATTACGATAAATATAAATTAAAAGAAGAAAATCTTAAGTTAGTACAAAATTTAAATCAAGAATAACATTACATCTATAATCAAATTTTAGAAGCAATAGAAAGAAAACAAGATAATTTATTTTTTATATATGGTTATGGTAGTACAGGAAAAACATATTTATGGAATGCTATTATTAGTAAAATTAGATCAAATGGTGAAATTGTATTAGCTGTAGCATCATCGGGTATAGCATCACTATTATTACCAAAAGATCGAACAGCACATTTAAGATTTTGTATACCTCTTTCAATTGACAAATTTTCAACTTGCCAAATAAAAAAATGTACTCAATTAGCAAAATTAATTGAAAAAACAACATTAATATTATGGGACGAAGCACCTATGACAAACAAATATTATTTCGAAGCTTTAGATAAAACATTACAAGATTTAAAAAATGACTTTAATCGTCATTTTGGAGAAATGACGGTTATATTAGGAGGTGATTTTAGACAAATATTATCAGTTATTCCAAATGGAACAAAAGAAAATATAATTAATGTAACTATAAATAATTCATATCTTTGTCCATATTTTCGTATACTAACTTGAACAGAAAATATGCGATTAAAAAAATTTGATTCCAATACCGATGAACAAATAGAAATTAATAACTTTTCTAAATGGATTTTAAATATTGGTAATGGAACAGCAAATGGAATAAAAGATGCTACATGGATTAAAATACTAGAAAAATATATAATACCATATGATACAGATTCTATTAAACAAATTTCTATCACAATATATGAAAATTTTAATAATAATTTTGACAATATTAATTACTTAAAACAACGAGCAATTGTTATACTTAAAAATACAACAACTAATGCAATAAATAAATATTTATTAAACTTAGTACCAACAGAAGCAAAAACTTATTACAGTTATGATACTATTCTTTCATCATATGGAAATCTCGACGAATTAAATCTTTTATATCCTACTGAATTTTTACACACACTTAATTTTAATGGATTACCTACACATGAATTAGAATTAAAAATTGGAATTCCAGTAATGTTAATTAGAAATCTTAACCAATCAATGGGATTATGTAATGGTACAAGACTTATTATAACATAATTAACAAATAGAATTATTGAAGGTCGTATTATTAATTCGAATGATACAAATGAAAAAGTTTATATACCAAGAATAGAAATGACAGTAAATGAATCTAATTACCCTTTTATATTAAAAAGACGACAATTCCCTTTAAAAATATGTTATGCTATGACAATAAATAAGAGCCAAGGTCAATCATTAAATAAAGTTGGACTTTATTTAGAAGATGAAATTTTTAGTCATGGACAATTATATGTAGCATTATCAAGAGTAACATCACCAAAAGGTTTACATATTTTAATACATGATTCAATTAACAAATGTTCAAATCATATTAAAAATATTGTTTACAAAGAAATATTACATAAGATTAATAAAAATTAATAATCAATTAAATAAAATAAATTTTTAACATATATTAATTTTTTCCCAACAATTATATTATCAAATATTTAATATAATTTTTATTCATTAAATTCAATTCAAAAATTCATAACCAAATATTTATCTCTTTTTATTATTTATAGAAAATGTTTAGTCCACTACGAATACTAAAAGTGAGAGAAACATATGACGCCATCCGTGCTCGAGCTTGTCACATATGGAAAAACACAGATTATAATACAGGACGTCTAATAAGCGTCGACTGTTTATTAGTAGATGAACAGGTAATTAAATTTCTTTTTTATTAAATTATATCCATTAATAGTAAAAACTTCATAATGTTATTATACATATAAATCTTATTATTTTTTTTTTTCAGGATGAAGCAATACATGGATTTGTATGTGCAAAAGATGCTGATTTCATGACAGACAAAATACAAATTGGCAATATATATGAAATCAGCAACTTCTTTGTCACAAACAACAAACAAAGATAGAAAATTGTTCCACATAGAGCAATGCTACAATTTGCACAATCCACAATTTTCAAGCAAGTTGAAGAAGATCTTCCAGAAATACCTCAGCATAAATTTAATTTTGTGGAATATGACCAACTAACATCAAGAGTCGATATCAATGACCTTCTTTCAAGTAAATAATATATAATATTTTTATTTTTATTAATAAAAATTATTAATAGATAATATTAATATGAATATTTAATAACTTTCTATTTATAATTTTATACCAGATGTTATTGGTCGTCTGATATCTGTAAAAGGTATTGAAGAATCCAATGTCGGCAATAAATTAGTTAAAAGACGAAATCTGACAATTTAAAATATCAGGTAATTATAAATTATATATTATCACAAATATATTTTCATTTAATGAAAATTTATTTCTTAATAATTAATTTAATTAAATTTATTATATTTTACAGAGAGGAATCGCTAAACATAACTCTTTGGGGAGAAGTTGGTGAGAATTTTGATGACAATGAGTTCAAAAAATGTCTGAACCAGTTATAGTTGCCTTTACAGCCATGGCAGCTAAACAGTATCTTGGTAAGTCTAAATATAATATATATTAATAAATACAAATTTATCTCACACAATAATAAAACATTTTTAACCATGAATTTTAATAATTGTAAATATACAGGCGGACTTTATGTGGCAAGTACTTCTGGAACATCATTTTATTTTGAGCCAGATATCGCTGAATAAAAAAAAAATAAAAAAAAAAAGGTATTATAAATATTTATTACAAAAATATTACACTTATATATACATTTTACAATTCTCTAAAAAAATTAACATTATTTAATGTCTTATCTGTTTATATGTTTAGTCATTTTATTCAAGGAATAGACTTTATTGCTCCATCAACACAAAAACCAATAACATTAGAAGAACAAAAAATAATGAATAGACTAATGGTCGCAGAACTTTGAGCCTTGGATCCGTATCAACATCAGGTAAATATTTATTTATTACTTTCTAATTATAATATAGTTTATAATTTAATAAACTTTTTCTTCTTCAAATAACAGCATCAAAAATTCACCACGAAAGCAACAATCACTGAAATCGATGCACGACAAGGTTGGTTTTACAATGCATGTCCACGCTGCTATCGACGTGTTAAACAATCAGGAACTTCATAGTGGTGCGACACTCATGCATATTTAACAACAATGCCAATCACTTGGTAATATTTTTTACTTTTATTATAATAAATTAATAAATACCTTTTAAATAACAAAAAATTTACTAAATTTCAATTTTTTATAACAAGTACAAAATTAATACTCGAATCGAAGGCAGCACTGGAAGCATGAATGTTGTTATGATTGGAAAGACAGTACAATCACTGGTAAATAAACATTGCTCCATATTAACAATTCAAGATGGATATACTGATCCAAACATCATTCCACCTCTTCTTGATCAACTAAAAGGCATGTCAAAGATATTTTCAATTCAATTTCATCCAAGAGGTGCATTTGTTGATGCAACAGTTTTGAAAACTTTTGATGACAATGAATCACAAATGTTATTGCCTGCACCACCAACTGAATCTCCAAAAGATATCCCTCCACCATTAACATCCATAGATCTAGAAATCGCCAGAAACAAAAAAAGGTCTGAAAAGACAACTTTTTATCAGCGAACCTATAACAGAAGACATTCAATGAAGGTACATTACTCTCCATAATTTGTTTCAAAATTTTTTTATTTTTTTATTACAAATATATATATAAATAAATTACATACAATTGTATAATTATAGTCATCATTATTTCAACCCTCAACAATATCCTCCTTCAACGAAAATTCAAACATCTTCTGTTGAACTGTCCAAAAAACAAAAAGAATTAAAGTATAATTATCTTTTATATATAATTACATATAATATAATTATACTAATTTTAATTTCATTTATAAAAATAAAATAATTAATCTTTTTTTTCATGACAGATCGGAAGAAAAAGGAAAAAAAGCACGACAAGCTTGATGACATTTTCAATGAAAGATGTTCTTTTTGCAACAACTTTGTTTATGAACATATATCTATATATGTTTGTCTATATATATAAATCTAACATTTTGATACAAACATGAATATAAATATTATAATATGATCCTAACTAATACTAAAAAATTATACTTATCATAATTATATTATTTATTATAACTAACTACTTTTACTATATAATATTCAATTATTTTCTTTTATTTTTTCTCTTGTATTCCCGTGCATAGCACGGGCACTCAACTCGTATTAACTAAAATCACGTTCGAGCACGTATAAAACCTGTATTAAAATAATTAAATATCTATTATATTAATATAAATATCAAAATTTTTAATGATATTTTATGATAAAAAATATGAGAATTAAAAAATATATTTATATAAGTATTAAAGAAAAAACAAGAGAAATTAAGAAAAAAAATTTTTTTCTAAAAAGAAAAAAGAAAAAATATCATCATAAAAAAATAAATAATTTAATTCAATTTTTAAATAATGTTTTTCGGTAACTACACTGCTACAGTTTAGTTATAGACGAGTTTAATACCCGTGCGCTGCACGGAAAATGAAGAAAAAAATAAATAAATAAACTAAATATTATATGATAAAAACAGTTGGTTAAGATAAATATTATAATTATAATCAATATAATTTTTCTCAAGATCTCTCCTAACAATGAAGATGCAAAATCAAAATAACAATAGAACTAACAATAATAAAAATGAAAACAAAACCAAAAAAGAAAAAAATCTTCTATAGTTATACTCATTTAAAGAAAAAATAAAGCAAAAAACAAAAAAAAGGAACAAAAATCTTTAAACTCAAAAGAATCGGAAAAAACTAAGGGGGTGTTTGGTGAATGAGTTTGAGTTGAAATTTATAAGTTTAAATAGTGATTTTGGTTGACTTTTTCAGAAAAGATAAAAACTTTTGGGGAAAAAGATAAAAATTGAGTTGATGGTAATGAGTTTAAACTCATCACCCAAACACCCCTAACCCTAACAAAAATATTATAATAAAACAAAATATATAACTCATTTTTTTCTTTTTTTACTGTTTTAAAAAAAACAAAAATTTTTTTATCAGGTTATATACATGCAAAAACTAAAAAAAATGATTTTTAAAATATAAAACAAAACAAACAAAAAAGAAAAAAATTGCATGCAGAATCCTTAAAAAAATGGGTCCTTAAAAAATAGAACAAAAGAAATAAAAAAGACACACACTAAAAAATCCGAAATAAAGATAAAAAATTTAAAGTAAAAAAATTGTTTAAAAATAAAAAAAAAACAAAGTGAGCAAAACATAATAAAACAATAGATCAGAATTTAATGTCTAAAATTTAGTGAAAAAAAAAGACAAAATATGCGAGGACAAAACTGTCCTTCCACTATAGATAAGCCAAAATCAGTACATAGGATAGAGATAAAATTGACAGTTTAATATAAAAAAAAAACAGCTACTGTGTATTACTGTAGGAAAAAAAAACCTTACAACAAAAGCAACAAAAAAAAAACAAAAATCACTTTTTATTAAACAGTGAAATATTACATTTTTTTACTGTAGCAAAGCAATAAAAATTTTAAAAAAAAATGTAACAAAGCAACAAAAGTTTTAAAAAAATTATTTATTAAGCAATAAAGTAAAACAGCAAAAGTAAAAAAAAAAACGTAACAAAGCACTAAAAGTAAAAAAAAAAAAACAACAATAACAAAAATAAAAAAAAATACAACAACAACAAAAGTAAAAGAAAGGGAAAAAAAAAAAACAACAACACAGTAAACGTAAAAAAAAAAAAGTAAAAAAACAAAACAAAACAATAACAACAGTAGAAGTAAAAAAAGGAAAAAAGAAAAAAAAAAAAAGAAAGCAGAAAACGTATAGTAGAAGTAAAAAAAGGAAAAAAAAAAAAAAAGAAAAGCAAAAAACATTTAAAAAAAAAAAAACTTCTGTTCATTGAACAGTGAATGACGCAGGGCAGTGGCAGAGCAGGAGGGGTAAAATAGGCATTTCACTGTGCGGGTAGAAAAAAAAGAAGAAAACAGAAGGGCAAAACCGTAATTTCACTGTGCAGAGGGGTAAATCTGACAGAACACTATAGAAGGAACAGTGAAAATACGGTTTCCTTTAGTATAATAGTATAATATATATATATATGATTGTTTAAAAAAAAAAAAGAAAAGAAGTAAAAGTACAAGTACAAATTGTGACTCTGAGCTGGACATTTGCAGGATACTACTAGAACTTTTTTTTTTTTTTTTTTTTGAGATTAGTGACCAAAAAGAGAAAGAAGATGACCCAAAGAAATATATGTTACCAATCACGCGTCAACACGCTAAAGATTGACATTAAAAATAGTTTTTTTTTTCCTGGTATTTTGAATAATTAAGGACTTGTTTGGTGAGTTAGTTCAACTCAAATTAAACTGTATTTTTTCATCTCAATTTTTATCTTTCTTTTAAAAGCTAATGAAAATTATAGCTAGTTTTTAAAAAGTCAATTAACTCAAACATAAAAATTTTAACTCAAACCGTTTTACTAAACGGAGCCTATATGTTTCTTTCATGTTATTAAAAAGTGCTTATGTATGGGAACCATTTGCCTTCACTTGACTAATTCCATCCAAATGTGTACGACTTGACTTTTTAGACCGTTAAACTAGTTTACTTATTCTTATTCAATTTAGTCTTAATATTTATTTAAATTTGGTTCTAAAAATATAGAAATTAAAAAAAAAAAACATATTTGTACTACAAAAGTTAGGTTTACTAAAATTTTTTAGGGAAAATTTCATTAATAGCACCTCTGGAGAAAATAATATTAAATTCAGCACCACTTTTTGTTCCTTTCAGTTCTAGTACTGCTACGTCAGATATGTGGGGTCCAGTAGCATTTAATGTGTGCAAATTTCCCCGTTTACCCTCATCTCCCTCGCATGCTCCAAAAAAATTTCCAAACCAGCATCTACAATGTTTTAGAAAGAGAAAATGAAACCTAGAAAGATAAAGGGTTGCCGCCGGTCGGAACCGCTCGAAAACCGTCCGAAACCACCACGAAATCCCTCCATAAACCGCTCCGACGCCTGTGAACGTCAGAAAATCTTCAAAAACTGTTCAATGTCGAAAAACACGAAACTGACCTGCAAAAAACAGCACTGTTATGACCGGAGGATCACAATGATTATGACCGTTAAGTTATTCACGATACCCCGTGACAAGAGGAACGGTCATAACTGTTCTGACCGAGTGGTCATAACAGTTATGACCGCAACACTATACCCTGAGTACACAAGAGCAACGGTCATAACCGTTCTGACCGAGTGATCATAACAGTTATGACCGCAACACTATACCCTAAGTACACAAGAGCAACGGTCATAACCGTTCTTACCGAGTGGTCATAACAGTTATGACCGCATCATTATACCCTGAGTCGACGAGAGCAACGGTCATAACCGTTCTGACCGAGTGGTCATAACAGTTATGACCGCATCACTATACCCTGAGTCGACGAGAGCAACGGTCATAACCATTCTGACCGAGTGGTCATAACAGTTATGACCGCATCACTATACCCTGAGTCGATGAGAGCAACGGTCATAACCGTTATGACCGAGTGGTCATAACAGTTATGACCGCAACACTACCTCAGTAACGGTCATAACCGTTTTGACCGTCCGGTCATAACTGTTATGACTTCTACCCTATACCGCACATAACTATAACGGTCGTAACGGTTATGACCTCTCCCTATACCGGTCATTACAGTTATGACCAAGAGGTCATATCAATAATGACCGCAATCCTATACTGTACACATGAGTAACGGTGTTTACTGTTATTACCGTCAGGTCATAACGATTATGACCCCTTTCTATACCAGTCATAATCGTTATGACCGAGGTGGTCATAACGGTTATGACCTAGCTCTATATCGTGAACAAGAGTAACGGTCATAACTGTTATGACCTCCCAGTCATAACAATTATGACCGCAACTCCCTTTATCACTATTCTAGAATTAATGTCCACTTTTTCCTATATAACGATGTATCTATATTTAAAATATTTATTTCATTGAGATAACAGGTCATGAAATTATCAAGTTATAAATTAATATTAAAAATTTTATGCATCTTAAATGAATGTAATAGACCTGGTCATAACTGTTATGACCACCTGGTCATAACAGTTATGACCTGTCTCCCTATACAATGGTGTATTTATATTTGAAATATTACTTCATTGATATAACAGGGTATGAAATTATCAAATTATAAATTAAATTAAGGTAAAAATTATGCATCTTACATAGTGTATGGGCATTTTCGAGACCTGATCATAACAGTTATGACCTCGATCCCTATGCTTATTTTGTCAACTTTCACAGTTTACAACAAATACCAAAAAATTACAACAAAATAATTTTCAATACAATGAATAAAAAATGTGCCTATTTGAGTCTGTTAAATGGAAATACAATGATAAAAAATTAGGTGTGACTCGATGCTTTCAGTCCATATCCGGCTCATCATCACTTTTATAATCTCCGGCAAGCTTCCGCTTCGCATAAGCCCACAAGTAACATGTTAGGCACTCCCGAAAGAGTTACATCCTTTCATGAAGTACCCAATAGCTGACATCCCTTCCTTCTATCAAGCATTCAACATTTTTAATTGTAAACACGCCACAATTACCCCTAATAATGCACGAATAAACAACGACATAATTCACATAAGCATCTCAGGCACCAAGGCAACATTAAATATTAAATAATCAAAACATAAAAACACTAGTACCTACCCATTGCCCTGTTTAGGGATATCTTTCCTGATGGTGACTGGTATTGCGTACGTTCCGGGAGGATCACGTGGTTTAATATCGAACAAACTGACTTGAGCAGTCAGCACTGGAATGAACTCTGACAAACACTCGACTCCCTCTCAGACCTTCTGATTGTGAGGGCTTTCATGCTGCATAGAGTCATACACCTCAATTGTCCAATCGGTCAGTTCGAGCTTTACTAATATCCAATGCTGCAT
Source organism: Ficus microcarpa (assembly GCA_025413485.1). NCBI lineage: Eukaryota > Viridiplantae > Streptophyta > Magnoliopsida > Rosales > Moraceae > Ficus > Ficus microcarpa. Next base: position 25,777,774 of record CM046379.1, on the reverse strand, counting down.
TGTACCCAAGTTTAACGGTATTAGCAAAGTGTTCAGATCAAACCACGTAGTCCTACACTGGCCAGAGATGGCAAGCATGATCTTTATTAAAGTGTCCCAGGTCCCCCAATCAAACGTATCTGGTGAACGTCGGTAGACAGGCCACATTGCAATAACCTTTGTACTGAAATACGTGTATACCGTTGTCACCTTTCGTTCTTGCAACTTGGGATACTGCTTGATTTTCTTCCTCAGGTAGTAAAACGCTACATCAATGTGCTGAATACACAAAAGAAAAGCAATTCACGGTAAATAGAGCTGGTCATCAAACAATGTACCTTCTTGACCGTAATAATTGACATAAAAATCACGATATTGATTACAAAACAGTTAATAACACCACTTACTTCATCCCATAGCCAAACAGGTTGGGTTGCCAGTTCATAATACCAAGTTTTTTTGTCCACCATCATGACTCCGAGGTCATGGGGTTTCTCCAATGGGTCATGCTTGGCATTGAATCTGGGAGGCCGTGTACTGAAAGACAAATATTTACTATGGTGATATCATTATTAATATAATATGGATATATTACACACTGACATAAACCTCAATTTGAACCGACAATTATCAGTTATAAGCAAATTACCCTGGTGGAGTCTTCTTCAACGCCCCTTTATTCATCCACTCCCTGAATGACTCTAGCATGTCAGGCGGAGGTACATCTTCTAGGCTCAGTGGGAGGGCACAAACAATCTTACTCGGTTCATGCGCCGAGGAGCCAACATCGGACTTAGCGACCCTCGGCCGTTGGCTAAGCCTTGAGAGTCTGGCCCTCTTCTTCTTAGGGACCTATAAATGACATATCAAACGAGTTAAAATAAACGGTTACTCTAATGAACCTGGTTTTTAGGGTATGGATATTCGTAACAACCACTTCACCCGTGCTGTCCTCCTTGGCCTGGCTTGCAGGATGCACAACATCCTGTCCACTGATGATGATCTTAGCATCTTTGCTTTCTTTCTTTCCCTTATGCGAGTGAGGCATGCTCTCCTCCTTGATGTCATCATGTGGGACAGATTGTACCATCCCTTCTTCTTGAAAAGTTGCTTCCAACTTTTCCTGTGTGGATTAACAACATGTCACATCATAAAAAAACGACCTTGTTTCTGTTATATACAAAAATTAGGATGTGCCTATATATATGGTACACTCAAATTTAAAATATAGTCGTACCTTGTTACTCTCCTCCTCAACAGGTTGATGGGATGCAATCACCTTTTCGCCCGTTAGGAACTCCATGGCTGCTTGCTCATCTATGTCAGCAGCGGCCACGAGGTCGGCGTTGATTAACACCTCACCTAGCAAGCCTATGGCGATGTCATCGAACGCATTATTCAAAGCATCCGACTCATGCTTTGGAACATCCAACGGCTGCCTGCTGGTGACTGGAGTTCTGGTCTCTGCCTTTCCTTGTCCCTGCTGCCTCATGTTGTCTTTCAACATCGTGATAACCCATCGCAGCAGTTTATTGGACTTTTGCTGGTCATTTTTAATAGCCAACAGACTCTTGTTAATTGAGGCCACCTGTCCTCGGATCTCTTCTTTAAATTCCTGCCACTCGGCGTTTGTAGCCGAGCTCGATTGGGGAACAGGTGGCTTGAGAAGTAATTGCGGCACAGGTATTGGGTTCTTCAAAAAGAGGCGCGCAAGCCATGGGTCCTTCAACTCTTCTGCTGTGGGCATCATCCCAACCCATTTCGGCTGCACACATAACAACAATTTTTTGTCAAAACCCTGTATACGGTCATTACGGTAATGACCATCCTGGATTTTCTGTAATTACCAAAGGGTTGGTTATGACAGTTATGACCAAACTGTCATTACTGTTATGACCATGTCCTAACTGTATTGACCACCCGGTCATAACTGTTATAACCGTTTGGGCATTACTGTTATGACCGACATTCATATTATAAATGATTGACCAAACACTCTAGTGACGATCCTATAAATGAGGACCAAACATTTTAAGATGACACGCTTTAGAAATTCTTTAAAAATCACCTGAGTATCTCCAACCGCGGTCAAAGCCCACATAACGTCATCAAACTTGATGTTATCCACGGTCATCCACGACAGCATACGCGGTATGGCGTCCTCGTAATTAGTTGTGAATCTGGAGGCTATGGTTGGGATGCTCTCATATGCCCAAACCAGTAAGGCATGGGAAAAGCCCGCAATACTGTAATGCGCTGGCTGGGATTTTTTCGGTTGTCTTCTCTTCGAAGACGTTCTATTCTCAACCGCGGCATAGATTGCAGACCGGGTTGCCTCCCATGAGAGCACGCCCCAAGGGAACTCATTGAAGGCCTCCAATTTGTCGGCCAGCGCAAAAAACTTCGGGTCTATCTTGACGGAGTTCGCATTTGACAAAGGAATGCAGAACATGACGTATAGTAGACTGAGCTTGATGGCGTCTTTGTCGTCGTCAAAGTTCGCATTCAACATTTGCAGCTCCAAATTTTCCCTTGACACACCTCTCACCGTCCGGAAATACCTTATAATTAATCTGGGTTCGCCCATCGGTGGGAAATGAGTAGACCCAACACATTTCATCCCCGTTATTAGGCCAAATTCGGTGATGGAAAACATACCTAATTGTTCACCAACCTGAAACCACAGAGCATCACCACCGTCATTGTGATCCGTCAGGCGCATGACAATGTTGTGGAACAGCTGGCCAGCCCATCCAAGTGTAGTTAACTTCAGGAAGTGTTGAATGCATGACTGATTTATGACCAACTCAAACTGTCGGGGAGACAACCAGTTTGTCAAATTTTTTAATGTCTCCCTAATGTTAACGAAGGTATTTATCTTCGCCCGGGTAATTTAACCATCGGGTACTCGTCGATTGTACTGAACCTGCATATATGGTAATAGGGTATAGTCATTATAGTAACCTAAAATAACATAATTTCTTATTAAAATATAAACAATTTTGATTTAAATCAGTAGGCACATTAAACTGAATTTCATTATACGACCAGCAAGTCATAATGAAACTGACCTTCCTTAATAGCAAAGAACCCATGTCATTTGCATTATGACCGAGTGGTCATAATGAAAATGACCAGCCGAAATAGGTTCTATTAAGGAACCCAGGTCAATTTCATTTGGACCGCCAAGTCATAATGAAATTGACCAACCAAAATAAGGAACCGAAGTCATTTTCATTATGACGACCGAGTCATACCTAATTTATATCTTAGAACCCATGATTATGACGACCAAGTCATAACGAACATGACTAAGTGATCTAGCTTAAAATTCAGTAATATATATATATATATATATATGTACATGACCAGACAAAATTCGAGGAAACTATTTACAAAACACGATCTACGTTTCTGAAAGATATTCAGTTCATCATCTCGAATACAATAGTGGGATATCATTAATCTGACACATAAAAATGAAAACTTTTGTCTTTTTAGGCAATAAAAAGCGCACATCCCTAATGAGGAAAAAAATAACGTCGACTTTATAAACATAAAAACATAAATCAACATTTTTACCCCATCAGGTTCGGTTGTATTCTGTTCTACGTCGCATGTCAACTCCTGTGAGACGTTTGGGTCGTGCATGTCGATGTCTCCATGCTTTCTCTTCAACCCTTCAGCAACCACCCCTGTCTCAATCTCTGGGGCCGGGTTTTCTGATGATTGCCCTTGGCTTTCGGATTTCTCGATGTTTTCCTCAGCCATTTGCTTCGCCATAGACAAGTAGTGTATGTTAATATTATTAAAATAGACGTTGAAAGAGTATAGTGCAGACTACTGGGCCGTGTAGGCGGTTAAGGACGGTTTTCTTCGCAGTTATGGGGTGAAACGAAGGAAATACAATTCTTTCTCTCTCTAGATCCAGAGTTTCTCTCTCTAAAACACTGTAGAAGCTGGTTTCAAATAAGGGTGTTTTTAGGGCTTTCGAGGGGGAGGTCACCTTTAGGCGAGTGAAGTTGATGGAAAATCTTGGTTTCGGCGACATTAAATGTGCGGGGCCCATCATAAACGACTGTTCCTATTCACTGATGTGGTAATTTTAATGATGACCAGACGATAAAAACTATTATGACCGCTACGCTATAATGTGAAAAACGGTAATAACAGTTATGACCGGAGGGTCATAATTTTTATGATCGTTTATTCACTATATAACAGAGTAGGTCTCGACTGTTGGTATTCCTAAGAAAACATTATGACTGCTCGGTCATAACGGTTATGACCCAGGTTCTTCTGTACGATATAGAACCCGGTAATTTTCATTATGACCGCTCGGTCATAACGGATATAACCCAGGTTCTTCTGTACGATATAGAACCCGGTCATAAGCATTATGACTGCTCGGTCATAACGGTTATGACCCAGGTTTTTCTGTACGATATATAACCCGGTCATCACCATTATGACCGCTCGGTCATAACGGTTATGACCCAGGTTCTTCTGTACGATATAGAACCCGGTCATAAGCATTATGACCGCTCGGTCATAACGGTTATGACCCAGGTTCTTCTGTACGATATAGAACCCGGTAATTTTCATTATGACCGCTCGGTCATAACGGATATGACCCAGGTTCTTCTGTACAATATAGAACCTAGTCATAAGCATTATGACCGCGTCATAAGCATTATGACCGCTCGGTCATAACGGTTATGACCCAGGTTCTTCTGTACGATATAGAACCCGGTAATTTTCATTATGACCGCTTGGTCATAACGGTTATGACCCAGGTTCTTCTGTACGATATAGAACCCGGTCATAAGCATTATGACTGCTCGGTCATAACGGTTATGACCCAGGTTCTTCTGTACGATATATAACCCGGTCATCACCATTATGACCTCTCGGTCATAACGGTTATCACCCAGGTTATTCTTGAGGTCATAGAGTTCGGTAATTTTAGTTATGACCTTCGGGCATTAACGGTTATGACCAATGCTCTAAAATCCAAATTGGTTTGAAAGTTGCATGCTTATTGTTAGAAATTACGCTGGGCAGAAAACAGTTATAATGAAATTACGCTGATAACATCTTTGCAGTAGTTAGAAAGTCTAAAAATACAGGTATTGTTATGATGTTACACGTACACGGAAAAAAAACTAGTCAAAAATTCTTATTCATAGTGAAGGTGAAAACATCTGGTGTAAAAGTTAAAAGTAAAATTGCTGGGCAAATCAGCCAATCTGCGAACTGGATTTTGTGCCCGAAATCTGGGACGTTTTTGTTTGCTGTTTTCGTAAGGGTACTGGGTTAGTACAGGTTTGTCGGTTGTGGCCATAACTATTACATCTACCACATCGAATGGGATCAGGTTCTTCGCCCTGGGACAATATCCTACGAACCCGTGACCTTCCGGGCCAACGCTTTGCCTTGGGAGGATTCACAACTTGCGATCTGACGTCTTCAGAAATATCCCAGCCCTCTGCACTTCCAATCGGATGGACTACATGTGCATAACATGCATATAGAAAGTCTTTAGTATAGTAGTTAGAGCAATAATTGTATGGATCAATTTGTCGGTAGTTACACACGGCCATCGCATGAGCGCAAGGAATTTGATCAACCTGAAATCGTCTGCAGGTACAGGTCCGTTCGCTCATATCAACAATAAATATTTGGCCTGTGTTGTTGGTGACAAAGTACTCATACTGATCGGCTGGCCGCGGCTGTAAGACATGGAATTTTAAGATGTTAGTTTATTGGATCTTATACAGTTTTGGATGAAAAAACTACCCCATCATCTCGGCATGATGTGGCATTTATCACATATCGTTACTGTTAGACCTAGCGCGAAGTTGGTTCGAATCAAGTGCTCTGCATTTGAGGCCAATTTCGATTTTATGTTGAGTGCATCTTCACGTCTTTGTACAAACCATCTTTGCAGTAGTTGCCTCAGCCATTTCACCAAGAATCCAACTGGCATGAGCCTGGCTTTCCGATCCACACTGTTTAATGACTCCGCGATGTTGGCTGTCATGATTGCATACCTCCGTCCACTGAAGTACGCGCGCGACCACTTTGTAGGATCGGCCTGCAGAAGGTATCCGTGCATGTCGGCGTTACGACTACGGATGGATTGCATATGCCGATTGTGCTCACTTAGCAGATATGACCTGGCTGCGCCATCAAAATAGGCCTTCAGAGGGCCTTTGAAATCTTTGAACCTAGTCTTCAGGTTTGCAGCCAGGTGTTGGACGCATATCCCGAAGGCAGCATCTGGAAACACGAGGTTGGCTGCATTCTCGATACCCTTATGCCTATCAGCCACAATGACAAGGGAATCTCGACTGTCGATTGAATCCTTTAGCTTGTCGAAGAACCATTGCCATGATTCATTGCTCTCCAACGGAACGATACCAAATGCAAGTGGAAATATGGAGCCATTTGCGTCGTGACCGCATGCAGCAAGCAGTATTCCTCCGAACCTGGCCTTCAGTGCAGATCCATCAACCACAATTACTGGACGACAATAAGGCCAACCGTGCTTTAAAGCAGCTAAGCACATGAAAAGGTATTTGAAACACTGTTCTGAGTCTGTCTCAATGTGAATGTCGGAGTTAGGATTTTTACTCTTAACGATTTCAGCCCACGCGGGCAGACCTGTAATTATGACAAAAGATAATATCATGATGTTGGTTATATAAGTTATAATGATCGTCAGGGGTATTATCTTTGTATGACTTTGCATCATCGCCCCTCAGGTTTGTTAGTGCAGCTTGCTTCGATCACCATGCTCTAAGATAGTTGAAATGAACTCCAAATTCGGACTGCATGTCTCGCTGTATTTCGCGAGGTCTGTATGAGGTATTTGTTGGGTCCAAGAATTTTCTCTTAACACACTCGCCGATCATCCAGCTCTTCGCTTGACAATGTGCACCTTGAATGATTTCAAGTGAACAAGTATGGACGGAATCGAACCTCTTCACAACAAAAAATTCACTACCTCTCATCCTAGTCGCACGCAATTGCCACGGACAACTGGCATGATCTATACATATCACGTGTAACAGAGTAGAGTTCGACCTCTTCACCTTGAATTGATAGTGTTTAGTCATTGCATCGTGATGAAGATGGTATTGCATCGATGGAAATTGGAAATTTGCTAAGCACGTAAACATCCTTCTTCTTCAATTATATGTAGAATTTAACGTCAGCATCACATTGTATCCTCACGGGAGGCAGCCCAGGTTCAACAATGTATCGCATGACTATCGTCTTCTCTAGGCGACTAATTCCAATAACACCTCTAACCATCTGAATAAGATCAACATATGTTGCGGTCTCGGGCAGCAATATTCTCTTCATATCGCCACCAACATATCTCGATGTGCCGTCCCATTGACCATTATAGTTGATGAAAACACAAACATCCTGCATTCCTGGATTTTCAACTGCAAGAATTTAGTCATTTTAAGTTAGTTGTGATATATATATATAGCTCATTAACAAACTGGTCAGTATTATAATGACCGAAAGGTCATTATGTATTGTGACCGGTAACAGTTATGTATTCGCATTTTACTTCTTATATAACAAAACCGGTCACAATGATATTCTCTTGAGGTCGGTCATTATGCAAATGACCGACCTCAGGAGATTATACCGGTCACATTGATATTGACCAGACGGTCATTATGCAAATGACCGAACTCTACTTAAACCGGTCAAAACAGTTATGACCAGATGGTCATTATGCAATTGACGGCACAAAGTACCGGTCATCTCTGTCATTGCAGGATGGTCATTGTGCAAATGACCAGTTTTCCCTTATATAGAGTTTATCGCACGACCATAAGACACACAGGTCATACAGAGATCCATAAAACCCCAAATAGTTTGTCAGATATTCAATTTTTAGAATTTGATTAATTTCAAAACCCACACACATTTAGAGCATGTACTAAAAAATAAATGAAATGGAGAAGCAGCAATACCTCGGCACCACGTGATTGGGAGTGGGAAGATCTATACTAAATTGAATGCCCTGCAGATGTGGCCTTTCGGGTTGGTTAAACAGAGTGAACGAAGAATGTGTTGGATTTGTTGGAGTTAGAGTAAGTGTAGATCAGTGGGTAATGGTGCATCGTGGGTTCGTGAACCTTAAGTTATAGAAACGAGGGAAATACGGGGAAAACAGAAGTTTAAAATTTCATATCTAATGATACTGTGGCTTCTATGTTGGGGTCGGCGGGAAGGGGGGTGAGTGGGGCGGGAATCTGGGAAATTTTCAGTTTAGGGTTGGATGAGAGCATACATGTCTTTATACATGTTTTCTGTGAACATAACTTTTTTTAATAATATATTGCATTTGCTAATTTCAGGTGACACGTCATTATAAGTGTAAGCAGTCCAAATTTTATTATTTTTTGTTTATAAATTGATAATTTAATGACATGGGGTACCAAATTTTAAGTAATTATCATTTAGATACACTATTTTATGGAAAAGACTGGTCATTAGATCGACAAGTTTGCCACAGGGAAAGAGGTCATGACTGTTATGACCAGATGGTCATAACAGTTGTGACCGATACTCTGGTTTGAAAGAGAAAAAAGGTCATAACTGTTATGACTATACGGTCATAAAAGCGATGACCGTCACTATTGGGACAATCGGTCATGACTGTTATGACCTGCTGGGCATAACAGTTATAACCGTTGGGCATGACCGATACGTTAGTAACTAGGAAGAGAGAACGGTCATAACTGTTATGACCGTATAGTCATAACAGAGATGACCATCACTATTGGGACAATCGGTCATAACTGTTATGACCGCTGGGCATGACCGATACGTTAGTAACTAGGAAGATAGAATGGTCATAACTGTTATGACCGTATAGTCATAACAGCGATGACCATCACTATTGGGACAATTGGTCATGACTGTTATGACCTGCTGGGCATAACAGTTATGACCGCTGGGTAACACTGAAACGTTAGTAACTAGGAAGAGAGAACGGGCATAACTGTTATGACCATACGGTCATAACAGCGATGACCATCACTATTGGGACAGAGGTCATGAGTGTTATGAACTGATGTTCATAAAAGTAATGACAGATACTTCATGATAGGGAGAGAGAAAGGTCATAACTGTTATGACCATCCGGTCATAACGGTAATGACCCTTGTTAGACGGAAAGAGGTCACAACTGTTATGACCATCCGGTCATAATAGTAATGACCGTTACTCTAGCAAACGATGGAGAGGTAGAGAGGTCATAACTGTTATGACCACCATGTCATAACAGTTATGTAGTTAACTATTGGGACAGAGGTCATGACTGTTATGACCTCTCGGTCATATTTTAAGTCGAATAAATTGAATTTCATTTTATAGATTGATAATTGAGGAACCCAATAAGGTCATATATTAATTATGATCAATTTTTAATTTCATTATGACCTGATAATAATTTAATGACCAGTTATAGCAATCAAGGCATAAAAAATGTGCATAAATATTTATTTTATTTTATTCTATAATTTTATTATTTAATGTAATGTTATACCAATTAAGGCATATTTGGAACATGGACAGAAAATTTTTTTTTAATAACTTGAGTATTTAATGACAAGTTATAGCAATTAAGTCATATTTTACGGCATTAAACAATTGGTTTTTTTATTATTTGATTATTTAATTTAATCCTTGAACAACCCTTTATCGATACAATATTTTAAGATGCATCAATTTTTCATGAATATTTATAATCTGATAATTTAATGACGTGTTATGGCAATACTTTCATATTATATATATACACCTTTGAAAGGAAGAAGTGTTCATTAAATCGACGAGTTTGACAAAGGGAGAGAGATAATTACTGTTATGAAGAGAGAAATGTCATAAATGTTATGACCGGGTAGTCATAACAATTGTGACCGATACTATAGTTCACGCCAGGGATAGAGAAAGGTCATAACTGTTATGACCATACGGTCAAAACAGCGATGACCGTCACGATGGGAAAGTGGTCACAACTGTTACGACCGGATGGTCATAACGATAATGACCGTTACTCTAGTTAGCGACTGGGAGAGAGGTCAAAACTGTTATGACCACCAGGTCATAACAATTCTGACAGTTCGTTTAGGGAGATGGGTCATAACAGTTATGACCATCCGGTCGTAACAGTTATGACCGTTACTCTAGTTAACGATTGGGAGCTTTAAGCAGAAACTCTTTCTTTCACCGTCACCAGATGAGTTAATCCATTCTACTGTCGAGATTCACAGCAGCCTCTGACAGCCGTTCTCTGGCAAAGGTAACTTCAACATCACAGTTTTACCCTCATTTCTTTTGTTTTGTCAACTGTCCTAGCTGAGCAAAGTTCAGATTCTTAATTGAAATGGTTTGAGTTCTATTAAAAGTTTCTATGTCCGGAGAGTTGTTGAGCCCTTCACAACAAGAAAAAGAATATCAAGACTGGGTTCTTCAGATGCATATGTAGTATGACGAAGAGGTTGTCGATGGCGAGGAGCAACCAGCTATTGTTGGCAGCCGTGTGAATACCAAAGATAATGGAATGTTCGGCTATTAAAATGTCAACATTCCATTAGCTTTGGTATTCACACGGCTGCCAACAATAACTGGTTGCTCTTCGCCCATGACAACCTCTTCGTCATACTGCATGTGCATCTGACGAACCCAGTCTTGATATTCTTTTCTAGTTGCGAAAGGCTCAATAACTATCTGAACATAGAAACTTTTAATAGAACTCAAACCATTTCAATTAAGAATAAGAACTTTGCTCAGCTAGGACAGTTGACAAAACAAGAGAAATGAGGGTAAAACTGTGATGTTGAAGTTACCTTTGCCAGAGAACGGCTGTCAGAGGCTGCTGTGAATGATTCGACAGTAGAATGGATTAACTCATAAGCGACGGTGGGAGAGACAGATTCCGTTTAAAGCTCCCTATCATTATCTAGGTCAAATTTCATAACCGCTATGACAGCGAGTGGTCATAACGGTTATGCACCCTCTCCCTATACTAACGGTCATCTCTGTTATGACGTGGTGGTCATAACAGTTATGACCTCACCCTCCCAATCGTAGTGTAGTATCGGTTATAACTATTATTACCGGCTTGTAATAACTGTTATGACCTCTCTTCCTATCGTGACTTAGAGTGTCGGAGTAACGGTGATAACTGTTATGACATGGTGGTCATAACAGTTATTACCTCTCTTCCTGTTATTCTTGACCTCTTTCACTATCGGAGTAACGGTCATAACTGTTATGACATGGTTGTCATAACAGTTATGACCTCTCTCCCTATTGTGATATACAGTAACGGTCATTACTGTCAGGACCGGATGGTCATAACTGTTATGACCGCTCTCTCTGCATAATTGAGAGTAACGGTCATAACCGTTATGACCTGTTGGTCATTATAAAAATGACCATCCGAAAATTTCAAAATGAGTCATTTTCATTATGACCAACAAGTCCGAATTCATGACCATCTGAAAATCATAAAAAAATGACTAACTCTATGTATTTTGCAAATATTTTCCTACAGATCATTTAGAAAGGTGGAATCTCATAAAAAAACACATATAAAAATGAAAACTTTTTTTTTTCCTACAGAGCATGGAAAGCTATTAAAAACGTAAACTTTATAACCATAAAAACATAAAAATCAACTTTTCCTTGGCCGATGGGCTTTTAGATGCCGAAGCCGATACTCGGACACACCTCATTGCAGGATTTGTGTTTTTCTCTCACATTTTCGTCGCCTTCGACAAGGGGAGTTTTTTTTTTTTTTGAAGATTTCCGACGTTAACACACATGCAGGCAGTTTATTAACGGATTTTCGTGATGGTTTCGACCTGTTTCCGAGCGGTACCTGCTGATTGCAACTCTCTCTCTCTCTAGACTCGGGCTTTCTCTCCATATGTTTAGATTTCTCTCTCTAAAACCATGTTGAAGGGTTTGATATAGGAAAGCGTGAGGGACAGTGACTCTTCGGCTGGTGGGAGACGAGGGTAACCCTGACCTTTGGCATTCCTTAAAAGCTGGTGGGCCCCACAAGCTGACGTGGCGGTATAGGGTAGAAGTCATAACAGTTATGACCGGACGGTCAAAACGGTTATGACGGTTACTGAGGTAGTGTTGCGGTCATAACTGTTATGACCACTCGGTCATAACGGTTATGACCGTTGCTCTCGTCGACTCAGGGTATAGTGATGCGGTCATAACTGTTATGACCACTCGGTCAGAACGATTATGACCGTTGCTCTCGTCGACTCAGTGACTCTTCGGCTGGTAGGAGACGAGGGTAACCCTGACCTTTGGCATTCCCTAAAAGCTGGTGGGCCCCACAAGCTGACGTGGCGGTATAGGGTAGAAGTCATAATAGTTATGACCAGACGGTCAAAACGGTTATAACCGTTACTGAGGTAGTGATGTGGTCATAACAGTTATGACCACTTGGTCAGAACGGTTATGACCGTTGCTCTCGTCGACTCAGGGTATAGTGATGCGGTCATAACTGTTATGACCACTCAGTCAGAACGGTTATAACCGTTGCTCTCGTCGACTCAGGGTATAGTGATGCGGTCATAACTGTTATGACCACTCAGTAAGAACGGTTATGACCGTTGCTCTTGTGTACTCAGGGTATAGTGTTGCGGTCATAACTGTTATGACCACTCGGTCAGAACGGTTATGACCGTTGCTCTTGTGTACTCAGGGTATAGTGTTGCGGTCATAACTGTTATGACCACTCGGTCAGAACGGTTCTGACCGTTCCTCTTGTCACGAGGTATCGTGAATAACTTAATGGTCATAATCGTTGTGACCGTCCGGTCATAACAGTGTTGTTTTTCGCAGGTCAGTTTCGTGTTTTTCGACATTTAACGGTTTTTGAAGATTTTCCGCCGTTCACAGGCGTCGGAGCGGTTTATGGAGGGATTTCGTGGTGGTTTTAGGCGGTTCTGGCCGGCGGCGACCCTTTCTCTTTCTAGGTTTCATTTTCTCTCTCTAAAACACTGTAGATGGTGGTTTGGAAATTTTTTTGGAGCATGCGAGGGAGATGAGGGTAAACGGGGAAATTTGCACACATTAAATGCTACTGGGCCCCATATATCTGACGTGGCAGTGCTAGAACTGAAAGGAACAAAAAATGGTACTGAATTTAATATTATTTTCTCCAGAGGTGCTATTAATGAAATTTACCCAATTTTTTGACTGAGAAAATTGAAAACTTCCAAATAATAAATATTCTATTTTAATTCGTATTTAGATAATATTTAAAAAATTATAACTTCATGTAACTTAAAAGTAAATAATTTAAAATTGTTTTATCGTAAAGTACTCATATTAGTTTAGTAATACTAAAATATTTGAAACATAATTATAAATATAGTCGATACAAAATAATTTAAGAAGTCTAAATGTGGAAATTAAATTTGTGGTGGTATCCTACTCCCTTCATTTATCGTCTTTGCACAGCTTCGCCCGTCCATAAAATATCTAAGTAACGGGCTGCTGACCTGCGTTACCTACAGCACAAATATACACGTATGAGCTTCTGCTCAGCAAATACAAACAATATTTCACAAAACATTTTTATAAAATCATATCATCACATGTAACATCATGAATGTTCAAAATATATGTGATCTATATGTATTCAATTATACTTCATTATACACATGTCTTGTCTACTTTAGGGCCTCTATGTCATACCCATATGTGTGTAACCAATAGGGAGTTAGGGGAGCGACCATCCAACAACCTCTAAGGTCATAATTTATAAATTTCGTTCTTATCATATTCTTTCACTAATTAGATGTTGGTATGACACTTAATTCTATCTTTTGTTAGTCTGATTCTTATTATTTATGACAATGTATAGATTTATATGTCACTATACATATATCATTACGGTATATATATCTGTGAGGCATGTCGATTTAGATCAGTGCAAGAGAAGTTATACACGTTAAATGTTTAATCAACGTAATACATATGGCTTATGTACTTATCATTTCATCAAGGCAAATAATAAAAAACATAAAATATCAAAAACGAAAAATATTTTGTTCCATACTTAGATGAGGTTTGTACTTACTTGTCTTATGTGCTTAAACTTCCGGAGTTATGTCCCCTATTACGCAGATTTGAGAATTTGTCTTAATTTAACAATATCTCATTATTATATGGAATCATAGTTATATAACTTTATTCATTTATTATTTATTTTATAATTTAAAATAAACTTAATTTACTTATGTCATAATTAATCTTAACACTTAATTCAAATTAATTATAAAATTTTAAATAAATTTCTACTATTATTATTTAAATAATTTTAATTTTACTTAATCTAATTTAATTTAATTTAATTTAATTGATTAATTAATTAATTTATTAACTAATTAATTAGGTAATATTTAATTATTACTTTGTTTAATTAAATTATTATAATTAAATTACATAATTTTAATCGACTTATTAATGATTATATTGTTAATAATTTAATTATGTTAATTAAATATTCTTTCTCATATAATAATTAATAATTAATAATAAAATTAATAAGTAATACTTTAATTAATATAATAATTAATATTTGATTAATCTCTAATTAATCATCTATAGTTATTTTGATGATTATATCAATGATTAATGATTAATTAATCTCTAATTAATTATGTATTATAATAATCTTAATTATCACCTACTAAATCTTATAATTAATTATTAATTATTAAGTAATTAATTAATTAATTACTTAATTATATTTAGTTATGCATTATTAATTAATTAATTAATCAATCGAGATAATAATAGGTCACCTAAGTGTATACCTCCAATCTATTATTAGGCTTGTAAGGCCTAATCCCTTAGTTATGATTATTTAGTTAGGTTAAGGTCGTCTCTAGGTATATGCTTAGTAACCCTTTAGTGTAATTTATCTTAGCCCATTTAAAACTTGTGATTCAACTTTGTAAAGTTAGGGTTTTTCGTATTATTTGATCATACACTTAATACCAACTCATTTCATAACTGAATATGTACATATGTTATGACTTACCCTTATATCACATTTTAATGTTTAATCGTTTTGTCAGTATAGGATTTTTAAATTTTAAGATTTATTTAAATTTGAGTATAATCCCGTTTTGAACACTTGATAACTCGTTGGAAAACTTGAAGCATCTAGTTTCTATTTTCAGAATTTGTTTTCTAAGTTTTTAAGCATTTCAAACATTAATATGAACGTTTTCTTAAGTGTCTTATAGTAAAATATCAATTTACCAGATTACAATATAATATTATGTGATTTATTAAAATTTATATACATATCCGTTTAAATGCATGATATCTCATTTAGAAACTCGAGATGTCTACTTTATATACATAAAATTATTTTCTTTATTTTTTGAGCATTTCATACCATTAACTTAGGTTTTGTGACTGTTGGTCCCACATATGTACTACAAGTCCAGATTCATGGGTAAATTTAGAAAAATCATAACAGTTCACTTACAAATCCAAATAAAGTAAAAGATATGTCATTGGAAAGCTTATAGTGTTTTTTTTTTTTTTGTATGATAGAACAGTTAAAAAAATAATAATGGTTTACTAATCCAAAATATACAAAACCCGTGGCTAGCACAGGGTTTCAGCAAAGACTTTCGATTCGTAGTCCAAATTTGTAAAATTCAACAAAAATTGTACATTTATTCGTTCAATACGTATGATACCCTGTTGGAAAGTTTAAAGAATCTAGTATTTAAATTTATAACTTAGAATCCAAAATTTTGAGGCCAAAGGGTTCGGGGTACTTAAAACCTATGCCTAGACTGTACCCTAGAAATTCATTTTCTTTCTAGTTTTGTGTCACAACTTCAAATACACATAATTTTAGATATACAAAAGTAAACCAAGTGATTCCAAAGCCTAAAATGAAGCTTATTCTCTGTAGAATCTTATCATATAATTTATTTTTTATACCAAAGTTTCTAATGCATGCTATATTACCACAACTACTACAAGCTTTAAAAAGGTTTGTAAATCTTACCGAAATACTCCGTGGATCCTTTAAGATCTCGGACCTCTAAAGTTCTTCTCAAAACTTTTTCCTAGGTAAGAAGAAATCTAACATTAAGATTATAACTAATCATCATGCTTTAGTTCTCTAAGAATGACTAAAATACAAAAAATACCACTAGGTTATCTCTAGTAAAACATCATCTAACTCTATTTCACACTTCTTCGAACTTAATAATGGGGTTGCTTAGAGCTTGAAAATTGAGAGGGGAGGGTGCTAGAGGGGTGTTAGAGATGGAGAATAGTGTCGGTGGTTCTTTTTTTCTGTTTTGAGCTTGGTGATGACTAGAGAAGTTAAAGTTTTTGAGCTTAACTTGTGTGAGAATAAAATGAGGTGTTAAGGACTTGTTTTCAGCCAACTTTTACCATCAGGGGAGTTGTATTTTGAGAGGTAAAATTGAAAAATTTTGGCTGATTCTCCCTTTTATTACCGCCACTTTTGGGAGAGGTTTGGAGTGAAAATTTTGTTCAAAAAAATGGAGACAAAGGGTCATTTTCACTTGTCTCTTCTTTAGGTTAACTTGCCAAAATAAATCATGTCATTTCTTACATAAGGTTGCATGCATGCACCATTTTCCTTTTTTCTCATTTGTTCAAATTTCTTCTTGTTTCTTTGATACAAAATCCGGATCCACCTTGGTTGCTTTCTTATTTTCATTTTGTTTTTCTTTCCACCATTGATCAAAAGTTGACATCCTTATTCTCATACATTGGATCCTCCATTACACCAATCCTTAGCTTAAGCTCTCATTGATCACTTATCATCCAAAGTTTGGCTATTGATTTGTCTATGATTCTTTAACATACAATCTATACTATTGATTTCAAACTTAAGCAAAATTCTTGATTAATCTTCCACCTTTTGATTTTCTAAAAGTAAATACTAATCACTTATCTTCTATCTATGTGACACATTAATTTCCCAATCATATTCTCAAAACTTAACTATTGATATGATCAAAGATACATACTAAACTCATTAAATTGACCTATTAATAAAAATCGGGATTCTTCCCAAAAATTAACGTTATCCCTCTAATACAATATAATAAATTTTTTGCATAAATTTATATGTCGTTCAACTCATCTTTTATGTAATTAAAATTTCTTATTTAAATGGAGAAACTTAACATTGTTAAATTATCGACATTATCACACTGATGACACATATATAATCATTTATGATCTCGAAATTTGATATTCATCAAATAATTCATTAGATATTAATGAAGGAAATCCATAATAATAGTTCATAAATTAAGTTTATAAATTTCTAGGGCATCACAAAATGACCCGTTCAAGCAACTCATAATCCATCCCACCAACCTGAACAAGTTTGATATCAAAATCATCCAAAACTTAAAAATGATCATTTAGGTAAAAATGTGAAAAGAGCTCTCTTAAATTCGGTTCATTTAAATGTTTTCACACAATAATCATTTGGAAATGAGTAGTTTTTCTCGAATGATTTTTCTCTCACTATTTCCATCCATATTATTAAATTTCAGATCTTTTTCATTTCAAATTTGATTGAGACAATTTTTTCTTTCTATGCTTTCAAAAAAGAGGAACAAAAAAACCATCAACATACCCTATAAAAAATTTATAATAATTGTTTTCAATATCTATCCAAACATACATATAAATATATATATATATATATATATTACATAATTCCATTTAAATTGCAAATGTTCAAACTTGAATTCGGATGACAACTATCTTTTTTTTTTTTTTTTTGTTTTAATGAATAATGCGATATATTGAAGGGAAGAAAAAGTACACAACCGAAAGGTCCAGGGCAAAAGGAAAACAAATCCTAGGAAACCTAGCTGGCCTCAAAGTCAAATATAATATTACAAGGCAAATTAGAGGAGTCAACTTCCCCTTCCTCAGCAGTGTGGTACGCCCAAGGAAAATTCCTTCTCAAGGGATCTGGAGGTAAATGGCCTGATACTTTGGCCCAACTTTTAGTAGATGGCCTAAACTTTGTAGTTGAAAGGCCTCTTTCTTTTATTTCTAAGTAATAAAGGGGGGAATTGGGCATTGTGGTTATTAGCTTCACATTGTAATGTTTATTGTTAATGCATAGAACAAGAGCAAAAAGTTGTTACAACGAAATCACAATGCATGACTTTATTCTCTTAAGATGAGAGGTGAATCAATCGAAAGATGGTTTCCAGTCGAGTGTTTGCCCAGCAGACATCGGAACAATTTCCCCAAATGAAAACGAGTAAGACTCTGGAACCTTCCAAGGAGTCTTGCTCAGTTTGATCTTTGAAGTGTTTCTTGGAAGCCCATAGAAATCTGGACCGTTAAAGCTTGTGAATGCCTCTAGCTTGTCTAGAGCACCAGCCTAAGATGAGGAATTGTGGTCAGAGAATATATGTGTATCTCTATGCACTTATCAATTGGCAAAATATGAGCATCTATTTAAAAGTAGTTAAATACAGAAATAACCATTTCAGAGAATGATCATAAGCTATATGCATCTATATTACCTCTTCGAAGACTTAGCATATAAGGATAGTGCAACAGGGGAATTGAATATGCCTGCACACCCACAAGAGCATTCTTTGTTTTGTTTCTCATGAGGTGCGCTATCGGTTCCAAGGAAAAATCTTTTACTTCCACTAGTGACCGCGGACACAATAGCCTGTCCTATTCGAGAAAAGATTATGAGCTCATGAAAAGAAGAAGAAGAAGAAGAAGAAGAAGAAGAAGAGATCAAGTAAATGTTCATATTGGCAAACTAGTGCTGATAATTTGACATAACTAATTGCTTCTGTTCATTATCAAAATCACCAAGTGACGATCAGATTTATAATGTTATCCGATAAATGCTATTTTTGTTCTTAGACTTACTGTGGATCTCTCTTTTGAGCACTGGGAGGCAGTAATTATGAGGCTGCAATCCTCCTTGGAAGAGAGAATTTCTATTAAGCAGTAGGTGCTGCGGTGTGACAGTTGCGGCCACAAAGCCTAAAAATAAAGCCAAGTAAAATTAATATGCGAAAACTAAAAGAGAAGCCCCCAAAAGCTAGCACATTTAAATGATTGAACACACCTTCTTTGCATGACTCCACAAATCTAACTGCATGGGCAGTAGTTATATGCTCCATCACAACTTTCAGCATTGGAAGCCTCTGGATCAAAGGTTGCAAGACGGTGTCCATGAAAACCTTTTCACGGTCAAATATGTCAATATCGGGATCTGTGACCTCCCCATGAATCTGAAATGTTATAGAACAAGTTTTAATCTAAGAAAACAACTTTCAAACAAAGTTCAATATGTGGCCATTTGATTCCTTTCAGAGCTTATTTTTGCTGCAGCCTACATCAAGTTTACCCATCTGAAAAATAGTGCTCTAGAATCAGCACAAACCCGCCATCTCATAAGGCAAAAAAACGTGTTGGTAACATTACTTGGTTTCATATAGAAATTTTACCAGTAAAGGCATATTCTGCTCAACCATTTCCTCGAGGACAGGTAGACATTTTCCAAAAAGATCTGTAACCCCATCTTGAGAATTTGTTGTTGCACCGGCCGGGTATAGCTTTACAGCAAATACGATTCCACTTTCCCCTAGTAGTGAGTGAAATTAAGCATTTGCATACAAAAATGTATCATTAAAAATAAAATTTAAAAAAAAAAAAAAGGATGCAAGTAAATTGAAGAATTTCTTCATCCAGAAAACATTCTCATCTCTATAAAATGAATGAAACATGATGTCTACAAACACAAGGGATATTTTAAGAGAGAGAAATTTACATGACTGAATCATAGTAAGATAAGGGTTAACCCAGATCCTCTATCTAATATGATAGTTTATTAGTTCTCCTAAAAGCTTAAGTTATTAGGAGATAAACCGACATTAGTTTCTGAAACATATGAAAGGCCCGGCATTACATTGAGGAAACTTATGGTAATTAACCAGGGAGAGGCATCATCTTCCAAACCAAACCCGGCACAACCAAATATTTGCGCTCATAGGACTCTTGTTTTGATTTCATGTTAGTTGACCAATTCTCCCCCGAAATTGAAGCCATTACAAGGTGGGCCGACTTTAATTCTAAATTCTAACAAAATCCATGTAAACAAGAAGCTCAAATCTCCCAGAATATGAGGATTTTAATCCTAAAAATTGTGAAGATAGAGACCTATTTGTATTAAGATTTAAAACTTTCCAAGATCTGGATAGTTTACTATTTCCATACTTTCTGAAAATTCATAAAAATTTGTACCTCAATTCGAGTTAGTTCACGGTATCAAACTAACTCCATACTTGTGATGCTTGAAAACAGGAACAGAATCAAAACTAGTTTCTGTTTAGTTCGACTTACTTGCAAGCTTGATCTCGTTGGGAGTTGTGGTATCTGTCAAATAAAGTGTCATGAGAGGAGTGAAGTCACTACCAGCAGGCAGCTCCTTCAAAATGGCATCTCTATAAGCCACGGCCTCAGCCGTTGTGGTGATCGGAGGTTTCAGGTTCGGCATAACAATTCCCCTTCCGAACTGACTTGCACTACAATAATCGCAATTCATGACACAAGAGATCAAAAGATAATTTGGAATCTATGCAAGTCAAACATGATTTGTTTTTGTCTGGGTTAAAATAAATTACCTGTGAGGGACTACAGATCTGAGAAGGTCACCATCACGAAGGTGAAGATGCCAATCATCGGGGCGTGTTATAGTGAGCTCCATCCTTGTTTCTTGTGTATTGTTAACTGTTTAGACTTTGCATAGAGAAAATTCCGGTACCCTGGAGAAAAGCAGAAGTAGGAAGTTGTTTCGCTCCAGTTTATAAAGTGCAGTGGATAATAATAATAATTATTATTACTCAAAGCCTTACTCGGCTATGGAAAAATAAACGTTACTCGTGGGATACTGTTTTGACTTTAGATCTTTATCAGATTCTGTTGGAAGCATACATTGTATGAAGCTCCATATAAGTTTACTCTTCTTTGGTTATTTGGATCGGTTGTTGTTTGACCAGAAGGTAATGCAGAGAAGTAAAGAAGAAAAAAGAAGAAAGAAATTCGTTTTTCTTTCTTTTTTTTTTTTTTTTTTTTTTTTAAAATTATTTTTGGTTTCTTTTGTTTTAACAATCTCAGCATAGAGAAGAACTTTGGCATCATGCTTTTAATTTTGCTCCAGATTGCCAATTACGACGCCGCGTGCATGGCTCAAATTTCAAGCCAAAAGAAAACTAGGACATTAAATATTCTGTTGGAACATTAATTTTTCAACAAAACGTTTTCACAATAATTTTTGACGTGCTCTAATTTTGTCAACGCTGATCAACAGACAGATCACAATTTTGCTAACGCCGAATAGGACATGACAAAGGAGATCAGCCACTAATTCATAGTTTACGGAGATCAAAACCTCTTTGTCTCTTTGTGAGGTCTTAAGTTAATTCGTCATTAGTCTAGCGAAAAGCAGCCAAAACCAAAGTCAGCCTAATTGTTCAGTACCATCTTTGGAACTTGGAAGAGAGGCGGAAAAAAAAAAAAAAAAAAAAAACCTTCGATGAAAAGAGATTATATAGCAAAATGGAGGTCGAGAAGACCTCCTTTAGACCAAAGGTGAAACGGGCCCCCTCAACCACTTATGACTGCCAAACCACGGACTACTAGAGTTCTCCGAACATGACTTGAATCCCTGTTGATGGCCAATTCGATACTAGGACGGAATTAGGCTTAGACCTCGATCTTATCAACAAGTTGCCATAAATTTGTATGTTCATATTTTCTAAACTTAACTACTGGTTTTAATAATTGGATTTGCATATCATTTTATATCATGTTAACATATTATTATTTTTCAACCAAGCAAATGCGTAAAGAAAAATCAATTTTATTACAACCAGATGACGCCTGTACAAGCAATTTTGATACTTGAACTGATATATTTTTTGGCTAATATATATATAGATAGCCATAGGAGCAAAAAGGGGCAGGAGCATTTCAATTTTTTTCATTTATTGCTAAATAACACAACTGAGAAATCGAAGCAGTATGATTGTTATCTCTAATAGTAATGTTCATACATAGAAGAGAGCAAAAAATTGTTAGAAAGAAATTACCAAAGGCTAAGCATGAATAATTTATTCTCTTGATTTGAGAGATGAATCAGACGAAGAATGGTTTCCACTTGAGTGTTTGTCCGGCAGACATAGGGACAATTTCTCCAAATGAAAACTTATAAGAATCTGGAACCTTCCAAGGAGTCTTGCTCAATTTTATTTTTGAAGTGTTTCTCGGAAGTCCATAGAAATCTGGCCCGTTAAAGCTTGTGAATGCCTCTAGCTTGTCTAGAGCACCAGCCTAAGATGAGAAATATGTGGTCAGAGAACATATTTCATTGCAAGCATTGCTATTGGGCTACCCGGAGCCCAGGGATCGCAACACATAGGAGTAGGTCCCACACATACTGGTGGGGCCAACATGTGAGCCCCAGCTCCACGGAGCCGCAGGGCAGTTATGTTTTGTTGCACAAGTGATTGACATGATATAAGCATCTATTCAACAGTAGATAAGAATCACGGATACAGAGAATACTATTGACAGAGAATTGTTATGAGAAATACGCAACTGAATGGATAAACTAACTGCATGTAACTATATTACTGGCTAGCCAAGAAGGTCTATAAACTAACTGCATCTGAATCAATAATTCAATTTGATTGATTCTATGATACAACTAAGTGGAGCAGGTTGATCATGAAAACAGAAAGAATCTCAAGCTTAACAACCTTGTGGGAAGCTGAGTTGAAACTCTTTCCATATTCTTAGCAAATCCCAAGAAAATCCTAACAAATAAAAAACATAAAGATTACCTCTTCGAAGACTTTGGCATATAAGGATAGAGCTACAGGGGCATTGAATATGCCAGCACACCCACAAGAAGATTCTTTATTCCGTTTCTCATGAGGAGCGCTATCAGTTCCAAGGAAAAATCTTTTACTTCCACTAATGACAGCAGACACAATAGCCTGTCCTATATGAGAAAATATAATGAGATAACGAGTAAAAAAAAAAAAAAGATTAGATTGAATGAATGTTCATATGACAAAATCATCTAGTGTTAATAACTTGGCCTAACTTGCTTTTTTAAGGAAGTATATTAACAAAACTTTAGTATCTCAGTCCACAATAAACAGTCCATCCATAGCTCTTTAGCAGACACAAGCACGGTAATTCACAATTTCACGTGATAGAATTGATATCAGTACCATGCCCATTGCTATTTTCTTCCCATTTTAGTAAGTTGAATGGAACTTACTGTGCATCTCTCTTTTGAGTACTGGGAGGCAGTAGTTATGAGGTTGCAATCCTCCTTGGAAGAGAGAATTTCTATTAAGCAGGAGATGTTGTGGTGTGACAGTTGCTGCCACAAAGCCTAACAAATGACAATAAATAAAATAAGATGTCAATCCGAGAAGATAATAGACTTAAAGCAGAATCAAATGACAAAACAAACCTTCTTTGCATGACTCCACAAACCTAACGGCATCTGCAGTGGTTATATGCTCCATCACAACTTTCAGCAATGGAAGCCTCTTGATCAAGGGTCGCAAAACGGTATCAATGAAGACCTTTTCGCGATCAAATACATCAACACTGGGATCTGTAACCTCCCCGTGAACCTGAAATTAAACAAAACACGCACACATGAGGTTTGAGTATGGAACAACGTTTTACCCAAAGGGAATCAAGAATTATCCTAGAAAGCAAACAACAAGCATCAGTAGCATGTTTCTATGCATGAGTGAACACTGTTTAATCTTAAAACAGTTAGTTGCGGATAGTAAAATTACCAGTAAAGGCATGTTCTGCTCAACCAATTCCTCAAGGACAGGTAGACATTTCCCAAAAAGATCTGTAACCCCATCTTGAGAATTTGTCGTTGCACCAGCAGGGTACAACTTCACACCAAATACAGCCCCACTTTTTCCTGTTGTTGCAATCAGCATTGTTGTACCAAATAAAATTAGAACATGATGGATAAAAAATGACTTTAGTGAATAAAACAAACAAAATGTTCACTCTAAAAAATAAGCATCTAAAATTGCTTTATGTATGTTGTACTTACTTGCAAGCTTGATCTCATTCGGACTTGTTGTGTCTGTTAAATAAAGCGTCATGAGAGGAGTGAAATCGCTACCGGCAGGTAGTGCTTTCAAGATGGATTCTCTGTAAGATACAGCTGCGGCCGTTGTAGTGATGGGTGGTTTCAAATTAGGCATCACTATTCCCCTCTCGAAGTGGTTTGAACTGCAGGAAAATTTGACAGCCGATTGAAATGAGCTGTTTTAGTCTTTTGGGACTACATAAAGACAGCTCATCATTTCAGAGATAGAATTTGGAAATTATGCAAGTTATTCTTTTTTTCTTTGCTCCGCACCAGGGGGGGGGGGGGGGGTGTGGGTATCATAATGAAAGTACCTGTGAGGGATTACAGCTTTGAGAAGATCCCCATCCCGAAGGTGAAGATGCCAATCATCAGGGCGTGTTATAGTGAGCTCCATCCTTATTCCTTTGCACTTCAACTGGCTAGGTCCTCCAAACTTTGCAGTGGGAAATGTCAAGGCCTGTTTTACTGCATGAATTTAACACTAAAAGGTCAAAAGTTAGTGAATTATTATTATTATTTTTTAACCAAAAAAAAAGGACCACTGTCATATGCTATTATTCTATTTCTCATAGTCCAATTGTCATTTATTCCAATTTTGGTTATATTCCTGTTATCATTCATATTCCAAATCCATTCCATAAACAAAAGGCCACCGAAAGAGAAAAAATCTAGACAGATAAGTACGTCCTTAAATTGAACAAAGCACACTAAGTATATTTTGTTGGCTTATAATTGTACAATTTTTTGTTTTTGTTTTTATTTTTTATAATTATTCTTCCCTTTTTTCGCTTCTTTTACTCATCCTCCTTCCACAACTAAAGCTGCTAAATTTTGTCTTTTTTTGGTTTTTTCTCAGAGCAATTAAAATCATTCTGCAAGAAGAACGTATTTTCTTTACAAGGAAAAGCCAAAACCAATATCTAAAAACTGTAACTACCTACCTTGCACGGGAGAACAAGAGACTTGACCATGCCAAAATACCATAAGACAGGATAAAAGAAAAGCCTCCTTTAAATTTGCACGAGTTATCCCTGTCTCAAAAAAAACAAAAGAAAAGAGAGAGAGAGAAAGAATCGTGTTTTAGTACAATTATATGGTTCAGGCATTTACTCGAACAGTTGGTGGACATTGCGACTGTGAACCGGTAGCTACACCAAGAAGGAGCTTACTGTCAACTTCCGGAGCTGACAACGGTGGTCGCCTAGGCAATGACTGCGCTCCGGCGACTGTGGCGGCAACTGGGTGGCGACTGCCGATGGAGATAAGATTCAAAGAGAGATTGAGAGCGGTGAAAGTACGTGGAGGGAACAAGGATTTTTGTCAGAGAGCCTGTTAAACGGCAACAGCCTTATAATTTATAAACGAGAAAACTAAAATAAAAAGCTAAAAACGACAACATCCAAAAAAGACAAATTATGGAAAACGACATTCAACTTCTAAGACGTCGACAATATTGTAAAGGACGTTAATTAAACGAGAAATTGGCCAATCTGATACTGGACTTTTACAATACGACGATTTGATTTTTGCATTTTAAATTTTGACTATACGATCCTAAACTCTTTAAATATTAATAATCTTAGTCCTTTTCGTCTAATTTTATTAAGTTTCTAACAAAATAAAATCACGTGACCCATCGTATAAGTTATATTAATCATCAAAAGATGAAAATACATTTTTTTAAAACAAGACCCTACATCAATATACATTTAAAAAAAAAAAAAACAAAACCAAACAAAACAAAACAAAGAGAGAGAGAGGGAGAAAGCTGAGAAGCCCAAGCTCTCTCACCCCCACACTTGGTGATCTCAAGCACCCCAACCCCTCGCCTTAGCTGCCGATCCCCCCTTCCTTAAACCAATAACGGAGTTAGGATTTATTGGTCGAGAGGGCCAAAAATTTTTTTAATTAAGATTATCCTAACATATATATCTATATATGCAACAATTTTTATTTATTAAATTCATAATATATTGACACGTGAAAACATCAGTATTATATCTAAATAGGAAAACATTCCATTGTTAATTATATGCAATTAAAAATAAAAATAATGCAAGAAAAAAAATTAAAATTAAAGTATTGATCTTAATATCTTCACAATATCATAGCCATTTAAATTTCACATCTTCAAGTTCTAAGCCTAATATATCACTTGCAAAAATGAAAAAAATATAAATATAGTTTATATACTTGTAAATAACAGTATTCTCTCAATAAAAGAGTAGTAATGTTAAATTCATATACCTTAAAATATTATTATTTTTTTCTTAAATATAGATTGTGCTTGATGATTTTTCATAAAGACAAACTTATTCATGATTGATTTACTACTAAATTTTACGTCAATTTCCTTCTCAATGTTGATAATCAAGTAGTCATTCAAAAAATTATCTTCCATATACACCATTACAACTCATGAGCCCAAAATTCTTCACCAAAAAAAAAAAAAAAAAAAAAAAAGCATGTCTAATTTTATCACAAACTAAATTGGAAAAAGAAAAATGTATTTAAATCTATAATAATAAGCAATGTTATTTCTAATTTTTAAGCTAAAATCCACAATAGAAACTAAAAATCATTAATTTCTAATGAGATATTTTCAATTTCTAATTGTAATTAGCATATTATCACCAATTCATAAGAACATAATTAAAAAAAAAACAACAACAAAAACAACAATAGCACCATGTTCTGCAAATTCGACATTAAGATAAATAGAAAAATCACAATCAAATTTAAAAAAAAAAAAAGAATTAGAAAAAGAAGCAATAAAAAGAAAAGCAAACCTAAAGCGGAAACAAGAAGTTGAAGAAGAATGAATTGACAAATCAAGACAAAAAGTCTCAGCTTTTTAAGAAATCTAGTACAATAAACCAAAGAAAAATAAAAATCACATCTTGAACAACAAAGCAAATTTCCAAATTTGTTTGAGAATGATGGAATGAGAAAGTGAAGAGTTGGCTTCCTTTAGAAGCTTTTAGTTTATGTGTAAACAAAATATTACTTAGGGGGTGTTTGGTTGAAGGTAATCCAATGTAATCAGATACCTAACAATCTTTTTAAAGTAATCAAATTTCTGGGGATATTAGATTATAGTGTTTGGTTAGAAGCTTTTAGTTTATGTGTAAACAAAATATTAGTTAGGAGGTGTTTGGTTGAAGGTAATCAAATATAATAAGATACCTAACAATATTTTTAAAGTAATCAAATTTCTGGGGATATTAGATTATAGTGTTTGGTTTGTACATAAACAATTTTAGTAAGATTTCCGAGAATGTTAAATTACTATGTTTGATTGTGAATATGAATGTTGTTTTTTCTTAAAAAATGGACAAAATTATCATTTACTAAATTAATATATACTTTTAATAGCAATTAATTACAAATATAAGGACAATAACATAACTTTATGATTCGGCCAAATCAAATTACAATAACACAAATAAAAATTGTAATTCAAGAATTAGTAAAATTAAAATGCTCATCTTAAAACACAAATTCGTTGATTCTTTAAGAATACATGAAAATATAAATACAAAAAATTGAGAGAACTCTTAAAGAGATTTTATTAACAAAATAACAAGAAAAATTTTAAATAACAATTTATCGGTTCTAATCCTAATCTTATTTAAATTCAAATTATAACAGATAATTAAATAAATAAAACTAATTGACTAAAATTACTAGTCCACGGGTAGCAAATGAAGGTGACAAAAGAAAAAAGTCTAATTACCCTATTTCTATTTCATCATCCCAATGACATGAGAATGTAACCTAACTTATATTCATCATCCAAAGTATAAAAGAAGTTGGTCTTGTCATGACTTTCGACAAGAATTTGACCAGCTTGCAAAACTTGTTCATGTGTCAATTCATCTATCTTCTTCAACTCAGCAAATGCATTCATCCTTTGTATATGTGATTCAGCCTTATTCTGAAAGCAATTAGCAATTTTACTCATATGATCAGTAGAAAGAGCATACATATCTGAGAATTTGCTAATTGTTTCAGTTAAGGTTTCAACCAAACTATCTTCTGACTTAGATTTCCTTTTCCTCTTTTTGTCTTTTTACACCAGGGATGATGGTGTGTTTGTCTGTGTATCATCCTCGGGCTCTTACTCGTTATTGTTTTCTTCTTCAACCAGGTTTGTTTCACCATTCAGAACTTCTATATCCATATCATCAATTATATCGCCCAACCCCCTTGCACCATGTCACGATCTTTTCCGAATGCAATAGATAACTCATTATAATACCGAAAAGGTTTGTTCCTTAAACCCTTTGTTGTAAGTTGACTTTGCAAACAATAAATAGACATTTCAAAATCATAGACTTATAAACTTCTAAAGAAACATTTATGATTCAAATGATTAAGTATTCAACTAACCTTAACCCATTCATCGAAGACATCCTTTTCAGCAGTAATACACTTATCCACATCGTTCCAACCAAAGCCACTAGCATTTGGTCCCAACATTTCAGAAATTGCATAATATTGTTTTTTCCACAACTTAACATGAGAATCAATATGCGGTTGTGCTCTAATTCCACATCCATGAAGCTTTTCATTCATTATTTTCTCCAACTGTTGCAAGTAGCCTGGCTTGAATGAACCTATCTCTGCTTTCCACTTCCCACTTGTAGTGATATCCAACAAGCACTCAACCAACTTTGCATCTTCAGCTGAAGTCCATTGATGTTTTAAAACACTAGATGATGAAGAGTTCTCACTAGAATCCATCTGTTACTAACACATATAAGTAATTTAACAAGAAAGAAAGAGGCAAATAAATCAAAATTAATAACAAACTATAACTTTAAGTAACAATACTCAAGTATCCACCATAAACAATGAAGCATTATTTAGCTTTATCAACTCAATCGAAATCTTGAATATAACTAAATAACTAACTTTATGACCAATAACATGAACTAATCAACTATGCATGTCGATTTCTTCTCCATTGATTAAACATCTCTCTAGCTAAATTATCTCGCCAAGCACTCAAAGCAGTAGATATTGCTATATAAGTATAATGCTCAGGCACTTCCTCTTCCTCCTCATCATTGTCATCTTCAATGGATTTTATTTCAAAAATTTATTCGAAAAGATCTACATGCATCTCCCTTCGAATGACATTGTGAAGAAGGCAGCATGCTGCAATAATCCTACATTGTATTTTGACCGGATAATACGACTTTCTTCTTAAAATTGCCCACCGACCCTTTAAAAGTCCAAATGCCCTCTCAATTATATTCCTACATGACGAATGTTTTATATTAAAAAACTCTTCAGGAGTTTCAGGTGGAAGCTCCCAATCATTTAAATGATATCGTTGCCCTTTATATGGTGTCAAAAAACCTTCACCATTAGGATATCCAGTATCACACAAGAAGAAATTGCCTATATATATGATATACTAATTAAGATCGTACACAATTTGATAATTTTTCTGTATCAATAAGGTATTAAATTTACCTTGTGGAACTTTCAATTCATTTGGCCTAGAAAATTACATCCCGCGAGACTCTTGAGTCAGCTGCAGAATCCTCCCATCCAGACAACACATAAATAAATTGCATGTCTGGTGAACATACTCCTAACACATTAGTAGCAATCTCATTCTTTCTAGATCTGTATTTTGATCTATCTGGTGCAGGCACATTGACCTTGATGTATGTTCCATCTAGTGCTCCTAAGCAATTCTATGACAAACGAAAATTCAAGTTAATATCTAAGCCATAATTTTGAATAAAAAATTATAACTCATATAAGAGTTTAATAGTCACCTGAAACCACTTTCATCTTTCATCCGTTGAATTTTTTGAGATTGGTTATGGTTTTTTAAGTAAGAGCTCATGAAGTCGTAAAACCGCGTTTATCACAGCATTAAAATGCCTACTAATTGTTTCACCAGAACGTGCATAGAGACGTTTCACCATTCTATTTTTTAGATCATATTCTTGGTTCCACTCAAATTTCCATGAGTTCTAAGAAGTCTACAAAGAATGAAAAATGCTTACCTATCCATACGAGTAGTCTCTAAACATGCTAGGTCACTTTCGTGTATCAGTGTATGATAATTTATTTGACGAATTTGACTCCTATAAAAACTTCTTAATTTACAACAACTAGTAGCTCTTAATAAATGTTTCTTAGTAATGAGCAGTACAAGTAATATTAGCATAAACAACATTGACATATCATTTAATATCTGTATATGTTGAATAAGAGCAGCAACAACTCTTAAATTTATATTGATTGGGGTAACACGATCTATATCTGTAATTATAATTAGACATATTCAGAAAGAAATAAAAAACATAGATAAAATTTAGGAAGTTAATCTACGACATTACACTACTACAGAATGTGGATACCACGACGGTTAAAAACCATCGTGGTAATATTTCCACGACGGTTCTCTAACCGTCATGGAATCCAAAGTCGTGGAATCTTTTCAGATTCCACGACGGTTATTTACCCGTCGTGTAATATGTAAAAATGTGGTAAAAAATTGATATTTAGTAAAATCTACCACGACGGTTCTTAATGGAAACTGTCGTGGTAAGCAAATCTACCACGATGGTCTCTATACAAGACCGTCGTAGTACGTGCCTTACCACGACGGGTTTTGTAGAGCACCGTCGTTGTAGTTCATATTACCACGACGGTGGCTTACCAATACGAGAAACCGTCATGGTATTTTAACCTACCACGACGGTTTCTACAATCCACCGTCGTGGTAGTTCGCATTACCACGACGGTGGCTTATACCAAATGATAAACCGTGCTGGTATTTTGGTCCTACCACGACGGTTTATATAATCCACCGTCGTGGTAGTTCACCTTACCACGACGGTCGCTTACACCAAACGACAAACTGTGCTGGTATTTTGGATCTACCACGACTGTTTCTATAATCCACCATCGTGGTAGTTCACTTACACGATGGTGGATCATGGCAAATGACAAACCGTCGTGGTATTTGACATACGACGACGGTTCTAGTAATAAACCGTCGTGATATACGCATTTCCACGACCGTTTTTTAGAAAAACCGTCGTGGTAGGTTGTAACATATACAAAAAAAAAATATTTATTTGTTTAATTGAATACCAGTTCATTCATTCATGTTCATTCCTGTTCATTCATTCATGACATGAAAAAATTACGCAGCAAAGAATAAAATAATGCTATACAAAATTTTGAACTAAATCGTGCTATACAAAATTTAACCGAATATGTTTTTCTCAATACTGTATATGGCTCATGACATGTGTAGTCCATTCTTGCCTAACCAAATTCAATTCAACTTCAGTATAAGAAGTCTTGTTTTGCAGCGAGGCAAGTATATCGATGTTCAACGTTATTTCTCGCATGAACCCCAAGACAAAATAGCCGCACTGCACATGTCCTTGCTGTATCGGGCATCGAGCAGTCTGAATCAACATCTTCTAGCTGCGTCGCCTTGTTATTCCTTGTCCCACCAGCAATTTCCAATCGTTTAATACCCTAACAATTTAACAAATATCAATACAGAAGGAACAACAATTATGGAATGTCAAATCATGGAACTATAAACATCAAAGTTATACTTACAATGCAATTAGCTGTTGAAAATCTTCACCCGGATCGTTTGCAAGAAGATTAAAATAGAGGACGGAGTCATCCCATGGATTAATAACAGCCAATACCCAATGTCGGCCGCTGTTATATGGCATGAGAACAAGCCTTTCCCTTGGTACGTTTGTTATGATCCGGATGATATTGTCGGCTTTTTCTCGAATGTAGGCTACGCGATCTACATTCTGTTGAACTGGCGAGACAAGGAATGGAGAAATAAACTCGATTCGTTGATCCAATCCTGCTCTTGCACGACAATCCGATAAGTAGCTGCAAAATATTAAGTCAAACTTGTTACGCGTGCAAAATCAACATATATATCTATCTTTCAAGCTAATTGAACAATAATTAAGTAATGTTTAAGGAAAAAAACAATTACCTGATGTAAACCATTATACTGCTTGCACTGATTTCCTTAAAGGATAAGAAATGGCATACATTTTCATATCCAATATATATGGGCATATCATCGGAATGTTATGGTGGGCACGAAATCTGGTTACTGTCAACCAAGGAACTTTGTGCGTAATAAGCCAGTGGTGTCAGTTCAGAGGGAATTTCATTGATGTCCAACGTAGGTACTTCTTCAGCCGTTTGCTATTGTACCTCCGGTTGTGACTGCAGTTTCTTCCTCCTGGCTCTCTTTTTCAATCGTTTCCTTCCCTGTGCTTCTGGGTCAGGAACTTGACTGGGACCTCGACTGGCCTGGCTTAAACTGCTCTGAAGCACAACTAATTTGCGGGGCCAAGCAACAAACCCCCCGACAGCGTCTTCAATATACGTGGCTTCATTCGTCGGAATCGAAAGGAGTGCACGTTTTATTTTGGGGACACTGATTGTCACTCGCACATTCCCCTCGCACAACGGAATCCCATGGACTGTGTCGGTTGGAACACAGTCCATGTATGTCCTGCCTATTGCAACCAAAACTTCTCCACCATTAATAAAATCCGTAAGGAAAAGCTGGCATTCCTTACTTGCATTAGGCATGGGTTGCGGATCCGACGCGTCGGCTTCATTCTCATTAAGGATGCAACTCACCTTGAAACTGTTGTGCTGATCAACAGTAGGTTGGGTTGCCTCCTCGGCAATCGTCTCACGGTCAATACCGTGCTTCGCACAAAGTTCCTGCACCATTCTTTCCAATGCAGCTAGCTGTCGTTTCATAAAGGTGACTTCAGGATTCTTCCTTGGTACGTGCATGGAATTGAAGTAATGCAACTGCTTGACAAATTTAGATTGCCCACGAAGCCGACCGGAATGCTCGGGATTGCCCAAAGACCGTGTCAAGATGTCTTCTGTACCCACGGATTCGAATCTTCCTTGGGTCTCTTGTTGTGTTAATTCGTCCTATAACAATTACACAATATATTATTAAGCCCGTAAATATAATGGAGACAATCTTACTCTTTATTTGAAATATGATCCGTAGACTTACTATTGCATCGCCGATAATTTTAATCGATGGATTCTTGTACTCTCCATCGGGCTTGAGCCGCGTGTCCCGCCAAACAACAGATCGATCCGCGTACTGCCCCGTCTTCTCAAGCTGCAATTTAGTAATTAAAGTTAGTAAACATAAAGAACACAAGGCATAAAAAAAATTTTAATTAGACTTTAATCTTTTGTGTATCCCATTAATTAACTTACGATTTCTTGATCACGTTTCCTATAGCCGTCTCGGCCTGTGATTGAACCGTATTTGCTCTTTTTCCTTATCTCGCTTCCTTGTTGGGATAGCCTCTTGAAATCTGCCGTTCGTTGATAGGCAACAAACATTTCCCAATCGTCTTGACTGATGGTTGGGTAATTGTTAACCACTTTAGTCGGTCGTTGCCAAATAGTTTCTTCATCAATATGATCCCTAATAAATGCTTGGTAAAGATCATATCTAAAACCTTTAGCTGACTCCCCACAGGAGTTCAAAACTTGCTTTTTGTGCAATTCATCAACTGTGAATGAAGTTACAACTTCCAACCACACTCGTTCTTTCCTCGGTTCTAAATCAGCACTTCTAAAATCAGCAATCCAAATTGGAATGTGCTCCCGAGCTAGTACTCCAATCCAACTCTGTAATTTATCACCTTCCTTACCTACTGGTTGGCCTTTTGAGTCGAACCTAACTTGAATTCGTTCTCCCGTCGTCCGAACAATGTGCACTCTTTTAAGGAGCGTTGCTTTTCGTTTTCCCTCCTCGTCGGCATTGAATCTTGAAGAGTTGGTTCTTCGTGGTTTTCCAATTTGAGTTTGGGTTAACACTTCCTCCTCGTGATCTTTTGACATTGTAAATCAATCTAAAACAACAAAACACCAAATGTTTGTCAGTTAACTACCCTTAAAGAGGAAATTATGTGTGATTACACAAACAATATGAACAAGTCAAAACGAGAACAACTACAACACAAGTAATAATAACCAAAAAATAACATGAAAGGAGAAAACGACTTGTTAATATTTAAACGACAACCAGAGGAAAGGTATCCACTACAAAAACGATAAGTTAAAAAACAAAACCCATAAACATTACATCTTATGAACAGGGCAGGTCTTCATTAATTTACAAACAATCACCACAAACAAAAACCTCAATTTTATCTGGAAAATTCACAAATCCGAGCCTTACCAATCAATTTATTTCAATGTACAACTAATTCTCACACAAATAGGCATTTAATCAAACCTTCATGTGTTATGCGAACAATTAACTAACAGAAGCAAAAATTATTAACAAATCAGAGCCTTACCCAACCACTTCAAATCAATGTAAATCACAAACACAATCAACAAAATACCATGTAATGGACCGAAATTACCCCTATAGTCAAAAGCTCGTAAGCAATATGCATTACAACTTATCGGATAGTAGAGGGTGGGTTGTGGTCGGCGAGAGAGACTGGGAAAGTCCGAAAACTTCTGGGTCGTTGGTGGAGGATAGGGTCAGAGAATGGAGGAAACCGCGTGAGTGTTGGACGATGGCGTCGTAGTTTGAGGGTTTCAGAGAGTTTTTCACAGAGTTTAAGGGTTTTAGAGAGAGAGAGACTGGGTATGGAAGAATTTTGCAGCTTTTTAGATTTTATTAAAAGGATTCAAAAAGTTAAACAATTTATGAAAATTTCAAAACTTACCGCTAAAACAGTCTACCACGACGGTCTTCACTAAAAACCGTTGTGGTAAATTCAATTTTAAACCATCGTGGTACAACATATACCACGACGATTCTAAACAAAGACTGTCATGGTATACAATATACCACGACGGTTAAATGTAGAGACCGTCGTGGTAGTATTAAGTGTTTTCATCAATCGAAAATATACCACGACGGTCAACCACAAAGATCGTCGTGATACAGTTAGTAACTCTACCACGACGGTCAATTAAAAAGACCGTCTTCGTAGAGGTAAGTTTTTTCACCTCTTTACCACCACGGTCTACTACAAAGACCGTCGTGGTAGATATGGTAATTTTCAACTCCTCTACCACGACGGTCAACAACAATGACGGTCGTGGTATATGCAACAACTTTACCATGACGGTCTTTGTAATAAAACCGTCGTGGTTGATTCCATGTTAATTTTTCCACGACAGTCTTCATATTTAACCGTTGTGGTAGGGTATTTATTGCTCGGAGGACGATCGGCTAATCTACCACGACGGTCTTAGGTGAAAATCATCGTGGTATAATATACCACGACGGCTTTTTTAATTAACCGTCGTGGTATAATAGGGGTAATCTGAAACCTAAGGGGAGAGGTGGGTTTCAGATTACTCCTTTATAAGGGTATCTGAAACCCATAGGTTTCAGATTCCAAGGTATCTTAAAATAAGATAACCTCATAACAAACATGATAATCTTAAGATTCATATTCCTTTATAAAA
This sequence comes from Ficus microcarpa, assembly GCA_025413485.1. Classification (NCBI taxonomy): domain Eukaryota; kingdom Viridiplantae; phylum Streptophyta; class Magnoliopsida; order Rosales; family Moraceae; genus Ficus; species Ficus microcarpa. Next base: position 25,742,010 of record CM046379.1, on the reverse strand, counting down.
GATTACCCCATACCAAACACCCCCTTAGTATAATGAGTCAGTCTTTTAAAATACTTGGTTATTAAGACTGTAGTTCAAATTTAGATTTTAGGTCAAACCATTAGGTCCACCGATGTTTATTGATTTGATCCAACTGTTTTATTTTTTAAAATTCAAATTGCTTGTCCAATTAAATATAGATAACTCTTTAATTTGTGGGAGCCAATACTAGTTTATACACATACCACTTTTTTAAATTAAAAAAAAAAAAAAAAACCCCACTACATAAAATTTCACAAAAAGTTAGGAGGGCCATGGCCATTCCAGCCCCCTCCCCCTCCCCCTCCCCCGGCCATTGCCCAACCACCCCCCCCACTCGACGGGCCCCAATACTCGTTGATCTTAGGCACCCCCACCCCCAATCGTTGATCCCACCCACCCCAGACATCTCCCACCAAAACTAATATACATTATTAAAAAAAAAAAAAATTGGAGGAATCTCAGGCACCCACACCATAGTCGCCGATCTTAGGAGGTTGGGAGAGTAAGATTTGGATTTCTAGGCTTGCAGATCCGGTGGAAGCAGGCAAGACGGAGAAAATGGTGACAGAGAGGGATCAGAACGAAGGAGAGAGAGGAGATAGGGAAGAAATTATGGTTTCTTTTATGAGTTTTTTTTTTTTTTTTTTTGGTTTTTGTTAAATTAAATTTACCGTTAAATTATTAAAATACCATTTTAAATTAAATCACATGTATTGTATATGACTCAATCCGTTAGAAACTTAATAGAATTGAACGGAAATGATTAAGATTGTCAATATTTATAGAATTTAGGGTATCTCGACTAAAATTAAAAAACTATGAACTATAATCATCACTTTAGTGAGAGTTCAGGACTATTTTGATCAATTACTTTAATTAAACTTAAAAACGTCAGACAAAATTTAAAACGATAAGGAGATTTTTGACTGACGAAATCTATAGAAAAAAAAATTATAATAATAATGATGATAATGATAATAATAGATGAATAGATTTTTTTAAAAAGTTTTTTAAAAATTTGATCAAAGTTATGTAAAATTAGACAAATATCATCTTTAAAAAAATCATCATTATAATTAATTACTGATTAACTAATATTTATATGTATTTTTCCCAATCAATTAACTATGATCAACAATTACTAATAATTTTTTTTTAAATGAAAATTTTAATAATTTATTTTAGGGGTTGTTTGGATGGAAGGAGTAAACCTTCCTTTTTAGGTTTGTTTTTATTTTGTTTTTAGGCTTGTTTTAGGTTTGCTTTTATTTTATTATGTTTTTATTTTGTTTTTAGGTTCTGAAAAAGTTAATAAAAATTATAATTAATTTTTGAAAAATGAGCTAAATTGAACCTAAAAATTACTTTTCAAACATGTGGTTCAAACACATGCTTAAATATGTGTTTAAAAACTACCTATTTGTAAAACGATGAAAAAAAAGACCCCCCGTTACATAAACATATAAAACGACAATGTACTGAATACAACAGAAGAATAAAAACAACATACGACGACAAAAACAAGCATAGAATTTAAAACGACAGGAAGCTTGAGACGGCATGAGTGAAATAAGAACCATGACAATGGGAAGAAAACTTGAAAATGTCAACAGCCATTAAAGGGGTGTAAAAAAAAAAAAAAAAAAAAAACCAATGATTATAATTCATAAAATTGACATACAAAATTCTCATTCGTAGGAATCCACAAGTACACAATAAAGTTTTTTTTTTTTTTTTAAATAATTTTTTTAGAGAGAAGCAAAATGAGATTTCATTTACATGGTTTCTGAAACAACCATGTTTTTGAAGAGGGAAATCACTCTCTTGAAGCCAATTAAAACATACTGATGTACATAACAAATGTCCTGTTCCTATACCATACAAAGGACTATGTAAGCTATGCTTTAATCCTAAGCTAAAAAAGCAGACAGAAATAGAATCACCACTCTATTTGGAAAATATATTCATAACCCGAGATTTCAATTGAAACAATTTCTTAGCTTTTTAAGGTCAAAAACTGCTTGGATATTGATACACCACAATTCATGGCTTCCGTGGCCGTCAAGTAAGGCGCTGAATGAACCTTGGAACGGAAGGCACACCAATGTCTGCAACTCCAATCAGAACTCGAACAACAAGACTCATACTTGGCCTACTCTTCTCATCATCTTGAATGCACCAACAAGCAACTTTGCAGGCTCTAGTGAGCTCTTCTATGTCTGCATTTCCCTCAAGCCTGCAATCCAACAAAGCAAGAACATCTTCTCCTTTTTGCAGAGAACTCGAAACTTGTTTGGGAAAGTAAGGATCCATTTCATCATGTTCCGTTTCATCATCCAAATATACTTCTGTATTTCTTCTTCCTGATATGAGCTCAAAGAGCAGCATTCCATAGCTAAAGACATCGGCTTTTGGTGTGATTGCTTCGCCTGAAAGCCATTCTGGCGCTAGGTAGCCTATGGTGCCTCTCATGGTTGTTAAAACGCGGCTGAAGTCGCGTCCTATGAGCTTTGCCAGGCCAAAATCTGCCAGTTTTGGGTTGCACTCTTCATCTAACAAGATGTTCTCTGGCTTGATATCGCAGTGAATGATGCAGTCTCGACACTCTTCATGGAGATAGCACAGTCCTTTTGCAGTTCCAATTGCAATTCGATATCTGGCTTCCCAATTTAAGATGTTGAAACTCCTTCGGAACAATAGAGATTCAAGAGAACCAATTGGCATGTAATCGTAAACCAGAAATCTCTTTGAATTTTCCGAGCAAAATCCTAGGAGGCGAATGAGATTGACATGTTTGATTGTTCCGAGAGTCATCACTTCTGCATGGAATTGCTTCTCTCCTTGCATCAGGCTCTTGAGTTTCTTCACGGCTACAGCAGTCATATCGTGCTGCAATGTCCCTTTGAAAACAGAACCAAAACCTCCTTCACCGAGTTTCTCCGAGAAGTTCTTTGTTGCTGTTTTAAGATCTCGATAACTAAATAGCACTAGAGAATTTTCCACTAAAACAGATTTCCCAATATAATATCTCCTTCTCACAAGTACTATAGTAATGACCAAGAGGAAAAACAAGCCCACAAGTACTAAAATAACAATCCAAGGAGTTTTTCTGTCTTTTGCCTTGGTTTCTTTCAAATGAGAGGCTGCAACTCTTACGTACAATGTCTGGCCAATTTCGGCAGAGGTCGTCCGTTGTTGTAGATTGAACAAAACACCTTTCCAAATCAAACACTGATCCTCATAATAGGCATAAGCAGTGCATGAACAGTTATCACTCAAGCATGCTAATCTGCATTCTTCAGCATTTTGAGCCACTACATACTCCGAAGATGACGGAACGAACACTTCGGGCACCTTCACAAACTCACCATCTGCCCCACTAGCGCATTGTAAAGGAGTCTTCCTCACACACCCGACTGTGTGATCCTCCAATGGCCAGACATCTTTTGGCATTTCGTTTGGTCGGAATCCTTCCACACAAGCGCAGATCGGCGTATTGTATGGATTGCATACACCAAAAGAGCCACAAGAAGCTTGATCATCACACTGCCTGCTGGGTGCTATCTGCCCATAAGACACCCAGCTTCCGTAGTCCTCCCTCCAGACATATCGCTCTAACTGCCCCGTCGTTTCCATCTTCAACCTAGTAAGAGTTTCGTCACGACTATTTGAAGCATAAGAAAAAGTAAAATAGCTCTCATTTTCATTTGTGACATAGGTCACATTTATTTCAAAAGGATAACGGCTAAAATTCTGTCCGGACCAATAATCAGTCCAATAAGTAATAGACCCGTTCCACCGCAAGAACAGACTAGTTCCATTTTGCTCCTCTTCAAGAGAAAACAACCCAGGTGCTGGATTTTGCTGGTTTCTCCAAGAAGTAAGGATAAACTTTTCATCAGTTTGCTTCTTGTACCCGACCTTCCCACCCGGCAGCCACGTGTCAGTCGGGTGATCAAAACTCTGCCATATTACAAGAGATGAATCCAAGGAATCTCTTATGACAAAGTTCCCATCATCAAGAAGAACTCCAATGGTGGAATTAGACACACTCGACTTCGAATTACTTGACCATACAACAGTTTTGGACTCACTGACTAAGGCTAAGTTTCCATTTTCCGAGAGTTCCAACGCTGAGATAAATGAATCAGAAACAGGACGTTCTCTATTTGCCACCCAAACTACCGTTCTATCGCCCTGCTTTTTGTACCATATGCCTATGTAGTAGTTTAGAGAGTTACCTGGCGTGAAGAATCCCATTTCAAACACTTCCTTTGGAGAGGTTAGCGTCCGGTTTCCATTAAGAGACTGGCCTGGATAGATAGTACCGTTAGATCCGACAGAGCTATAAACCGGCGGGGATATTCGGAGTAAGAGAAGCAGAAGAACAAACTCAGACAAACAGCGGTTTCCGCTTGCTGTGACGACCATTCTTCACTCGATATTTGCAACCTTTGAGCTAATTTTGTTACAATTATTGTGCAAGGATTCTTCTTTTATGTCATTCATGCCCTCAACGAAGCATAAGGATTCTTCTTTTTGGTTGAATAGTATGATTTTTCGAAGTCAGCAATTTTATTTGACTACAACTCTATAAGCTTTGTTGACAACCCGAAAAGTTCTCTACGTCTCTATACTTAATTTGACCATTAAGTTGTTAACAACGACTAGCCAACTCCTGGTAATAATTTATACATTATTTGGCCAACAAAATACAGACATATAAGACATTATAAGTTCCAATCCCCCTTACCCCAAAAAAAAAAAAAAAATATATATATATATATATATATATATGTATATAGACACATACACACACAAGCTTCATACAATTTTGAGTGGTTTACTTCTTGTTCGCCTGCGAACATGATTTTATATATAAATACATATTTTAGAAAAATAATATAAATTTTCAGTCGTATTAGCGTGTAATGTTTCTAATTGTATGCTAAAAATTAACAGTCACTGAGTGGACAAGTCAATCTCTTAATTGTGCAGTCACACTTCAATCTCTCTGATTTGGGAATGGTTTTATTATTTTTATTTTTATTTTTATTTATTTTTATTTTAATTCGTCTATATAAGGAACGAAGCAGACTCATCATTAAAAATTGAAAAAAAAAAAAAAAAAAAAAAACACAACTTCGTCTATCAATGAGCGCCGTTGAGCCCAATCTAATGGCCACACCCAAAACTGAAGCAAGGTTTTTATGTTTGTTTTTGAGAAAATGATCGAAGAGAATTTTGACTAAGATCAGACGAGGCTGCATATTATGAAACAAAAGAATGAATGAGTTGAGTTTGAATTGAGATGAAATTTTAAGTTTAATTGAGTTTACTTTTAAAAAGTAGTTATAAACTTTGTTGATTTTTCAGAAAAAGACAAAAATTGAGATGAAAAAGTAAGGTTTTTATGTTTGTTTTTGAGAAAATGATGGAAGAGAATTTTGACTAAGATCAGACGAGGCTGCATATTATGAAACAGAAGAAGGAAACTCCATTTGGTGAATGAGTTGAGTTTGAGATGAGATGAAATTTTTAAGTTTGAGTTGAGTTGACTTTTAAAAAGTAGTTATAAACTTTGTTGACTTTTCAGAAAAAGACAAAAATTAAAATGAAAAAGTATAGTTTAGTTGGAGTTAAACTTTATTATCAAACAAAACATTATTAGGCGGAAGAGGGGAAAAAAAAAACTTCGTTGAAATTTTTTTTGCTTCCTGTTTTTTTGACAACTTAGTAATATCTTTCATTAAACGAAGATAGAAAAACAATAAGAGATTTTTTTTTAAAGGAGGTAACAAAAGAGTTTTTAAGCCAAAAAAAAAAAAACATTATTTTTCCCTTCCAAAAATATTGAATGTTTTTAATTAATATATAAAGTAAATAGCTTGCTTAGCCTGTTATAACAAGTCAAATACAATAACATATCATCAAATATAATTAAGGCATGCACTTATCTCTATAATTTTGTCTGTAATCATGATGGTTACCAAAAAAAAAAGTAATAATTGAAAACTCTTTCTTATGTATATTTATATATATTTGTCACAAATACAATGGAAAATGAGAGGAGACGTTTTTTTTTTTTTTTTTACTGTGGAATTTTTAGCTTTTGACCATGTTTTTTTCCTTAAAAAAACAAAAAACAAAAAAACAAACAAACAAATAGTGTTTTTGTTACTAATAAATGCTTGCGCTAATGAAAATGAAAAGTACAAGTTATGAAAGTGCAGGGTGAATTCCCAACAGCAAAAACTAGTAGTTATAGGTTTAGTCTACAGTGCGGTTAATTCTACATCTACCATGACATTGATATCTTGAGAGGTTTTGTTTTTTTTTTTTTTGTTTTTGGGGGTGGGGGGTAAAGGACGTTGAGATCTTGAGTTCGAATCTTGAAACAAAATAAAAGTTATCATTTAACAACATGGTGTAGTTTTTGAACAGATATGATTATGCCTTTTGAGTTTCTCTTCTTAGCACCAAAAGTCCCACACAGGCTAAAAATGCAGACTAATTGGTAGGTTTACAAGTCACTACGTTTTGTCTCCTTGCCTATGTTCTGCTGGATTAATTTTGTAAATTTCTTAGGTTGTTGTGGCTAGAGAAGTCACTTAACTTAAAAGCCAAATAAAAACATTTGACAAGAAAATTCTCTCACTGAAAGAAAAAATATAAATAATAAAGATAAAAATCTTACACAAACATTGCTTAGATAGAGCGATTGCATTTGACAAAGAAAGATAACTATGGATTTAAGATGGTGTTTCGATAGAGACCTCTACAATCAAAGCAAAGAAATAGACAATGGAATCTGTTTTTTTTTTTTTTTTTTTGTTTTTACTTTTAATTTAAGCAAATTAATTACCAGAGATTCAAGTAAAACAATTTTTTGCTTTTCAGGTTGAGATGTACTTGATCGTTGCTACATCATGCATTGCCAATTAACCTGAACCAGGAGACATCGGCTGATAATAATTAACGGCTTCCAAAGGCTTCCTCTCAAGCGCTGGATGAACATTGGAACGGGAAAGACAGGAATTTCCGCAAATCCCATCAGAGTTTGAACAACAAAACTCATACTTGGCCTATTCTTCTCATAATCTTGGATGCACCAAAAGCAACTTTGCATGCTGTAGTGAGCTCTTGTATGTCTGCATTTCCCTCGAGCCTGCAATCCACCAAAGCAAGAACATCTTCTCCTTTTTGCAGTGAATTCGCAACTCGGTTGGGAAAGTAATGTTCCATTTCATCCTCCAACAGTTCACTGTTTCTTCTTCCTGAAATGAGCTCAAAGAGCAACATTCCGTAGCTAAAGACATCGGCTTTCGGCGTGATTGCTTCTCCTGAAATCCATTCTGGTGCGAGATAGCCTCTGGTTCCTCTCATGGTTGTTAGAACGCGGCTGAAGTCACGGCCTATGAGCTTTGCTAGGCCGAAATCTGCCAGTTTTGGGTTGTATTCTGCATCAACAATATGTTCTCTGGCTTGACGTCGCAGTGAATGATGCAGTCTCTGCACTCTTCATGGAGATAGCACAGGCCTTTTGCGGTTCCAATCGCGATTTGATACCTGACTCTCCAATCCAATACGGTGATACTACTTTGGAACAATAGAGAATCTAAAGAACCGTTTGGCATGTAATCATAGACTAGAAATCTCTTCGAACCTTCCGCGCAAAATCCATGGAGGTGAACGAGATTGACATGCTGGATTGTTCCAATCGTCATCACTTCTGTGCGGAATTGCTTCTCTCCTTGGTTCGGACTATTGAGTTTCTTCACGGCTACGGCAGTTGAATTGGGTCGTAATGACCCTTTGAAAACAGAACCAAATCCTCCTTCACCAAGTTTCTCTGAGAAGTTCCTTGTCGCAGCTTTCAAATCTCTGGATCTGAATACCACCAGAGAATCCTCCATTGTTTCAGATTCCCCAACAAAATATCTCCTTCTCACAAATACCACAACAACGACAAGAGAGAAAAGAGCCCCACAATTACTAACACTACTACAATCCATGGAGTTTTTCCCCTTACCACCTTAGTTTCTGTCAAATTGAAGCTGCAACTCTTAGGCGCAAATATTTGCTGACTCTTTCACTTGCGGTAAGCTGCTTTATATTCAGCAAATCACCTTTCCAAATGAAACACTGATCATCATGAGCATAAGCAATGCATGAGCAGTTACTCAAGCATGCTAATCTGCATTCTTCACCATTCCGAACTTCTAGAGACTCTGGATTTGACGGAAGACGAACATTGGATATCGTCATGAACCCATCGTTTCCTCCACTCGTGCATTGCAAAGGAGTTTTCCGGACACACCCATCCGAGTGATCTCCTAATTCCCAATCATTTCTCCTCTTCGGTTCGAATCTTTCCAAGCAAACACAAAGAGGGGTGTCATGCAAATTACACATACTAAAAGAGCCACAAAAAGCGTAGACCTCGCATTGCTCTGATGGTCTCATCCAGTACAAGTTCCATCGACCGAAATCCCTCCCCCACACATATTGCTTGACCTGCCCTGTTGTGTCGATCATGAATCTAGTCAAAGCATCAGAGTAAGTTGCATCATAAGTGAAGTAGCTCTCATTCTCATTTGAAACATATGTGACATTTGTGACATATCGGCTCAACTGCATCTCAGGAACAAGGCTGAAAATTTTCCCGTCCAATACCCGCTAGTACAATACATTATAGACCCATTCCAAAGCCATAAATCTCTTCTCTCATTTTGATCTAACTGAAAAGAAAAAATCCCAGGTGCTGGATTTTGTGGGTTTCTCCAAGGCCTAAGGATTAGCTTATTGTAACCAAACTTCCCACCTGGCAGCCACGTGTCAGTCGGGTGATCAAAACTCTGCCATATCACAAGAGATGAATCCAAGGCATCTCTAACGACAAAGTTCCCACTGTCAAGGAGCATTCCAATGGTGGAATTAGAAACATTTGACTTTGAGTTACTTGACCATATAGCAGTTTTCGACTCGCTTAATAATGTTAAATTTCCTTCTCTAAGAGCTCCAAAGCTGAGAAAGATGGATCAGAAACAGGCTGTTCTCTATTCGCCACCCAAACTACCGTTTTATCGCCCGGTTTTTTGTACCAGATGCCTATGTAGTAGTTTAGAGAGTTACCTGGTGTGAAGAATCCCATTTCAAACACTTCCCTTGGAGAGGTTAGTTTCTGGTTCCCATTGAGAGACTGGCCCGCAAAGATTGTACTATTATATCCTGTGGAGCCATAAACATGGATGAACATAAGTAAGAGAATCAGAACTGACTGAGAGACACAATGGTTCTTGGAACTGACACCCATGAGAGAGAGAGAGAGAGAGAGAGAGAGAGAGAGAGCTAGTTTTGCTATAATCCATAACAAGCAAGGCTAAGAAAGGCCAAGATTTGCAACTCCCTTGTCCTTTTTTCCCATGCCATTTTCACGGCATATGACTTTTCAGGTCAACCATTCTCTTGAATGCATTTTGCATTGACAACCAGTAAATAGTAACCAAAAACAACAACGTTAAAGGACACCACCATCGATGTTTAACACCACACGTTAATAAAGAGTGGATCTCACGTCATAAAGTCTATAAATAAGATCCACTTTCTGTTAATTGTGGTGTCGATGCATTTTTCAACTGGAAAGCACTATGGAACAAGCGCTCGCCTCCACTAAACTTCTCAAGTAACGTCCACTTACTTAGGTGCAGTTGACTTCAAGTTTTTACGTTTGCTCAACGGCAAGCAGAAAGTATTTTGCATCTCATGCAAAGGCTCTTCTTTGACGTGCTTTTCTCTCCCTAATTCCGAGTTTCTTCTTAGCATACTAGAGCTTTTAATTATAGTGGATTTGTAACTTCATATGTATGTTGAATTCCACATCTCCGTGAATGAGTTCTATACTACTATTTGAATGGGAAAACTATTCATATCATAAAAGAATAGTTTCATGACATTATGAAACTAAAAAATTACTTGTTAGGGGTATAAAAACAGGAATAAAACAATCATTTCAGTTTTGAAAAATTTACAGAATTATTTGAACATTTGACGAGAAAAAATATTTCATGTTTGCTTATTTGAATATTGTTTAGATGGTCGTTTCTGATACTCGAACAAATACAATATGTTATCCTCCCTTATTTCAAGCCAAAAGGAAAAAAAAAAAAAAAAGGTATCATCCATTATATATTTTGTGGCTTGAGTTCGACTAGCGCACTTGCTTGTAAGTCTGGATTTCCGAAGTCTTATCTTTGACTTTAATGTTAAGTCGTTCAAATTTTCCCATTTTTCCTTTTTGCTAAGAGATTCCACTATTCTTTTTCTTGAAGAAGAAGAAATTCTAGAAAGCATTAGAGCCAATTTTTGTATTTAAAAATAATAATAATAATAATACAAAAGGCAAAAACCGGGAAAAGGGACACAGAAAACTCATTCAAAACGACCTCATAACGTTTATAACCATATTAAGAAACGACAATATGATTGGGAATTATTTTGAACGCCGTACAACTGAATAAACGACGACAACATGAAAACGACAACAGAATATATAACGACATAAATCATTAAAAACGGTAACGATTTTATAAAACTCGGCACAAAAGACGAGAAATCAAACGAGAGAATGACTATAAATCAAAACGACAACAATGAGAAACACGACTTGTAAGATGTCAAAAAGATTTAGGACGAGATACCTCACATACAAAATTTGAAAAACCATACAGCTGGAAAGACGAAAATTAAAGCGATAACGACATACCAAAACGGTTTTAAAAAAGCTTAGAACGACAACAAGAAAAGAACATTAACCATAACATAATCTAAAAATATCATACAACGAAATAAACGACAACATGATTTTGAACGACAAAAGCCGACAGCTATTTGAAAACAGCACACAGCTTTGAAGACTGGAATTCAAACGACAACAAATTTTCAATCCGGCATCTGAAAAGTTAAATCGACAATAATTGGAAATCAACATAACGACACAACTTGAAAAACAAGCTAACAACCAAAATGAAACAACAACGACAAGACTGCAAACGACATTAAACCTAGAAACGACAATAATCTAATCCTTGAACTCATGACAGGATCCAATAAATCTTTAAATGCAAGTTAAAACATCTTTTTCATCCTAACAAAAACAATTAACAGATGATAAAATGAATATCGGAATAATTGCACAGAGGTCATCTCTTTTAATTTCCACTTCCTCCTACCAAATAAGATATAGAATTAATGTAATTGCTACCTTTTCCCCTTCCATCCTATCCTATGGTTCTACCTCACTCTTTTCTTACCAAACGTATCAAAAAACATAAGAAACGACAACAAATTTTTTAAGAAGAAAACGACTTTGGAAACGACAATGAAAAATGACAATGAAAACATGGAAAGCGAAAAATTTTCCCAAATTTAATTTCTTAAAAAAACAAAAAAACAAAAAAAAAAAAAAAACAAAAAAAACAAAACAAAACAAAACCCAAATTGACAAAACAGAAATTCTAATAGCAAAAATATAAGAAAAGAAAAGACAAAAGATGAGAGTCAGAAAGAACGTAGCGAGTGAATATATTTGATCCCATGAAACTACAAAGTATCAGCCATCACACGCACATTACTGTCATCATTTTGAGTCATGAAGCACTGAAAAGAAAAAAAAAAAAAAAATCTTAAACGAGACCGGGACTGCACAATCTAATCGGATTCCGATCGTTTTTATAGTACGGTGGTTAAAGCCCTAGATCAGTAATCGCATGTTTGGTTACAGGTAAGCAAACATCATTGGCGAGGGTAATATCCGGATTCGGGGTCAGATCAATTCCGGGTTTAATGAACCCGATTGAGTCCGGGTCGAGTACCCAACCAAAAAGGCCCACCCAAAAAAATCCTCGTGAGTTGTGACTCCGAAACCCTCCTTGGCATTATAACCATGATTTCATCATTTCCCCTTGAAGCATTCCCTCTTTTTCCCTCCTTTTTTTTTTCTCTCCTGCCAAACAGAAACAGAATCGATCAGTTACCTCTCTTTAAAGTCAACTTCCAGAGCACCGACTTCCACTGCCTCCGCCGATCAATCACCGCCTCAACACTGACTTTTCCGTCCCGTTCGTCCCTTTTTTATTTTTATTCTTTTTTTTTCCTTGACTGTGTGTTTTCCATTCTCTTTTCTCTGATTGAGATTGAATTTCCTCTGAATTGCTCTCATAATTGCTAAGCAATTTATTTATGTGTTTGGCATTGTTAATTTTGGGCTTTTCGAGTTTCATATTGATTTCCTTATGATAAAGTAATTATCTTTAGCTTGATAACGAACAATTGACACCAATTTGATTTTCAGAAATTTTCAAAGATAGGATTTTTAGTTCTTGGTAGTTTTTCTTGGCCTAGAATTGGTAACGATGAGAAAATCCATGTTTGTTAGAATTAAACAGAACATAATCGGACATTGAATAGTGTGGGGTAGTATTTTCAAGTGTGTTTTTTTCTACCTATACTCGGTGTGATCATGATAAATGAAGGAATGTTTCCGGTATTGATTTTCGTAAGATCAACTTGTTTAAGTTTTGAGGCAAAAACAGGATTAATTTATGCAACTCTGGTATGCATTTTAAGCTTCTCATTGCTTTCTTTGCTTATTCCTTCATGGGCAAGCAAGAAATCTACACGAAAAAATATATGTGTAAGCATATATATCCCACTAGCGATGGCAATATTCTCCACGGGGTCCGCTCCGAACAGGACGGGGATGGTGGACAATGTTTGGGGATGGGGATGAGGATGATTTTTTATCCCCGAAAATTAGCGGGACAGAGACAGGAACGGGTTAAAGCACTCCCCACCCCGCCCCGCTCCTGCCCTGTGCCCGTTCTAATATATATATTTGTGATTTCATACATTTATAAATATGTACTACACTATAAAAATTGTTTTTAAAAGTGTGTGCATCCATGAAATGAAAATTGAAGCTATGAGGGGTAGACAAATGAGGATAATTTTATGTTTATTTTTTATGGTTTCAATCTTTTTTAGCTTAAGTGTTTTATAACGGTTTAGTTTCCAAAGATTATAATGTTTTGATGAGATCTTTAATGGTGTATAATTAAGATTTCATTTGCATATGTTTACAAATTGGTTTGTTTATGAAATCTTTGATTTTGAACTAAATTTATGGTGCGTTTATACTTTATTATTTGTTTTTACTTTGTTGCATTTTCAAATATATATTTATAATAGATGGGGAACGAGACGAGCATGGGGAAAGCCCCTCAGATGGGGAATCCCACTTATTATTAAAGCGGAGACGAGGACGGTGATGGGGATGATTTTGGGGGCGAGGATAGGGATGGGAAAGCATTCCCCGGCCCTGCCAGTTGCCATCCATATATCCTGCTAATTATATTTTAGCACACGATTAGTAGATGATGCCATCATGTCATATTGGAGAGTGGTTAAGTTAATTTAAAAATTTTTTTATTTGATTCTTTGTATATTTCACATATGAGTCTTAGAGGTTTTCGTTTGAGTTGAATATTTAGTTTAATAGTAATTTTTGAATTTCAGAAAACAAAAACTTTTAGAAAAAACAAAATTTTGAGAAAAGACAAAAAAGTACATTTGTTAAATGAATATGAGCAACAAGTCTTACATTTGTTTCAGTTATTTTTTTTCTTTTTTTTTTTTTTTTTTTAAACTGAATTCTTGCTTTCTCTAAGGTTTTCTGAGGATGGAAGTTCATGAGGATCAGGATGAAGAACATAACCCAGAAAAGAAGATGCTTCCGCCAGCGGTCGGAACGTTTCAGACCCGTGAAGAGCTTCTTAAACATGTCCGAGACTTTGCCTTGACACAGGGATACATGGTTTCCATTAGAGATTCTGCAAAGGACAGGTATGTAACAATTGCATGTGACCGAAGTGGTGTTTATCGTAAGAGGCTCAAAACCGGCGAGAGTGTGCGACAAAGGAAGAGTAATTCTCGCCTCACAAATTGCCCTTTTGAAGTTGTTGGTAAAAAGGATGAGGATTTGTGGACACTCACCGTTAAGAATGGAGAACACAACCATGAACCTTCACAGGACACTTCTGATCACCCTTCTTGTCGTCAATTTAGTGAAGAAGAGGTGATGTTGATAAGGGAAATGACTTCAGCTGGTAAAAGGCCACGGCAAATTCTCAAGGCTTTGAAGCAAAGAAACCCAAATCTTGTGTCTGACTCCCGGAATGTTTACAACGTTAAAGCTAAGATCCGTCGAGAAATTTTATCAGGTGAGGTGGGGAATGTACAGGTTTGTTGCATTACTCCATTTTTTTCTTCACTATTTTCATCATAAAGATTCAACCTTAGGTTCATGATGTTATAATTATTCTTTATACTTTTCCTTTCTCTTGAAGGCAAGAGAATGGAGTCTTCGTCATCTCCATCATCAGGCATAAATGACGTGTTGACAAGGTTCATGACATCAGAACAACCAACTGTAGTCCAGAATGGTGTGGAGGTGACGAGCTCGTCTTTGGCATATTTGGGGAGCAAGGAAGTGGTTGATTCAAAGGCTTTAGCAGCAGAGCTCTGTCACCACTTCTACTCTCTTGGATGGTTTTCAGGTATTGGAGGCAGCATTGCTATCAAAGTCCACGATGACTCCATCCCGAAGCCTGCGCAGCTCATTGTCATGTCCCCTTCTGGTATATTCTCTCTCTCTCTCTCTCATGGAAGGCAGTATGTAATCTCATTCATGTGTGTTTGAAATAGACATGGCCACCATAGTAATTGGTATAGAAAATGTTACTTGTTTCGCTGTCCCTTGGGCATTTGCAAGGAGAAACTCGGCTCTTTGGTGAAAATTTTGAGTTTTCCACGAAAGCGTTTTTAGGTTACTAAGTGTACCCTTTTGATGAGAATGAGTATCTTTAGTAGGCAGGTGACTATGGTAGAGGTGGAAAATTTGGCGCTCTTACATAGTAGGTATTTGGTGTATCATAAGAGTTGGGTTTACTGGAGATGTAACTTGATCCTGACTTGTGCTTGTGTGTTGGTGAAGTAGCCTGTGTTGAGTTTTTTTGACATTGTGCTATTCATTGTGTGCTTCAATTTTTCATGCAGGTGTTCAAAAGGAAAGAATGGTTGCAGAGGACATGTATGTGCTATCTTTGGATGGATATATATTATTGCCACCTTCTCTCAGGCCTTATCCTCATACGCCCCCTAAGTGTAATGATGCTCTTCTCTTCATGAAGGTAGTTATTTCTCATTTTATGTTTAGAATTAGGTTGTTTGCCATGTAACGGGAGCTTCATTTTTCTCTACATACCTAATCTTGGTCCAAAGGGTGTGATCCCTTTAATTAATTGGTTTTTGCTTTCTGCTCTTCAGGTTTTTGAGATGTGTAATGCAGGGGCTGTTGTTCACAGTCATGGAATGCAGTCTTGTCTTGTAACAATGATTAATCCATTCTCAAAAGAGTTTCGAGTAAATTTCTATACTCTCGAAATTTAATAGTGGGTTGAAAATTTCAAATCTTACTACTCTCAAATTTTTTTCTAGTATAAATTTCTTCTTGGCATTGAAGATTATTTGATAACTTGGGTTTTTGTCAGCTTGAACAATACCGTCATTCA
This sequence comes from Ficus microcarpa, assembly GCA_025413485.1. Classification (NCBI taxonomy): domain Eukaryota; kingdom Viridiplantae; phylum Streptophyta; class Magnoliopsida; order Rosales; family Moraceae; genus Ficus; species Ficus microcarpa. Next base: position 25,726,360 of record CM046379.1, on the reverse strand, counting down.
ATGTCAAGTGCATGGATTACTTTAAAAGTTCAAGGTCTATTTAAACAAAATGTGGTATATTTTATTAGTGATTTTACAAATTTTCTTCTTGATTTCTTTAACTATTTGAAAATGCAATTGTTTGTTAGTTATTATAGAAGAAGGCTGAAATTTTCAGTACACTACAGGTTAGAATTTTGTTTAGCTTTTATGCATAAAATTATTTTTTGGATTCTAGGTTTAACTAAATGCACAAGCAGTGTTGTTTAGTGTATTGAGAAGTTCTGTGGAATCTGCAATCTACATGCATAGAAATAGAGAATCAGTGTACCACTGCTAAAACTTAACTACAAAGATAGATGCACGCACACACACACGCACACACACACATATATATATTTAGGATTACAGAGTTCTCCGTTTGTTTGGGATTTGTACATCCTAACTGCTTCTGTCTCTGAAATTGGAATTCCAGATGCAGTCTGATGCTCTTATTTCTTTCTTTTATCTTGGTTAATCGTTTGACTATGTTTTTAATCTGATATGTGTTATCTTTCTTCTTAACTTTCAGATCACTCATATGGAGATGATTAAAGGAATTCCAGGACATGGTTATCATGATGAACTTGTTGTCCCAATAATTGAGAACAATGCCCATGGAGAGGAGCTCATGGAGACTCTTGCAGAAGCTGTAATTTCCTTCAGTTTACAACGGTCTAAATAATTTTATTATTCTTTTGTTGTGCCAATATTTGTATGCATTTGTGAAGTAATTTCCAATATTACTTTATATTGTTTGTGATGGATAAAACTATATGATATTTTGTATGGAAACGTTCCTTGTGAAAAGTTCTGTACCTTGAATGGAGATATCCTACCATATAGAGAGTTGTCTTTCTATGAACAGAGAATGTTTTTGTTAATATTAAGTTTCAGATTTCTTAAACAAATTATGTTTGTCAAGAATGATTCAGAATTGTGTTTTACAGATCAGTGCTTACCCCAAAACAACAGCTGTGCTTGTTCGCAACCACGGGGTGTTTATATGGGGTGAAACATGGATCAGCACAAAAACTCAGGTTAGTTTTGCCGGCTAAGTTTATCTTAACCGTGTTGAAAAAAATAATATGGTTATTTTTTATGCATCTGCAAATCACTATCTCATCTTTATGCATTCATAATCATACAACTAATATTATGATAGTTGAGATTGAGGCTGGAACTACTTTCACGAAAAACAAAAAACAACAAGAGAGAGATAAATCAGTGTTGCTTATGTCAAAATGGATATCAGCATTCAGGACTAAATATTTCATTCAGGTTTCAGCATTCAATCTTTCTATGTAGCTCCAAGTTCCTAACTATTATTTATACACAAGATTGACATGCGGACAAAAAAGCTTAAACTTTATTGCAAATTATACTTAATGGCTCTGCGTAATGCTTTTGTTTTAAATCTTCTTGTATAGATTATTTTGGCATGCCACTTTAACTGCTTAAATTGCTGCATTTCCGATTCATAGAATTGAAATTGGGCTCAGAAAATGACAGCTGTTGGATTATTTTGTCATGTCTTCCTCTAATTCTGAAGTTGCTGTTCAGGCTGAATGTTATCACTATCTCTTTGACGCTGCGATCAAGCTTCATCCGTTGGGGATAGATTGGTCCACACCTGATCATGGTCCTCTTCTAAATACTAGAGGATCTTGGGGATGTAACAGGATTTTCACCAGTGCTTCAAAGGCAGGGGATCGGTGTTCAGATTACATGATCGAGCCATCCAAGTAAATTCATGGTGTTCTGTACCTCCAAGAAGTAATATATAATTTAGTTCATAGTTTGTCCTTTCAGTTTTTTAATCGATCAAGAGTGATGTTGTTGACACTAGAGGTTTATTTTGTTCTTTTTTTTAATTTATTTTTTAATTTTCTGTTTTGGAGCTATTCGTATTTCTTTTTTAAGAATCTTAATTCTGTTTATGGTGCAGCATTGTGTACTTCTTGACATTGAAGGGACAACAACTCCCATATCGTTTTTCAGCGATGTTCTTGTACCATTTGCCCGTGATTATGTGGGAAAGCATTTATCTGCCAATTATGACAGTGAAGAAACTCAGAATGATATTAATCTTCTACGTTCTCAGGTAAGACTATTAAATGTAAACGTACTCTTTACTCAATTTGTGACTGATCATCCAGTGAACGCAAAGTGAGCCTATATTGCTTCTCATTTGCAGATTGAGAATGATATGGAGCAAGGTATAGTTGGTGCTTTGCTCATTCCTCCAGATTATGTTGGGAAAGAGTTGGTTATTGCTTCTTTAGTTGCTAATATAGACACGATGATTAGGGCTGACAGAATTGTTCCTTCCCTGAAACAACTGCTAGTAAGTTACCCTAAGATTTTCTTTTAATTGTTTATTTTTTGATAATATTCTCAAGAAGTTTTTAAATTTTTGTAGGATCGTATAAGGAGAACTGGATTTCAAAGCAATCAGTTGATGGGTGTTTTATTTGGCGATGTTGCAGAAGCTCTTGAAAGATGGCATAGTTTGGGCTTTAAGGTACATAAACTTTCACCTCTTTTTTCCCCCAATTTTCGTTTTCTTATGTCGTTAATGAAAGCATCACTTTCTTGTGACGAAACCAAAGTTATTTCAGTTTTTATAATATTGGACATTAAGGAATTACTTTTTTGCATTTTAAAATGCTCTTTGTTACCTTGTTATGGAAAATTAACACAGCTGTTAATTCTCGTTGTTTCTCTTGCTTAAGGTGTACATACATTCTAGTGGTAGCAGAGAAACGCAGCAGCTTCTGTTTGCAAATTCCAGTTATGGGCACTTGAGAAAGTACTTGTGTGGATATTTTGAAACGTCAGTTGGGTAAGTCGTTCTTTCTTTTTGACATCTTCTTTATATAGGTACATCTCTTGTTCTACAGGAGGCATATCTAATCTCTTAATGACATGCGTAGTTACCTAGAGATTTTGCGAACAGTGGGAGTAGATAAGCCAGCCGACATGTTGTTCATTACAAGTGTTCTCCAAGAAGCTATGGCTGCACGGGCTACAGGTGTATTTCTTAGGATCCGTTAGGCATTCCTTTTGCTTATGAGTTTAGCTGGTAGACGAAAAAAAGTAAGAGCTATGGTTTCTACATAAGTCTTTGAACCCATTTTTGAAAGAGCTTAATGGAACAAAACTGATACTTTAAATTTTGTAGTAGGCAATAAAATTACTATAATGAATTTATAAAGTACTTTTCTTGAAAAGTTCCTTCTTTTGAGTTTTTTTAGCAATTGTAGCACAACCTCAAACCGCAACGTTGTTTTAACTTTGAAACGTTTCAGTGCCTCACTTCTATAAAATTTCTTAGAAATTCTTACTAAATCTGTACCAAGTATCCATCTTAAACAAAAAGCATTGTGGTTAATGTTTCAGGGTTGGAAGCGATATTATGTATCCGGCCGGGAAACAGACCCCTTCCAGAGAATCATGGATTTAGGACAATCCGTCCTTGCTAGAAATTTGAAGACTGGTTTTGTCTCGGTCATATTCTTTTACATTATCAATTTTGATTGACCATTGTAAATATCACTGGATTATACTAATCATTTATTCTTGTTTATGAAAGTTGGGTTTTGGAGAGGATAATCAGGTAGTATCTCATATTTTTCATGCCTTTTCAACTTTCTTCGACCTTTTTCTCTCCCCTTCCCTGGCAGGATAATTTTAGTATCTCGTCACCTTTCACAATCATCTGCAGAGAGAGCAGGTCTCACACCATGAAACTTACAAATGGGACACGCTCTTTATTAATGTGTGGCATTTGAACACCTATAAAAATGGCACCTTGTTTAGATAATAATACAGACTTCCATGATGAAAGCCACTTAATGTAAAAGATAAGATCATATTAACGACACGCACTCCATTTAATTTCGCGTAGAGTTGGCTTGCTCAAAACCTATAAACTTTGGGTAGTTTTGTTTTTGGTTTTTGATTTTTTTTTTTTAATCATTTTTATATCAATATCAACTCAGGTAAGTTTGCTCCAAGTACGTACTTTAATATATTTGGGGATAAAATCCCTCAACATAATTTGATTTCTCAAAGGTTTCCTCCTTATTTTACAATTCGATCTATACCATGATTTATCATTCATGGACGTTGATTGAGATCAAAGCCAATTAAAGCAATAAAATACCTAAGCATCCAGCACCCAGTAACCCCTTTTTTCGCAAGCGAAATTAATCACTCTCGCTTACCCCCTCTTTTTTCCGGTCAAACCTCCATTTATTGATGAATCTTTATTAAGTTAGTCTACGTTTTTTTTTTTTTTTTTTTTTAAACACCAAAAACAAACCGTTCTCACCTTCCGATAAAAATAAAAGAAAGAGAAAGAAAGTCGAATATATATATAAATATATATGAATACTTTTATGTTTTTTTTTTTTTTTTTTTTTTTTTTTTTTTTTTTTTTTTTTTTTTTTTTTTTTTTATCAAATTATATAATAAATACTTATATGCATATATAACTGAACATAAAAAGGTGACGCAAAAATAAAACCAGCCTCAAGCGAAGATTAATAAGATATATTGGAAATGAAAATCTTCCTTTCAGGCCTGTCTTGAGCTGTATTTTATACATATACGTTATCAATTTGTTATATATACAGTACTCGTTTTAGCTGGTTCAAACGTGAAACTTGAACTTGAAGCACCCCAGATATAATGTTTGTTCATAAGTGTATGGACAAAACTTGGAACGTTTTGCATCGTAAGAAAGCATTACTGCATTTTTAGACCGTTAAGTCTCTCGCATGTTGCTACGTGTAAATTGGTTTCTATTGGCTTAGTTGTAAAGAGCCTTTCAGAAACGTATCCGCTTAATTTGCCTTATTTATAACACGTATAGAAGAAATTCATTCAATCCAGAAGCTCTTTTTTTTTTTTTTTTTTTTTTTTTTTTTTTGTTCTTGCATGCTTTACAACAGTCAACTCCTCATTCACTCTCTATATATTCACACCAATTCTCACCCCCCAGGTTCCATCTCTCTCTCTCTCTCTCTCTCTCTCTCACTCTTTTTCTCTCTAGCTTTGGTTGTTGGGAGTTGTTTTGTATTTTTATGAGCTTTTCTTCTTCTGCAAAAACAATGGGATACTCTAAGAGATTTTTAGGGTTTCTTCTCTTTATCACTTTCCTACAGTTTGCTAGCTGCTCTCAGGCGTACAAGTTCTTTGTTGGTGGAAAAGATGGCTGGGTTCTGAACCCTTCTGAGAATTTCAATCACTGGGCTGAGAGAAACAGATTTCAAGTCAATGATACCCTCTGTAATCTCTCTCTCTCTCTCTCTCTCTATATATATATATACATATATATACATACATACATACATACATTTGCAGGCACTTAGTTAGATTTTGTGTTTCTCTTTGGTGCAGTTTTCAGGTACAAACAAGGGTCCGACTCCGTTTTGGTCGTGACCAGGACGATTACTACTCATGCAACACCAAGAATCCGATAACGTCGTTGACAAACGGCGACTCGGACTTCAAGTTCGACCGGTCCGGTCCGTTCTTCTTCATCACCGGCAATGTAGAGAATTGCCAAAAGGGTCAGAAACTTCATGCTGTCGTTTTGGCGGTGAGAAACAAACGACACCATGGGACCACTCCTCCCTCTCCTTCTCCGGCGTTGATGCCGAGTAGTATCGTGCCAACGCCAACACGTGCGGCGGAGAGAGAGTCCCGGCGCAAAGAGTCAATCCCTCGGTGTTGGATGGTCCGACGCCCCCTCTGAATGAGCATTCGGGTGGCCCGGCCCGTTCGGGCCATGCTTCAGTGTTGTTTAATTGGTTGGTTTTTTGTGCAAGTTTTGGAGTTAGTGTGGTTTTTGGTAGCTTTTGATGGTTTGTTTTGATTGGATTTGGCTAAGAAATTGGTGCTTGAGTTTGGAAACAAGTGACGTGACTCAAACAAAATTAAGGGTTGTCAATGGTTATGAGTCTGTATGTGAATTAGATGATCAATTTGCTTTGGTAGGGTGTATGTAACTCTATATTGTTATATTTTGTTGTTTCTAAGCTTTTTATTTAATGGGAAAGTTTCTATTTCGGAGCATCTTTTTTATTTCAATTTTGTTTTGACCATTGATTTGCTCTTTCATTCTTGTTATCAAAGACAAATAAAAACACTTTCATATTTCAAATTTATAAATTTCTATCCAAATTTCCTTTCTCTCATTCGTCCAATAACAGTCTTAGCTAGCCTATATTTTCAATAAGACAAACACTAAAATATAAAATTTTTTTGGATACTTAAATAAGGTTAATAAATTTTTAATAGCCGTAAAATGATGAGAAAAGAAAAAAAAGAAGAAAGAAGAAAGAAAAGAAAAGTAGTCAAACAAAAAATCGAATAAAGGAAAAGTTCGGTCCCTATCTAGTCATGGGTATGTTCCGCCCCTACCAATGGGGTTCTAGAGGAAATTAAATGGAAATTAATTGTAGACAAAGTACCTCATAAATGCTTGAAAAATGAAGGAGCAAATGATAGATCAAGATAAGAATGGTTATGGATTTAAGCATGAGTTTGAGAGGTAATTTTTAGATAGAAACTCATTGATTTTTTAAAAATTAATTGAGTATAATTTTTATTGACTTTTAGTAAAAAAAATAAAAATAAAAAATATATATAAGTTAAGATGAAAATCTTATATTGAAACCTGATAATCAAACAAACCCTAAAAGTATCGAAGATTCAAAAGTTTTGGAACCCTAGATGTTAAAAACTTTTTTTTTTACCGTCATTTATAAGGGGACTTCTACCATGGGGAAGCCTACTTTTCCCTATAGATAAAGTACAAATTCTACAACCTTTGAACTAAAATATGAGGGTCAAAAAATATTAAGGATCACCTGACTAAAATCGAAACATGTCGCATATGATATTGAAATCCCTCAGACTAGAGTACAATACCAAGAAAAAAAAAAAAAAAAAAAAAAGTCCCACGAGATTTGTTGAGGAGGCCAAAGAAGGAACTTGTGCCAACAGAGGGTTCGAGCCGTTGTAGCAAGGGGAGTCAGGGTACGTGCCAGCGTGGTTCAAGTTTATACGGCAGTTAAGTTTTTTATCTCAATTTTTATTTTTATTTTTTACAAAAAAATAATAAAAATTATAATTAAGTTTTAAAAAATTAACAAACTTCAACGTAAAAATTTCATCTTAAATTCGTGTTACAAAAAACGGAAACTTATTTCGTTGTAATCTATATAATCCAGTTCACAGGTACATATAAGCTACTCAAACTTATTATTTTTCATAGAAACCGAGACTCTTATGCTGATTGAGAAGAGTTTTTGCATATTGATTCATGTTTTAAGTTGGCGAAGCGGGGAGCGTTATAGTTTTAAGGCGGCTCGGTTGCGGCGGCAGAGGAGGAAGGTTGGAGGGTGAGGAAGGTAGTGTGGGCTGCTTGGAGTTGGAGGCGGAGGAGGAAGGGAGGTCTCAGAGGTGTCGGCTGCCAGGAATTCATGGAAGGGGAGGTCGTACTCAAAATTGCAACTAACTAAAGTGTTCAAAGCTGAAGACTCGGTTTAATTAAAAAAAAAAAAAGTTCAAACCCGAAATCTAGATGTTAACGTCGACATAAAATGATTTAGGACACCAAAATAAAAAAAACAAAAAGAAAAAAAAGCAGAAAACGACATTGCCTTAATGTTTCCACCTTGTATAACGACATTAATAACCTGATTACAATGGACACGATTTCATGCACGTTCTGTCTTTTTTGCTCTATTTTGATGTAACTCATATTTAATCTAGTCACAAACAATTATTGGATCTTACTCCATCTACGAGTTAAATTAGCTGGCCCATGTCGTAGAATTCTCTTGTCCATAACCCCTACAAAAAAATATCCTTTTAATTTAAAATGATCTAAAGTTTTTTTTTTTTTTTTTTCTTTTTTGAAACTTTGATAAGTCATAAATATGATTATCATTAAATTATCATGAATTTAAAGTTTAGCTGGGAGAGGTGGGAACATTTTAGTTTTTTAATTTATTTAAAACAAAAACAGGGAAAAAAAGAAAGAAAAATCAAAATTTTTGAGTCAGCGACTAGTTGGTTCCAACTCCACCAAAAATATATAGATGCATTTACAAAAAAATTCTCATCAAAATTTTGAAAAGCGGTTGCCAGAAATCCTCGTCAATTTGTCCTCCAAATGTCACTCCGAGCATTCAAAGAAAGCCTGAAGCCCTGCGCGAGCTCATCCTCTTCTTCGACCTCCATTAAAGCTCCCACAGAGACCTTCACTTCTCGCTACTTCGAGCCCACGATCTCAAGGAAGCCCCCGAAATCCTCTCTGTCTCAGCAGCTTCTGCGCCTCCAAGATCCCCTCTTTCTGCCTCCTGTCGAACCACGGACCAAACCCCAACAGCCCCAACAAAGTAATGGCGGTGTCTCTGAAGACGACGATGACGAT
>CM046379.1:25656221-25714175 GCA_025413485.1 Ficus microcarpa | reverse complement strand
TACAAGGAAAAACGACAAGAAGAACCGGAAGCGTTTGTTGGGCCTAGTAAAGCGAGCCAATTTCAGTTCGATGATACGGGACCGTATGAACCCTTGGTTTTGTCATCCCAGGGAGAATTTCCTGTCGTACAGGTGATCACACACAGCTCCTTTATTTTCTTTTTCTATGAAAAAAAGTTAAAAACTCTTACTTTTTTTTTCCCTCTGCCCACTTGCCTGCATGTTGTGAGATGCATTTTGTGGTGAATTGTTGAGTTTGGTTTGAGGAAAAATCTGTGGTAGGGCCAAAAAAAAAAAAAAAAATAAACGTGAAACAGAAAAATGTGTCAACTTTAACAAAACTTGATGAAAATTCAAATTGTTACCTAGTTTTGTTTTTGTTTTTTTTGTTCTTCTTTTTTGTTTTTTTGTTTTTTTTTGTTTTTTTTTTTTTGTTTTTTTTAATCCTAGCAAAGAATTTTGATATATATATATATATATATATATATTTCCTAGCAAAGAATTTTTGTTTAGTCTTGTTCTGTTCGTTTGGGATTGGATTTGGAGGAAAGAATTGAGGGTAACACTTTTATAAACAGTTGTGTTGATTGTGAGAATACTGGATGAGTCTTAATAGGTAGTTTATGTTGGCTAGAAGACCTAGGAAAGGAAAAGGACAACTTGGGGTTTCTTAATTATTACATTTTACATTTTCCTTTTTTTGCTGATTATTGTTGACTGAAGTACTTGTGTGTCCGTGACAGTGAGTAATGTGTTTTTCTCTCTTTCTATTGTTTTTTATTTTTTATTTTTTCCTTCTTTGGTTGCAGGTTCCGGCGTCCATTAACTGCAGGTTACTTGAACATCAGAGAGAAGGTGTTAAGTTTTTGTATGGTCTATACAAGAACAACCATGGAGGTATTCTTGGAGATGACATGTATGAGTGTTTTCTTGAACTTGTTTCTAGTTTTTTTTTTTTTCCTTCTGAATTTTACTTTCTATGATATTTCTCATTACCTTGTGAAGTTTGGTAATGCCATTTGCTGGTTTTCTGAAAAAATTTATTGAGTTTATTGAAGGGTGAATTTAGTGAGTGTGAAATCTGTCAATATCGAGTCCCTGGTGGGGCAATAAAGTTCACTCCTTGGTTTTTAATCTAACAGGGGATTGGGAAAAACGATTCAAACAATTGCCTTCTTGGCTGCTGTCTACGGTAAAGATGGGGACCATGTGGACATAATATCGAAGAAGAATGAATTAAGAAAGAAAGACCCTGTACTCATAATTTGCCCTACCTCTGTCATCCACAATTGGGAGAGTGAATTCTCCAAGTGGGCCAGTTTTAGTGTTTCTATTTACCATGGCACAAACCGCGAGTTGATTCATGAGAAATTAGAGACACAAGTAGTTGAAGTACTTATTACTAGCTTTGACACATACCGAATACATGGAAAAACTTTGTTAGAAGTGAAATGGGAGATTGTGGTTGTTGACGAAGCACACCGGCTGAAGAATGAGAGATCAAAACTCTACATAGAATGTCAGAAAATCAAAACCTTAAAACGTTTTGGTCTCACAGGAACTATAATGCAGAATAAAATTATGGAATGTTCAATCTCTTCGATTGGTTTGCACCAGGATCTTTGGGAACTCGGGAACACTTTCGTGAGTTTTATGACGAGCCCCTCAAGCATGGTCAAAGGTCAACTGCTCCTGAAATATTTGTCAACATTGCTGATCAGCGAAAACAGCACCTGGCAGCCGTTCTATGTAAATATATGTTAAGAAGGACAAAAGAGGAGACAATTGGGCATCTCATGATGGGAAAGGAAGATAATATTGTATTCTGTGCCATGAGCGAATTGCAAAAACGAGTATATAGTAGAATGCTGCAGCTACCAGACATCCAGTGCCTCATAAATAAGGACCTTCCATGTGGTTGCGGAAGTCCTCTCACGCAAGCTGAATGCTGCAAAAGGATTGTACCAAATGGATTAATTTGGCCCTATCTTCACAGGGATGATCCAGAGGGTTGTAAATCATGCCCCTTTTGCATTGTTCTTCCTTGCCTTGTCAAGCTCCAACAGGTGTGAATTTTATAATCTTGGTATTCAATACAATGATAAGATTCATGTGAAACCATATTTTGTATTGTCATTGTATATGGCCATGTTACATTTGGGGATACTCGGCAGATAAGCAATCATCTGGAGCTGATCAAGCCTAATCCCAAGGATGAACCAGATAAGCAAAAGAGAGATGCAGTGTTTGCCTCAGCTGTGTTTGGATCGGATGTGGATTTGGTAGGAGGGAGCATCCAGGATGAGAGTTTTATGGGCCTCAGTGATGTTACACATTGTGGCAAAATGCGAGCATTGGAGAAATTGTTGTTCTCTTGGATTTTGCGCGGTGACAAAGTTCTTTTGTTCAGTTATTCTGTCAGGTGAAATTTTGAAAAAATTACTGCTTAGGCATATTTTTAGCCTTTTTTGTTTTTGTTTTTTCATTTTTGGATACATATAAAATAGATTACTTGCTGGTATGACTACGCCGTGTGATTTTCTTTACTTTCCTTCTTCCCAGGATGCTAAATATACTGGAAAAGTTTATAATACGCAAAGGCTACTCCTTTTCGCGACTTGATGGGTCTACACCAACCAATTTGCGCCAGTCTCTTGTTGACGACTTCAACTCAAGTCCTAGTAAACAGGTAAGTATCTGGAATCTAAAAAATGATGGTTTGAAGAAAATTGTATTTTACTTGCTAAATGAAAGTTCACTTGTCATTTTAGGTGTTCCTCATATCAACTCGAGCTGGTGGGCTTGGATTGAATCTTGTTAGTGCAAATCGCGTTGTGATATTTGATCCAAACTGGAATCCTGCCCAAGACTTGCAGGCTCAGGACAGGTCATTTCGTTTTGGGCAGAAACGTCATGTTGTGGTTTTCCGTCTTATTGCTGCTGGTTCACTGGAGGAGCTTGTATATTCACGTCAGGTGTACAAGCAGCAGCTAGCAAACATTTCCGTTTCTGGAAAGATGGAAAAGCGATATTTTGAGGGTGTACAGGTAGAGAAATAAATCTGTTTTGGGTTTTGCATTCAAAATTTACGTTGCTTTCACTCACTCTGTTTCTTTCTTTAAAGGATTGCAAAGAATTTCAAGGAGAACTTTTCGGTGTATGTAATTTGTTCCGTGATCTTTCCGATAAGCTCTTTACCAGTGAAATCATTGAATTCCATGAAAAGCTAGGACAACACGACAAACATCCACCCAGTAGAAAACGAGAATTAACTGAAGTTGGAAGCAGTTCTGTTACTTCAGAAAATGCCAGTCCAACAGTGTCATCAGGATCTGAGAATGACTCTAAGAAAACTTCGAGTAAACTCACGCTCGAAGATCTTGGTAAGTCAGAAATTCCCAGTCACCATCACTTTCTAAAATATGTTGAATGGATCAAACGGTTAAAGGAATTCACCATGAAAAGCTCTATCAAGGGGTATCAAGAATGCAAATGTGACGATAATCTGGAATCTAGACAACTGAAATTCTTGTTTTGTCACCGCTTTTTTTACCCGTAACAAGTTATATTTTAGTTTCATTTTGCGTCATGGAGCTGTTTTTTCCTGATCTGTATCCTTTTCCTTAGTGTTTCTTTTCAGCGACAATTCGTCGTCCTCTTAGGTTGATATTGTAACCGAAAGGATCATCTTTAACTTTTAGGTATTATGTATGCTCATCGCAACGAGGACATTGTGAACTTCGGTCCTGGAACACAAGAGAAGCTTGAAGAGAGTGTCCCCCTAAATGATAGTCTGAAACACGCCATGCTGTGATTCGGAGAAAGAAGCCAACGGAAGACATAGAAGGGAAAGAAAATGTTCCTTACTCTTCTTCCTCTTCTTCCATGGAACGGAAAAGAATTCAATATAGTGTCCTTGCTCAATCTGTGGGCATGGAAGAGGTGGAGTTTAGCAAGTGGTTATTATCTGCAACTCCTTCGGAGAGAGAGAACGTGCTTATTGACTACAAGAAGAGGAAGGAGAAGACATCTAATGCCATTGAACGGTCGTTATAACATGATTGGTACTCTTTAACTCTACTTGTAAATATAGTCAACATACCTCTCCCTTGGAGAAAATATTTGACATTAGATAGAATAAGTAATGAGAAATAATTGAATGGGTCAGGATTTTCTTTCTTGTAAAAGTGTATTAATTGAGTCGTTATATTGAGATTGAAAGGATGAATGACCAAATGGTCATACGGGCATCTCCGGAGCAAAAAACTAACAAACACATAAAAGTTCTAGCTTTACACAAAATTCGGGCCATTTTTCTTTCCTCTTCCTTACACGCCTCAACCGACTTCTCAAAACTTATACTGGAATTTCAGACCAGTATCCTCATGTTAGGTTCTTATAGCCGCTGGTGTTTGCATCTCCTTCTCAATGCTATTTCCACTTTTTAGACGAAAATAATACAGGTAAACTATCCTCTCTGCATCTTGAATCTTGAGACCGGCTTTGAAGGTTGAGAGCCAAAAGACTGCAACAGCAAAAGCCATCTTCATCGGTTCACATAAACGACATAATGAACACCAAATTGTTAACCAACTAGTTTTAGAATTACCTGAGAGGGAGTATTTTTCCTTGAACTTGTTTCTAAATTATCAGCGTGCTCAACAATGGACCCTGTAAAAGCCTATACAAGAGGAAGAAGAATAGATTCCATATGACCATCCAAAATATGTTCATGACTACGAAATATAGCGTTCACGTTCAATTCATTTCTTGCAAACGACACTAAAAGAGTTGTTGAAACCTACTTTTTGACCATCAAATTTTGGTTCTGAAGTCTCCCGAGGAACCTGTTAAAAAAATAAATAATAATAACACTAGGTAAGAAGGAAGCAGCAGCATGGAAACTCGGACATTAACATTTGGAGAGGAAATGGCTAAAGAAGCATTATTTTCTAGGTTTTTTTTTTTTTGGAACACTTATTATTATTATTATTTTCCTCTTAATTTGGTTATAACAACGAAGATGCACGTCATATTATCAAAGCTAGGAGATATTAAATAAGCAATGATGAACCTATAGCTCCATCACGCAATTATAACATGAATGCATTTGAAAACATGAAATGAAATCCAAAAAGTTCAGTGATTGAGTTGAAAAGAAATCCTCTGTTGCCTCTTAACCAAGAAGGATTGCTGTGTCATCTCAACGGAATAGATCTTGACTTTCAAATCCAATAACCATTTTTCTTCTATTTGGCAAGGAATTCAGAGTATATAACAGCAAGATTGCTATTACAGCAAACAAGAGTACCAAATGACTTTATAAGAAGGCTAGAAATGAAGGCTAGAAATAAGCCTTAAATACCTGACTTCTTGGAGAACTAAAAGCTTGAACCTTGTTTTCCACTTTTGGAGGCATCACAGCCTTCTCTGCAAACATTTTCACATTACTCACCAAAGTATGGTCATGTGATATCCCGCCTGAAAAAACAAATGCGAAAACAAGAGGGCAGGAGAAACAATTTCAGATTTTACACCATTGTTTACTAGGAATGCCCACATGCAAACCAAATACTGGGTGTCTCCTCGCATCTGACTTTCTTAAGGGTAAGTAAGTTAATACATGATTACTATCATGATACAAATTGGGCAGAAAACAGGAAATTGTCCAAATAACTAATTACATAAAACTCTTGAGGATTGAAAAAGCAATACTGATAGCCTTCATCTCAAGCTCTTTGAATCTTATAGAATGTACACACCAAATATTTGAGAAAATTAGTAAACAAAGAAAGATCACACTTAGGCACATAAGCGCATCTAAATCCAAACCCGGATAAGTAACATAGGGTGAAGATCTAACCTTTGGCCTTGGGTGTAGATTGCACTGTCAAACCTGTACACTGGCAATGAAAAGAACACGACCTGTATTAGTGTTATAGTAGAACTAACGTCCTGATAATCAACAAAAGATGAATAAACAAAAGAAAGGAACAATAAATAACTTTTTTTACATTTAACAGATCAGCAAATTCTTGATGAGCATAATGCTGTGTAGTTCTAATTTCTTCAGTTACCACATTTTTGTTCTTCGCCTGCTCCAGAGGTTTCATGGACTCTGGCCTCTATGTGACAAAGAAAAAGGAGCAACTATTTATTGATTTATTTTGTTTAAGCAAAGGAGTAAGTATTCAACCAAACATTAATGCATTTGAGCTCCATTACTCAATTTCTCAAGCCAAAGGTTTTAAAGAAAATATTACCTCCACATTTAGCTTCTGCAAAGATATCTTATCTGAGATACTATCCAAATCAGCTTTAGTTGGCTCGTCTTCCTCACTCTCATCATTACCCTCAGCTTCAAGTTCTTCTTTCTCAAGTTCATCCAACCTAGACATAATCCGAGCAAATTCTTCATCTTCGGATGCAACTTTTTTGCTGTCTGCTTCAGAGAAACTAGAAGAAACTTCTTCAATGTGTCCTGAAAAATAGTGTCACTTCTCAACTATCGATCCGACATAGATAAAAAATGAAAGAAAACAATGGATTCATTTAGGGAATCACAAAACAAAGTTCAACTCGGTCAATAAATAAGTCAACTGTCCTAAAGTCTTCATCCTAATAAGAAATGTACCCAACAATGTACTTCAAGATTGACACAGATAAATCAAAAATGAAAAACAACCTCATTCATACTTCTTTACCCATAAAGCGAAATCGACTCACCTGGCTCGGTTTCTATATCACCTGAACTATCCTCTTCCATATAATCCTCTCTTATCTCCACAATGCCCTCCTATGCAACAAGTCAAGCAAAAACAACAAGCATATCAATTTACAAGTCTACATTTCTACTATAAATCTACAAGTGCAATTTACGCAATAAAACACCCAATTCGAGGATTTTTCGGAAGCCCACCGCGGCTTCAGCAGCAGTCGTATTGAAAAACGACGCTTCAGCTTTGAGGTCCCGCATCATGGCGTTCAAGGAATCGACTTGGGTTTCCAATGCCTTCCCTCTTCTTTTCAGAATCTCAACGGTTTGTTTCGATGTCGTTTCCGCATAGTAACCTTCTCCCAACAGAACCTGCAACCAAACCACAACAATCTCTAAGTAACATCACATCTATCAAACAGAAGCTAGAAGTAGTAGCACTGTTTGGCAGCTGAGAAAATCCTCTCCCTAAGTAACATACCAGTAACTCGTTGGTGTGTATCAAACGCCCAGGAAAAAACGCCGCCTTCCCAAACGGAACCTACGAACACCCCAAAATAACAACAAAAGAACAAAATTCAGTTCTTTTTCATTCGAAAGGAAAAATGGGGTTTTTGTTTTTTTGTTTTTTTTTTGGTTTTTTTGTTTTGGGTTACCATGATATCGTGGTGGAGGTGGTCGGGAAGTCGCTGGACGAGGTTGATGAGGTTGGTGTTGTCGGAGACGAAGCTTTGGAGGTGCTCCAGCTCCTGCTGCTTCTGGGAGATCGTGTCCTGCACGCGCTTCGCCGCTTTCTGGGCATCTTCCGTCGGGTACAGCGACGACATCGCCGTCACTGTACCTTTGGATGCCTGTTTTTCTCCCATTTTTGATCGGCGGGACGGGAGAGAGAGGACTCGCCGGCGGTTGGTTTTTTGAGAGGGAGAAAAAGAGACTTGCGTTAAAAAAGAAGTTACTAGAAATTGGAAATATGAATTAATGGTGTATTTTCTGTTTTACGCTTGATGTCGTTTTGTATTGAAAGTTTTGATGTCGTTTGGGGCTGAAACGACATGCTTAGTTAATATCGTGGTTGACGGGCAGTCACTCGGACTATACCGCCAACGACAACGACAAAGACATGCCAACGACAGAGCATTAATGACATCTGATTGAATCTTGGGATACGTAGATAAATAGTTTTTTTTTTTTTTTTTAATTTTATAAAGAAGTTTTTGAATAATTAATCAAAGTTTTATAAAATTAATAAAAGAGTCCTTTTTTAGAAAATGATCAATAAGTGATTATTATTGAAAATGATTAATTTCATTATTGACTAATATTAATATATAATCCTTGATCGATCATATTTAATTGATTGACTATCAAATAGTCACATATTAATATTCAGACTTTTTATAGAAAATGATCGATTAGTGATTGTTGTTGAGTATGATCAATCGATATTAATATATATGATAATTAATTGATCATATTTTATTAATTGATTCAATTACTAATTAATATTCACTTTTATAAATTTAAAAAAAATATTCATCCATTTTACTTTATACAAGTGTCTTAAATTACATATTTACCTCATTTTTCTTGATTCTTTCTAAATTCACTTGTCCTCCCCCTTTAAGCATCGCAATGATTAAGGAGTTCCATAATATGTGAGAGAGCAACAGCGGACTGTTCGTTTATTGACGAATGAGGTGCATGTACATGCCTAGTGCTCTTGTCGTTTTGCACCTCTACCCCGCTCGTTTACCGGACTTATGACTGCTATCTCCAACTACATGTCTTCTTGCTTGCTTTGTGACTCTCTCTAATTTGATTTATACATCAAGCTTTTCTATAGGTTGCTTCTACTTCAACCGCCTTTTTCTGCATATTTGTATTAAATTTTGTAAATGTGTCCTACATTATTGAATTACTAAATGTTCACTTACGATGTTTAAATATAAATTGGACATCGTCTTTCATTGAGTTAATTTTTTAGATCAATTTTACTCAAATTCATTTAATAGTTTGAACCAAATTACATAGAGAAAAGAAATGAGTATGGCTTATCATATTCTTTTCATTTGTAAGATGTACACTTGATTCTCACATCAACTATGCATTTGCATCATTTTGTTGCCGTCATTTGGAATGTTATCATGTGTATTTTTTTGTTGCCATTTACTCTTGTAATATTTAGTATCGAGGTATATTTCACTTATTAACTATGACTAAATGAGCCTACTTTAACATGGATATTTTTTGGTGCACTTTTCCCAATTTTTAAAAGGGGAAAAAAAAAAAGAGGTTATTTTTTGGTGTACTTTTCCCTTTTTTTTGGGGGGGGGGGGACCTTATTATGTTCTAGATTTTACGGCATTTTTATGTTGCCTTGTGTAAGAAACTTGATAACCCTCTCTTAATTGTCATTTTGCATTTTGCAATTACCGAATTAAAGTGTTTGGAAGAAAAGAAAGAAAGAAAAAACTAAAACACACGTTTTAATTAATATGACATGCCCTTTAATCTCATAAAATCACTTTTAAAAAAGGATAAATTGTTCTGTTAATCTCTAAACTTTTAATCTTATATGACATTGGTCTATGATCTTTTTGTTGTGACTGAAATACTCGTAAATTATTCAAATGTTGCTATAATAGTCATTTTCTTTAAATTTTTAACGGAATTAGTTATTAATTTTGTCAAAAAATAATGCTAACTAATGGATTTCATCCAAAATTTATCAGAAAATGACTATTGTAACAATATTTTAATAGTTTAGAATTTTTTTTAGATAGTTAGTTTCGAGATATTTCAGTTATTAAAAAAAAATTAAGAATCAAAATTGTGCTCTTGTTTGGTTCACCATTTCAACTTAAACTTTTCACCTCAGTTTTTGTTTTTTTTTGAAAAAGTTTTTTGTCTTTTCTGAAAATTTTTTTTACTTTTTCTGAAAAGTCAACAAAAATTACTATTGAAACTTAAAATTTCCAACTTAAACTGGTGAACTAAACGGAACCCTGTATAAGGTAAAAATTTGTTTGTTTTTTTTAATAGAACGACATGTTGTTTCATGATTGGAGTAAAGATATATATATATATATATATATTCTTTTTAAAATTAGAAACGACTTGTTGTTTCATGATTGGAGCGTAACCTCGTCTACAGCGCGTGGCACCACTCTCACCAAACATAGAGAAGCTTTCTCTTTCCTCTGACTAGCATTTTACCAAAGACAAAGCACAAAGCACAAAGCTGGCCTTCGGACATGTCAACCTTCCTCCACGAACATCATTTCCACTACTTCCCCCATCGCTCTTCTTCAACTCCCCAATCATGCCCATTTTTAATCCCGTACTTCATCAACCGCTAAACACTTGTTATTTTTCCTTATTTTAATGTTCGGTTTTGCATAATATTTATACAAATTAATTGGATATAGTTGGTGAAAATTCCTTGGTCCAAAAAATCATCATCTATCTTGTTGTTGTTGTTGTTGTTGTTGTATTTTGTTGTTGCTTAAGTGGTCAATTAGTCGTTGGGCTTTCCCTTTCTCATTCAGATCAATTGGGTAGTTCCTTCTAAATGTTGACTCTAATTGAAGCAACCCCTTGTCCATTCGCTCTCTCTCTTAAGCCTTAACATCTCTCTTTCTCTCTCTACTCTAATGGGTTTCAAGGTCTCATCTTGGGTTCTTCAAGTGGTCAAACTTTTCTGGGTTTGAGTTCTTTCTTCTTGGGAGATGGGATGCCTGGGTGGTTTGGATATGGCGTCCGAGCGGAATTCGGGTTTTCGGTGCTGCTGTCATGGGAGGAGGTTAGGTTTTCTCAACTGGGTATTGCTTGGATTCTGTGTTGGTTTGTTGATTCTTCAGCCGGTGGTGGGTCTTCGGCCCTTAAGAGAGAGGGCTCGCTCGTGGGGCGATGAGGTTGGTATTGAATATTGATTGATTGATTTGATTTGATTTGATTTGTTTATTTTATTGTCGTTTCTTGATCAGCTGTTTGATAGTGTTGCATAAAGATTGGGACTTTGATTTGGGCAGTGACTAGTGACCGATCATGGGTTATGTCAAGTGATTTTTTTTGGTCAATGCATACATAGAGAGTCAAACACATTATCACTTTGGAGATAATTTTGATGGGTTTTAGTCGAATTTATTTGTCATCATTTCTCGATTACTTGATCAGCTATATGATGATGTTGCATGAAGATTGTGACTTTGAATTGGGGTAGTGAAAATGGCTTGTGTCGAGTAATTTTTGTCTTGGGTCAGTGCAAGCACTGAGAGTCAAAGACATTGTCGATTTGGGTAAAATTTTGACTAGTTTTAGTTCAAATTTGTGAGTAGAGTACTCCAAAGAAAATTTTTTTTTTTTTTTATTTTTTTTTTTAGAGAAAATGGTGTTGCTGCCTGTGATGGAACTAAGAGATGGTGGGATATAAGTCCAGGCTGAGGAGGTTAGATAGGTAGCTTATTAAGCTTTATGGACTTCATTTTCTTGTAGTTGTATTGAAGGTACTTTGACATGGAGTTTTTGTTCTGGGTTTTAAGTTAGTTAACTGATTTAAGGGTACAAAAGGTAGAGCATAATGGTTTTCAATGTCAAAAATTAGGAAATGGTTAGGAAACAGTCATGTAATTTTACCTGGTGTTGTTGGCTATTGTGAGCCTTAAGAGCGCATCATTTGATTTCATAGCCTTATCAGTGTCCAATGTGCAGAAGCTGAAGGAGCATAAAAAATTCAGACGGGACCTGCTTTTGAACATAAGAAACAAATTGTGCCATTTGAACAAAAATTATAGTAGGGAAGGATCATCACATGATGATAGACTGTACTTCACTAACTTTCCTTTGATGTTCTAACTGCACCAATATGGAATCCTTGGATATGTTTTTTTTTCACCAAGCTTGTATCTACATAAGACGCTTGTATGTTGATTTGAGTTCATGCATATTAAGCAGGGAAATTTTACTATATTTGTTTTTCTTAGAAAGTTTCATACTTTGGCATTGTTGACATTTTGACTAAGTAGTAGTGAAGTCGTGAAAATTTGAGCAACAAGTTTCTCTTTCGAAGTTGTTTATGGTGCAAAAGTTAAATAACATGAAATCTGTTCTTTTATCGGAATTTCTTTTTGTCAAACAAACGTTGATCTTGGATCAATAATTGATTTAAAATATGAGCAAAAGTTTGACTGAACCTACTAAAGTTGTCTATTTTCTTCATGCAGTGGTTATTCATTAGAAAAGATGAAAGTGACTTGGGTCCATTTTCTGCATGGAATATAACAGGAACTTATAGAGGTCAGTAACTTTGAGATATTTAAGCTGGTTATCTGGTTGGTATAGTTATATGTCTTTTACACGAAGTTGAGAAACTGGATTTTAATTTTTTCTGATATTATTTTGTTCTTTTTTGTGACATAATTAAATTCATTTGCTCTTCATTTTCACGTGTATTGGTGATGTGTAGTCAATGTCTTGATTACATGTTGGAATGCCCACTTTAAAAAATTAAGTTAATTTTGAATTGGATTCACATTTTTCTTTTGCAGTTTATTAAAAGAAATCAACCTATGTTCAATGTTCTTAAGGTTGTTAGATTCACTTGATCGGGTTCGTTTTTTAACTTTGATATGATTGCAGGGACTTGGAAGTTTCTAGAATCCACAAATAGCTCTTCCAAATTTCCAGATTTCAGAAAATCCTCTGGCAATTCTATAATTGAGTTAGTTAGTACACCAACTAAAATAAATGGTGTACATTATGTGCAGGTGAGCACCTTGGAGCTATTTCTAGTAACAATAATGTCAGATGGCTTTTTCATGGTTTGGTTTAACTCAACCCCTTGATATTGACTCGTGGACAGACCCTCTTGTTGACCTTGAAATAATTTGAACTTGGGTACCCATTTCGACTTAAAGATGAACCCAACGAAGTGTCTCTGGTGTTTTGTTGGGGACATTACTTGCTTTTGTGCGAAAGACTTCCATTGAGAGATAATAATGTACAGATGATTTGTATTGTAGAGCTGTCTTTGGTTTATTATTGGAAATAAAATAAAATAAAATAAAATAAAATGCTTTTGGTAGATGTGTTTTTAGCATGATGATTTACTTGTGAACTTAACAAACTCCGTATTGTTGACTCCTTGAATTGATGTCACAGTCTTTTTTATTTAAGTTCTTTACTCTATTGTGGACGACAGGGCATAATCATTTTCCAAGATGTGTTTGACAATGATCGCAATGTTGGCGGTGTGCAAATCAGAGTGGAAGGTGTATATATATGGCCATTTAGACAACTTCGAATTGTAGCTAACAGGTATATTTTGTGGGTTTTTGTATGCTTGCCATTACGTACTTGCATCTCATGTTCAAGCTTCTCTGATGATCCTCAGTCTCAAAGTACTTTTGATATTGTTGATTTTTTATTTGAGAGTATTTGTTTTAATTATTGACAGACGTGCTTGGTTTGCAAGTTTTATCTGAATTCTTATACTATAGTTCTGTTCACCGTTACTCTGCAGTGCAAAAGATGGAGAGTTAAATCAAGAAGACGACTACATGTTATCTAATCCATATCATTTGGTAATTTTTGTCGCTCAATTTCTCCATAGTTTCTAGTTGGTGATGATAATGTAGTGCAAATATTTTTAGTGTACGTTTCCATTTATTTTATGATGCAATACATTTTCCTTCTTCTTCTCCTTCTTCTGTTCCCCCCCCCTCCCCCCCCCCCCTCTTACTTTTGAACTTGGGAAGCGGTGATTTGCATTTTGAATTTGGATGGAGATATTTGAATCTAAATTTATTGTTTGAATTGAATGAAATTTTAATTTATTGATGATTGTCTGATTACTTACCTGCTTCATTAACTTCTTGAACAGCTTGGAGTTTTCTCATCTCAGGTGTTCCAAGAATCTCCTCGAGATAAAATGTGGAGAAAGAAACATTGTAACACTCTGTCTATACTTTACTTTGAGCTTAAGTTCGCGTTACTTTATGTTAGAGTAATTTGTATTGTCTCTAACTGCAGCACCAATTTATGAAATGGAGAAACATTGCAATATCGAAATTGCAGCCCAGATTTCACGAATCTCATCCACCCAAAATGGTACTTCTTGAGTTCTATCAGCATATGATTTCTTTCTTAATGATTACGATCTCCTCTAGATTCACCGTCCATTTCGAAAAGTAGTCTTACAAAAAGTATTTCCAGATCTTCCATGAATCCAACCTGTATTCACGTGCTTTTTTCCAGTTTTGTTTTTTAATTTTATTTTTTTAATTTCTAAGTTGTTTCATATCTTATCTTAGATGGAGATCATGATAGATATCATATGGAAGGACTAATGGAGAGTCCGGCAGTGGAGGATGACGGGGACTGCTTCTCACCGTTATTGTTAAATGCAACTTCTGTCAACATTGAGGTCTACTATAATAAGGCGGTGAATTATACATTGATGGTCACATTTGTATCCTTTGTTCAACATCAGTCGTGAAGAATTTTCATTTCTTTCCTTTAATATCAATTCTTTTAAGGGTCATCAGAGTTTTGTATTCCAGTGTTTTGGTAGATTGCCTTAACATCTTTATCAGGTTTCTTTCCTTCAAGTTCTGTTGTTAATTCGGCAAATGGAGCATAGCAACACTCAATCAGTAAGGCTGTCATAATTTGCATGGATTTCTTCAACGTCGTTTCTTTTACGAGCTCACTCCTTAGTCAAATGTTGTATGGATAGCGCTTTCAAACATATGCCTTATGGTATTTATCTTCCTCTTTCAGGGGGCTGCTAAAGTTTCGATTCTAACGATCGGCCAACAGGCCATCATGGATGCTTATCTTTGCCTTATACATCTAACGGCAGGAATACTAGTTGGTAAGATAGTAATCTATTACCACGGCTAGTTTTTAAGCTGCCTTTTGGTTCCAGAAGTTTTGGTATTTGTTTCTGGTCCCTGTGGTGAAGATATTGCGTCTCTGAAGCACGGGATGTCCATTCAAATCATAGAATATCTTAGGGATATGGCCTGTATGGGTCAAAACTATCATATAATCTGCACTTTTAAGATGAAACAGTTTCTTTGCTTTTTAATTTTTGGATAGAATTTTAAGCTGACCTTTGTTAGTACACAACCTGTTCTACGGTATAGATTAGAACTGTGGCTACCAGTAGGGATTTCAATCCTATATACATGTCAGTAGCTTTGTGGCATTTGACCTTTCAACAAAGCTTTAATCACTTTAAATTGCACTGCCCCAGCCTTCAACTGGAGGAATTTGTCTAAGAATGCCAATGGAGGCCTTGGCCCCGAATCAGAAGGTAGCAGATTTGTGTATATACTTCCAATTCTACTGTCCGTACGACATTTTTTTGGTTCAAAGCTTTAGAATGTATTAGAGACTGTTGGTACGACACTTTCAGTATTAGCTGACAATAAGAGACATTTATGTGTGTACGGCTAACATAAATACTAACATTTTAAGTGTTCTAGTGATGGTCGATTGTGTCATTATGCGCCATTTCATGCTGAAACTGATGTCTCGATTGATCCCATTCTGCTAGACTGAACTGTTTCCTTTAGTTATTTATTTATTTATTTATTTTCGTTTAAAGAAGAAACAAGGAATTTTTGGCACCTCTGTGAATGTTTATTCTGTAATTGGTACAATTTGTTGCAGCTTTTATTAAATGAGTGCATGTTTTGTCATGCCCGTATGCTAACAACTTTGATTGTGAACCTATTGTTATCTCATGTTTATTGCATCTGCTTCCTCTATAATTATTGTTTACCGTGTTTGTTCACGACAAGAAATGAATTTTTCACCTAGTTGTGATGTATAATTATCTTTCTATTGCACTCCTATTAACCAGACTTGTTTCCACTTTATCTTGTTTCAGAGTCCTTGTTCAATGCCTTTGCGACGGCTGCTTTTTTCAAGTTTGTAGTCTTCTCAATTTTTGAGATGAGATATCTCCTTGCTATATGGAAGGCAAACCGGCCAATGAATAATGGAGAGGGTTGGGAAACCATGAGGCGTGAGCTTTCAGTTCTATATAGCCGTTTCTGTAAGTATTGACTTTTCTTTTCCTTTTCTTTTTTCACATGTTTTATGCTTCGTCACCTAGTGTTTGAAGTTATGTCTATGATAATTTAAGTGATGAATGAACACTTGGTACATTTATTACCTGATAATTTGATTACTATTTTTTTCGTGGGTATTCCAATCATTTTGTTCTAGTTGTTGGTATGTAGTTACAAGTCTCTGCTTATTTCTTAGCATTGCAATTGTGACATGGAACTACAACAATTTATGGATGAAATTATCTGACAAATAATTGTTTTGGCAGACGGGATTCTTTTGGGGGGCATTCTGTTGATGTACGAGTTTCATAATTTCCTGAGACCTATTCTTCTCCTCATGTACTCCTTTTGGATACCTCAAATTGTGACCAATGTCATTCGAGATTCGAGAAAACCTTTGCATCCGCATTATGTCTAGGCATAACTGTTACTCGGTTAGCAATTCCATTGTACATATTTGGTTGCCCAAACAACTTCATGCGCATTGAGCCTGATCAGAGTTGGTGTACTTGTTTGGTTGTATTTATTGGACTTCAAGCGTCAGTTCTTCTTCTTCAACACCATCTTGGGTCTCGGTGGTTCATTCCTCGTCAGGTTGGATGCAACTCTGATCTTCACTTTTTGTCCATTTGGGAGTAACTGATGGCACTTAACGTCCCTCTGGTTGCTGCACGAGAAACTGGATTTGTCCTTTGGTTGAAACAAAGTTTGAATATATCCATTTTAACGTGTTTCGATCCCTAAATTTCCTTGTTTGCTTTCACTGATATTATATCTTATGATGTACTGCAGATTTTACCTGAGAAATACAGCTACTACAGAAGGTTTGATCAGGATACAAGTCATGGCACAGACTGTGTCATTTGCATGACCGCCATCGATCTTTCACAACGTTCAAATGACTGCATGGTAAAGTTATGAGATATTCTTTTTATTTTTTATTTTTTATTTTTCAATGGTCGCAATTAAATTGCTATTCTGATTTGCTGATTCCCTTACAGGTAACACCTTGCGATCATTTCTTCCATTCGGGTTGTTTACAAAGGTGGATGGATATAAAGATGGAGTGCCCGACTTGCCGGCGGCCGTTACCAGCGGCCTGATCCTCTTTCTATGTCCATAGTACAGGACCAACTGACATGCCCGACTCACTAATTTTGGTAAAACGCCGGATGGCACGCAAGCACTATAGTAAACCATATATGCTACTGCGCCAATAATTCTTTTTTTGGGAACTAGTTAAGGGGGGGTTTTGTAGGAATACCAATCATTGATTTAAAGTGTGATTTTATACACAACTTGTATAATAAATTTTGTAAATAACTCCTACACAATTTCCCAATCAAAACCTGTCTTTTTTGCTCTATTTTAATGCCGTTTATCTTTTAACCGAATTGAGTTTAAAGCTTTTTTTTTTTTTTTTTTTTTCAAGAGTGAATACTATTTGCTTTTCTGGTCCTTGAAAATGTGACTATCGCCAGTCTGTTTTTCGAAACTTGATGATCTGATACCATCTTCAGTTATGTGTATTTGTGTTTTTTTTTTTTTTTTTTTTTTTTTTTTTTTTTTTTTTAGGGAAATCAGAGTTTTGTATGTCTGTTTCAAGTTGGCTGTAGAATTCGTATTCAGTCGAGTAAACCTTCAGATAAAGGGTGATATACAACATATTCGACATTCGGAGATGCTGCGGTAGTTCTGTACTCCATTGTAGTTGAGATTATTATTATTTTTATTTTATTTTTATTTTTTGGCTGTAATTTGTGATGTGTAAATTTAGAACAGTATTCTACAATATAAGTATAAGACTTTAGAATCACATTTTTCTCAACACATCTTCGCTTTGTATCCTTTCGATTTTACTCTTTGATTTCTTCCAAAACTGTGGAAAAAGGAAGAAAAGCTAGAACAAGATACTGGAAACTAGTGCTGAAACTGTTGAGAAAAATGTGATCTTCTATAAAAATGAACGTTTAAAATTTGCAATACACATAAGTACTCCAACTAACAACTAATATATTTGACCGTTGAAGAATCAATCAACTACTCAAATAAATTACATTATTTATCGATAATTCAAAATATGATATTCTACAGTAGAATTCTCTTTGAAATTGTTTTCAGATGATGCTTTGTACCGAGAACAAGAGAGTCTGTACGGAAAAACCTAGCATGTTGGTCAGAGATGGAACTCATGATTTTCACCTTGAATAGATGCATGAAAAGAGTGATAAGCTTAAAACCCATGCTGGATATTATCACTGTCCATGGATGAAAATATCGAAATGAATGGAGTTGTCGAGATTTTAATTTATAGATAATATCAACGGAAATATCGATATCAACGGATATCTCAGGAAAAATAGATACTCAAAGAAAAATTTATAATTTTTATCAAAACTTAACAAAATATCAAAACAATCAATATTATTTAATTTGAACTAATTTTATAACAAAAATAATATATTTTTAATCAAATATGAGAGTTATATTGAATGATATAATAGTAAAATTTAATGATTAAGCATTAATTGTAATTTCAATATGATATTAACGTATTCATTAATAATTACAAATAGCATACTACAATATAATTAGGTACATAAAAAATAAATGTCGAATATAAAAGAGTAGATATAAATTTCTAATGTGCTTAATCCGAAAAGAGTTTTTATCGGGTTAGAGAGCATTGGGAAGGTGCTGATCCTGGTATAATATAAATAATATATTTGTCAAGACATTACTTTTGAATGATTTTGAAGGTAATTGTTACTATCACACATATATGTTTCTTCGTCTTTACCAACTATTAACCTATAAATTTGATATTGTTGATTTGTTCAATTTGATGAGTAATCTTGATAGGTATGCAGTGACATTTCAATATCAATTTATGATGGAGGATATACCAATATATCAAAAAAACCGTATGGATTTTATATTTATAAACTAGACACAATTTGAGAACTATAAGGAGAATTATAACTGTATAAACTTTACTTAATTCTTAAGCTCATCAAATCAATGCTCAAGGCGAATTCTCATCAGTTTGACTCACTTGAGTCATACTCTTATATGTTACAATCATCCAATACCCTCACCTACTATCTTTAATCATGATCTTCATCTTATATTGCATATTGTCGCATTTTATTTATATTAAAAAAATAAAAATTAAAAAAGGAGAGAGATTTGTGACAAAATTGAAATTTAAAAAAAATTCCTAAGTTTTTGAATATTTTGTGAAAATATTTAAAAATATCTTAGATATTCACAAATATTAATAGATATTAGAATATTTTTAAATATTGTGGATATTTAATAAATACTTTTAAAAAATATTTTTTTTATTATTTATGTCGAGATTTTGAAACATAAATAATATCTAGAAAAATTATCTATGTCAATCACGGAAATATTAATGTTACGGATATTTTCATCCTTGTCACTATCATTGTACTTGCTTCAGGAGGACAACACGACAGTAATTAGGCGGGGCAAGGTGACTTAGAATAGCAGGAAAGCTCCCCCCGGGAGACGAGAGGAATCATCCTCAATGAACAGGACTCACACCTTTGCTGTAATTGTGAATACTGACATGTGATTATACCTGCACTACTTTCTCTTTTTTTTTTTTTTTTTTTTTCTTTCCCCCTTTCTTTATTTTGACAGAATACTAATCTAGTTCTAATTGTTAATTTACCCAATTTTGGTCTAGTTTCTTTTTTTTTAAACTATAAATTTTCGATTAAAATGGCAATTCATTTGGGCACAAGACTCATAACATACCCTGCTACGAACGTGCGTGATAATATTATTGACACAGACTTACAAGGATATTCTTAATTCCATGTAACCCTGTAGTCATTTGAGGGGAAGGATCATTTTATTTTATTTTTTTAAAATTTGTCTTCTGCTGAAGAAAAAGTTTGGGAAGGAAGCCACGAGCGTCTGTATACTTTCCTTGAGCGTTATTGAAGGAACTTGCCCTTGAATGAATTCTACTTTTTGAAGAAGAACGTGTTATCTTAATCCACTGAATATGTTAAAAAAAAAGAATCATTTTATTTATACACTCATTTTTCTTTGTTTGATGCTAATTATCATATTACACGGAATTTCAAGCAAAATCAACACACAAAATATTCATCCAACAAACATTTATACTTGAAAGACTTTATACACAACAAAGATCATCACGAAATCACATCACAAACACCCCACTTAATTATGCTTTAAATTATCCCAAAAAGAAAAAAAAAAAATCCCCTCTAAACCTTTATTTTTCACTTTTCCAAATTATTGAACACAAACCCGACATACACATAGTCCTCCAAATATCACGTATGCATCGGCGCAAGGGAAGGCGGACTAGGCAGAGGCACCGCCGTGGCAGCCGGCGGCACCGCACCGCCACCTCCTTGCTCGACGCAGTCGACGCACTCGACGCAGTGGACGGGGTGGGCGAGGGCGGCCTTGCACTCGCTCTGGGACCTCTGGAGGCGGCGGTCGGGGAGGCAGTTGCGGCGGTCGTCGAAGTTGACACCCTTCTTGGACGTGAGGTTGGTGCAAACGCCGCCTTCCTCGCAGAAGAAGTTGTAAGAGACGGTGAAGTTGGAGAGGTGGGGAAGCATGCAGACGCCGTTGGGGAGATCTCCGGACATTATGTTGTGGGCGAGGTTGAGCTGCTCGAGGTGGTAGAGCCCCGCCATGCTGTAAGGAATGGGGCCGGCGAGTTTGTTGAAACTGACATCGAACACCCTGAGCTTGTAGAGAAAACCGACCTCCTCCGGCAAACAGCCTGATAAGTTGGTGTTGATAAGGAGGAGTTCTTCTAGAGTGCTCGCGAAGTTGACGATGCTCTTAGGGAGACACCCGCCGTAGTTGTTGTTTGCCAACACCAGGACTGTTGCAGCCGAACCTAATAAAAGCACAGGAAGTAGAATCACAAATTTTTCTTTTTTTCTTCGGAAACGGTACTAAACCATATATCTATTTATATATATATATATATATATATATATATCTTTCTATTTTTTTTTAATTATATCTATTTACCCACGATATATCTATCTTTATGGAAAAATAGCTTTTTTTTTTTTTAAAGAAGTTTTTCATTAAATGATAGAAGTTTTGTTCAATTAAAAATATGTCTGTTTTTTTTTTTTTTTTTTTTTAAATCAATCAGTCAATCTAATCAATATATGTATTTTTCAATGCTGTTGGGCAAGTAACGGTTATTTTGTTAAATAAAAAAATTTTATTAATTTGTTTAAATAAGTTGTTATTAATTAATTATTTACCTAATTTTTCTTATGTACCAAACGGGTAAGCTTGAATCTCGATATTTGTATTCATTTCTGTGCTATTTTGATCTTTATTGATGGATCCAGTCTTTTATTCGGGTCAAGTTCTTTTGTATTTGGGGCCATTTATGTCTTATGTATTTTGTTTATAGTGAAATGAAATTTCCCTTTCCAAAAAAAAAAAAAAAAGTTTTCAAACATTAAAGAGTAAATAATTAACAAATATTTTATATATTTAATAAATATCTTACTTAGTTAAAATATTTTTAAACTTGCGATTTACTTGTTTAAGTTTAAAAAATATATTTTTTTAAACTTAAAAAATGGTTTTTCCGTATGTGATATTTTAAAATTCAAACAAAAACTAATTGAAACTACAAATTTTCCTGTTGTTTGATATAAACTTCTATCAAAAGCAAATAACAATGATTTTAATGGGATTTTTGTTTAACTTGCCGACAAATTAATGAGCTATATTTAGTATTTATAGAATAAGTACATATTATGAAGAAATTGTTCGTTATTAAAATTCTTGTTATATTTAGTATTTATAGAATAAGCACATAGTATGAAGAAAATGTTCGTTATCAAAATTAGAAACAAGAATTCTTATCAAAATTTGGAAGGAGATAAATTCTTATCAAAATTAGAAACAAGAATTAGAAAGGTATAGAGCAAAAGAAAAAAAAAAAAGTGAAATTAGAGATTAAAAAAAAAAAGTGATCTTACTGAATGCATAAATTAAAGGATTAAGTAAAAATGACCTTTTCTTAAACGCATATTGTAAGTAATTATCTCCCGTTAAATTAAAATTTTTCTTTTTTAAATTAAGGAAAAGGGGATTCAAACTTTTCATCTTTTAGTGAAGTCAATGTGAAATTATTGTTAGAACAATATAAAAAATTTTAAAAAAATTATGTCTCAAATCTTCTGAATTTCAGAAAGTCAAATAATATATTATGATTGACTATTTGATGATCCATCACTAGTTGCTCAATATCAATAAATTATTAATAAATATCAATTAATGGTATATCATTGGCAAATTAGTAATTGATAAATCATCGGTATACTAATTATCAACAATTGTAAAACTCAACAAAAAATCTGTCTTTACAAAAATTCAGTCATTTCTAAAAAGAGGTAACGGAAATTGACTGTCTTACCTAATTTCTTATTAAATATAAGTCCAAATTAATGATTTCTAAAACAAATGATTAATCAATAACCAAAAGTCAATCAACCATTTAGGGAAGTAAATTTTTCTTTGAAAAAAAAAAAGACATTTAGACGTTAACAAAATCAGGTACGTTTGCTATTTGTCTTAATTTGAAAATAAAATTTTAAGCGGGGCAATTTAGGGGCAAAAAGGCTAAATATACAAGAAAATAATAATTTTTTATTTTTATTTTTTAGTATAGCCATATAGTTTGATTTAAAAAAAAAAAAAAAAAAAAGTATAGCCTTATAGTTGATTCATACGTGCCTGATATAGACGAAGGAATGCTAAACTTGGTGAAGCGGTTGTCGTTAAGGAAAACTGCATCAAGCTTTTTGGCGAAGAGCTGAGGGGGGACAGGGCCTTCGAAATTGTTGTACCGGAGATCGAGGTAGTTTAACGTCGGCAGGGAGAGGACGACGGCGGGGAAAGGCCCGACAAAGCGGTTGTTGCTGAGGTCTAGCTCGTAAAGAAGCGAAAGGTTGGAGAGAGTCGACGGGACAAGGCCGCAGAAGCGGTTGCTGTTGAGGTGGATGAGAGCGAGGTCCGTAAGGAGGCCTAATTCGTCGGGGAGGGGCCCGGCAATGTCCCCGTGGTTGAGGTCGATGCCGGCGACTACTCGGGTCTTGTTGTCCTTTAGAGACAGCGCGCAGTAGACACCGGTGTAGTTGCACACCGAGGGGCCGATCCAGTTGGTGGTGAAGTTGTTTGGATCGGATTGGATTGCTCTCTTCCATGCTTGCAGGGCAATGAAGGCTTGGTGCAGCCTCGGGTTTGAGCCCCCGGGGCGGTGAGAGGAGGCGTGGTGGCGGTGGCTGTTGTTGTTGTTGTTATGGCTGTGTTTGGCAGCCAGGTTGTTGAAGTGAATTAGTAGCAGAAGGATCAAGGCATGGCTGGTTATGGAAGCTAATGAAAAGGAATTAGCCATTGTTACTACTAAGTTTTTTTTTTTTGGGTGTGTTTTTCTTAGTATATGTAAGGTGAGATCTCTGTTTCTGTCTGTTCCATTGAGATGTTTCAGTCTTGTGTTTAATCATGTTGTGAACGTCCGATTTTCAAGAAAATACAAACATTTTTCTTCCCTCTTGTTGTTCTTCTACAGATGATCATGATTCCCTAGAAGAAAATGTTACAACGACATGTTATAGTGACAGTTAACCGTTGCCGAAATTGATCCAAATCCAAACAAGACATATATTCTCTTATGTGTAACTTCCAATAGTATCAAGTTTAAGGTTGAGTTTTTAATTCTAGTATTTTGCATTTTTATAAGAGCGAATTTTCAGCGGTAGAAATCAAAATGTAGTAGTAGTAGTTGTAGTTGTGCGCATGACAAGGACTTTGCTCCTTCCGTTTGAGTCTTCGCAGTTGTTAGAAATGGAGTTGGAGAAAGACGGCTTCAAGTTCAACCCCTCCAAAGAACAAAATGGTTGGTTTCTTCAAAGCTAAGAGATAAACTTGGAGTTTTAGGCCCGAGGGTAATTCTTCTTCTTCTTTTATTTTATTTTATTTTATTTTTTCAGAAGTAGCTTTATATGCTTGTCAACAGTTGTAGCTTTCTATTCCTATACCAATTCATGAAGAAAATCTATGATCAGCCCTTGAAAACTTTTGTCTCTCTCTCTCTCCAATAGGAATGAGATGTTTTACTCACCGCATAAAAGAAGAAACATAGCGGGAAATGCCTGAAGTGGGTTAAAAAAAATAATGCTACAAATAGTAAAGCTGCAAAAGTCGACTTGGGCAATACCTAAAACAAGCAACAAGAAGCACTAGAAACAAAGGAGACAGAACAACGTGAAGTAACTACTCTCAAGAGCTATTCAGTTTTGTAGGTAACTGAACAAGAATTGATTTTTTTTTTTTTTTTGGCTAACAATGAATTTCATTAATTGGGAAGTATTTCTTTGGCATACACTGTGCAAAAATTGATTTGGCATATGCTGATGCAACATCTGCCGTTAATCGGGAAGTATTGATTCGATCATCAGGTTATCGATTAGAAATTCATAACCTAGGTCATTCCCATTTTGGGCAGAACAAATCTACTAATTATTTGATTTTGGAAAGTAAGAGGGATCCATGGGCTAAGAGCTCGTTCAATCCTTTCCTTTCAGTTGAGTTATAGCACCCAATACCAGATCAAACGCCACTCAATAGAAGATTTTGCAACCCATATAATTCTTGATTCGCTAACGGTTCTTATTAATGCCTTTTGCCAGAGGCTATTTCTGAAGCCTAGCTCATGAATTTTATGGTCTTCTTTCACAATGTCGTGGAAGAGTTCTGAGCTGAAAACTATAATGCCTCCATGACATAGTTTTCCTCAAGCTGCTACTTTCTCAATCAGGGCCAGCGGAACGGCAAAAGGTGTCTTTCAGCAACAATTTTCTTTTTTGATAAACTTGCATTCTTTACCGGAGCTACATTAAACAAGTTGTCCTCACTGGTCAAGCGTGTTCTAAACTTTACATCCAGTTAAAATCACATCATAATAAAAGAAACATGATAAAGAACGGTTTTGAAACAATACCCATCAAGTTCAAAGTTGATTCAGATGGTCTACATGTTCGGACGACGATAGGTCACACTGAAAATCAGGAACCTAGACAACAACGACAGAGAAACATGAAAGTCATAAGAAAAATGTGGAGGTAAGGAAATCAAAATAGAGCGGTACAAATATATACAGAGTGAACCACTTTGATGCTCAAACGCTTGTAACGAACAGAGAGTTTGTGAGCACAAATCACCGAGCCACTGACCAATTATTCTCACAGATTCGAACATTGACGGTACACTGCTCTAAAACCCAAGCACGGATAAACACACTCAAACCCAAATTCAGCTCTTGTAACTATGGTTTCTAACAAGTTCCTAATCGCTGAAATGTAAATGCTGACTGTAGTTCTTTCAAAATTATTATACTGGAGAGAAGAACCTACACCACTTCACTCTTCGTTTTCGTCATCATCGTCGTATTACATGTTAACCACCACCACCAGATCCGTACTTCTTGCCGAAAACAATGACCTGCAGCTTGTCATAACCAGCAAGAACACCAGCACCGGCAACAGCACGCAAAATGTTGGCACCAGCACCCTTGAAGAGGGATCTAGGACCCTCGTTCTTGATGATTTGTCTAAATGCATCCAAAGAGCTATTGTATTTAACAGCTTCTCCAGATGTCATCATCATTCTTCTACGCACTGTGTCAAGAGGATAAGAGGTCAAACCAGCGCCAATGGTGATTCCCCATCCCAGGAAGAAACTAGCAAGGAAGCTATCCTGAAAAGACCAAAACAAAACAGTGACCACAAGAACACTGTAATAAGCCTCATTATCCAAGCAGTCAAATTAATCATTAGACAATGTCATGAAAGTAAATTTAATTCCGATTCCACTTGAAAAGTACATCCATGTAGAACAACTTGGACGTTATTCCTAATTAATATGTTGATGACCAAGCACGCGCTAGCGAAATATGGGTCCATGCTACCAAAGCCACGCATACTAGTTGGGAATTACATGTTCCGCAATGCTCACTAATATTCAGGAGATACATTCATGCAAAATACTTTCCACTTAAACTTGCATCAAGAAGAAATATCAGGGCAAGATACATAGGTCAGGTATACGGACATAAACGACTACTATTTCAAAATAATTGACCAAGGATTAGAGCCACAGAGAGAGAGAAGTACAAGTTGAAAATATGCAACATACCTCCAATCCTCTAACCAGAACCACAGGCTTCAGAGAATCATACAATCCAAAGTAAAGTCCACGGTACACAATGATGCCAACACACGAAATATTGAATCCGCGGTAAAGTCCAGCAATGCCATCAGTCTGGAGGGTCTTTCTATAAACATCAATCAAACCATTGAATTGCCTCTCTCCACCCTTTTTAGCTGCTTTGGCATCATTTGCTAACCGTGTTCGGGCATAGTCCAGAGAGTAAACAAATAGTAGAGACGAAGCACCAGCAGCACCTCCAGATGCCAGGTTCCCAGCAAACCACTTCCAGTAGCCATCTCTGTCTTTCTTGAAGTTAAAAAGCCTCTTGAAGTAATCCTTAAAAGCAAAGTTCAAAGCCTGTGGTTCATATTCAACGGACAACGATTGAAGAGTGTAAGAGGACTAACAATGTGGCAACCGGCTTCAATAACAGCATTATGTACAAAAAAAAAAAAAAAAAAAAAAAAAAAAAAAGAAAAAAAAAAAAAAAAAAAGCGCAAAATAACAATGAATTATAAGGTTAATTTAAATCAAGCAATAACAATTGTACCAAGTGCGATGACCAAGAAAAGAAAGACAAGTGGAAGTAAATTGACCTGGGTGGGGAAATATCTAATAACATTAGCAGTATTTCCTCTCCACAGGGAAAGGAAACCTTCCTCCCTAATGGTTCTGGCGAAGCAGTCAATGATACCCTTGTATGGCTGAGAAAGCCGACCAGCCTTAATCATCTCATCCTGGTTCTGAATTAATAGTTTAACACGCTCAATCGGAGCAGCAGCAGTTTTGGAAACAGCAGCAGAAACTCCTCCCATAAGGAAATCCACAGCAAAACTAGTTGCACCTTTCTCAGCTGGAGCTTGAACAAAAACAGGAGACACATACGAGACATGTGCCAGGCCAGTACCCTTGCATATTGGCTGCATGGAACCCTGCACATCTACACCATA
Organism: Ficus microcarpa; assembly: GCA_025413485.1. Classification (NCBI taxonomy): domain Eukaryota; kingdom Viridiplantae; phylum Streptophyta; class Magnoliopsida; order Rosales; family Moraceae; genus Ficus; species Ficus microcarpa. Next base: position 25,687,167 of record CM046379.1, on the reverse strand, counting down.
ATTTCTAGCATACATGTTCGGGGAAAGCCTAGAAATCAGGTAAGATTGCCCATGTATTTTCTGAAATACCGATGGATGCTGCGATGCATCCGCCATTTTTTGTAAGCCAAGCCGGTGACCTGTGACCTGCACATAAAGAACATAATCTCGTTTACTTTCACGGACAGATGAATGATGGGTTACCTTCCGAAACATTAATTTATATCTATAAGAACTGAATCATTGTTCCAAAATTCTATACCCACCAAAGAAAACAAGATGTCAACTAATTAAAAACTTACAGGAGACAAATACATGTAAGCACATTTTATTCAATTACCAACTTTAAAATGTTGAATTAGTACTAATTGCAATTGTACCTTCGCAAATGAAATGAATAAACAACTAACTAACAACTCCCTCATCAATGTTTCATATATCCTAATAATATTACAAACATTAGTAATCTAGATCTAGTACGATAAAGATGAACATACACTAAAGTACGCGCGAAAACAAATGAGATTACTAATATCACAACGCTATTATTAACCAAAATTGCTCCACCAATTGTGAGGTTTCTAACGGAAATCATCAGTGCAAAAGCTCACAGATCAAATTTCCCACTTAGCAAACCAAAATTCAGCTTTCTTTCTTTTCTTCTTACTTCTTTCTTTCAAAACATTCGATCAGAGACAAAACAGATAGAAATTACCAATTCCACGCACCTCAAAAGGAAAAAGAAAACAAAAAATCGATCAACATAAAGGAAATTTCAGTTCGTAGCCAAGCAATAACAACACTTAGAACTACACTAGGACGCCGCTTAGTTATTGAGGAAATGTGCCGTAATGACTTCCTTGAGCTCCATTTTCTCGGGAACCAAACGGAAAAGGGAAATTCAACGAGATCGAGGAAGAAAGACAAACCCGAAAAGGTCTCCGAAGGAGAAAATAAGGAGGACCGAGAGAAGAGAGTGAGGGAAAAGTAGGCAAAAGCGAGCAGAGGTTTATAAATGGAAGCTGCAGTGAAATGCCTAGGGTTTGGTCGGAATGACGAATATGCCCGTGTTTGGCGCCTTGTTCAACGACTATGCCACTCCACCTCCATTGGAATGGTCTACTGACTACTCTGCTGCCAGACTGTACAAAGACTAGAAAGTAGAAGACTCTGAGTGCAAAGTGAGTTGACTGGGTAAGTATGGGCTTCTGCCTTGGTCTTTTTCGGCCCAAATTAGGCCAGCCCATGTTACCGACCATTTTCCTAAATAAAAGAAAATTTCGGTATTTTTCTAAATAAGCAATCAAAAACTATCTATTTATCTAATTTTTTTTTCTTGTTTAAAAAATTTAGACAAATGAATTCACGATGTTTAGCAGGGAAGGATGTTCATGGTCTGAGTAAACAGAACCAATAAAGTTAAAATGAATTTTTTATTTTGTTCAATTTTCTAGCAGTTTAATATTTAAGGAAAAATTCCCCAAAAATAAAATATAAGCATATTAAATCAAAATAAATGTTATTCCGGTAAATTTTTTATATGAGTTACTCATTTTAAAGAAAAATTGATAAAAAACAAAATGTGATAATTATGCTATTTCTTCACATTTTAAATTGACTAAAAATAAATAATAAATCAAAGCCTCTTCAAAATATATTATTCTCTATTTACTAATTTTTTGAAAATGTCAATTTCACCTTAATTTCATCTCATCAAAATTCTAATGGAAAAAAATTTTGTAGTTTGTAATTAACATATGGTTACAGTCTCCTAATCCCATGGAATTTTACATTATGACATTCTCACCTCATGAAATATACAACAATTTTCTCTACCCCTTTTGATCCAGTCTTGGACAGAATAACGATGTTTCAAGTTTTAAAGTTGGTGGTTGAGTTTTTCTCCCACAATGAAAATCTCGTTATTTAAGGGATGTTTAGAAATTAGAAGCAAATTTAATGAACTTTTTGATTCAAAAATTTTTTATTAGCAGCATAAGAGTCTTTTGCAAGAGTGAAGCTTATGAAGTTCCTCAAACTTTTGCTCAATTATGTCTCAAATGATGAGAGGAATTCATTATAGGAAGAAACCTTAACCTCAAAGCATTGTCTAAAATTTAGACAAAAATGGTCAAAATAGGTATTTTATTTTACTTATCGTCGTCGTCGTCGTTGTCATTGTTGACATAGTCATGCTCTGAAGTTCATGGGGGTATCACTCAAATAAGCATCAAGTGTAATCTCAAAAATAACGTAGTTCTCTTCTATCCAAATTTTGGACGGAATTAGACAAAAGAGGTAAACTTAATATTTCTATTGCCATTTGGACAAGACTCAAACAAAAAAAAATAATAATAATAAAACTAACTAAACAACCATAATTGGCCCTGACAGGGAATTAACTAAACTTTTGAACACAAAAACTGATTTAAATTACTTTAAAAAAAAACTGATTAAAAAAAATCGTTTTTGAAATCTTTATAATCCCAAAAAATCTCTTGCCAATAAAAGGGGTTTTGTACTTTCAAGTATTCACCATACCCTCAAAAGTTGGTCTTTTATAAAGCTTGATCTTGTAAAGCTTTATAAGGTGTAGAAAGGGAGTAAGTAGGTTTATGAATATGTTCAACACAATCCATGATCACAATTCATATTGGAATCTCTCATAAGGTCATATGTTCATAGGCAATTAGTACTCGCTACTGCCGCGGCCGATTTGCTTGAGAAGAAGTGTCTGCAGCAAACCATGAACCGTAAAGGAAACAGTTATAGCAGAAGTGCGAAGAATTCTTGCACCAAAGCCCTTGTAGAGCGATTTAGCACCTTCATTCTTGATGATATGGTTAAATGCATCCCATGAATTCTTGTCCTTGATGGCTTCTCCTGAGGTCATCTTCATCCTTCTCCGCACCGTGTCGAAAGGGTAACAAGCCAATGTTGAACCAAGAATGACCCCATATTTCACTATCACCCTAGCTAAAAAATTTTTCCTGTTTCAACGATATCGTTAAATATAAGAGATGCCCATGACTCCCTAAGTGTAGGGATGGCTGTCCCCTGCTAAACCCTTACATATCACGAGGGAGAGAACAAATATATATACGCAAATTGAAAACAAGGAGGAGGGAGAATATTTTTCTAATCTTTTTATGTTGTTTGGTATTCAGTATCACAAGTGTAATTAGTGGAAGAAAAAAAGAAGAATTATTCATGGAAGTACTATTTTCCCTTCTTCTTTTTTTGTTTTGTTTTGTTTTGTTTTTTTGTTTTGTTTTTTTTTAAGGATTTTATTGTCGTATGAGGATAATTTGATTAGTTTTCTAATTTCGCTTTTATTTCAAACTTATTCCCTCACTTTTCTCTCCATTAACTAAAAAAGTGCAAGCCATAATTTCATCTCTCCTACTTCCTAATCCTTCAAAAAATCCCTCCAACCAAACAATAATTTCTTAATTTCCACTCTTAAAATCCGTTACTCTCTTCCTTCCCTCCAATTTTCATTCCTACCAAACACGGTGTAAGAGCCGTAGTTCATTCATGTATTTATTTCGGTACTTCACAAGTCAATCACACTAAAAAACAACGTGCAAGATTCTTTATTTTGTGTGTGAAACTCAAAATTTGTCAAGCACGCACAAAAATGGTGAATGAAATTCGTGTTACTTGTATTACCTATAATTAACTAACCTGCAAGTTGCCAACGGGAAGAGACTCATAAGCTACAACGTCTAGGCCACGGTACAAAATAACTCCGACGCAAGAGACATTGAATCCACGGTACAGCCCGGCAATGCCATCAGTCTTGAGGGTCTTCTTGTAAACATCGATCAGACCTTTAAACTGTCTCTCACCATGGCAGTTTGAAGAAGTAAAAAGAGCAGCAGCAGCAGCAGCCTTGGCATCATTAGCCAAACGTGTGTAGGCGTAGTCCAACGAGTAAACAAAGAAAAGAGATGAAAGACCAACAACAGTTTCTGATGTCATTTTCCTAGCAAACCAGTTCCAGTAGTGGTCGTAACCATCGTCTTTGTTCACTGTGAAGTTGAAAAGCCTCTTGAAGTTCTCCTTAGAGTACTGGTGATCCAAACCCTGCCATATACAAACATTAAGAATTAACAATAGAAAAATGATACACATCGATTATAATGACACATTGCAAAATCAAAATATTAAATAATTATGAATTAAAAAATTGAAAGAAAACAGTCATCTCAATTTTACAGAGCTTATAGATTATTACGCGCTCATGATAAAATTTTGTCATGATGAATGTCAATGTACAAATGGAATAACAACAAATTGATAAATTGGTTAATTAGCATTCAACAATGCTTGAAATTGTAATTAGGGCATGCTTTTTTTTTTTTTAACTCCACCAAATTAGGCACTGTATATTTGTCATGTTTTTGTCTAGATAGTTTAGCATTTTTTCATATATACACAAACGAAATCAAGTGGATTCAGATTAGTATGTATTGACCATGATGATGAAAGATCTGATGATATTAGCCGTGATTCCTCACCAGAGGGAACAGAAGCCTTAGTTCTTCGTAGTCCAGGCAAAGCAGTGAGTGATTCTCTTGTATGGCTCCGAAAGCCGACCAGTCTTCTGGCTCTGAATCAACAATTTGACACGCTCACGTGGAGCAACTGCTGTTGTTATGACCGTGCCAGCCAAATGCAAAGACAACAGACCGTTTGCGTCTTTATCTGACGGAGATTCCACGGAGATGGCCCGAAGGCTCTGATAAAAACCCGGATTGACATGATTACCAATGGAATTCAATTCTCAGTTCATCGCATAAAATTGAGCATATTAGAAGCCTAATAGGTGCAATTCACAGCCAAATTAGACATTAACATGTCTAAGATAGAATTTGGAAGGCATTTTACATGAATATATCAGGTTTATTTCTTATTCAGCATGGCCAGCCAAAACAATTAAAACAACAATGTGCAACGAAGACCATTCCAATGCCACAAATCACTGTTTCCCCCCATTTTCAAGATGGGTAAGTTTTATAGTAAACTACAGAATCACTTATCTACTTTAAATTAAAATTAAAATTAAAAATTAAAAATTAAACAAAACCCCTACTTTTAAGATCACCCCAATTATTCTACACGGTGGAAATGTTTTCTCAGGCAAATTGTCAAACACTGTTCAAACGTTATATCAAATTCCTATTTTGGGTCGCAGATCACCCCAAAAAATACAGAAAAAAAAAGATTAAAATTTGTATTTAAATTCATTATTGACCTTCATTTAGGATTATAAAAAATTAGGAACGGGTAAAAAATAATGTCGATTTTAACACGGTGCCTTACAATCTAATTAATTGTTCACTATATATAAATCCACTAATTTATATAACAATAATCACTGAAAAGAATATTTTACTTGTGTTGCAATTAGTTCGATATTTAGCTACATATTCTGGTTTTCTTTCTTTCTTTTTTTTTTTTAAGGTTTATAATCGTTAAATAAAATCTAAGAACGGATCTCGTGAGATTTGCTTATTAGAAATTATCGCTATATATTGCTTCTACTTCTAGGAGTGATGGTGATCAAAGCAATATAACTAATTCGCAGGGGAAAAAAAAAATCTTATTTTCTTTCTTGTAAAGCAATTTTCTCATCAACCAAACAAACAACATAGAAATCAAATATACAAAAATGGGTAATTTTCATATCTGAAGAAGTAGTACTAGCTAGAGCAACATGATAAACTTGTGCCATTAGAGACGAACCTGCTCTAAATTGAATTTGTGACGAGCTAGGTAGTTTGGAAACGAAGCAGACAAGGCAAGACTAATTCTGATTAGCTTTAGTATGTAAAAATGGAGGCTTTGTTGAGCATTGTTGAGGTAGGTTCAAGTGACGAATTTGCCCTTTTCTGAATTTGGTTTAACAATTATGCCCTTTTAAAAATGCCCTTTTTTTTTTTTTTTTTTTTTTTTTTTTTTTTTTTTCAGATGGAAAGGTGCTCCGTTTTAATTTTCCCACTCCCTTTTATTTTTATTTTTTGACACATATCTGCTTTCTATTTTTGTTAATCATTTTTCTAAAGAAATCATATCTGTCGGGCTAATATCCCAACAACGCGCAAGCCATGTATTATTATTTCATCGTAATTAAGTTCTCACCCTTTAAATAATATATTTTTTATTCCATTTTTAAAATAGAAATGGTCCATACATGTTCGATATCTCCTAACATAAGGAATTCAAATAAAATTGTTTGTCCAATATCCCTTTGAAAGAGAAATTAGGTGAAGTGAATAGTTTTAATCTGCTCTTTAAAAAAATATATCAATTTTAAAAAAAGAAAAATGACGTATAGACGTTTAAAAGGTTGTTGCATTGTTAAATTAGATCCGTAATGCCAAGCTCCCAAACCCCTCTCCCTCTCCCTCTCCCTATGATTGTGTTGGTTCTTTCGCACTGGTCCACAGTAGTAGGATCTCCCTATATCGGGGCTAAATCTAATTGTGGCGGTTGTCACAACCCGAAAATAGGGGTAGTGATGTGGAGGGGTTAAATTAAAAGTAAATGCTTAATTAAAATCATTAAATAAGTGATAATCATAATGTTCCAATATTTGTCCACAATTTTAAATGAAGTTCCCATTCTTATGTTTTTTAAAAAATATATTAGAGTTGGGCTAGATAATGAATTGTCTTTAAGTCTACCAATTTTATATTAATGAAAAACCGTCAAATTGCATTTTAATCAAAATAGCGGGCATTTCAAAATATTAAGTTTTCATATGAAAACAGGTTTGAAAATCCAATATCTGGTATCATCACACAAACAAATAAAACAGGAAATAAAACACAGACATCCAAAGCCAGTCCAAAGTGAGACAATTTAAGCTTACATGTGTTGAGGGAAATAAAGACTGGAAAGAAAACTACAGATAGATTACCACTGAACTACAATGGCCTTAACGTCACACCATCCACTCGGTGCTACTCCTAGTGCCTCCTGGGGGGGGGGGGAGTGAAAACAATAAAGTGTAAGCTACTAGCCCGATAGGATATAGTTGATTTATTTTAAAATATTAAAGTCAAAACGGATCGGTTGGTATAAAATAGAGCAAATATGGCTAATAAATAAATGCAGAAATAAATTCATAGAATATAGATATACTCACTGATCTATAGCTGAAAATAAACATCACTGTAGTGGGACACCATTGAAAACGGATTGGCTGGGATAAAATAGAACAAATGTGGCTAATAAATAAATGCAGAAATAAAATTCACAGAATATAGATATACTCACTGATCGATAGCCGAAAACAAACATCACCGTAGTGGGACACCATTGAAGTGGACCGATCGGTTAAATGTAACATCTCGATACTTAACAGGATCCTAAAGTTTATAAATAGCATCTGCCGGTATCTAATCGGATAGAGTTTGAAATTTTCAGTTAACTCACTTGGATGATGCATGCCACAAGTCTTAAAGAACCTTACTTAAGTCTCTCAAAATAATGTATCTACATATATATACTTTTGACCCAAAACATTTGGTACATATGTATACTCTCCATTTAAAAACATTTTACAAATCATTTGAATTTCAAAATGATTTTAAAATCAAGAATTCATTGCAACATTTATAAAAGCAGGTTGGGGTATCCTACATCATCGGCAAAATAAATCTACTGATAACTTCACAATTACTGGGGCTTCTCGCTCCGATCACCAAAACTTTAAATCAAACCACACAGATATCTTAAGTATCTGATATAACCCCAAAACTCAATTATACTAAATATCTAGCTTAATTAGTGTGCTTTAAAATAATACCGTATTAAAATATTAATACTTCTCTATTTATGTGCAAACTATGAAAATTCATATTATGGTTTCAAACATCGTTATTTGAGTTTAAAACATCGATTTATAGCAAATTAGACTAAAACCGAGGCCCTACAGGTTCTCTGCCTCTATCCGGTTGACTGAACAGGAGATAGTGTCCTCTCTTGTTTAGAGGCCGTCCGATTGATCTGATGGGGTGTCCGATTGATCAGACCGTCACGAAATAGGGGGTTCTCAGCTCGAGCCCGACTTGCAAACAGTTCCAAAATCCAATCCAATAGTTCCAAATATCTCAAAAAATAAAACAAACAATTCCCAGAGCCTATTCAACTAGAATCAAACTCAAAATTCTCAAAAAAAAAAAAAAAAAAGTCACCAAAATCCACTTTGAAAATCCAATTTCCAAAACTAACTGAAATTTGAAATTACAACTTCCAAATTCAGGTTTCCACATTTCAAAATGAATTCAAATCGAGCTAGGGAGAATTACTAACCTTTGGGGATCAAACCTGGTGTCTTAGCAACTTTTTTTTTTTTTTTAAACAGATTTAGAGAGAGAGAAAGGGAGGGGTTTGATGAGGGTGTAGGGAGAGGGAGAAGACAGAGGGAGTTTGGGTGAGCTGAAAAATGAGGTTATGGTTCGAGTTTTATACGAGAGAAACCCTCTAGGAAAGGTTTCATTGCCAGACTGTTTGAAGGTCGGGTTACACCTTTCAAGAAATGGCTACTACAAGTATGGCAGTTTGCAGAATTAAGGGTTTGGTTGATCGGTTAGGAGCATTTTTTGAAAAAAAAAATGTAATTTTGAAAAATTGTAGGGGTAAAAATCTAATTTCTCAAAAATACCTTTAAAACTTCAAAAACATTATTTAAATACAGTTTGATTATTTTAAAACACATTTTAGCACACTAATTAATCTAGTTTAATATAATTAATCACAATTAATTCTAACAGGCATTACAACGGAACAATTGCATCAATGACCTCTAAATGAAACGGCACTACAAATATAACCCTATTTTAAAATTTATTTTCTTTTTTATTTTTTTATTCAATTATTAAGTAAAATGACTAAAAAAGTCCCACCATTTCAAAAAAAGACCCTTGCTCCCAGCCATGAAACTGAAAAGTCTTCTGATATAATTCCCCCCCAAAACTCTACCACGAAAAAAAAAAAAAAAAGCCCTCCCACTCTGTTCGGACACTGTTCATCCCTAACCTTCACCCCCCCTCCCGCCAAAATATCTACAGCCAAACCAAAAAAAAAAAAAAAAAATTAAAGCACACTCCCTTCCACTCTGCTCTCCCTCCCTGTCCGTTCCTAACCTTCCCCCAAAACTCTACCACAAAAAAAAAAAGCCCTCCCACTCTGCTTAAGGCCCTGTTCCTCCCTGACCTTCACCCCCTCTCCCGCCAAAATATCTACAGCCAAACCCAAAAAAAAAAAAAAAATTTGAAGCACACTCCCTTTCACTCTGCTCTCCCTCCCTGTCCATCCCTAACCTCCCCCCCTCCCCCCATTTCTACCAGCCAAACCAAATAAAAAAAAAAAAAAAAACAAACAAACTGAAGCACACTCCCTCCCACTTTACTCTCCCTCCCTGTCCGTCCGTCCCTAACCTTCCCCCCCCCCCCCAAATATCTACCAGCCAAACCAAAAAAACAAAAAAAAAAAAAAAAAAAACAAAAACAAACTAAAGCACTCTCCCACTCTGCTTTCCTGTCCGTCCTTGAACCCAACCACCCCAACCCCAACCCTAACCCAATGATCTTCCCCCCCAAATATCTACCAGCCCAAAAAAAAAAAAAAACTCAAGCTCCCCTCCCCGTCCGGTCCCTAACCCCAACCACCCCAACCCCATTGATCCCCCACCAAAAAATCTAGCAGCAAAAAAAAAAAAAAAAAAACTCAATCACTTTATTTCTCTTGAAGACCTCTATCTGTCTGATCGTGCTTCCAACAGTCATCTTACCAACCTAACTGACCACGACGACGACAATAGTCGCATTGTCTTAGGCGACTCGATCACTCCCCGTAAGTTTCTCTACTACCTTGCAAAACCTCTTTGGTTGGGTACAAGAGAACTTTTGTTTTGTTTTTGTTTTTGTTTTTTTAATTAAAAAAACCAACTGAAAATTATTATATATATTTTGTGTGTTCCATATTAGAACAATGTGTATATTTCAAATATGTCATCCTTTGTCAGAATGCCGTTATTAAAATGATATTGTTGTTTTTATGCAAATTGTCGTTTTGAGAACTTTATACTTAAATTGTCGTTATTGTTGAAAAAGGTCCCACAAGTAATCATACTTAAAGTTATAATTTAAATCCAGACAGTGACAAAAGCTTTAAAAAAATGTGGTAGAAATAAAAATGAATAATCCCATTAATCATCAATTATTGAACGAATAGAACTAATGACTACGAATCTAAAAGAACTGTTTGCCTTTGATCAAAATAAAAATGAACTGGAGCTCGTAAGAATAAAAAAATGTCACCAAGAATTAGGACAATAGATTAAATACATAGATAAATATATGTATAGATATAGATGTGTATGCATGTGACAGTTGTGGTATGTGACATACTTAAAGTTATAATTCAAATCCAGACAATGACAAAGCTTTAAAAAAAAATGTGGTAGAAAAAGACTAAACATTGCTTCAATGAGCTGATTAATAATAGGGTTATATAAAGCATGCCTTTGAAACACGGATTTTAGAAGTAATTTTCAAATTAAAATTGATTGATTTTTTTTAAGTTTAAGAAAATATTGTCGTTTGCAACTAATATTTATGGTTCATATGTATAAGTTGGTATCAAACACAACTAACATTGTCGTTTTATTATTTTATTCTATTAATTCTCATAAGTACTGAAGAATATGAATCATTGTGAATGCTTATGAAGAGTGATCCTAAGATCATGTGCTGGATGATTGACTATGATTTTTTTTTTAAAATTGATTCTCTATGATTTTTAGATCTGCCTAATAAGGTAAGAATTCAATTTTCAACGGAAACCTTTGTTATCAAGAAAAGGGAAAAAAAAAAAAAGGATCGCTTTTATTGTCAATTTTTTGACGATGACCAAAAAAAAAAAAAAAAAAGAAGAAGATCAAGGAACATCTAGTGTTATTTTAAAAGATTAGTTAGTAAAAGCTGGTTTTCAGTACGTAGAAAAAGGTCCCACAAATAATCATACTTAAACTTATAATTCAAATCCAGAGAAATAATTCTCTGGATTTGAATTATAAGATATGTACTAAGATATGCATTTATATTTATTTAGTTTGAAATAATTCTCAAACTTTCTTTGTCGATGAGGTTAATTAATTTATCTTCAAGGTGCAAACTCAAGGAAACGTACGAGTTCCTTACCTTCTCCGAATTTGGTCGGGATCATTTCTAGCTATGGCACGGGGCCGTAGTTCACTAGCATCCTCTCCTCGCCCTACCCAAAAACGGAGATATTTAGAACCATCAGAGACGGAGTTGGAAAATGACTCCGAAACAGTAAGCAAGACTCCGTCACGACCAAATGACAACATGTCACCACAATCACTAGCCTTGATAACACCGGTTAGTGCTTTTTATTTTCTTTTATTTATTAGATTTTTGTAATTAAAGTTAACAAAAAGAAATGTTTTGTCTATTTTGTTGATTTAACAAATAAGCAATCTAATTCATTTGTAGGTTTTGGACGCCCCACCACCTACATTTCATTTGAAATCAGATCAGATGAATTTCAAGTGCAAAACAACAACAAAATGTTTGTTGTCCAATGCGGTTGAAGTTGTGACGAAGGCGTTAAAAGACTACCCACGTGGTATGGAGTGGTTCATGAGCTCCCAGTTTGGCCACCTATTTTCTGTTCCAAAACACCTTGACATTTGTTTAGCACCATTGTGGATGCTACAATGTCGTGCGGTTGAAACAAAAAAGAATTTTGAAATGTGGTTCGTTGTGAATGGAATTCCCATAAGATATTCTCTTATGAAGCATGCTCTAATAAGTAAAAAATTACATAGAATTTCAAGACAAACAAAATAAGATTCATATTAAAAAAAATTTTTTCTACACACATTTCAAGTTTTTATATTTTTTAATTCTAATAATTCAAATATCTTGATAAACGCACAATCAATTCAAACATAAATTCTACAATCAAAACCTTAACACCAAACGCATGCTTAATATTTGCTTTTGTCTATTTGTTATTTATTTATTTTTTATTTTTTGGGTTCTTAAAGTCATTGGAGAAAATGTTGATAAACATTGCAGTGGCTCTGTTTCGAATGAAGACTCCAACGCACCACGCGTAAATACGTTACTTTTCGTGCCAATCAACATAGAGAGAGCATATAAAAAAGTACTAGAAAAAAGCCGAATCGATTAACTTTTTGGAATAAAACTATTGCTTTTGTCCGTTCAATTCTTCTTTTTGGTTTTTTAAAGTTATTGTATGCCAGGAGAAGAAGAAAATGTTGCCTCAATTGCTCTGCTTATCCTGCGGATTATAAAGATATAGGTAGCTAGAGATTTAAAAATAGAAACTTCCCTAAAGAGAAAAAAATCTCACTAAGAAGCATTAGGGAAGCCTTGGAAAAGATGAGCACCCCTCATAAAGAGGAGGCAAGGTGGCAACACGAGCGAAAGAGAAAGACAGAGTTCGACTCGAAAAAAAGACAAGTTGAAGATGGCTGTGTTATACTTTTTATGTTCAGTCTTGATCACTCATGAAAAGGATGACACACAGATTGCGGATGGACTTGTTCAAATTGTTGATGATTTAGATCAGTGTTGTACCTACCCGTGGGGAAGACGTTCGTTCCATTATTTGCTCATTCATGTCCAAAAGTTGAACCTTGCCGAAAAGTCAGCAAATGCATTTGAGAAGAAAAAGACAACGTGGGCATGTCCTGGGTTTATATTACCGTTGATGGTAAGTATATTTTGTTTGAACATAAAATTTTGACATGTAATTTATTTTAGACCGTTTCTAACATAATACCTTGATTTTTCAATTGTTTAGCTTCTTCTATTCGAATGCATCCCAGCCTTAACTCCAAAGTTTGCAACGGTTCAGAAGGATGTCATAGAACCAGTGCCGAGGATTTGTCAATGGAAAACGAATTTTAAAAAGAAAAAGGCTCCAACGTTGGAAGACGTTCTACAAATGGTCGGAGATACCAAGGTTGGTGTTTCAAAGAAGTTAATTTTGTTTTCTGAATATTAAATTAGTTGTTGATTCATAGGTTACTAATTCAAAGTGCTTAATTATCAGGATATAAGAAGTATTCTTATCCCAACACCAAGGGAGCAGGAAACTGCGTACATGCAAAGCTTTGTTCCTGATGACGATGAATCCGATGCCATTATTGATCAGTGGACGATGATACTAGATAACGAACTTAGCAGCATATTTTGGGAGAACGTATGGTTTGCCGATCTGGAAGGCCGTCGAAATTTCCTTCGTTTGCATGTTTCCACTGAGGAAGTAGAATGGGAAGATCCGACCGAAGTAGAAAATATTCGACATGAGAATGTTCGATGTAAGGAGTCTAGACCTCAACATGCTAGCTCTCCAATGGGCCAATCTAGATCTATGCCTTTTCATAATCCTCTCGTTGATGAGTCCATGAGGCCACAGGTTAGCCGTCTTGTCGATGACCCTAGGGTGCTACATAAGCTTAAAGCTTTGGAGGAAAAAATAGAAAAAATGGATAGGGAGATGAAATCTCAATATTCTCAATTAGAGAAGATAGTGATTGAGCGCCTTGATAAAATGATGAACATCATCGAAAGGTTAGTTCCACAACAATCAACTTGGGTAGGAAATGAAAGTAGAGGTGGAGATAGGGTTACCAGTGAGGGTGTTAGTTTTAAGAATGGTAGAGATGTTAATGTTATGGCCAGTGGCAATGAAGATGTTGGTCTTGAGAATGATGGGGGCTTTGAGAATGATAGAGATGGAGATGTTAACATCGATAATATTGAATTGAATGTTCAAGTGAGAGACGTTAGGGATAGCGTTGATACTGAGATGAATGTTTTATACTATCATTCTCCAATTTCTTCAAATGATTGTGCAAATGAGGAGGATGTTTCTGATGTTGAGCAACCGGAGAGCCGACCCCAAAGGCGGCTGATGAAATCAAAATATAGGAGGACTCCTTATACCACACCTGGTATAAAGAAAATGAGGTATGTTAGAGGCTCGATACAATATTTCAATCCATTACGCTTTGAAGAAGAAATGAAGGACTCATTCGATCAATATTGGAAACAAAACAATGAGATCACTTCTGGTCTTGGTTATACACGCAATTGGGAATTCTTTCATCAAATATTAACTCCGAACACTTGGCTTTTCACCGAGGTAAGCCGTTTTTTTTAATTTAATTATTTAAGCTTTTTTACATTCTTTTCTTCCAAAAGAGTTTTGATCAACCTTTCAAATGATTGTAGCACATGGAAGAAGCCACTTATGGATTAAGAAGAAGACAACATAAGTACTCCGATATTGTCAATCAGAATGCTGTCGTTTTGGATGAGGTTTTTGGTCAATTGTTGGTGAATAACTCATATGACAGTGATGCCATAGATGACTACTTAAGGAAATATATTAGTGGCGAGTTCCCTAAAATGGGAAAATCTTAGAAGGGTACGAAGGCACTATACTTCCCATTTAATGTGGGAGAGAAAGAGAATTTGCAGAACAATCACCTCCCTGGAGGGAAACATTGGGTCACAGTGAAGGTGAATTTGGTCGAACTAGAGTTGGTTGTTTTTGACTGTAACATTGGATGTTACAATGAGATACAAATGAATAAATTTATGAAACCACTCCAAAAAATGATTCCCTTGATGCTTCGGGAATCTGGATTTTTCAATGATATGATCAGTCATATCAATACTCCTTGGCCATACAGGCGCCCATGTGATCATCCTCAAAATATTTCATAAGTATATTTTGAATGTCTAACTTTTTATTTGTCATCTAGAATTATAAAAACTAATGAACTTTTTTCTTCTTTTGCTACTTAAAACAAGGGGGATTGTGCTGTGTACGCAATCAAATATATTGAGTTTGATATGGAAGGCATCGAATTGAATTTGATAAATGATGATACGATTGAATTCTATCGAAAGAAGATGAAAATCGAGATTTTTCACAACGATTGGGTCCCATAGTCACTTTATACTATGTAAAGGTTTTGTTTTGTTTAAAACTTGTATTTATAAAAGTATCTAATTGTGTATATTTTCTTTAATTCTTTCTTGGGACTAAGTTAACTTGAAAGACGTACTAATTTCTAAGTAGAAGAGCTAATCTTATTATTTTCTACAGTGCTTCATTTTTCTTATTTAAAAAAATGCTTTATTGTTCGTTTTTGAAATTTAGTGAATAAAATAAAATAGGCAGTTCATCTAAAGAAAAAAAGTCAAAGAAGATAAATTTAGGAAGTAAAAATTGCATGGTAGAAGTTTGGCTACCACTTAATAATAACCAAAAATGCAGTTGAATTTAGAAAAAATCAAAAAAATACTAGTTTCTTAAGGCTAAAACAAAAAAGGCAAAGAAAACGAGGGAAAAAAAAAGTTTGGGAATTATTATGCAAAATCAAAGTGATTTAGAAGAATACCCACTAACCCAAATGGTGAAAAGGATTGAATTTCGAATTTCCTTGTGAGATATTGCCAGGTCTGAGGAAAATATTTGTTTATTTTGAAGCTTCAACTTCATACCTATTGTTTTGAGTTCTCCAGAGAGATGTGGGAAGATTTGATAACTTTAAAAAACTAATGATGACGACAAGTCTTGCGGACCGTCCAAACTGTACTAACCGATAAATACAAAATCAAAGTATTTTCTTCTCTTTTATTTTAATTTAGAATTTTCTCTTTTATTTTAATAGTCAGTTTTGTTGGAATTAATATATCATATAATGTTTAATTTTCCATGTTAAAATTTAAAAAAAAATGTTGCCTTTTTATTTTTTTGGAAATTCTTCCAACCGTCGTACAATTGGAACGGTCTTCTCGGTCAGTAAAACTAATGATGACGACAAGTCTTGTGGACCGTCTAAACTGTACTAACCGATAAATATAAAATCAAAGTATTTTCTTCTCTTTTATTTTAATTTAGAATTTTCTCTTTTATTTTAATAGTCAGTTTTGTTGAAATTAATATATCATATAATGTTTAATTTTCCATGTTAAAATTAAAAAAAAATGTTGCCTTTTTATTTTTTTGGAAATTCTTCCAACCGTCGTACAATTGGAACGGTCTTCTCGGTTAGTAAAACTAGTGATAACGACAAGTCTTGCGGACCGTCCAAACTGTACTAACCGATAAATACAAAATCAAAGTATTTTCTTCTCTTTTATTTTAATTTAGAATTTTCTCTTTTATTTTAATTGTCAGTTTTGTTGAAATTAATATATCATATAATGTTTAATTTTCCAAGTTAAAATTAAAAAAAAATATTGCCTTTTTATTTTTTTTGGAAATTCTTCCAACCGTCGTACAATTGGAATGGTCTTCTCGGTCAGTAAAACTAGTGATGATGACAAGTCTTGCGGACCGTCCAAACTGTACTAACCGATAAATACAAAATCAAAGTATTTTCTTCTCTTTTATTTTAATTTAGAATTTTCTCTTTTATTTTAATAGTCAGTTTTGTTGAAATTAATATATCATATAATGTTTAATTTTCCATGTTAAAATTAAAAAAAAAATGTTGCCTTTTTATTTTTTTGGAAATTCTTCCAACCGTCGTACAATTGGAACGGTCTTCTCGGTCAGTAAAACTAGTGATGACGACAAGTTTTGCGAACCGTCCAAACTGTACTAACCAATAAATACAAAATCAAAGTCTTTTCTTCTCTTTTATTTTAATTTAGAATTTTTTCTTTTATTTTAATAGTCAGTTTTGTTGAAATTAATATATCATATAATGTTTAATATAACTATTAGTCCTTGTTTAATTTATTAATCAAAATATCAAAGTAATCGAATTCATGTTAATTACAAATGTGATTGGTTACACATGAGAAATTGTAAACCGACCACGTTATTTTCAAGGACTAACGATTACAAAGTGTTGATTATGTTGAATCATGATTGAAGAAATAGTTTTTTCTAGTTTTCTCATTTTTAGTTTTTACATATCTCTTTGTTTGAATAGTTAATTTCATTGACATAAAAATATTCCACAATGTTTCTATGCTTCAAATAGACCTTGCGGATCGTCCCATTTTTAGACGTTTTACCTATTTTTAATATGTTAAAATAACTATTAGTCCTTGTTTAATTTATTAATCAAAATATCAAAGTAATCGGATTCATGTTAATTACAAATGTGATTGGTTACACACGAGAAATTGTAAACCGACCATGTTATTTTCAAGGACTAATGATTACAAAGTCTTGATTATGTTGAAGCATGATTGACTATACAAAATGAAAGATTTTGCATGTTTTCTTAATCTCTCTATATTTGAATAGTTTATCTCATTAACACAAAGATATTCCATAATGTTTAATTTTCCACATTAAAACAAAAAAAAAAAAAGAAAAAATGTCTATTTTTCATTCATGGACTTTATTCCGACCGCCACATGGTTGGAACGGTCTTCTCAGTTGGTAAAATCAGTAAGTACAACAAGGCCTATGGACCGTCCCAACCGTACTGATCGAAGTGATCGACTATACAAAATGAAAGCTTTTACATGTTATCTTAATTTTAATTTTTGCATATCTCTCTATTTCAATAGCTTATTTCATTAACACTAAGATATTCTACAATGTTTAAGTTTCCATATTAAAACAAAAAAGAAAAAAAAAAGAAAAGAAAAAAGGTCTATTTTTCATTTATGGATTTTATTCCGACCGCTACATGGTTGGAACGGTCTTCTCGGTTGGTAAAACCAGTGAAGACAACAAGGCATACGGACCATCCCAACCATACTGATCGAAGTGATCGACTATACAAAATGAAAGCTTTTACATGTTTTCTTAATTTTAATTTTTGCATATCTCTCCATTTCAATAGTTTATTTCATTAACACTAAGATATTCTACAATGTTTAAGTTTCCATATTAAAACAAAAAAGAAAGACAAAAAGAAAAGAAAAAAGGTCTATTTTTCATTTATGGACTTTATTCCGACCGCCACACGGTTGGTAAAATCAGTAAGTATAACAAGGCCTATAGACCGTCCCAACCGTACTGATCGAAGTGATCGACTATACAAAATGAAAGCTTTTACATGTTTTCTTAATTTTAATTTTTGCATATCTCTCCATTTCAATAGTTTATCTCATTAACACAAAGATATTCCATAATGTTTAATTTTCCACATTAAAACAAAAAAAAAAAAAAAAAGAAAAAATGTCTATTTTTCATTCATGGACTTTATTCCGACCGCCACATGGTTGGAACGGTCTTCTCGGTTGGTAAAATCAGTAAGTACAACAAGGCCTATGGACCGTCCCAACCGTACTGATCGAAGTGATCGACTATACAAAATGAAAGCTTTTACATGTTTTCTTAATTTTAATTTTTGCATATCTCTCTATTTCAATAGTTTATTTCATTAACACTAAAATATTTTACAATGCTTAAGTTTCCATATTAAAACAAAAAAGAAAAAAAAAAGAAAAGAAAAAAGGTCTATTTTTCATTTAGTGACTTTATTCCGATCGTCACACGGTTGGAACGGTCTTCTCGGTTGGTAAAACCAGTGAAGACAACAAGGCATACGAACCGTCCCAACCATACTGAGCAAAGTGATCGACTATAAAAAATGAAAGCTTTTACATGTTTTCTTAATTTTAATTTTTGCATATCTCTACATTTCAATAGTTTATTTCATTAACACTAAGATATTCTACAATGTTTAAGTTTCCATATTAAAACCAAAAAGAAAAAGAAAAAGAAAAAAAAAATGTCTATTTTTCATTCATGGACTTTATTCCGACCGCCACATGGTTGGAACAGTCTTCTCGGTTGGTAAAATCAGTAAGTACAACAAGGCCTATGGGCCGTCCCAACTGTACTGATCGAAGTGATCGACTATACAAAATGAAAGCTTTCACATGTTTTCTTAATTTTAATTTTTGCATATCTCTCCATTTCAATAGTTTATTTCATAACACTAAGATATTCTACAATGTTTAAGTTTCCATATTAAAACAAAAAAAAAAAAAAAGAAAAAATGTCTATTTTTCATTCATGGACTTTATTCCGACCAATATACGGTTGGAACGGTCTTCTTGGTTGGTAAAATCAGTAACTACAACAAGGCCTATGGACCGTCCCAACCGTACTGATCGAAGTGATCGACTATACAAAATGAAAGCTTTTACATGTTTTCTTAATTTTAATTTTTGCTTATCTCTCCATTTCAATAGTTTATTTCATTAACACTAAAATATTCTACAATGTTTAAGTTTCCATATTAAAACAAAAAAGAAAAACTGTCTATTTTCCATTTAGGGACTTTATTCCGACTATCACATGGTTGGAACGGTCTTCTCGATTGGTAAAACTAGTGAAAACAACAAGGCATACGAACCGTCCCAACCGTACTGATCGAAGTGATCGACTATACAAAATGAAAGCTTTTACATGTTTTCTTAATTTTAATTTTTGCATATCTCTCCATTTCAATAGTTTATTTCATTAACACTAAGATATTCTACAATGTTTAAGTTTCCATATTAAAACCAAAAAAGAAAAGAAAAGAAAAGAAAAAATGTCTGTTTTTCATTCATGGACTTTATTCCGACCGCCACACGGTTGGAACAGTCTTCTCGGTTGGTAAAATCAGTAAGTACAACAAGGCCTATGTGTGACGACCCGATCCACCACCTGACACCCGCGCGGGGCCGACCGCGCGGATGCGGGGTGCCGGAACCGTCACACATAACTTACTATAGTTTGGAAATTCGGAATAAATTTTTTTTTTTTTTTTAACTTTAAAAACTTCTTTTGAAACTCGATTGCTTAAACTTATCTTTCTTTTAAAACTTGAGAGTTCATTTTAAAATCTTGACTTGAAGTCCATGCACAACTTGTGCATCATACTTTGAAACATTTCATACATACATAACATACTTGACTTTTAAACATACATGAAAAACTTCATAACTTAAACATAACATAATGCGGAAAATTATGCGTAGTGGTATCCCACACCGCCCTTCACTTGCTGCATCATCTCCAAGCCCACCAAGCAAGGCTACATTATCTCTACCTGCAGTATGAAATATATCTGATGAGCTTGCGCTCAGCAAGTACAAAGGCGATCTCACAAAACATTTTCATTTAAACATCTTGAAACATACTTCATCATAAAACATATGCATGAACCATTTATGTTCATTTATGCATTTCCTTTTGACTTGTACTTATATTTCATATGGGCCCCATAGTGTACGTACCCTTAAGATATAGTGCGCCTCTAGATACAATTAGGGTTTGCAAGGTCCCTAACTGCTCTAGGAAAAACATGAGTGATTACACCCTCCCGCATCAATGAGAGGGCGAATCCATAAATTGAACATAAAAATCCTCCACCTTGGGGGAGGTTGGTACGACATTTTACTTGTGTATTTTTACCAAGTGGTTTATCATTAGTGAACACACCTTATGATGTCACAAAAATTATAACTTATAATACACATGACATATTTTAACATAACATGGCCGCTTTAAAATATGGCATCGTTAAAATATGGCAGTCTTTAAAATTCTTTAAATCATGGCCTCATTAAAACGTAATAGCTTTAAAACATAGCATCGTTAAAAGCATAGCATTTAAACATGGCATAGCATTTTCATTTTTAAACATACATTATTATTTTTCCATACCACAGGTGAGATTTGTACTTACTTTAAGTCCTATGCTCTTGACGTAACGTTCCTCGCGATATCTCAACAGGTTCCTATTCCTGTTTCAAAGGAGGTGTAAGATAAGGTTAACTTATCTTACCATAAACCATGGTATATGATGTTGGTATCCTAGCCAACATCGATGAGCAATTCTAGATGTATGTGTTGTATGTCCCCTCTAATATCTCTTGTAAACTTGATTGGTCACTTTCTTATTCTTGGGCTTATACTTTACTTTTTCTTGGTTCATAATCCATTGGGTTATTATCTCTTCAATAACCCTAGGTCTTAGCCCATTTCATTAATCTTGGTATCCTTTAGGGTTATATTGGGTAACCCTACAGTCAACTTTTGGTCAACCGAAGTCAATATGTGGTCAACTAAGGTCAACCCCATTTTGGGTCTAACGTTGGGCTTTGGGCTTAGCCCTGTAACTCGGATATAATTTCCGGTTACCGTCCGTAGTCGGTTTGTTTACCCATTTTTACCTTAAAACTCCTTTTCTTTATTGTTGGAAAACATTATATAATTATCTTCCAAAAATCCTTTAATTTACTTGTAAAAACTCTTTCTTCCTTTAATCTTGAAAATACCTGGCTAAAATCTCATTTTCTTTGCTTCTTGGTAAAAATGTGGAATTTCAAATCCGAACTCTTAAAATTACACTTTCTGCTTGAAAAATCTTATTTTCCGTTAACTTATAGAAAATTCCATTTTTCTTCAACTTGAACACTTTGGGTGAATAATCCCAAAACTCTTGTAAAAAATTCATTTTCTTAAAACGGAACTTCATAAAATTATTACGGACTGAAAATCACCATTGGAACGATTTTCGTAGTCAAAATAACGGGTTAGAACACTTTACAATTTTTTTTAACACATTTTGTAAAACTTTGGTGCTAGGATTTTCAGATTCCTTGCGCACCTCTCAGAAAACGTACCCAGTTTAAAAATCCGTTCATAATCCGAAAAACCTATCTTCACGAAAGTTGTAGCTAACGAAAAATGCTAAAACTTTTGTGTTTTGCGTAAAATCCAGTTCGGCCTAGATTAGTACCAGTTTTTGTTTGAAACTGGCTGATCCTGAAAAACGGAGTGAAAACTGGCCCCAGGGATCAGCCACGGGTTTTCATAAAAATGAAGGCCTTTGGAGCCTTATTTCAAGATTCTGTTCACGATACTTTCTAGTAAAAGTTGTTCCGAGCAACTTTCGTGTTTTAACTTTTATCCCGTTCGGCCTCTAAGGGCCTCAAAATTCCACTTTCCCGAAACTGGCCAGTTTCGACTCTGAAATGGTAGTTTCAGTTGCTTAATCCGGTTTACGTCCTACTTCGCGGATTCTATCTCAACCGATCACATCGGGAGCTTATACACAATTCAAGTAGCGTATCTAACATCCCATACATTCATTCTTGTCAAATCATCACACCCATGCAGCCCTTAAAAAAAACCGAAAACCTTAGACTTGGCTGCATGGTTGCTAGCTCTTGCATTCATTCATCAAGCATCACATTCATCCTTTTCCTAGCAACAAATCAGCCACTGCTTGGCAGATTTTGTGACCAAAACTTAGGGGACATTACCATCACATCTAGCATGCATCCTAACCATTTTTCAAGCATAAAAATCATGCAAGCAAATTATCACAAATAAACCAACCAAACCCTAACCTTATCAAGCACATACACCGAAATTAAGGGCTAGAAAAAGAGATGGACTTATGTCCTTACAAACTCATCTTGAATCATCATAAACATGCTTAAATGGAACTTAATTTCAAGCTTGGTTCAAGAAATTACCTTAACCCAAGTTAGGGTTTGAAAATCCCTTTGTTCCTCCTTGATTCCATGCTCACGGATTTGGCTCCATCAAGGCACCCGAAACCCTTCCTTTTGGTTCCTCTCCAAAACCGAACTTAACCTCATGATCTAGCCCTCAAAAATTCCAGATTTTTCATCTTCTTTTTCACTCCCCTAACCCACGGTTTTGGTGCCCAAAAATGGGTCTCCATGGCTCCAACATTTTTCCTTGATCCTCCCTAGCATAGCCGAACAACACATAAGCACAAGCCCTTAGATTTTTTTCCAGATTTCTTTCCTCTTTCTCTCCCTCTCTCCCACGGATTTTGGCTGGAAATTTTGGCAGCATTTGGCTGCTTTTCTTCAATAAAAATGTGGGTTTATGATGGGGTATTTATAGAGGAGGGAGAGTGCTTGGGTTGTCTTGCTTTTTCCTCAAAAAAGGGCTTTATCCCCTACACCATGTGGCTGCCGAATGTGAAGGAGAAATGGGAACATGTGGGCTGTTAAATCACACCTTTTTCTCCTTAATTTAAGGCTTGTTCTTGTCCTTGCTTCTCTTCCCTTAGTGCGTGCCGAACATGAGGAAGGAAAGGGGCTGTTGTTGGCTGAACTTTTTGGAGAGCCAAGGGGACATGTGTCATTCAATGGTGCAAAGGAGGAGTGGTTGGTTGCTTCTCCTTAAATTGTGGCTCTTGTCTCCCTTCTTTTTCCTTTCTTTTCCCATGAATTGTGGCTTTCTCTTCCTTGTCCTTGAGCTGCCGAATTTGAGGAAGGAAAGGGGAAGAGGTTGGTCGGTCAATGGAGGAATGGGAGTTAATGTCATGGCCCTTAATTCATGGCTTTTCTCTTGCTTTAACTCCCTGATTTTTGGCTTTCTTTCTCATGTCATTTCTTTCCTTGTGCAGCCAACCATCAAGGGGGAGGAGTGAGGGCTAGATGGGTTCTAGAGTCCTTCTAGAATTTCTTTCAAAGCCATCTAAGGCTTCTGATGTCACACACATGTGAACATCCCTTAAATCATGGGTCTTGTTGTCATTTTTCTTCTTCAAATTAATTCATTTTCCTTTCCTTGATGTCACACAGATATTTCAAATACTGTGCTCCGTATTTTCGGTCCAAAATTCTTCCGTGTAAAATTGAACCGAAAACTTTCTTTCTCCAATTTTTCGGAGACCTTTTTGCCCTTTAATTTTGATTCGGTGTGCTTGATTTCTATGGTGGTTTTTACGGCTTGTTCTTACTTTCTTGACCATAAAAAGTCTTTGCAGTCTTTCCTTATACTGCATTTCATCATTTTTCGAGGTCAACATTTTTGACCCGTCCTTGGTCAAACTTTGACTTTTTCGGTTAAGGTTGACTTTTTCGATCAAACCTTTGACTTTCTTAAAATTTCATCATTTTTTCGTCCTTTTTCTTTCCTTTCCGTTCTTTTTGACTCAAAATGCCGTTTACCAACCACGGCATTTTATTCCGAGTCCCATAGCCGGTTTAAAAGAAAATTCTAACATTGGCTAATAAAATTACGAATTTCACATGCGATTCATAATTTTTCATGAAAACACCTCATAAACATAACATGCGGACTTCTAATTTCTAACAAAAAGAGAAATCTTAAGTCCATAAAAATTCCGGGTATTACACTATGGACCGTCCCAACCGTACTGATCGAAGTGATCGACTATACAAAATGAAAGCTTTTACATGTTTTCTTAATTTTAATTTTTGCATATCTCTCCATTTCAATAGTTTATTTCATTAACACTAAGATATTTTACAATGTTTAAGTTTCCATATTAAAACAAAAAAGAAAAAGAAAAAATGTCTATTTTTCATTCATGGACTTTATTCCGACCGTCACACGGTTGGAACTGTCTTCTTGGTTGGTAAAATCAGTAGGTACAACAAGGCCTATGGACCGTCCCAACCGTACTGATCGAAGTGATTGACTATACAAAATGAAAGCTTTTACATGTTTTCTTAATTTTAATTTTTACATATCTCTCTATTTCAATAGTTTATTTCATTAACACTAAGATATTCTACAATGTTTAATTTTCCATATTAAAAAAAAAAAAAGAAAAAATGTCTATTTTTCATTCATGGACTATATTCCGACCGCCACACGGTTGGAACGGTCTTCTCGGTTGGTAAAATCAGTAAGTACAATAAGGCCTATGGACCGTCCCAACCGTACTGATCGAAGTGATCGACTATACAAAATGAAAGCTTTTACATGTTTTCTTAATTTTAATTTTTGCATATCTCTCCATTTCAATAGTTTATTTCATTAACACTAAGATATTCTACAATGTTTAAGTTTCCATATTAAAACAAAAAAAAAATGTCTATTTTTCATTCATGGACTTTATTCCGACCGCCACACGGTTGGAACGGTCTTCTCGGTTGGTAAAATCAGTAAGTAGAACAAGGCCTACGGACCGTCCCAACCGTACTGATCGAAGTGATCGACTAAACAAAATGAAAGCTTTTACATGTTTTCTTAATTTTAATTTTTACATATCTCTCTATTTCAATAGTTTATTTCATTAACACTAAGATATTCTACAATGTTTAATTTTCCATATTAAAACAAAAAAAAAAAAAAAGAAAAAATGTCTATTTTTCATTCATGGACTTTATTCCGACCGTCACACGGTTGGTAAAATCAGTAAGTAGAACAAGACCTATGGACCGTCCCAACCGTACTGATTGAAGTGATCGACTAAACAAAATGAAAGCTTATACATGTTTTCTTAATTTTAATTTTTGCATATCTCTCTATTTCAATAGTTTATTTAATTAACACTAAGATATTCTGCAATGTTTAAGTTTCCATATTAAAAAAAAAAAGGGGGGGGGGGACTATTTTTTATTTTTGGACTTCCTTCCGACCGCCACATGGTTGGAATAGTCTTCTTGGTTGGTAAAACCAGTAAGAACAACAACTCTTGCGGACCATCCCAACCGTAATCTTGAAAATTAGTTATAGAACAACTTTGTTAAAATCTTGAAATATTCACTAATACAAAATACCCAAATACATCAAAATCAAAATTTTACACATGTAATCTAATTCAAGCTTGCATCAGCAATCATAGTTTTCCGGGAGCGCTTGTTTTTGCCTCTCCTATGCTCTCCAACTGAAGGAAATCTAGTCTGTTGAATCCTTCCACGCTTTGTAGTGACATCAGGGGGTAGCACTTTCATATTTTGTACATACTTGGGGATATCCCACTCTGATAGGTCTGGTACTGGGTAAATGGTTCAGACATAAGCTAATGCCCATAACTCCTTCAAATAGTATTTGGAGCATAAGTTATGCATTTTATTTGGGCCTTCTTGGTATGCTGGCAAGGCATGTATACATGGAAACTTGTCAATGTCAAACACTTTACAAGTGCATGTTCCCCTCCCAAGATCAACTAAGCAACTACCATTCGACCCTGTAACAAAGTACTCAAGCGCGGTCCTATTCAGTTCTTGAACTTTTAGGATTGTTGACTCTTTGTGTCTCGCGTGCAATGCTTTCTCTACAACTGGAGTTAAGTGCTGCGATAAAGATCCGACACTCGAGTCCTTTCGGTGTTTGTTGAACCATTCAGAAATTTTATTCACTATCGCATCAATCAAAGGTAGAATAGGATATGTTCTGGCCTTTTTTAACACACTATTGATGCTTTCGGCACCATTAGTAGTTAAGATATTGTATCGCGAACCTGTGAAGTAGCATCTAGCCCATTTGCTAACATCAACATTGTCTTCAAGATACTCAGCTGCAATTGGATACCTATTCTTTAGTTCGCCATAATGTTTGTTAAATTCCTGCACTGTATATGCCGCTGCAACTTGCATGAACTTCGTGACAACGGCATCCTTCACCTTCACCTTGCCCATGCCCTTGGCAGCTTTAGCACGAGATCCTCAATTAACGAGCAATTTGATATTTTGGGAGATGTGCCATGCATAAAACCCATGTTGGGACTTCTTGTATACATCAGCGACTGCATTTCGGATGCTTTGGTGCCTATCTGAAATGATGACCAACTCCTCGTCATCTGGTATGAGCTCTTGAAGTTTATGCATGAACCATTTCCACGAGTTATCATTCTCAGAGTCAACTACTCCAAAAGTTAGTGGATATTGATGGTAGTTCCCGTCTTGAGCGGTGGCAATAATCAATGTCCCTTTGTATTTGGTTTTTAGAAAAGTCCCATCCACCGCAATAACCTTCCTCATTGCCTTGAACCCTTCAATACACGCCCCTAATGCGATGAAATCTAAAATACTTAACAATACATAAATTAAATAAAACGTTTAATTAAATACTAAGTATTTGACAAATTTACATAGTAAGAATGGAGTATAATATAGTAAACGATAAGTTGACATTTACCAATCAAGTATAATCATTGAAACATAACATAATATTTGTAGATTACATTTATTGTTTCATACATGATAAGAAAATATTAATATTAAAAGAGCTTTTAGAATGTTTGAAAGTATTTGCTATATCTTATTAGTATAAACAACATCGATACTAAGATAATATGATATTTGAGTATTTATTTTATATAATTTTGGACATGTTATTTGTCTCTCAATCTCTGCTATCTATTCATACAAAAAGAAAATTGTGTGTGAATTAAAAAAATTATGAATTTAATTATATTAAAAGATAAAAAAAATTATATTACAATTGATATTTTATATATATTTTTGAAACTATGCTATGGTGCGCCCCTAACATCGCTTGCAGCTTTCTTTTTGGCCCTCAAAGCTTTGTGGTATGATATTGACACCCCACGATTTCTCATCATGTCCACTACTTTACTTGGAGCCGGTGTGTCAAGCTGTCCTGGGAACTCTTTTCTTAACATATCTGCAACGAACTCTGCCGTTGCTTGTCTGTTCCTCACATCTACTGAACTACTTGAGCAAGTGTGCATATTATAGTATGTTCGGAGGGAGAAACGATTCGAGTTCTTGATCTTTGCTGCTCGCAATGCCCACTTGCAATCTTGAACTACACATTTCACCACAAACAATTTCATAGTAGACTTGACTATGTGAAAATCAAAACAAGTTTTCAATGAAGCATTGATTACCAAATTCTTCACCTCATTCTTGCTCGCAAATTCTTGACCAATTGCAATACCCATACCATCATAGAAGTTGAAAGACACACAACCATAATCTATTGCTAATGGTTCACAATGATCCACCACAATATCTTGTTCTGCACATGAAGGTTTTTGTTTTGGTGTTGCAGCAAAAGCCGTTGTTTCTTGGAGGAAAGTTTCCTCCAATGTAGTTTCTTCTAGGCGGTCACCCTCACAGCCTTTTGCAGAAGTAGCATCATACGCCATAGGTTCCTCCGTGTCTTTGTCAAAATTGTCTTCTTGAACGATTTCGTCATTTAAATTATTAAGTTCTTCATTTCCATCAACATCAAGTCTCTCTTTGTCATTTGCTTCTCCACTTTCGTTATTCTTGATGAGCTCAACATGTAATATGCTTCTACGTTGTGATATAGCACAGCGGTCCAAAAGATACCACTTTGCATCAAAATCATCCAAAATAAACTTAGGTTCTGGTTCAATTGAAACCAAAGGGATGTCACTTAGTTTCAAATCTGTACTCCTTCGACTTACAGGAAGTCTTTC
Source organism: Ficus microcarpa (assembly GCA_025413485.1). Classification (NCBI taxonomy): domain Eukaryota; kingdom Viridiplantae; phylum Streptophyta; class Magnoliopsida; order Rosales; family Moraceae; genus Ficus; species Ficus microcarpa. The sequence continues at coordinate 25,658,981 of CM046379.1, read as the reverse complement.
AAATATGCAATCAATAATCTCAGAATATTTTATCTTATTCGGATCATCCAATAATACTATGCTCTTCAATTCCTTGTTCCTTGGACACCATTTGTAAGAACCATCTTCTTTTTCCTTCCATTCTCCACCAAATCGATAATATATGACAATCTCAGCCATTTTCCTAAAAAAAAAAAAAGAAAAACATAATTACTTTAAAAGAACATGAAAAAATAAAAATAAATGAGATAACCATATAAATTGTCCAAACGGTCGGAATGGCCAATCAGGCCGATCGTTCATGGTCAGAAATTCTTAATAGTTGAAATTTAGCCAATACTAACTGTACTGACTGTACTGACCGTTCCAACCCATAAGAACGGTCTGACAGTCTGCATAGGTTTTCCTGATCATCTTCGTTTTCTTCCTCAAAATTTCAAATTAAAAAAAAAAAAAAAAAAGCAGATGCAAAGGAGACGAATGTTGTTGTTTTTGCAACTTAAAGTCCAAAATCTAAATGCCCATACTTTGCACAATAATTTCAAGCAACAAAATAAATAAACAAATAAAAAGATGGTTTAAAATTAGCATACTCAATTTGAAGCTTGCTTACTCAAAAATTTGTCATATATTATCATATGAAAATGACTGAGATTGTCATATATTATCAATTTGGTGGAGAATGGAAGGAAAAAAAAGAAAAAAAATAATTACTTTAAAAGAACGTGAAAAATAAATGAGCAGACCGTATAAATTGTTCAAACGGTCGGAATGGCCAATCAGGCCGATCGTTCATGGTCAGAAATTCTTGATAGTTGAAATTCAGTCAATATTGACTGTACTGACCGTACTGACCATCCCAACCCATAAGAACAGTCTGACGGTCTGCATGGGTTTTCCTGTTCATCTCTGTTTTCTTCCTCAAAATTTCAGATTTAAAAAAAAAAAAAAAAAACATATGCAAAGGACACGAATGTTGTTGTTTTTGCAACTTAAACTCCAAAATCTAAATGCCCATACTTTGCACAATAATTTCAAGCAACAAAATTAAAAAAAAAAAAAAAAGATGGTTTAAGATTAACACACTCAATTTGAAGCTTGCTTCCTCAAAAATTTGAAACTGTCTAAAACTTTTCAACCTTTACTTCTCAATTTCAACCGAAATATATGGGTGATGGTGATACAATGGTGGAAAAGGGGATGGGAGGGTGACGGTTTCTTTTTTTTTTTTAGAGGGAACGTGGGTTTTTTGAGGAGGAAGTAGAAGAAGAAGGGGAAGATCGTTTTTTTTTTTTTTTTGGGAATGATTTGTCATCTTTTCTTATATTATTATTATTATTATTATTATTATTATATTTTAAGGAAAAGGGTATTCTAGAGAATGCAAATTTTTCATTAAAAGAGGAGGTCATTGATGTAAAACTTTTTCATTGAGGTCTAATCATGCAATGAAATGTCCCTTTTAAGGTTAAATTTGCAAACCTCCCCATTACAACGGTGGAGGCATCATTACTAGATATCCAACCACAACGTCATAGTAAGGATATATTGTGATAAAAGTACAATGCCGACGATGTGGTGAAGGAAATGGTTAGATAGAGAGAGAGATTGCGAAAAAATAATCCTAGATAAACATACGTATGTTTGATCCTTTAAAATGATAATTTACAATTGTATATCACTCACTAATTGACTTTTAAATCAATTATTGTCAATGGTTAATAACTGATTGATAGTAATTACCAACTAGTTGATCAATAATTGACCACCATATCAATCGATGGTAAGTATCATCTGAAAAGAGGGGGGAAAATCATTGTTCTTATAACAAAAGTTGGTACCAGTATTGAAACAGTTCCAAAAAAAAAAAAATGTTCTCCCATAAATCCCTTATAATTGGTAGAGCTTATTACACTAGTAAAAATTATGAATTTGACAATGGTTATGACATGACGGTTAGACAACCGTCATGTAATCCACCATCATAGAATGTTTTATTAACCGTCCAGGTATCTCAATATTCCACGACGGTTCATACCATCATCGAATAAAGAAAAAGAGAGCAAATTTCACTAAAGTGAGAACTTTACATGATGGTTTTTGTTCAAAACCAACGTGTAATACATGACAGTTTTTAACAGAAACCGTTGCGTAAAATTCAACATGAATTAAAAAATATTTTGACATTTTTTGCTGATTTTCTGTGAGTGACCTAACCCGTGTGTTATCTAATACATGGCCCAGGATATGATTGATAAAATACTAACAAATCAATCAATCAAATATTCTAAATATGGAATAATTAATATTCGGTAACAACCGAATATTCCTACACTCCCTCTTAAGCCGGAATGTAAATATTTGTCATCCCTAGCTTGTTCACCAGGTCTTCAAAATTCGGTTTGTGAAGACTTTTTGTTAAGATGTCAGCAGTCTGTTCCTTAGTTGGAATGTACGTCATACAGAAGCTCCCATTTCTCTGATAAAAGGACGATCCATTTCTACATGCTTCGTTCGATCATGATGAACTGGTTTGTGAGCTATACTAACAGCTGCCTTGTTGTCATGATAGAGTGTCATGGGAGAATTACTAAAAATCTTCAATTTTTCCAGTAGTCTTCTAAGCCAAATCTCCTTAAACATACCATGTGCTAATGCCCCAAATTCTACCTCTGCATTACTCCTAGCTACCACTGGTTATTTTTTTTTGCTTCTCCATGTCACTAGATACCCCAAACATAAGTGCAATACCCTGATGTAGATCTTCTATCCATTGAACAA
>CM046379.1:25643021-25655021 GCA_025413485.1 Ficus microcarpa | reverse complement strand
TCCTCGGCAAGTCCATTCCTGCCCTAAGCCCCGAGAGGAACATATTCTTCATGATCAAGGCCTTCGCCGCCGGCGTAATCCTCGCCACCGGATTCGTTCACGTCTTACCGGACGCCTTCGAGAACCTGACGTCGCCGTGCCTCAGCGAGACGCCGTGGGAGTTCCCCTTCACCGGCTTTGTCGCCATGATGTCGGCGATTGTCACGCTCATGATCGACGCCTTTGCCACCTCCTACTTCCGCAAGTTCCACTTCGGCGGCAAGTTAACGGCGGCGGAGAGCGGCGGCGACGAGGAGAAGGACGGCGAACACTCCGAGCACATGCATGTCCACACGCACGCCACTCATGGCCATTCTCATGGCTCGGTGAACGCCGAGAATTCGGGCTCCTCCGAGCTTCTTAGGCACCGAGTTATATCTCAGGTAAATTTATTTTATTTTATTATTTAATAAAGGAAAAGTCCAGAAAAGAAATTGCTAGCGTTAGTATATGATTCAGTACAATAACAAGATAATTAATGTGATTATTTTGATTTTAAAAGTTTATTTTTATTTGAATAGTTTCGATTCAATTTGAATCTTTAAAAGATAAATCTTTATTGAATTAATTATTTGGGGCATGATAAGCTTTTGGACATGGGAGATCATGATGCAGCGGAAGCAAGGTCGATAATCTCCCACGTCCAATATCTAATAATATCCCTAATAACTAATTCAATAAAGATGATCTTTTAAAAATTCAAAATATTATTTAAATAAAAAATAAACCTTTAAAATTAAAACAATCACTCTAATTATCTTATTTTTATATTAATGCTCCATCAGCGTATCTGCTCCTTTTGAAATGACTCTCTTGAAAGGAAATGTTTTGTTTTTGATTTTAGCAATTAATTTCCTCTATTTACCCAAAAAATATATATATATTAATATCCTCTTTTTTTTTTTTTTTAGTATGTCTGGAGTTTGCCTTTAAAGTAATAGAGAAAAGAAAAATGAAATTACTATCCAAAAGATAATAATTAATTCCTAGAAGATAAATTAGCAAAATAATAATCTTTTAAAAATTCAAAATATTATTTAAATAAAAAAACTTTGAAAATTAATATAATCACTCTAATTATCTTATTTTTATGCTTCATCGGCGTATCTGTTCCTTTTGAAATGACTCTCTTGAAAGGAAATGTTTTGTTTTGGATATTAACTATTAATTTCCGCTATTTACCAAAAAAAAAAAAAAAAAAAAACAGAGAGAGAGTGCAAAATAGCATAATACAATTTATGATTTTAAAATTATAGTAGAATCTAAAATATTATGACTAAATAGCATAAATAGGGTAAATTGTAGCAGTAAAAACCCAAAAATATCCTTGAGTGTCTCTCTCATATCTCTTTCCACTCTCCTCTCTCTCCACTCTATCCGTCTGTGTTTCTCTCCGCGTCGGCCGAAATCATGAATTTTCATTTTTATATTTTGATTTGTCTTCGCTGGTAGCTATGGTTTTCTTGGGTGGATTTATAAATTTTAATAAAATTTGGTCTTATCATTAATTAATAATAAATGTATGATTCTTTAAAAAGGAAAAAAAATTCGTAAATTAATTTATTTGCAAATTAAGTGTCGGTAGAATTCCCTTTAGCAAGCTAAATTTAAGTTATTTCTTTTTTTTTTTTTCTTTCTTTCTTTCTTTCTACAATGGATAATAGAAAAGGCAGAATTACTATTTACAGAGTAAAAATCAGTAAATAAATTTCTTTCCACATAAATATATGTATTATATTAATAGTAGTAAATCTTAATATTTACTAGTAAATAGGTAACATTCTCTTCAGCAAGCTAAATTTAAGTTATTTACTTATTTATTTTTATTTTATTTTTGCTTTCTATAGTGAAGAATAGAAAAGGCAGATTTACAATTTACAAAGTAAAAAATGGTAAATAAATTTATTTCCACACAAATATATGTATCATATGGATAGTAAATCTTAGTATTTACCAATATTTAGATCATTTTAAAATTTGTCAACTTATCAAGTAAATCAAAATATTGATTAATAAATCTTAGTGTTTACTAATAAATCTTGATATTTACTGATAAGTATAGTATTTATCAATATTTATGTCATTTAAAAGTTATCAATTTACTAGTAAATCTTTTTATTTATTAGTAAATCTTAGTATTTATCAATATTTTCATCATTTTAAAAATTATCAATTTATCAATCAAATATTATTTCGTAATCTTTTTTTTTTTGGTGAATATTAATTATTAAATCTTAATTATAAATATTGACATTGATTAGTAAATTTAGTATTTACATTGTTTTAAAAGTTATCAATTAACCAAGTAAATCAAAATATTTAATAGTAAATATTAGTATTTTTAATAAATATATTGACACTTAACTAGTAAAACTTATCTTGGTAAATACTTGGATTAATCAAATATGTACTCTGTTTTTAGTTTTTTTTTTTTATAGGATAAAAATAATATTTTTAGTAAATCTAAAAATTTACCTTTTTATTTTAGGGACAAATATATTTGCAAACTCTCACACAAAAATTTTGTTATTACAAAAAAAGGCCCAAAATCCCAAAACACCTAAACCTTAACCTTAGCCCTAAAACCAAACCCAGCTTGTCGACCAATCTCGCCGCTGCCGTCACCCATCCTCGCCGCCTAATGGAGCAACACCTATGACAGAGCCGCCCACCCCCAGCCATCAGTGAAGAACCTGCAAAATAAAACCCAAAAGCATCTCCCAAAAAAAAAAAAAAAAAGAAAAAATCTCGCAACTCGTCGGAGAATGGAGTCACTAATCATCTCGACACCTTCACAGCTCGCGCTAGATCTCAACCTCGCCGGCAATGAAAGACTCACTAGAGATTGCGATTGCAATTTCACTGTGATTCTTGCGATTCAGTTTGCCACGATTCACGGCCGGTAACCCCACGGGAGAGGAAAGAGGCCACTTCTTGTCACTTGGGAAACTCCGACGATCGTGACAATGTCGATGAGTTTGCAACAGTTTCCGGTCAACGAGGAGAGAGAAAGAGATAGAGGAGAGAGAGAGATAAAGGAGAGCAAGAGTAAGAGGGGAAATAGAGAAAGAAGTGGGAGAAGGAGAAGAGAGAGAAAGAGAAAGAGATAATCAACATCATGGATAAAAAAGAAATTTATCATCTTTAAAAATGCGAATACACTAAAATTTAACAAGAATTTTAAAATATTCTATATATTTAAAATAGGTAATAAGAATATGTTATTTAATATGATTTTTCAACATAAAAAAAAAAAAACTATCAATCTCTTTTTTATTTTTTAGTATGTTTGGAGTTTGCCTTTAAAGTACTGGAGAAAAGAAAAAATGAAATTACTATCCAAATTTGCTTTCTAATAGGGGGTAGTTTTGGCAGCTTGTTTTGCTAATATATTTTCTAGGAATTAATTATTCTTTTTTGGCTGAACTTCTAGGATTTAGTGGGTTAATTTGATCGAGTTATCTTTTTATTTGGAACCGCCTTTTTGTTATTAATTTTTTTTCCCTCTAAAGTTTTATTCCTCGGAAGATATTTTAGAGTTGGCGATTCTTTTGACACATGTGTGGTCCAGAAAAGTTGCAAAAATCATAATTATTCTTAACAATAAGACACTTGAAAAAACCCACGTACCATGAAGATCTTTCATCTTTTGTTTCCTTCGGAAAAAGTAAAAGCCCTGTTCCTGATAATATTGGAACTGAAACTGAAATGAAAGATTGATATATATATTCCACAAAAATGAATTTAAATTTTTTTTATTTTTATCTTAATTAATTGTTTTTGATTTAACGATCCTTATTTCTTTTGAAACGATAAGGTGTCGGTTAGCCTTTATTTCCTATTTTTTTTTTTTTTCAAAAAGTGAAAAGAAGAAGAGAATAAATATTAAGGACCGTTTGATGAAATTGATAAAATTTTTCTTTTTTTCTTTTTTCAAACATTATTTAGTTCACCATCTCATTTTAAATTTAGAGAGAAAATAAATAAATAGCAGTTTTTAAAAAATAATTAAAATAAATTAAAGGTTTTTAAAATATTTAAAATAAATAACATGTTTACTAATAAATTATTTATTTACATCAGATTAATTATGTAAATGATTTATTTATGTTTGATTTGTCAGGACAATAATTTATTTGCGACCTGTAAAATATCATTTACCTAGTAAAATTTTCATCTACTTGATAAATTTTCTATTTACTTCAGCTATTTTAAAATATTGCTATTTACTTCAATTACTTTCATAAAAATGCTAATTACTTCAATTACTTTCCTAAAGATACTATTTACTATAATTTTTCCTAAATCAACAACTTTCTCTTTCTTCCAATTTCAAAAAACTAAAATTCTTAAAGTTCATAATTTTTATATCTCAATTTCTAGTCGAAATGGAATGATTTTTGTGTCAAAATACTCACAAAACAATGAGAGAAAAGAAACAAGGTTCGTATCATTTTTTTCCAAACATATGTGAAGTTTTTATGCTATTTGAATATCACATTTTATTTTCAATTTATATTTCAACTAAACACACTAAGCATTCACTCATTTCCAATGAAAAAAACTCCAAAACTCTAATTCTAATTGGTATTCCAATCGGGCCCTAATTGTCTGCTATGTGTCTTGACTGATAGAGATGATTATTCTTTGATTTTCGCTTCTAAAACAAACAACAAAAAGGCTTCATATATATATATATATGTATATATGTATGTATGTATATATGTGGGTGTGTGTTTGTGTGAAAAGCAGAATTTTGATTTTTATTTAATGAATGATTAATGATTTGGCAGGTTTTGGAGTTGGGGATTGTGGTACACTCTGTCATCATAGGGATTTCTCTGGGTGCTTCGGAGAGTCCAAAAACAATACGGCCCTTGTTTGCTGCTCTGACCTTTCATCAGTTTTTTGAGGGCATGGGTCTTGGAGGTTGCATAGCTCAGGTAACTCTTCTTCTTCTTCTTCTTTAAATTAATTAATAAATTCTTAATTTTTCTTTCCTCAATTCTGTAAGAAAATATAATCCTCACGACTCTTTTTCATCTCATTACGTGATATATTGTATCTGTTGTTGTGATTAGTGTATGTTTCTCAACAATTTAAATATATAATAGTTTTTAAGTAGTCTTATTTATCAACTTTGACCCTCTCTATAATAGCATATTTGTGAATATATATATATATATATATATAAAATCCGAGGAACAGTTGTCAATTATCTTGGCTAAAACAATGACATGTTTTAAGACTTTTTTCCCCCCCTTCATTATTAAGGCCAACGTGCATTGCTGAGTTATCCGCCCTAGTTTGGAAGCAGGTATTGTTCATACGAATTCAAGTACAAGTTGTTGAATTGTTTATCCTCAACTCTATCAGCAACCAAAAAAATTCTGGAGTTCAAAATCTTTCCCTACATCTAAAGAGAAAAGAAATTGGTAGCATGTTCAATAATAGTTTTTAATTAAGAGTCAAAATAACATATATATATATATATATACACAGATCATGGTCTTCATTTATAGATCATTTTAATCTCACAGTCTACATGCTTTGTTATATCAGTGATGTTAAATATCATGATGAATAAAAAATTAGTCTAATTTGTAGATTCCTTTTTATGCAACTTAATTTTAGTCATAATGTGTGATGTTAAACCCCGTTAAAACTCTTTGACATTGTTCTTTGTCGCAATACAGAAAATATTGATATATCAATTAACAATAAAACAAAAAACTGAGAGAGAAAGTATTGCCTTCCACATTATTGTGCTGACTTCAAATTAACACCCACAAATAATGACTTGACATTTGGTACGGCCCCACCATGTCCATGTGACAGTTGATTTAGGGTCTATCCCTAATGACAAATGAATTCAATGACAAATGAATTCAATAATAGAGGGGGGAAAAATGGCAGAGTACGAAAGCAAACAAATAAAAATAGTAGGGTCTATCTGCATGCTTGGTTAGTAGATCTAGATCTAAAATTTCAATTTGTATTACAATATTGTTTTAAAAAAAAATGATAAATTACTTATTTAGTCCTTAAATTTTTAAATTCATGTAGTTTTGATTTATGTTTTTTTTTTTTTTTTTTCCGTAACTAAAATTTCTCTAAATTATTATAAATAGTGTTATAGTAGTCATTTATGTTAATTAGCATCACTTTTTATTGATTTGCAGGCAAAGTTCAAGATCCGAGCTATTACAATAATGGCGCTTTTCTTCTCGCTAACAACCCCGGTTGGGATTGCAATTGGAATTGGAATATCGACCAGATATGATGAGAACAGCCCAACAGCTCTAATTGTGGAAGGGATTTTCAATGCAGCATCAGCCGGGATCCTAATTTACATGTCGCTCGTCGATCTCCTGGCGGCAGATTTCATGAGCTCAAAGTTGCAAAACAGTAGCAGGCTCCAAATAGGGGCAAATTTATCTCTTTTATTTGGAGCTGGTTGTATGTCTCTTCTGGCTAAATGGGCTTGATTTTCATTAGAAGTTTAGGTATGTATATTAATATAAGACAATAAATATATAAATATATATATTTTTGATCTTGTAACAGTTGTCTCTCATTTTGTTTTCTCCACATTTTTCTTTGGAGTCTTGTACTTTCTATAGCTGATGATTCCTGGTGAGATTATGCATTATTACCTCCACAAAATCGTTTCCAAGTTTTGTGTGCCAGAAAATAGCCAATATTCCATGTGATGAGAATTCCACAAAAAAGAAAAAAAAATAGTTTTTTTTTTAAATATATAGATTAGTTATATATGCACCCCTTGTGTTTTTTAGCTAAATTTCTACCTCCGTCACTTAACTTGAATTATTGTGATCATTAAACTTGAACTCTAACAAATATCGCCTTGCACATTATTGTGCTAAAGCTAAAATATCCACAAATAAAGAGTTGACATTTGGTACCGGTCGACCATTTGTATGTGACAATTCTAGATGTCAAAATGGATTGGGTTTAGTGGGTTGATATGAGTACCGCATACTAAAAAGTGGACACAACACGATTATTATATGGGTCCAGTCCGGCACATTTATTGAAATAGCCTGTGCTTGACATGATTTTTAGGCACGAAGCACGCCAAGGGCACAGGCACGTTAAAGGCACGGCATGAGCATGTGCACAAACACGATGAGGGGCACAAAAATAGCACAATAACGTTACTCTTTTTTTTTTTAATGATATTTTTAATAATTTTCATATAAGACTTATGTTGTTTTTTATCTTATTAGAAAATTTTCATCTCTTTTGAGTTTTACTTTATAAGATTTTCAATATTGTAGTTTTTTTTTTTTCAATAATATACTTTGTTTTTTTAGAAACCAATTTTTCTATAATATTCAAAAATTACTTTTTTTACTTATCTAAAATTTTTGTTATTGGGCACGATTAATGCACGAGACACATTAAGAGTACGAAATGTTTATAAATGGGCCGTGGGCTGGGCTTGACGCTTTAAATTTTTTATGAGCACGGCAGTTTATTAAATGGGCCGGTATGAGTACAGCAAGAAACACTAATGAGTTCAAAATAAGTGGATCAGGCCGGGCTGAGTCGGGCCGGCCCATTTGAGATCTCAAGTGACAATTGAAAAGGGACATCTCTTGAAAATTAAATACAGTAATATACGAGAGGAAAAGAAAAAAAATTATAGAATTCGAATTTAAAAATCTTATCATTTGTTTCGTACAAAAACATGAATTGCTAAGGGTCTGCAATAGGTAGTCTCTATTGTTATTGCATGTTTATGAAAACATCTACTTAAAATTACACTGAAACGAAAAAGACAGAAAAACTAAGAATTAGTAATACTCATAAAGTGGTTTAAAATAGAACCCTATCTATTTCAGTAAATTATTTTTTTAGTGTCTAACGAGTTTAATACCCGTGCGTTACACGTAGAGAGAAGAAAAAACAAAAATGAAAAAAATTGACTAATATATAATAAATGCAGTCGATTAAAATATAGATTTAATTACATTAAATATTTTTTTTAGTATTTACTATTGTAATATTAAAGTACATACATTTGTGTTTATATTAAAATATCCAAGTTATACATACAAACAAACATATATAGATATATGTTTATAAATAAAACTTTTACAAATCAGATAGTTTTTGTTGAGTTGTCGTCAACCATGTTTAATTTTCTTCAGCTTTTCTTCTAATTTGTGACATTAAAAAACAAAAATTTGTTATTTTATATTTGTAAATGAAATTGATGTAAGTATGATTACATAATATGTGATTATATATAATAGATTATCATACCTTGTTTCCTTTCGTTTTCTGGATGAATCAGCTAAAGATGTTTGTATTTCTGGTCCAGGATGTTGGTGTTGGGGACTGAAATAATAATAAATTTTTTTATATAATAGTTATATATATATATATATATATTAAGTAAAGGAAATAAAAATTCAAGAAATTATAAATAGTAATGTACCTTGATTCAATTTCTTCTGTTATGGGTTCACTCAAATGGAGTTGTTTTTTGTAGTTTTTTTCGTTTCTGGTTGTGGTGTCTCTGGATCCAACGATGCTAGTGGTTGTGGGATATGTTGGGGACATTTAATTGGTGGTGCAAGTAATAATATTGGTGATTCATTATCATCAAAAGTTTTCACAATTGTTGCATCAATGAAGGAACCTCTTAGACGAAATTGAATCGAAAATAGTTTCAACATGCCTTTAAGTTGATCAAGGAGAGGGGGAATGATGTTTGGATGTGTATCCATCTTGTATTGTTAGTATGGAGCATGGTTTATTTACCAGTGCTTGAATAGTTTTTCTGAGCATCACAATATTCATTTCACCAGTGCTATCCTTGATTCGAGCATTGATTTTGTACTTGTTATAAATATAAAAAAGTTAAAATAAATTTATTATTTAAAAGTATTTTATTTATTTTTTTTTTATAGTAAAACTAAAAAAATTACCAGCTAATTGGCATTGTTGTTAAATATGCGTGAGTGTCACACCACCATGAGATTCCCGATTGTTTCACACGTTTGTAGCATTATGGATAGGCATTGTAAAACCAACCTTGTTGTGCATTAAGTTTGGTGATCATTCCTTTTGTAATAAATTTTTTATCTTGTTGTTTGAATATAAAATATTTTATAAATTATATTTTATAAATAAGATGTAATAAATAAATATTTACCTGATTTTAGTATGGATCTAAGACTCGAAACTCAGCTATTGTCATTCTATTCATAATTTTTTGTTCTTCTAATGTTATTGGTTTTTTGGGATGATGGAGCAATAAAGTCAATTCCTTAAATAGAATGGCTAAACCTGTAAACAAATAATATATTAAACAATAGGAATTTTTTTTTTGGTAATTATTAAATATAAATTATGTTAATATATTTGTAATAAATATTTATAATACCTTTTTAAAATTTTTTTTTTTTTGCATTCAGCGATATCTGATTCAAGATAAAGTGAAGTTCCAGAAGTGTTTGCTACATAAAATCCACCTGTATATTTTTAATTAATGTAATTAATAATTAAAAATGTTTATTATTTTTATTAAATATAAATTTGTAATATTTTGTATTTTATATATACTTACCAAGACACCGTTTTACTGCTATGGCTGTAAAGGCAATTACCACTAGTTCTGACATTGTTTGAACTGTATTTTCGTCAAAATTTTTGCCAATTTCTCCCCAAAGAGTTGTATTCAGCGATTCTTCTCTGCAAAATATAAGGGATTTAAATTAATAATATATTAATAAAACAATTTAAATTTATTGAAAATATATTTATAATAATATATATTTTTGAATTAACTAATATTCTGAATTGTTAGGTTTCGTCTTTTAACTAGTTTGTTGCCTATATTGGATTGTTCAATGCCTTTAACAAATATAAGACAACCAATAACATCTAGTATAACATTATAAATACAATGTTATTATTTATTAATATTAATATAATAAATATTTAAAATTTTAATTAATAAATATAGATATTATAGACTATATATTATGTACTTGAAAAAATGTCATTAATGTCAACTCTTGATGTTAATTGGTCGTATTCTGCAAAATTAAATTTGCATCGAGGTATTTCTGAAATATCTTCTTGAACTTCCTTAAAAATTGTTGATCGTGCAAATTGTAGTATTGCTCTGTGCGGAACAATTTTATATCTTTATTTGTTGTTTGAAACAAAAAAGTTACTGATTTCATATATGTTGCCCTCTTGGATTGTATTTGTGATGAAATCAACATCTTTTGCATGAATAAATCCATATATTGCTTCATCCTGTAAAAAATATATAATAAATTTTTATTATCTATAAATTGATTAATAATATAAATTGTTAATTATTATTAAATATAATTTTCATAAAATATGAATGTAATTACCTGTTCATCTACTAATAAGCAGTCAACGCTTACTAAACGATCAATATTATAATCTGTATTCCTTCATAAGCGACAAACTCGTGCATGGATTGCTACGTATGGTTTTCTTGGTTTTAATATTCGCAGTGGACTAAACATGTTCTATAAATAATAAAAAAAAATAGAAATAAATTTATTAATTAATTGATAAGGCAAATTTGGGAGATCAAATTTATGACAATTGTCTAATAATATAATATTTAAACAAATTTTATATTTATTAAATATTAAATATTTTTAATAGATTAATAATTTTGATTAATTTCATGTAATATTTATTTGTAGACAATATTTTTAGTATGATTTGAATATTTATTAAATGAATCATGTATTAAAATATGTAAACCTTTTGGTGATGTTACTCTAGATAGTGCAACATATAATTGTCCATGACTAAAAATTTCATTTTCTACATAGAGTCCAATTTTATTTAATGATTGACCTTGACTTTTATTTATTGTCATAGTATAACATACTTTTAAAGAGAATTATCGTCTTTTTAATACAAAAGGATATTTAGATTTATTTACAGTCATTTCTATTCTTGGTATATAAACTTTTTCATTTTTGTCGTTAGAATTAATAATACGACCTTCAACAATTCTATTTCTTAGTTGTGTTATGATAAGTCTTGTTTCATTACATAATCCTATTGATTGGTTAAGATTTCATATTAACATAACAGGAATTTCAATTTTTAATTGTAATTTATATGGAGGTAATCCATTAAAATTAAGTGTGTGTAAAAATTCAGAAGGATATAAAAGATTTAGTTTATCAAGATTTTTAGATGATAATAAAATAGTATAATAACTATAATAGATTTTTGTTTCTGTGGGTACTAAGCTTAATAAGTATTTATTTATTGCATCAGTTGTTGTATTTCCAGGTGTAATGATTGCTCTTTCTTTTAAATAATTAATATTATTAAAATTATCTAAAAAATTTTCATATATTGCAGTAGATATACATTCAATAGAATTTGTATCAAATGGGATTATATATTTTTCTGGTATTTTAATCCATGTCGCATCTTCATTTTCGGTATCTTTTACTCCATCTGCTGTTCCATTACCAATATTTAAAATCTATTTAGAGAAGTTACTAATTTCTATTTGTTCATCAATACAGCAATTAAGTTTTTTTAATCGCATATTTTCTGTTAAAGTAAGTATCTAGAAATATGGCCAAAGGTAAGAATTGTTTATCGTTACATCAATTATATTTCTTTCGTTCCATTTGAAATAACCGGTAATATTTGTTTAAAATCACCACCTAATATAACTGTCATTCCTCCAAAAGGACGATTAAAATCATTTTTTAAATCTTGTAATGTTTTATCTAAAGTTTTAAAATAATACTTATTTGTCATAGGTACTTCATCCCATAAAATTAATGTTGTTTTATCAATTAATTTTGCTAGTTGGATACATTTTTTTTATTTAGCAAGTTGAAAATTTATCAATCAAAAGTGGTATGCGAAATCTTGAATGTGCGGTTCGACCTTTTGATAATAATA
>CM046379.1:25460372-25642921 GCA_025413485.1 Ficus microcarpa | reverse complement strand
CCACCCTTTTTAGCTGCTTTGGCATCATTTGCTAACCGTGTTCGGGCATAGTCCAGAGAGTAAACAAATAGTAGAGACGAAGCACCAGCAGCACCTCCAGATGCCAGGTTCCCAGCAAACCACTTCCAGTAGCCATCTCTGTCTTTCTTGAAGTTAAAAAGCCTCTTGAAGTAATCCTTAAAAGCAAAGTTCAAAGCCTGTGGTTCATATTCAACGGACAACGATTGAAGAGTGTAAGAGGACTAACAATGTGGCAACCGGCTTCAATAACAGCATTATGTACAAAAAAAAAAAAAAAAAAAAAAAAAGAAGAAAAAAAGAACAATGAATTATAAGGTTAATTTAGAATCAAGCAATAACAATTGTACCAAGTGCGATGACCAAGAAAAGAAAGACAAGTGGAAGTAAATTGACCTGGGTGGGGAAATATCTAATAACATTAGCAGTATTTCCTCTCCACAGGGAAAGGAAACCTTCCTCCCTAATGGTTCTGGCGAAGCAGTCAATGATACCCTTGTATGGCTGAGAAAGCCGACCAGCCTTAATCATCTCATCCTGGTTCTGAATTAATAGTTTAACACGCTCAATCGGAGCAGCAGCAGTTTTGGAAACAGCAGCAGAAACTCCTCCCATAAGGAAATCCACAGCAAAACTAGTTGCACCTTTCTCAGCTGGAGCTTGAACAAAAACAGGAGACACATACGAGACATGTGCCAGGCCAGTACCCTTGCATATTGGCTGCATGGAACCCTGCACATCTACACCATAATTTCTAGCATACATGTTCGGGGAAAGCCTAGAAATCAGGTAAGATTGCCCATGTATTTTCTGAAATACCGATGGATGCTGCGATGCATCCGCCATTTTTTGTAAGCCAAGCCGGTGACCTGTGACCTGCACATAAAGAACATAATCTCGTTTACTTTCACGGACAGATGAATGATGGGTTACCTTCCGAAACATTAATTTATATCTATAAGAACTGAATCATTGTTCCAAAATTCTATACCCACCAAAGAAAACAAGATGTCAACTAATTAAAAACTTACAGGAGACAAATACATGTAAGCACATTTTATTCAATTACCAACTTTAAAATGTTGAATTAGTACTAATTGCAATTGTACCTTCGCAAATGAAATGAATAAACAACTAACTAACAACTCCCTCATCAATGTTTCATATATCCTAATAATATTACAAACATTAGTAATCTAGATCTAGTACGATAAAGATGAACATACACTAAAGTACGCGCGAAAACAAATGAGATTACTAATATCACAACGCTATTATTAACCAAAATTGCTCCACCAATTGTGAGGTTTCTAACGGAAATCATCAGTGCAAAAGCTCACAGATCAAATTTCCCACTTAGCAAACCAAAATTCAGCTTTCTTTCTTTTCTTCTTACTTCTTTCTTTCAAAACATTCGACAAGAGACAAAACAGATAGAAATTACCAATTCCACGCACCTCAAAAGGAAAAAGAAAACAAAAAATCGATCAACATAAAGGAAATTTCAGTTCGTAGCCAAGCAATAACAACACTTAGAACTACACTAGGACGCCGCTTAGTTATTGAGGAAATGTGCCGTAATGACTTCCTTGAGCTCCATTTTCTCGGGAACCAAACGGAAAAGGGAAATTCAACGAGATCGAGGAAGAAAGACAAACCCGAAAAGGTCTCCGAAGGAGAAAATAAGGAGGACCGAGAGAAGAGAGTGAGGGAAAAGTAGGCAAAAGCGAGCAGAGGTTTATAAATGGAAGCTGCAGTGAAATGCCTAGGGTTTGGTCGGAATGACGAATATGCCCGTGTTTGGCGCCTTGTTCAACGACTATGCCACTCCACCTCCATTGGAATGGTCTACTGACTACTCTGCTGCCAGACTGTACAAAGACTAGAAAGTAGAAGACTCTGAGTGCAAAGTGAGTTGACTGGGTAAGTATGGGCTTCTGCCTTGGTCTTTTTCGGCCCAAATTAGGCCAGCCCATGTTACCGACCATTTTCCTAAATAAAAGAAAATTTCGGTATTTTTCTAAATAAGCAATCAAAAACTATCTATTTATCTAATTTTTTTTTCTTGTTTAAAAAATTTAGACAAATGAATTCACGATGTTTAGCAGGGAAGGATGTTCATGGTCTGAGTAAACAGAACCAATAAAGTTAAAATGAATTTTTTATTTTGTTCAATTTTCTAGCAGTTTAATATTTAAGGAAAAATTCCCCAAAAATAAAATATAAGCATATTAAATCAAAATAAATGTTATTCCGGTAAATTTTTTATATGAGTTACTCATTTTAAAGAAAAATTGATAAAAAACAAAATGTGATAATTATGCTATTTCTTCACATTTTAAATTGACTAAAAATAAATAATAAATCAAAGCCTCTTCAAAATATATTATTCTCTATTTACTAATTTTTTGAAAATGTCAATTTCACCTTAATTTCATCTCATCAAAATTCTAATGGAAAAAAATTTTGTAGTTTGTAATTAACATATGGTTACAGTCTCCTAATCCCATGGAATTTTACATTATGACATTCTCACCTCATGAAATATACAACAATTTTCTCTACCCCTTTTGATCCAGTCTTGGACAGAATAACGATGTTTCAAGTTTTAAAGTTGGTGGTTGAGTTTTTCTCCCACAATGAAAATCTCGTTATTTAAGGGATGTTTAGAAATTAGAAGCAAATTTAATGAACTTTTTGATTCAAAAATTTTTTATTAGCAGCATAAGAGTCTTTTGCAAGAGTGAAGCTTATGAAGTTCCTCAAACTTTTGCTCAATTATGTCTCAAATGATGAGAGGAATTCATTATAGGAAGAAACCTTAACCTCAAAGCATTGTCTAAAATTTAGACAAAAATGGTCAAAATAGGTATTTTATTTTACTTATCGTCGTCGTCGTCGTTGTCATTGTTGACATAGTCATGCTCTGAAGTTCATGGGCGTATCACTCAAATAAGCATCAAGTGTAATCTCAAAAATAACGTAGTTCTCTTCTATCCAAATTTTGGACGGAATTAGACAAAAGAGGTAAACTTAATATTTCTATTGCCATTTGGACAAGACTCAAACAAAAAAAAATAATAATAATAAAACTAACTAAACAACCATAATTGGCCCTGACAGGGAATTAACTAAACTTTTGAACACAAAAACTGATTTAAATTACTTTAAAAAAAAACTGATTAAAAAAAATCGTTTTTGAAATCTTTATAATCCCAAAAAATCTCTTGCCAATAAAAGGGGTTTTGTACTTTCAAGTATTCACCATACCCTCAAAAGTTGGTCTTTTATAAAGCTTGATCTTGTAAAGCTTTATAAGGTGTAGAAAGGGAGTAAGTAGGTTTATGAATATGTTCAACACAATCCATGATCACAATTCATATTGGAATCTCTCATAAGGTCATATGTTCATAGGCAATTAGTACTCGCTACTGCCGCGGCCGATTTGCTTGAGAAGAAGAAGTGTCTGCAGCAAACCATGAACCGTAAAGGAAACAGTTATAGCAGAAGTGCGAAGAATTCTTGCACCGAAGCCCTTGTAGAGCGATTTAGCACCTTCATTCTTGATGATATGGTTAAATGCATCCCATGAATTCTTGTCCTTGATGGCTTCTCCTGAGGTCATCTTCATCCTTCTCCGCACCGTGTCGAAAGGGTAACAAGCCAATGTTGAACCAAGAATGACCCCATATTTCACTATCACCCTAGCTAAAAAATTATCCTGTTTCAACGATATAAGAGATGCCCATGACTCCCCAAGTGTAGGGATGGCTGTCCCCTGCTAAACCCTTACATATTACGAGGGAGAGAACAAGTATACCCAAATTGAAAACAAGAAGGAGGGAAAATATTTTTCTAATCTTTTTATGTTGTTTGGTATTCAGTATCACAAGTGTAATTAGTGGAAGAAAAAAAAAAGTATTATTCATGGAATTACTATTTTCTCTTCTTCTTTTTTTTGTTTTTGTTTTTAAGGATTTTATTGTCGTATGAGGATAATTTGATTAGTTTTCTAATTTCGCTTTTATGTCAAACTTATTCCCTCACTTTTCTCTCCATTAACTAAAAAAGTGCCAGCCATAATTTCATCTCTCCTACTTCCTAATCCTTCAAAAAATCCCTCCAACCAAACAATAATTTCTTAATTTCCACTCTTAAATTCCTCTACTCTCTTCCTTCCCGCCAATTTTCATTCCTACCAAACACGGTGTAAGAGCCGTACTTCATTCATGTATTTATTTCGGTACTTCACAAGTCAATCACACTAAAAAACAACGTGCAAGATTCTTTATTTTGTGTGTGAAACTCAAAATTTGTCAAGCACGCACAAAAATGGTGAATGAAATTCGTGTTACTTGTATTACCTATAATTAACTAACCTGCAAGTTGCCAACGGGAAGAGACTCATAAGCGACAACGTCTAGGCCACGGTACAAAATAACTCCGACACAAGAGACATTGAATCCACGGTACAGCCCGGCAATGCCATCAGCCTTGAGGGTCTTCTTGTAAACATCGATCGGACCTTTAAACTGTCTCTCACCATGGCAGTTTGAAGAAGTAAAAAGAGCAGCAGCAGCAGCAGCCTTGGCATCATTAGCCAAACGTGTGTAGGCGTAGTCCAACGAGTAAACAAAGAAAAGAGATGAAAGACCAACAACAGTTTCTGATGTCATTTTCCTAGCAAACCGGTTCCAGTAGTGGTCATAACCTTCGTCTTTGTTCACTGTGAAGTTGAAAAGCCTCTTGAAGTTCTCCTTAAAGTACTGGTGATTTAAACCCTGCCATATACAAACATTAAGAATTAACAATAGAAAAATGATACACATCGATTATAATGACACATTGCAAAATCAAAATATTAAATAATTATGAATTAAAAAACTAAAAGAAAACAGTCATCTCAATTTTACAGAGCTTATAGATTATTATGCGCTCATGATAAAATTTTGTCATGATGATTGTCAATGTACAAATGGAATAACAACAAATTGATGAATTGGCTAATTAGCATTTAACAATGCATGAAATTGTAATTAGGGCATGCATGCTTTTTTTTTTTTTTTTTTTTCACTCCACCAAATTAGACACTGTATATTTGTCATGTTTTTGTCTAGATAGTTCAGCATTTTTTCATATATACACAAACCAAATCAAGTGGATTCAGATTAGTACATATTGACCAAGATGATGACAGATCTGATGATATTAGCCGTGCTTCCTCGCCAGAGGGAACAGAAGCCTTCGTTCTTCGTATTCCAGGTAAAGCAGTGAGTGATTCCCTTGTATGGCTCCGAAAGCCGACCAGTCTTCTGGCTCTGAATCAACAATTTGACACGCTCAAGTGGAGCAACTGCTGTTCTTGTGACCGTGCCAGCCAAATGCAAAGACAATAGACCGTTTGCGCCTTTATCTGATGGAGATTCCACGGAGATGGCCCGACTCCCGAGCATTTGGCTGGACGGTAGTACTGCTTTGCCGAAGGCTCTAAAAAAAACCCGGATTGACATGATTACCAATGGAATTCTCAGTCCATCGCATAAAATTGAGCATATTAGAAGCGTAATAGGTGCAATTCACAGCCAAATTAGACATTAACATGTCTAAGATAGAATTTGGAAGACATTTTACATGAATATATCATATTAAAACAACAATGTGCAACGAAGACCATTTCAATGCCATAAATCACTGTTTCCCCCCATTTTCAAAATGGGTAAGTTTTATAGTTAACTCAGAATCACTTATCTACTTTAAATTAAAATAAAATTAAAAATTAAAAATTAAAAAAACCCCTACTTTTAAGATCACCCCCATCATTCGACATGGTGGAAATGTTTTCTCAGGCAAATTGTCAAACACTGTTCAGACGTTACATTAAATTCCTATTTTGGGTCGCAGATCACCCCAAAAAATACAGAAAAAAAAAATATTCATTATTGACCTTCATCTAGGACTATAAAAAAATTAGGAACGGGTAATAAATAATGTAGATTTTAACACGGTGCCTTACAATCTAATTAATTGTTCACTATATATAAATCCACTAATTTATATAACAATAATTACTCAAAAGAATATTTTACTTATGTTGCAATTAGTTCGATATTTAGCTACATATTCTGGTTTTCTTTTTTCTTTTTTCTTTTTTTTTTTTTTAAGGTTTATAATCGATAAATAAAATCTAAGAACGGATCTCGTGAGATTTGCTTATTAAAAATTATCGTTATATATTACTAAAATGGTAGTATATATAAAGCTTCTACTTCTAGGAGTGATGGTGATCAAAGCAATATAACTAATTCGCAGGAAAAAAAAAAAAAAAATCTTATTTTCTTTCTTGTAAAGCAATTTTTTCATCAACCAAACAAACAACATAGAAATCAAATATACAAAAATGGGTAATTTTCATATCTGAAGAAGTAGTATTAGCTAGAGCAACATGATAAACTTGTGCCATTAAAGACGAACCTGCTCTAAATTGAATTTGTGACAAGCGAGGTAGTTTGGAAACGAAGCAGACAAGGCAAGACTAATTCTGATTAGTATGTAAAAATGGAGGCTTTGTTGAGCATTGTTGAGGTAGGTTCAAGTGACGAATTTGCCCTTTTCTGAATTTGGTTTAACAATTATGCCCTTTTAAAGATGCCCTTTTTTTTTTTTTTTTTTTTTTTTTTTTTTCAGATGGAAAGGTGCTCCGTTTTAATTTTCCCACTCCCTTTTATTTTTATTTTTTTGACATATATCTGCTTTCTATTTTTGTTAATCATTTTTCTAAAGAAATCATATCTGTCGGGCTAATATCCCAACAACGCGCAAGCCATGTATTATTATTTGATCGTAATTAAGTTCTCACCCTTTAAATAATATATTTTTTATTCCATTTTTAAAATAGAAATGGTCCATAAATGTTCGATATCTCCTAACATAAGGAATTCAAATAAAATTGTTTGTCCAATATCCCTTTGAAGGAGAAATTAGGTGAAGTGAATAGTTTTAATCTGCTCTTTAAAAAAATATAGCAATTTTAAAAAAAGAAAAATGACTTATAGACGTTCAAAAGGTCGTTGCATTGTTAAATTAGATCCGTAATGCCAAGCTCCCAAACCCCTCTCCCTCTCCCTCTCCCTCTCCCTCTCCCTATGATTGTGTTGGTTCTTTCGCACTGGTCCACGGTAGTAGGATCTCCCTATATTGGGGCTAAATCTAATTGTGGCGGTTGCCACGACCCAAAAATAGGGGTAGTGACGTGGAGGGGTTAAATTAAAAGTAAATGCGTAATTAAAATCATTAAATAAGTGATAATCATAATGTTCCGATATTCGTCCACAATTTTAAATGAAGTTCCCATTCTTATGTTCTTTAAAAAATATATTAGAGTTGGGCTAGATAATGAATTGTCCTAAAGTCTACCAATTTTATATTAATGAAAAACCGTCAAATTGTTTTTTAATCAAAATAGTGGGCATTTCAAAATATTAAGTTTTCACATGAAAACAGGTTTGAAAATCCAATATCTGGTATCATCACACAAACAAATAAAACAGGAAATAAAACACAGACATCCAAACCCAGTTCAAAGTGAGACAATTTAAGGTTACATGTGTTGAGGGAAATAAAGACTGAAAATAAAAGTGCAGATAGATTACCACTAAACTACAATGGCCTTAACGTCACACCATCTACTCTGTGCTACTCCTAGCGCCTCCTGGGGGGGGGGGGGGAGTGAAAACAATAAAGTGTAAGCTACTAGCCCGGTAGGATACAGTTGATTCATTTTAAAATGTTAAACTCAAAACGGATCGGTTGGGATAAAATAGAGCAAATGTGGCTAATAAATAAATGCAGAAATAAAATTCACATAATATAGATATACTCACTGATCTATAGCTGAAAATAAACATCAACGTAGTGGGACACCACTGAAAATGGATTGGTTGGGATAAAATAGAACAAATGTGGCTAATAAATAAAAGCAGAAATAAAATTCACAGAATATAAATATACTCACTGATTTATAGCCGAAATAAACATCATCGTAGTGGGACACCATTAAAGTGGACCGATCGGTTAAATGTAACATTTGGTACCTAAGACGATCCTAAAGTTTATAAATAGCATCTGCCGATATCTAACCGGATAGAGTTTGAAATTTTCACTTAACTCACTTGGACAATGCATGCCACAAGTCTTAAAGAACCTCACTTGAGTCTCTCAAAATAATGTATCTACATATATGTACTTTTGACCCAAAACGTTTGGTATATATGTATACTCTCTATTTAAAAACATTTTACAAATCATTTGAATTTCAAAATGATTTTAAAATCAATAATTCATAGCAACATTTATAAAAGCGGGTTGGGGTATCCTACATCGTCGGTAAAATAAATATATTGATAACTTCACAATTACTGAGGCTCCTCGCTCCGGTCACCAAAACCTTAAATCAAATCACATAGATATCCTAAGTATCTGATATAACCCTAAAACTCAATTATACTAAACATCTGGCTTAATTAGTATGCTTTAAAATAATACCGCATTAAAATATTAATACTTCTCGATTTACATGTAAACTATGAAAATTCATATTATGGTTTCAAACATCGTTATTTAAGTTTAAAACATCGATTTATAGCAAATTAGACTAAAACCGAGGCCCTGCAGGCTCTTTGCCTCTATCCGGTTGACTGAACAAGAGATAGTGTCCTCTCTTATTCAGAGGCCGTCCGATCGATCTGATGGGGTGTCCGATTGATCAGACCGTCACGAAATAGGGGGTTCTCAGCTCGAGCCTGACTTGCAAACAGTTCCAAATATCTCAAAAAATAAAACAAACAATTCCCAGAGCCTATTCAACTAGAGTCAAACTCAAAATTCTTAAAAACAATTCACCAAAATCCACTTTGAAAATCCAATTTCCAAAACTAACTGAAATTTGAAATTACAGCTTCCAAATCCAAGTTTCCACATTTCAAAATGAATTCAAATTGAGCTAGGGAGGATTACTAACCTTTGGGGATCAAACCTGGTGTCTTAGCGGCTTTTTTTTTTTCTTTAAAGATTTAGAGAGAGAGAGAGAAAGGGAGAGGTTTGACGAGGGTGTAGGGAGAGGGAGAAGACAGAGGGAGTTTGGGTGAGCTGAAAAATGAGGTTATGGTTATACGAGAGAAACCCTCTTAGGAAAGGTTTCAATGCCGAACTGTTTGAAGGTCGGATTACACCTTTCAAGAAATGGCTACTGCAAGTATGGCAGTTTGCAGAATTGGGGGTTCGGTTGATTAGTTAGCAGCATTTTTTGAAAAAAAAAATGTAATTTTGAAAAATTGCAGGGGTAAAAATCTAATTTCTCAAAAATACCTTTAAAACTTCAAAAACATTATTTAAATACAGTTTGATTGTTTTAAAACACATTTTAGCACCTTAATTAATCTAGTTTAATATAATTAATCACAATTAATTCTAACAGGCGTTACAACGGTGGAGGCATCGTTGCTGGATATCCAACCACAACGTCATAGTGAGGATATATTGAGATAAAAGTACAATGCCGACAATGTAGTGAGGGAAATGGTTGGATAGAGAGAGAGATTGCGAAAAAATAATTCTAGATAAACATATGTATGTTTGATCCTTTAAAATGATAATTCACAATTGTATATCACTCACTAATTGATTGTTAAATCAATTATTGTCAATGGTTAGTAACTGATTGATAGTAATTACCAACTAGTTGATCAATAATTGACCACCATATCAATCGATGGTAAGTAATCTAAAAAACGGAGGGAAAATCGTTGTTCTAATAACAAAAGTTGGCACCATTATTGAAACAGTTCAAAAAAAAAATTTTTTTTTTTTGTTTTCCCATAAATCCCTTATAATTGGTAGAGCTTATTACACTAATAAAAATTATGAATTTGACGATAGTTATTAACCGTCATGTTATCCACCATCGTGGAATGTTTTGAGATACCACGACGGTTAATAAACCGTCGTAGTATCTCAATATTCCATGATAGTTTACATCGTCATCGAATAGAGAAAAAGGGAGCAAATTTCGCTAAAGTGAGAACTTTACATGACGGTTTTTTGTTAAAAACTGTCGTGTAAAGTGGTCTTTACACCTTTACACGATGGTTTTTAACAGAAACTGTTATGTAAAGTTCTCACTTTAGCGAAATTTACTCCTTTTTTCTCTATTCGATGACGGTGTGAAATTCAACATGAATTAAAATATTTTGACATTTTTTGATGATTTTCCATGGGTGAACTAACCCGTATGTTATCCAATACACGGCCCAGGATATGATTGATAAAATACTAGTTACATTGTATTAAAGAAAAAAAACCATCTATTACATTACCAGTTTACATATCATAATTAATGAATTGCATTATAAATTTAGTCCATTCTCCCCTAATCAAATCCATATCATCCCAAGTATAAAATTCTTTTCTTTCAAGTACGTCAATTCCATTCAACACTATGTCTCTCATAAAACCTAAAACAAAATAACCACATTCAACACTTCCCACTAATTGACTATTAAATCAATTAATGTCAATGGTTAATAATTGATTGATATTAATTACCAACTAGTCGATCAATAATTGACCACCATATCAATCGGTGGTAAGTATCATCTAAAAAGAGGGGGGAAATCATTGTTCTAATAACAAAAGTTGGTACCATTATTGAAACAGTTCAAAAAAAAAAAAAAAAAACTGTTTTCCCATAAATCCCTTGTAATTGGTGGAGCTTATTACACTAATAAAAATTATAAATTTGATGATAGTTATTAACCGTCGTGTAAAGTTTACATGACGGTTAGACAACTGTTATGTAATCCACTGTCGTTGAATGTTTTGAGATACCACGACGGTTAATAAACTATCGTGGTATCTCAATATTCTATGACGGTTCACACTGTCATCGAATAGAGAAAAATGGAGCAAATTTCGCTAAAGTGAGAACTAAAACCGTCGTGTAAAGTAGTCTTTACACCTTTACACGACAGTTTTTAACAGAAACCGTTGTGTAAAATTCAACATGAATTAAAAAATATTTTGAGATTTTTTGATGATTTTCCATGGGTGGCCTAACCCCGTGTGTTATCCAATACATGGCCCAGGATATGATTAACAAAATACGAGCTACATTGTATCAAAGGAAAAAAAAAACCATCCATTACATTACCAGTTTACATATCGTAATTAATGAATTGCATTATAAATTTAGTTCATTCTCCCCTAATCAAATCCATATCATCCTAAGTACAAAATTCTTTTCTTTCAAGTACGTCAATTCTATTCAACACTATGTCCCTCATAAAACCTAAAACAAAATAACCACATTCAACACTTCCTTCTTGGTGAGGATAAGGATGATCTGAGATTTTTGTTTTATAGTCTCGTCTCCTTTTAATCCATTCTCCGGCTATAAGCTTCCAATCCATTAAGGCTCTAGCAAGTTTGCAAAAATCAAAATAATTAAGATGCATACCATTAAGATTAAATCAAACAAAATTACATTTTGACATTTCATCGAGTATGTGATGGGCAGAAAAAATGCGTAGAGTATTGTATGTTCATAGATCTTAAAATGCCAAAAAATTACACAAAAAATTCGTCTACAAAGAGCAACAGTAAAAAAAAATTTGAACAACAATAAATACAAAAATTACACTCTAAGCAAGTTATAAAAAAATTGTGTATTCGTATTTTTGTTTAAAAACAAGAAATCGAGCAATATTGAAGTCACCTTGCCTTTTTTTGATGCAAAATAGTCACGGCCTTGATGGGAAGACAGGGTGGTAACGGACGTGGCGACGGTGACAGCGAAAAAAAGAGAGAAAGGGGAGGATGGCGTTAAATGAGGGGGAGGGGATGGCAGCGTTGCGGGCAACAGTCAGATGAGGAAGAGGGGAGGGCGGCGGCGGCATCACCAAGAGAATAAGATAGAGGGTAAGGCAGCGGCGTTGTTGGCTGGCGGGCGTAGGAGATAGTTGGTAGGAGAAATCTTTTAGTGGTCGAGAGGGAGAAAGATGAAAATGATGAGAAAGGATGAGGAAAATGGATTTAAGTTAAGGGTTTACATGTGAATTTCAAAGTACAAAATTTAAAATTTTTAGAGTGATTTTCGGAATATTACACGATGGTTTATGGAAACTGTCATGTAATCTCAAATCGTTGTGTAATCTCGGAGATTTAATTTAAGGGTTTACGTGCGAATTTCAAAGCACAAAATTTTAAATTTTTAAAGTAATTTTCGGAAGATTACATAATGGTTTTCCTAAACCGTCTTGTAATATCAGAGATTTAAGTTAAAGGTTTACGCACGAATTTCAAAGCACAAAATTTCAAATTTTTAGAGTGGTTTTCGGAAGATTACACGACGGTTTCAATATACTGTCGTGTAATCTCGGTTTTATACGATGATGTTAATAAACCATCATGTAATTAGGTTTTAGACGATGGTTTTTATAAAACCATCGTGTAATCTCCGTCGACTAAGCCAACTTTTGTAGTAATGTTAACACACAGGTGTAAAGTATGCATGTGTGTTACTTCCCTCGGTGATTGATTCAACACAAGAAGAGACATGTTCTAATGCGCACTCAACATCTTTGTAAAAATAATCTAATAAGAAAATCTATTTGCATAATAATTTTTCAAAAATTTCATTTTGCAAAATGTCTTCCACGTGCCATGATGTTATATTGCGCACCATGCCTAAACACTCAATGTAAATATAAATATAAAATATATATATATAATAAAAATCATTTTGCTAATAATTTTCACTTTCTAAGATTGTCATACATTTGTTTTTGCCACTAAATTTTTTGCAGACCATGGCATGTCAAAAGTGTGCAAAAGTCGAGCACCAAACATAAAATTGTCATTATCAACAACAACAGAAACAACATTTTGCCTCCAATTAAATTTGAATGACCATCATCAATGTCAAGAGAAGATATTGATTTTATCACCCCAAGAAAAAGGGTTAAGAGTTAGGTAAGTATTGTTCATCTATAAGTGTGAAAATATCATTTTAAAAGTAGATTTAGGGAAAGAACTGATTAGTTTTTCTATATATTTTTTAGAATGATACAACACATGTGTATACAAGACACTACTACAGAATGCGGATACCACGACGGCGATTGCACGACCGTTATTTAAAAACCGTCGTGGAATCTGAGACAAAAACACGGAACAAAAAGCGGTCTCCGAAAACCGTCGTGGAAGTCGAGACTTCCACTACGGTTTTTTAAAACCGTCGTGGAAGTATGTATTTCTACGACTTTTCTCTGAAACCGTCGTGTAATGATCCAATTATACGACGGTTTCATAGAACCGTGGTGGAATCTTCAAGGATTACACGATGGTTAAATAAAACCGTTGTTGAATATAAGACTTACACGACGGTTTCCATGAAACCGTCGTGGAATCATCATCCTTTTTGTTCAGATATATCAAATCGAGTAGCCCTGTTTTTCCCACATCGATCCAACAGCTGCCGTGAACAAAAATCAGCTCAGATCACTCCGACAACAGTTCCATACGCCGCTGTTAGACGCCACCCACCACCATCTACTGGTCGATCATCATTCTTGTAAGTCAAGATGACCGAAATTAACTCATATTTTTGATGTTTTCCTCTGTATTAATTTTTTATTTACAAACCCTGAATATTAAATTTGTTTTGTATTTTTTTGGATTGCTTTTGATACGTTAAATACTGCAAAGTATTTAATTTGGGTTATCACAATCAATGTATTATTAGATTGGTTTTTTTTGTAGTTTGGATTTTTAGTTTGGATATTTTAGTTAAATCCCACCACGATGTATGTTTAAAATTACGATGTATATATTTTTATTTTGGGTTTCTTAGTTAAATAACCCAGGCCGGTTTTAAGTAT
Source organism: Ficus microcarpa (assembly GCA_025413485.1). Classification (NCBI taxonomy): domain Eukaryota; kingdom Viridiplantae; phylum Streptophyta; class Magnoliopsida; order Rosales; family Moraceae; genus Ficus; species Ficus microcarpa. The sequence continues at coordinate 25,628,972 of CM046379.1, read as the reverse complement.
GTATTTTTGGTGAGTTATGTTTTTTGGATTTTTGTATTAAATATATTGTTTATTTAATTAATGCATGTGCCGGGAGTATTTATATATAACGTAACTAATTAAATGCAAATGATATTCATGCATGCAATTTAAACGTATGCACACCTTGACTTCGAGAACTAATTTGATTTATTGGTTTAGGATTTGCCCGCAAATCATGGATAGGAAATGAATGTGGTTTGATAGATTGACTAAAGCATATGAAGATGGTGTTGAAGAATTTTTGTCATTTGCCAAATCTCATACACAAGACGATAAGATTCAGTGTCCGTGTCAAGTTTGTGGTAATCATAGATCTCATTCCATTGATGATGTTAGAGGTCATTTGCGCGCTTATGGGATTATTTGTTCTTACCAAATATGGTATTTACATGGCGAAGATTTTGTCCATATTAAGTATACATCGACTAGTACTAAAGATAAAGAGCCTATAGTTGAGGAAAACGTTGGTGATAATATGTACAATATGGTTAATGATTTGGAAGAAAACTTTGTGCACCGTCCGGAGTTATTTGAGGAAATGATTAATGATGCCGAAACGCCCTTGTATGTCAGGTGTACAAAATATACAAAATTAGGGGCATTGGTTAAATTATGGAATATGAAAGCATTGGGAGGGTGGACGAATTCTAGTTTCACGACTCTTTTAGCTTTTCTAAAAGATGTTTTACCAGAGGATAACAAAGTGCCACCTAGTATGTACGAGGCGAAGAAGACGTTGAGCACGTTGGGAATGGAATACGAGAAGATACATGCTTGTCCAAATGATTGCGTGCTTTACCGGAGAGAATATGAAGAGTTAGATGAATGTCCGGTTTGTAATTAGTCAAGATGGAAGAAGGGCAAGGTGCCATCGAATGGTAGTAAAAGAGTGCCGGTGAAAGTGTTATGGTACATTCCACCAGTTCCACGTTTCCGCCGTTTATTCCGTAATGCACAGCATGCTAAGAGTTTGACATGGCATCATGATAAACGTGTTGACGATGGCAAGCTTAGGCATCCGGCCGACGCACCATAATGGAAGACCTTTGATGACAATCATCCAAATTTTAGTGCAGAACCAAGGAATTTACGTCTCGATTTGTCGACGGATGGAATGAATCCGCATAGTAGCTTCCCAAAATAATCCGTCTAGAATTCAGTCTCCATAAAGGGAAACTAGAAACTAATATCCCTAAAAAACTGCTATACATTAACTTCCCAAAATAATCGGGAAACTTAACAAATCAATCAACCAAATATTCTAAATACGGAATAATTAATATTCGGTAACAACCGAATATTCCTACACTCCCTCTTAAGCTAGAATGTAAATATTTGTCATCCCTAGCTTGTTCACCAAGTCTTCAAAATTCGGTTTGTGAAGACTTTTTGTTAAGATGTAAGCAATCTGTTCCTTAGTTGGAATGTACGTCATACAGAAGCTGCATTGTCAATTTTTTCTCTGATAAAATGACGATCCATTTCTACATGCTTCGTTCGATCATGATGAACTGAAATGTGAGCTATACTAACAGCTGCCTTGTTGTCGCAATAGAGTGTCATGGGAGAATTACTAGAGATCTTCAATTCTTCCAATAGCCTTCCAAGCCAAATTTCCTTACACATACCATGTGCTAATGCCTGAAATTCTGCCTCTGCATTGCTCCTAGCTACCACTGGTTATTTTTTGCTTCTCCATGTTACTAGATTACCCCAAACATAAGCACAATACCCTGATGTAGATCTTCTGTCCATTGAAGAACCCACCCAGTTATCATCAGTATAAATTTCCACAGTCTTGTGATCACCCTTTTTGAAGAACAATCCCTTTCCAGGAGTCTTTTTCAAATACCTCAGAATCCTAAAGACTGCCTCAAGATGTCTTTCTTTGGGTGAGTGCATAAATTGACTAACAACACTTACCGCAAAGTCTATATCAGGATAAGTATGAGACAAGTGGATAAGCTTGCCCACTAGTCGTTGATACTGTTCGTGATCAATATCCTTCCCACCGTCAAGCCCAAGCTTAGCATTAGGCTCCATAAGTGTCTCAGCTGGTTTGCATCCCAACATGCTTGTATCTTGAAGAAGGTTGAGTACATACTTGCTCTGAGAAAAAAGATTCCAAAACTGCTCCTGATGACTTCCATACCTAAGAAATACTTGAGATCACCTAGATCCTCCAATTCAAACTTGCTAGCAAGACACACTTTTAGTGATTCCAACTCAGGTTGATTGTCTCCGATAACAATTATATCATCTACATATACTAAAAGGATTGCTCTTTTGCCGTCCTTAGAGTGTTTGTAGAAGATAATGTGATCAGATTGTGCTTGTACAAAGCCCCGTTCCTTTACAACTTGAGTAAATTTCTTGAACCACTCCCTTAGAGACTACTTCAAGCCATAAAGTGATTTTTTCAACTTACACACTAATTTCCCTTTCTTCTCAAATCTTGGAGGAGGATCCATATACACTTCTTTATGCAAATCCCCATTTAGAAAAACATTTTTTATATCTAGCTGCTGAAGTGGCCAATCAAGATTAGCAGCTAGAGATGAAAGAACCATTACAGAATTAAGTTTGGCTACGGGAGCAAATGTTTCCTTGTAGTCTATACCATAAGCTTCAGTGAAGCATTTGGCAACCGGCCTTGCTTTGTATCAGTTGACACTACCATCTGCATTAAACTTGACTGTAAATACCCACTTGCATCCCACGGTTTTTTTCCTATTAGGCAGCTTCACAATCTCCCATGTTCCATTTTTCTCCAAAGCTCCCATTTCTTCTTGAACTGCTAACCTCCACTTTGGATCTGCGAGAACTTCCTTAATATCTCTTAGTATCTTAATATTTGTTAGAGCAGTGGTAAAGGCTGAAAAACTGGGAGACAATTTCTCATATGAGATAAATTTTGAAATTGGATGCTGTGTGCATGATCTTGTACCTTTTTTGAGAGCAATAGGCAAATCCAAATATAAATTATTGCTGAAATCAACATCAACAAGACTACTAGTAGACTCTGGACCTGGGAGAGGGACCAGTTCAAACGCCTGACCTTGCTTGGCATTAGGCTTGCTACTACTTCGAGAATAATTCCTGTGTAAATAAACAAGTAACTGGGGTATTTGGGAGTTATCTCCCACTGAGTTGTTTTCTTCTGTTTCCAATATTTTTCCTTGGTCATAATATGGCATAATAGACTCGGTTGAATTTGGCAAAGGCTGTGGTGGCTCGGTTTGATTAGGTCAAGGCAGAGGTAAAGTCTGTGGTGGCTCGGTGGGCTATGGTAAGGACATGGGTGTTTTTTGAAGAGCAAATTCCCAAGATCATTCTTCATCTTGAATCTCCTCCTAAAGATGGGAGATAGGGAAGTATGGTTGAGTTTCATGAAAGAACGACAAAGAGAATGTGAGTAGCATTTGTACCTATGCTGTGTCGAAGGGTATCCGATAAAAACACACTTAGTTGCTTTTGGATCAAGTTTTGAACGATTCTGAGAATGGACATGGACAAATGTTGTGCAGCCAAAAATCTTAAGGAGAACAGAACAGAAAGATTGAAACATTGGATTGGTTTGTAGAAGAACAGTCATAAGGGTTTGGAATTAGAGGATTTTGGATGGTATATGGTTTATAAGATGTGAGGCTGTTAAGATGGCTTCTCCCCAGAGATATTTTGGAACATGCATTGTGAACATTAGGGCTCTAGCAACTTCAAGTAAATGATGGTTTTTTTTTTTTTTTTTTTTTCTGTTACACCATTTTGCTGTTGTGTATCAGTGCAAGAACTTTGATGAATAATACCATTAGTTACTGGATAATCACCCAAGACAGAATTGTAATACTCTGTTCCATTATCGATTCTCAAAACTTTAATTGAGGTTTGGAATTGATTTTTTATGATGGAGTGAAAGCTTTGAAAGATTTTTGAGACCTCAGTTTTTTCTTTAAAAAGATAGACCCAACATACTCTAGTATGGTCCTCGATAAATGTAATAAACCATCTAGTTCCCGTGATTTTCTTAACACGAGAAGACCCCCATATGTCACTATGAATTAAGGTGAATGGATGAGACTTTATGTATGGTTTGACTGGATATGAGGTACGTGTGTGTTTGGCCAACTGACAGATATCACAATGAAAGGAACTAGGATTTTTATTAATAAATAAATCTGGAAACAAATGTTTGAGATAATGGAAATTGGGATGGCCTAACCTATGATGCCACATCAATACATCTTTATTGGAAACAGGAGATACACACTCAGCTTTTGTAACCTATTTATCCACGTATTCATCATTCTCAAAATAGTAGAGTCTGCCATCCTCTTTAGCAATGCCAATCATTTTCTCCGATTCCTGCTCTTGTATATGACAAGAAGTAACAGAAAAATTAGCAGTGCAGTTAAGGTCATGAGTGAGCTTGCTAATAGACACCAGATTGCATGCTAATTTTGGAACATGGAGTACTGAATGTAGCACAAGTTTGTCAGACAAGCGGATAGATCCTTTTCCAGCAACATAAAAGAATGTTCCATCTGCTATTTTTACTCTTGAGCTCCCATGGCATGGAGTATAAGAGTAAGAAAGAATTGAGTTACCTGTCATGTGATCGGATGCGCCAGAGTCAAGTATCCAAGGAATTTTGATTTTCTACATGAAGTAGCTTGATGAGCAAAACTACTTGTTGTTGTCATGGGATTAGTCACGATTTGCTATTTTAGAAGTGTGAGCAGCTGTTCAAGTTGATCTTTGTCTAGGGAGATCCTAGTTGTCCCATGATTGTTGGTGTCTTTGTTTTGCCTGTTGTAGCAGCTTGAAACCCCTTGCTTTGAGGTTGTCTCCTTGGTTTTGCATTGGCAAGTCTTCCATAAAGGTCCCAACATCGTTCTTGGGTATGGCCAAGTCTGTTACAATATCATGGGCGCTGATTTGATTTTTGATCACCATAAGGTCAGTTACCACTGCTTTTTGTAATAAGAGCAGCGTTCTCAGCAGGTCTGTCACCAAGAGAAACCACAAATGAATCCTTTTTTTCCCAAAGCATCACCCGGCGTCTGCTTTCCTCATGTCGTACTTCTGCAAAAGCTTCAGCTATGGAGGGTAGTGGTCTTCGGCCTAGAATTCGTCCTCTTACCTCATCAAGTTCTTTGGTGAGCCCAACGAGAAAATCATATAGCCGTTCCTTTTCTAGATGTTTTTTAAACTTCATGTTGACTACAAGATCACCCCTGTCTACCTCATAGTGCATATGCAACTCTAGCCATAGAGTTTGCAACACGTTGTAATATTCGGTGATATCCAAATTTCCTTGCCGAATATCCTTGAGTTAATTTTTTATTTTGAAAACCTATGAGGCATTTTCAAGATCCGAATAGTTATCTCTGACAGCATCCTAGATAGCTTTGGCAGTCCGAAGAAACAGGCAGGTACGGCTGATATGAGACTCCATTGAATTAATCAGCCATGCCATAACAATGGAATTATTAAGTTCCCAATTTTCATAAGTCAGATCCGTCGAATTGGGATGCTGAACCTCGCCTGTGATATAGCCGATTTTTGCTCTCCCTCGGATCACCATCAAAATCGATTAGGACCACTAGAGGAAATTCTTGCCATTCAACTTGCGATTCGTGATTTGCAGTGATGATCCTTCTCCAAAGGACTGTGCAACCAGATTCGTTGTGACTGGGTTGGATGCGGAGAATGATGAACCATCCTTGTCAACACTGATTATCTCCTTCTCTGAACTCATTGTCGTGAAAAACAACTATCAAGAAGACGATGATGATGGGAAGACAGGACTTTGAGAGTATGGCTCTTATACCATAAAAGTAGATTTAGGGAAAGAACTGATTAGTTTTTCTACATATTTTTTATAATGATACAACGCATATATATATACAACAATTCAGTCTCCATAAAAGGGAAACCAGAAACTAATATCCCTAAAAAACTGCTATACATGAACTTCCCAAAATAATTGGGAAACTTAACAAATCAATCAACGAATATTCTAAATATGGAATATTTAATATTCGGTAGCAACCGAATATTCCTACACATTTAGATATCTTCGGATCATTTCTTTGTTTCTTTTTGAAAGGATAGTTAATCAGACTAACAGAGTAGAGCAAAATACTTGCACTGAAAACCTTGAAGGGTGAGTACCCTCATACTTGATGATTTGGCCAATGCGTCCCAAGAGTTCTTGTACTTGACGGATTCTCCTGAGGTCATCATCATCCTCTTTTGACATAGTGTCAAAAGGGTAATCAGCCAATTGGAGACCAAAAGTGAAACCCTCAAGAACCATGGCCGTAGCAACAAGATTGCCCTGCAAGTGACCGATCGATTGTCATGTCAAAGTTCAGCAACTCGAAAAACTCAAAAGTTTGACACTGTTGCTGAGCCAAAAATAACAGTTATATATTGACTATCACACCATTTTACATTAGGTTCAGACATATCAAAGAAAGGAAAGATCGTTATCGAGTTATTGTTGTCACGTCATACTAATATAATTGCAACAAGACTAAGTCTAGTGTTAGAACACAAATTGTCCTAGATGGTGATTCGAGTTCAAAAATTTTGTCCTACGCGCACCTTTCCATCGCGAAGCAAAGGCCTGATCAGAGGATCAACTGTTAAAGTGTAGAGTGCAGCATGCACGGTGTATCCGCCGCAACTGATGCTGAACCCGCGATAAAGTCCAACAACACCTCAGACTTGAGGGTTTCTTGTAAACGTCGATCAAACCATTGAACTGCCGCTCACCGCACCTTTCAGCAGGCCTGATATCACTGCAGACCCTATGGGTTTTGGCAGAGTCCAGGGTGAAAGAGCATCTAATAAAGCCTAGGGAAGAATGTGCGAACCGCATTTTGTGGAGGCCTGGATATCAGCAGCCAAGCGTGTGTATGCATAGTCCAAGGAGTACGAAAAAAAGCCAGTTAAAGCATAAACTGCGCTAAACGCTGGCAAGCTCCCAGCAAACCACTTCCAATAACAATCTGATTTGTATCTATCTGTGACGAAAATTCTCTTAAAGTGATAGTATTCAAAAGCCAGTTTTGGGACCTGCAAGTACCGCTAATTAAGAGTAACTACAACTAAAAAGAAACGAGATAGAATCGATATAAAAAATATAAAGAGACAGAAACATGGCAAAGAGAGAACAAAAAAGACGAAAATCTCAATATTGATTCATCGATTGAGTCTCTAACGCAATTTCGGGCTACCTTATTCATTTCAATAGCAAAGCAAACAATAAAACTAGGAAATTAAATCAAAATAAAATAAGGAAACTACTAAACTTGAGACGATATTGTCTACTAATCCTAATCGCAGATTAGTATAGTTCACTAATTCACGGAAACTAAATATCAAAAGTAACAATATTCAGAGGTAGCTAACTGATGAAAGTTGAAAAGCATTAACAATGTGAAATCAGAACTTTTTCTGCTGAAGAAGTGCATCTTTGTGAAATAATAATTACCGGGGTTACGAAGATTTTGAGCAATAGAGCAGTGTTCCCTCCCCAGAGGGAAAAGAAGCCTTCATTCCTAATAGTTCGGACAAGGCAATCAGTAATTCCCTTGTATGGTTCCGAAAGCCGTCCTGTCTTTAGCATCTGATTCTGATTTTGGATTAGAAGCTTAACACGCCGAAATGCACTGATTGCAGTTACTGCCGCGCATCATTAAAAGCCACTTTGGCAAGTATCAAAGCGACCCCAAACCCGTTTTCTCCAATGGCGCTCCCACAGAAATTGGGGACATCAAAGAGGACACATATCCATAGCTCAGACCATCACTTGTGTTGTGTGAATTAGGAGAAAACATAGATAGTAGAGAAAAATTCCCCTGTAGTTTTTCACATACCAAGGGATGCTGAGATCCTTTGGCCATTTTTGTATGGCAAGCCAATCACCTGATTAAATTGAAAGAATTAGTATTACAGTAAATTATATATCCATAAAAAAAATGGTTATCTTTACTAGTAATGTGTAATTATATATTCATATATATATATAGACACATATATATACAAAACTGAGAGAATCTGATAACAGTATAATTCAGACTAGTGTCTTTTCAATCTTGTTTTTAAGGGTTTTCTGCATGTTGTTCTCTATAAATCATTAGAAAAGAAAAGACAGAACAGAGAAAATTAAGGAAGTAAAAAAAAAATTTTAAAATCTTAAAACTGAGAAGTAAAATAACATTTATATTGAGCAAATAAAATAAAATAAAATCGTCTGTAGAATTAGGGCTTCTGGTGATTCAAAAAGACGCACCTTGCTCGTCCCCAGCTGGATATGGAGACGAAACCAGACCAATGCGAGCTCTCAAGAAGCTGAGAGCTCCACTAGCTTGCATTAATAACGAAATTACCCCGGCCCCTATGTTTAATTTATCGACAATGGCACTTTCCCTCTTTGGCGTTCATGCTTTCTTACTTTCCGCACTCATACTTCTTTTGTCTCTATATGTTACATGTTTGTGGGTCCATATAGATTTAATTTTAATATAAATAGCTATTATTTTTATATATATGTAAATTGGTGATTTTAGCAAATACGTGTTTTGACATTTTTGGCACGAAGCAGAACGACAGTGCAAAACATTACAATACCCTATTAGATGTTGAACTGTTTTTCTATATAATTTTTTTCATTCATAAATTTCTTAAGCAGGGCAATATTTGACGGTTAAGATTCCATAATATAAATATATATATATATGTACTTGAAACTTCAAAGAATGTTCTTAAATGAGTACATTGAGATGTACAATAATTCTTATGGTTGAAAAGCCCACACAACGAACAAACTGCAAGGTGGGGGATTCTAATTCGAGATCGACAAAGGGGTGTATTTATTGTCAGACTATGTCTACAACCATAACAAATAGTAAGTGTTGCTTGGGAAGAAGTGTAAACACTTTTCGTCATTGTTGCAGCTTGGTTTATCATCAAGCAGTTTTGGGAATAAAGCTTTTCCTGGACATCAGCATTCTAATAGAAAAGACAATTTAACTACTTAAAATTTTTTTTTATCGCCATCATCATGGCTCATTAGAGGATTCTGATAGATGAAGACTAGGTGAAATTAGAAATTAGTACAAAAATCCGTACGTTTCATTCATACGTAAATGTAGTAAGAGACCCTCAAATTGTATCTCTTTACGCATACTCTTCTCAGAACCATAATTCTCTTTGACAACCACAAATCATTTCTTTGTTACTTGTTGCAAAACATAGGGCCGCCGACAAAAGGGAACAACAGAGCAGTTACAACGGCGGCAGGAAAAATAATTGCACCGGAACCCTCGAAGAGCAATTTTGTACCCTCAAGCTTGATAATTCAGGTTAATGCGTGGCGGGAATTTTCGCACTTAACAGCTGTTGGGGTTAGACTTCGTCTTCCCACTGTGCCATTGATATTTGGATGTATATTAAACAAACGTTCGATTCTGCAATGGATTATATTTGGGCCATGCCCAAATTACGGACCTGCTCCTCGGTATCAATCCATCATTCGATTAATTGAGCCGGACCCAGTCCATCTTTTACTTGTTATCGTTTAAATGTTGATATATGATCGAATGTCGGACTAGACTGATCATACGAACATTAAATATGTAACGATTGATGGATGACACATGAATCATACGTCGAACATTCGCTCTTTATCCATCGTTCGTCGTTCGACCCTACGAAAATCTTTTCAAGGGAAATATCCCTTAACCATCAGACTCATGCTCATCGATGACATGTCAGATTATTCACAATAACTGATGATCTATGAGTATTACGTTTCAACCGCTAAGCCCACGATTTTATCTGGTAACTGTCTAGTCAACTGCACGACTGATCTTCTGACACGTGTCCCAACAGACAGGATCGATAACCGTTTACTAAAATTTCGGGTTCAGACCTTGCTTCTTCCTCTATAAATAGAGGAAGACCCCTCCTTCAGGAGGCATCGAAAAACCTTTATTAAAAAGCTTACTGTTACTCTGCCGAAATATCTCCAGAAAACCATCATTGTATTGAGAAACCTTCATTAATACAAAACTACTCTCTCAGAGGACGTAGCACCTTCATCGGGTGAACCTCTTTACATCTTGGTGTTCATTTATTTCCTGTTCATTTCAGATTTAATCATTTACTTTCTTTTTATTTTCTGATATAAGCATTTATGTTCTTTATATTGTTTTATGAATTTCATAACGATGTCCAAGGGCCCATATAACCAAGTTTTATATTCATCAAACTGACTTGACTGTTAAATTTTTTATTATAGAAATTCCCGCATCTACAACAGCTTCATCAGAAGTCATTATCATCCTTCTGCACACTGTGTCGAAAGGGTGACAAATGTGCTCTAGACCAAGAATGACTCAGCCATGAAACAAAAATGCGGAAAAATAATCGCCCTGAAAGAAAGCATAGAAGATAGAGAGTAAGCAGCGTTATCTAAAATTTTCACAAATGCAAATTCACCACAGCTTGGCAAGTAGGTCAACAAGATGGTAATCAGTATTTACGGATTACCAGAAAGGTTGGGTAGCAAAGATAAACTTTAAAAAAGAGAATGAGCCAAGGGAGTATGTTGGCCACTCTCTTAGTATCATAGACCAAGGCAAGGTAGAAATTAGTACAATCTTATAGGAATTTCAAACTCTGATTCCTGCAAAACGAAAGCAAATGAGAACCATCCGACAAAAAAAACAAAAAAGCAAAAACAAAAAACACAATAATGGTGAAAACATAACTATCAATCTGTGACTAGTGACTAAGACTATATATTGCTTGAAACAGTTTGTGTTGTGATGATCATATGAGCTTCTACTATCTACAGTCACGTTTGCTTTCACAATCTCAGACCAGTTGTTGAACAGAGTTGTGCTTTATTCTGCAACAAGTTCAAAATATACCTGCAGTGATCCTACATTGAGAACCATAGGTTTAATCAGAGAATCAGCTGTTTCAAAGTAGAGTCCGCCATGCATGATTTGTCCAACCCATGCGATGTTCAATCCGCGATAAAGCCCAGCAATACCGTCAGACTTGAGGGTTTTCTTGCATACATCAACTAAACCATTAAACTGCCTCTCACCGGCCTTTTCAGCAGCCATGAGATCATTGTTTTCGCTCCGAGCAAACCATTTCTAATAACGGTCTTTGCCCTTATTAGAGCAGAAAACTCTTTTAAAACAACCATTAAAGCAAATTCTGGGACCTTCAAGTTTTAACAATCAAGAGTAACTATAAGTGGGCACAGCACACACACACACACACACATGTTCCGTCGAATTTGCGTACTATTTGATATGGGATGATTTTGATGTGAAATGGAGTTTAGAAACATACAATATAATATAGATAAAAATACCTGCAGAGAAAAGTGTGTGTGTGTGTATAAAACAAATGTCAAAGTTTAGAAGCTTACAATTCGACGACCATTGTAGACATTAGCTGAAAGTTCAAAACGCGCTTTCAAGCAAGAATCTTAAAGAATCATTAGTACAAGGTTAGGACCAGGAAAAGGTGAGGAACACAAAACAGAGGTAAGCTAACGTCCCCACCTCGAGGATGAAATATCTGATGTCATTAGCAGTTTTTCCTTTCCAGAAGAAAAAGAAGCCTTCGTTCCTATTAGTTCAGGCAAAGAAGTCTGAAACTCCCTTGTATGGTTCCGAAAGCCGACCTGTCTTAAGCATCTCATTCTTATTTTGAATTAACATCCTAACACGACTTAAACGATCGAGCCACTGCTGTCAATGCTACAGCTGTTGCTACAGCATCAGTACCTTGCTGTAAGCCAGGAAAAGCGATACGATATGCACCTCCTGGGAGAGAAGTCTCGGCCAGACATTTGGGACGGCAGTGCTTTGACATTTTAAGCTGAGAGGAGACTTCAAGCCTGCATTGGCATATGAAGAGCTCAGACCATGACTTTCATATTGTCCATGATGAACATCTTCTTGTATACTGATGGATGTTGCGTTTCATTCACCATTCTGTAATTTACGGATATAAAAGTAAACGATTTAACTTTTGTCCTTGCTCAAACAGATTTGAAGAATCAAGACCATTGTATTTATATTTATAGTCACTTTCAAAAATTTTACAAAAAATAATGGTATATTGTCTGACGTCTGACACATTCTACTTCTTGTGTTAAATATCACAATTGTAAAATTGTATTTTTAGTAATTTTAAAAGAAATAACAGTCCTTTAAACAATATTTTTGTTGCTAAATAATCTTGTTATCAGAAAAGATAAGAATATAAAGAGAAATATATTTTCTTTATTACTTGGATTCGGACTCAGTAAGAGTTTAGTCCTTAAGCTATTATTTTGGCCAAAAGATGGGGGGAAAAATCCTTTTTTTATGTATATTTATTTATTTACTCTTATGGTTCATTTAGTTTTTTTTTTTTTTTTTTTTGGAATTTATTCCATTTATAATATTGATTAATGATTATCCAAACTAAAAGCCAACGCACTCAGTTTTCTTTTTTTTTTTTTTTTGTAATTTTTTTTTCTCAAATTGATTTTTTTCTTTTTTCTTTTTTTTTTTTGTGGGAACTTGGGATATATATCGGCAAACATTGCTAAATTTAAACAAAACAAGGAAATAAAATGATCCAAAGGCCATTTGAGCCAAAACAGGAGAGAATAAAATAAAAAACCAAATAAATACGGACTTTGTCCTTTTTTTTTTTTCCGTTCCTTTTTCCAGTCACTTTCCCAGTAACCAAACAAAACAAATACAAGAAGAAGAAGGGGAAAAAAACGCTAGTAAAATAACCGTTGACTGTGCCATTAGGGTTTATCTGAAAAACCACACCTTTCTCCTCCAGCTGGTTTCGGGAGTCGAAGAGAAGCATACCAAAGCTAAGCCATCAGAAATGGCAATTAGGGCTTGCATGAATGACAAATTTGTTAGATTTTTCTGTTTGATTAGATTTTTTCCGTTTCCGGATTTTCTGAACGGATTTTCCAAAAATCTCAGATAACAACTGAAACATTTCCATTATGTGGTCCATATTCATTCCATCTATTTTGGAACATTCATAACCATTCCGAGATTCTCGCCCACTAAATGTATACGTCTTAGAATGATTCTTTGATAGAAAGAGTCTATAAAAGGGAACATAGCAATTCGATTTTGGTACCCTAAGCCTGCTTTCTCATTTATAGTCGAAATACACCATTAGCCAAGAGAGAGTAAGGGTTTAAAAGAACCATAACCCAAAAAAAAATACTTACCCATATCTAATTGCTATTTAGGATTATTAACAGCACGTTTAGATCATTAAGAAAATTTAATAGAATTTACCCCTTTCCCCCTTGTTTTATTCGACAAAACTAGCACTTTCCTTTTTGGGCTTCCATGGCATCGTACTTTCCGATCTTCATATTTTGCTTTTTCCATTCTTGTACCGTTCTCCTTAATTGTAAAAGATGAGTATTTAATGCTTCACAGTTTTTCGAATAGACATTGGTGAGACACTGGTAATCATCTTGACAAAGCATGTAACTACATCAACCACTATATATATATATATATATATAGATTGAGGCGTATCAAATTTACATAATATATAAGCTAAATTTTAAATGAGGATTTATAAGTAAAAGGGTCTAAAGCTAAATTTCAAAAGAGGATCGTAAAAGGGTTAGTTTTGATAAACAAATTAAAGCAGAAAAGGATAAAAGAACAAGTTTGAATCCGTATCCATGACTATGAGTAGTTCAACATAACAAGAGAGACGCCTTAAGAACTACAAAAGATTATTCAATTTATTCTCGTTTCTTCCGCGCTGGCCGCTGGGAGCATCTCCAACTCTGTCGGATGATCCATAAGTCTTGCGAATCAAAAGAGAATAGAACGTTAAAGAACAGTCAAATCCAGCAACAGCAAAGGTGCAAGGTTTCAAAAGGCTGGACCCGAAACCCTTATAAAAGTGATTCAGTACCCTCATTCTTGATGATCTAGGTAAATTCATCCCAAGAATTCTCGTACTCGGTAGCCTCTCCTGAGCACATCATCATCCTGCTCCGCGCCATGTCAAAATGGTACGTAGCAAATTTAGCGCCAACAATGGCTGAGCCATTTAAGATAGGTCTTGCAGAGAGCTTATCCTACATATGAAATTTCAAATTAAATGAGTTATTCCCCTAGTTCTAGTATGGTATGGAAACGGAACTCATTCCCCCAAAATTAACATGTGATCTAGGCATGACAATTGATGCGACAATTAATTTCCAACATTTAGCATGCGTTTAGATGCACAATCTAAACATTAGAATTGCAATTTAATTTTTGTCTTTTTTCCTCAGCTTCATTATTCACATAGTTTTGTAACTCAAACTTTAAAAATCCATAATTTACATTGACAAATCTAAATGAGATGGTTTTTTTTAATTGCATAGAATTTCGAGACGAACGAAACAAGCTCTATATTACTTTTTTTTTTTCCTGAACACATTTGAAGTTTTTATTAACTCCAGCATTTCAAATGCCTCGATAAATGCATACTCAATTTAAACTTAAATTCTACAATTCAAACCTTAACACCAAACACATGCTTAATTAACCTCAATGATTGGCTTCAATCCCTTCAAAATAAAGAAGAAAATTTTTTCATCAAGTTGATCTAGATGCATGGTATGTGTATTTGTGTGTGTGTGTGTGTGTTTGTAAGGTGTCGTGTGTGCGTGTGTATATGCATAATTGAAACAGGTATGTATAGTTTATAAAAGTTAGTTGAAATGTACATCTAACATTGGTTTTTGTGACTTTTGACTGGCTAAAATTCTTCATGTGAAAGTATGCAGGTCCTAATGTGAGCGAATCTATGATTAAAATTCAAATACGAGATATGTTAAAATTAGCAAAGCAGACAGCGCGAGAGAGACTTCTTGAGTTTTGTTCGTTTGAAAACCTCGTGCCATCGCAGCAAGGAACAAATAAGCAGATTCATTAAACAACCAAAAGCGAGTAAAAGTGCGAGAGATTTGACATACTTTGGATCTGCTTCGGCGTTCAAACAGAGGCTTCAAAGCATCATGCAATCCAACGGATAGTCCATGGACGAAGATGTATCCGATATATGAGACACCAAATCCGCTGCACAACCCAGCAATACCATTAGACTTGAGGGTCTTTTTGAAAACATGAAACAGGCCATTGAACTGTTTCTCACCCTTATGAAGATGAGACGGACCACTGTAAGAAGCCTTGACGTCATTAGCCAATCGCGTATGGGCGTACTCCAGAGAGTAAAGAAAGAACAGTGGTGAAGAGTCGCACAACTTTCCAATGCCACCTTCTCCGCAAACCACTTCCAGTGGCCATTGCTTTTGTCCCTCTTCAAGTTCGAAAGCCTAATAAACGAGTAATCCCGAAAAAGCACTAGCATCCCCAGAAAAATCACATATAAAAATCCCTTTTTTTTTTTTTTTGTTATATTACATGTACATGCATACATTATTCATTTTGTTATTGCGAAATTAGAATAAATTTGATTATTATAGGGTCCGTTTGGTGAATGAGTTTGAGTTGAAAATTTTAAGTTTGAATTGAAAATTTTTGAAAATTTTTGTTGATTTTTCAGAAAAGATAAAAACTGAGATAAAAAAGTACAGTTTAAAATGGATCACCAAACAAGGCATAAGAATATCAAACAAGTGAATTTAAGAATGCTAAATGACCTTGATGCCAGCATATCTCATGAAATCAGCTGTGTTTCCTCTCCACAGGGAAAGGAAGTGTAACGACCCTTCACAGACTGTTAGAGTTGGTTCTTATTTAATTATTCATCTCTTATAAAATTGCAGAAAATATTAAACTTAAAATAAAAATCTTAACTTATTGGAAAACTTTACTTAGATAATTTTAGAAAACTATAGAATTTTTTTTCTAAACTATATGAAAATAACCTTCATAATTAAAATATATATTTTTTTAAAACCCATTACATGAAATAAAATTTAAGTCCATATGAATTATCCAATCACATAATAATAAACTAAAGTCTCAAAATATTTTTTGAAATTAAAAATGTACATCCCATGATCGTTCCTCCCGTTTTTCTATCACATATCATCCCGTTTCCGCTCTAAACTCCTTAAAATGCTACATCTTACCATTTCATTTATCTGCGACATGAATTAACTTTAAATAAACAAAGGATTAGTAAGACACTTAAATCTCACAAACTTAAATAAATTTTTTTTTTTTGCATCAACATCAAATATCTTCATAAATAAAGCATATTTGAAAACTTTTTAACTTTCAAAACCGTCATATATTGGACCCGACATTGTACCATCGTAGTGCGCTAGTCACGGAAGGAGTGGGGTAACCATTCCCAAACCAATGGCGACAACATCATCATTATCATCATCAAGTATGTACAACGTCATTTTAAAACGTAAAAATACATATACATATATAAATACACTTTTCATCAAAACATCATCATAGAAGAAATATTATTTAAGAACTTCTTGACATCATCATCAATACCAAAACATATACTTCTCAATTATTTTATTCATGTTGTAGGTTAAAGTGTACTTACATAAACACCTTACTTAATTAACCTTTTTAAATTTTATGATGGTGATGCGCGATTGAGGTTTCAGATATTCGACTTTAAAACCGTTTATGCTACGAATAATAAATATAATAATATTAACACAAGATCATAATAATTCATCAAACACATTTATCGTATCATAACAGTGTCTAATATGCCTATTTCATCATTCAATAACATTAAAACACAAAAATCGAACAACTTTACAAAATTACAAAACTTTACAAAGATTAACAGCCAGACTTCTGTCCTTTCAAAAATTCATCAAAATTTATACAGAACTCCAAATGATCTAAAATAATTGTAAATGAAAGTAGACATCTAAATTTTTCTAATGGTACATAAGTCATTAAAAACAGAGACCGTTTGAACCTTCAAAAATAGTTTTGAATTTGATCATTAAAAGTTTACAGAAACTGACAGCCGGACATCTTCCTCTTTAAAAAATCATAAAAATTGACACATGTATCCAAACGATCTGAAGCTAATTTCAAATGAAAGTAGAAATCTAGTATTTCTAGCAATTAAAAATTCATTATAAATGGAGTCCGTTTGCATCCTCAAAAGTAGTTTAGAATATACTAATCATAAAATCTAGAAAATTCCAGTAGTGGTTAAATCCAAAAATTTTATTTTAAAAAATTAAAACCTAAAATTATCACCCCAATAATATGACTCACACACATACAAAAATACAGCCCTAAGACAAGTTTTTAACATCTAAACAATCACCATACCAATAAAATCATGAATGAAACTATGAAAAACCTAAAATCGTATACTTGACAAAAAAAAAAAAAAAAACCAACCATCTACGAAACATAATATATTTCCTACATAATAAACCCTCATCAATCAATCATATAGCCTCCCTCAATCATCATCCATGGATATTTCTTATCATCTCCTCAAATTCACAAAAAGAAACTCCTCAAGAAAATTGCTCGAACCCTCCCCTTCGAAAGATCCTAAACCAAAAAGACGATAAAGAAAGCATACATTGATTTCCTTTTTATTTTGGCTTCGATGAATATGGAGGTTTAATGGATTGTCTTGGAAGGTTTTTTTTTTTTTTTTTTTTTTTTTTTTTTGGTGCTTGTGAGAAAGGTAGAGAGAGCGGGAGACAGCGAATGAGAATAATAATACATAGGAGAGTGAGACTACGAAAGTGAGAGAGAGATTAGTGAGGATGTAAATAAGGGAATTTTGAATATTATAAAATAAATTATGAGTAATTTAATCTCAAATCAGTTTTGGAATTAATTGGAATATGAATTGGCTCAAATTAGGTTATTGTAGGTTGCCAATCACTTATTTAGAATGAGAAAATTTGTCAGATATCAAGGAAATCAGTTGGATACGAATTAGCTCCTTTTTCCTTTTTTTTTTTCCCTACATTAACTTCTCCTCTCCTTTTCCTTTATTATTATTATTTTTTTTCTTATGAATTCCCTCTAATTCTTCTCTAATTAACACTTTCCCTTTTTTACATTATCATCACCGTACGTACTATATATATATAACTCACACATATACATAAAACCACGTATAAAGATGTATAAATATTAATAATATCAAAAATATGTATATGAAGATATATATACTGTAACGACCCGACTTTTCGGACCGTTAACTTGTTTACTTATTCTTATTTAATTTAATCTTAACACTTATTTATGTTTGGTTCTAAAAAAACAGGAAAAAAAAATTTTAAATCATATTGGTACTTCAAAAATTAAAATTACTAAAATTTTTAATTGAGAAAATTGAAAACCTTTAACTAATAAATATCATATTCAAATTCATATTTGGATAATATTTAAAAAGCTATAATTTCATGTAAATTAAAATGAAAGAATCTAAAGTCTTTTTCCCGTAAAGTGCTCATACTGGTTTAGTAGTACCAAAACATTGGAATATAGTTATAAATATAGTCGATACAAAATAATTTAATAAGTCTAAATACGGAAATTAAATTCGTGGTGGTACCCCACTCCTGTCATTCATCGCCTCCGCACAAATTTACCAGTCCATTAAATATCTAAGTAGCGGGCTATTTACCCACGTTACCTACAGCACAAACACACACGTATGAGCTTTCGCTCAGCAAGTACAAATAATATCTCACAAATATTTTCATAAAATCATATCATCACATGTAACATCATGAATGTTCAAAAATGCATGTGATCTATATGTGTTCAATTATGCTTCATTATATACATATCTTGTCTACATAAGGACCCATATGTCATAACCATATGTGCGCAACCAATGAGTTAGGGGAGTGACCCTCCAACAACCTCCAAGGTCATATCTGATAATTTTCATTCTCATCATATCCTTTCACTAATTAGATATTGGTATAACACTTAATCCTATCTTTTGTTAGCCTCATTCTTATTATTTGTGACAATATGTAGATTTACATGTTACTATGCATCTATCATTATTACATACAGATATGTGAGGCATGTCGATCATATTGATACAACAGAAATTATACATGTTAAATGCGTAATTAACGCGATACCTATGGCTCATAGATTTATCACTTCATCAAGGCAAATCATAGAAAACATAGAGTATCAACAACGAAAAACATTTTGTTCTATATTGTAGGTGAGGTTTGTACTTACAGAAAATCGCGTAACTGTGTATCCGCGTTAATTGTTTCCAGTTCTACCCTCAAGTCAATGCGGTGTCCTAATTTTAAATTGACATATGACAGTTAGAGTAAGGTTTTTGAATCATTTTTGATTATGGACATATGTTCTCTTAATTAATAATTAATTTCAATTTAATTATTAATTTGTTTTTAAGTTTTTTTTTTAAAGAATAACATCCTTAATTATTAATTACATGATTATCATAAATTAATTTCTTAATTAATAATTAATTAATTTTACATATTAAATTAATTAATTATTAACCCATTGGTGAGTTAATTATTTAATACTTAATTTTATATCCATTATTTTACTTAATTCCCCTTTATTTATATTTGGGTCCATTAGGTAACCATGAATAACCATGGTTTTCCAATATCATATTGGGTCATTTTTATGGGTTTTTGGTTTATTGGGTCTATTACAACCCATTTACTTGTAATTGGGTCTTATTATTGTTTTAAACCTATTAAGACTTATTACACATTGTTGTCTTTATCAAGTTTTAGTCAATAATTACATGGCATCTCAACAAGTCTAGTAGCAGGTTCATTTCTCGACACCGAGCCATCAGGTACTAATTTACTAATTTGACCCCATTTCGGTGATTTAAGCACTTTTAAACTTAAACTTGTTAAATCTTTTGACCATAGCTTTTAGTAATCTCTCTTACTATTTTATAGGTTTAGAAAACCTCTACCTATAGTCTAAAACGTTCTCCCCATCAAATTATCATTTTGCCCCTTAGTTTGACAAAATTACAATTTTGTCATTAGACATATCCTTTTTAATCTAGACTTATTGAATGGCTTTTAAAAGTTATTCCCGGCGTTAGAATAATGTTTACAGTGTCCATAAGCTCTCATAATGGCTTTCATAACTTATTATATTTCTAAACACAATCAAATAAAAGTATTACATTTAAACCCCTATATGTCATTTAAGTTCGTACATTTGACTATGATATAAACCATATTATTTCTTATATTTATTTAGCTTAATATATTGCTTTAAGGGTGAAAAAGATGCTGTCTAATTATAGTCTAAGCAGATTTTATAATTTAACCCGTTATTTATTTATTTTTACATTTTAGTCCTTATTTAGCCCCAATTAGTTCCCAATACCCTTTGGTTCATGTTTTTTATTCTTAATGTCCTTATAAAGTGTTCTCACAAGATTAGAACTCATTTTTAACAAGTTTTTATTATTTATATTTTTGACCATAAATTTTTCTATCTTTACGTTTTGACCCCAAAATGGCGTTTTGGTCATTTCTTATCCATTTATCATAAAAATTTGACGCAAAATCTATATTAAGTCTCTAGTCAAGTCTGCAAAGTTTTGGATTCAAATAAAGTATTTAGGCTAGTGAAATTATGATTTTACCCCTTGAGGGCAATATCATCATTTTTGACATTTTTATTTCTAATCAAACTTAAGCTTTTCTTATGGCTAATGTCAAGAAGAATATTTTGTCCTTCTCCTATTCTCATACATTAATACTCATTTCATGTCATATAACCATGAAAATTACATAAACATATTTTTCTTCGTATTTCATATACAAATCATGTTTTCTAGCCACCTTAAATCATGGGCAGCACATATATTATCTCATTGGATAGCAAAACCACATTTTAACCATTTACTATGTCAAGATTTTCCTATTTGTAAGAACACATTTTGAAAGGAAAGTTATTAAGAATTTGATAAACCACTAGTTTACAAATCATTTACCTGTTAGTAAAGTAGTGGGTTCTTAGCTCCTCTTGAAGGCTTCGAACCACTCTTGGATCCTTGGGGTAGGGGACTAGAATGAAAATAAA
Organism: Ficus microcarpa; assembly: GCA_025413485.1. Lineage (NCBI taxonomy): Eukaryota > Viridiplantae > Streptophyta > Magnoliopsida > Rosales > Moraceae > Ficus > Ficus microcarpa. The sequence goes on along the minus strand of CM046379.1, from coordinate 25,607,829 downwards.
ACATCACTTTAAAAACATTTTTAAAACCTCATTTTTCTTTCTAGAAAACAAGTGGAAAAGGCTATAGGTTTTTACCTTGGAAAATACTTAGAATGGCTTTTCCTTCTTGTAAAAATAATCTTAGGAGTGGATGGAAGGAGATGAAGAATATTTTTTACTTCCCTTAATTACAAATTTCATCCACAATGAAGGGAGGAAGAAAAGAAACTTTTCTTTGCTTGTATGGTTTGTTTTATGAACGAGAAAATGGTGGTTTTTGATTTACCTTCAAACTATTTAATACTTAAGCCTTATTGGAGGTTAAAAATTGAAATTTTAGGATTTTAATCTCTCAAAAAACATGCACAGTTGCAGAGAACAAGTTGGGAGGTTTTTTGGTGGTTTTTCATGTATTTCTAAGTGATTTTAGTGAGTAGTCATTCAAGTAATCCATCATCTTACATTGTAATCAATTTTTATTTCTTATCTTGTCATCTTTGTTTTGCTTGTTTAGGGGTTGGATTTTGGATTCTCAAAAACCCCCCTCTTATTCAACCTATTTTCTGAAAATATATATATATATATATATATATATTCTATACCAGTTTACTAGCAACTTATTGCCTGCCTGCATTGCTCAGTGGGCCGTTGCCCACTAAGCACTAAGTAAAGGGAAGGTTGCACGGCACCCCTTCCCTTAACCCCTTTTTGTTTTTTTTCTTGCAGTGGGCTTAGGCCTTACCAAGTGGGTAATTACCCACTGGGCACTGGGTTGGGGGGTGCCGAGCACTCCCCCTAAAGTCCTTTTTTTTTTTTTTTTGAGATGATAGTAGAATTATTAAATTTAATTTAATAGATAAATCTTAAATTGCATAAAATTTACTTCTTTAATTTACAAAATTATGATTATTCATTCATTATATATATAATAAATTTTTACACACAAGATATTCACAAAATCTCAATTGAAAAAGAAAATGCGAATAACATTATATATATGTATATATATTCTCATTTAAATAGAGAAACTCAACGTTATTAAATCATCGACATCATCACATTGATGATACATATATAATTTCATTCATGATCTTGAAATTTGGTATTTATCAAAATAATTCATTAGAAGTGTATTGATGAAGGAAATCCATAATAATAGTTTGTGAATTGAGTTTATGAATTTCTAGGGTATCACATATACAGATATAAAACCCACACATATGCATAAAACCACGTATAAAGATGTATAAATATCAATAATATCAAATATATATCTATATGAAGATATATATACAGTACAATATGTATATATAAAAATAAAATTTACTTATAACATATAATATATTTATATAAACATACAATATTAACCATATAACAAAATATGGTATATATATGCTTTATATTATAACATACAAAAATAAATGCAACAATTTCTTTATTATATATATATATTTTTAAGCCATCACATAAATCACATAATATCCAAAAATGTGGCATGAACCTTCAATAGCACCTCAAGTTCTCGTCATATCACTTGTTAAAAATAATTTAACATAATATTAAAATTAACTAATTGTTATCCTTATCACATTATCTATATTAATTCTAATATTAATTTTCTAACCTTATTGTTAAAGTAGTATTTAGGACATTACAGGAAGCCTTCGCACTTAATAGTACGAGCGAAGCAGTGAGTGATTCCCTTGTATGGTTGCAAAAGCCGTCCAGTCTGGAGCATCTTGTTCTGGTTCTGGATCAACAATTTGACACGCTATCAAAGCAGTCATTGTGCCAGCAACAATCACCAGCATGAGATCTACACTAGGGCGGCGCACTGCAGAACGCTTCTCCGGCCAAACTTCCCCAGGAACGCTGGTGGCGACACGACATCCTGGCCGACATTCCTCTTCAGAGTAGTACTCTGCATTAAGCTGCCTGAATTGACATATTCACCGATATTGAGACCATAGTTTGTGCTGTGCCTATTTGGTTGCCCGAATTTTTTTTTCATAATAAACTGACGGTTGCTGCGACCTCATATGGGCCATGTTATAGTATGTCAAATGCTGCCCTGAATTTTAAACAACACAAATATTATCCAAATTTATTGACAAAATACTGATTGGTTTGGATACAATATATGCAAAAAAGAACCAAGGTAAAAATGATGTTAAATCAAAGCAAAAATAATAATAACAAATAATTAATAAATTAATCTTTCGTGAGTTTTCTACACTAAATCAAACAAAAAAGGACATCCAATTTCATTTATATATTAGTAAATAATCGGTTGTATGATCTTCAAATTACGACAGAGAGATATCTAGTTAAAAGATAACCCAAAGATCAGCTTATTATGGAGAAAAGTGTTTTAAGACCTTGTTTTAATTACCAGTTGTATATATAATTATTACCATATTTAGATCTAAAATGTCTTTTTTTTTTAATTCTAAAATTGGTATCGTATTCCTTGCTAATTTTTAAAATAGTAACACTTAGATCTTTATTATTTTTAGGGAAGTGTGCAAAAAAAAAGGCCTACTTAATTGAAACTAATCATTACTTTCCATCAAATATATATATATATATATATTAAAATATATCATCAGTAAATATCCTTAGAATTTAAAAACTCCAAAATTAACATGGCTTTTTTAAGCAACGAAAAGTCAAATCTAATGCCCAATTGATAGATAATAATAACAATAATATATATATATATATAGACATATATACCAGCTTCCAAAAGTATATTTATGTTCAAAGTGCCAAATGGCCCTAAAAATACCAAGAGACGCGGCTGAGCTAGGGTTAGGAGTGATATAAAATATAAAAATAAAAGTAAAACTCAGATAAAACGGAGAATCAAATTACTATTTTCTCTTTTTGTAGTGAGTTTCTCGTCATCCAAACAAACGGGAAGAAATCAAACAGGTAATGGAGAACTTGATATGTATCTGAAGAAAGGATGCTCTCTCTCCAGAATGATAATCCATGTCTTATGGACCTTAGTTGGGGAAACGACCCAATACTAACCAAATTTGCACTGTGTTATTAGTTAGTGATGAAAATCATAAGGAAAAACAAAGATTAGAGGGATTTTTTTTTTTTAAGGCGAAATTGGTGTTTGTGTTGTCTAAGAGAAGAGAAAAGAGAGAGTAGGTAGGGGTTGAACTGAAAAAACCCATTTGTTCTATGTAATTTTCACAAGAAGTTTCATCATGAATAATCAAAGGTCAAAATTTTGAAGATTCTACAAAATTCATATGATTATTTTACCCCAAATTTTTTTTACCCTTAACCAGTTATTTTTTTGATTTATAACATATCATGAAACTTTCTTTCATATTATGAATGAATCATTTTCCTTCTTTTTCTCCTTGAGTCATTTTAACTCAACTTGATTTAACCCGACCTCGAGATTGGATTAACCAAACCCAATTCAAGTTTCAGAAATTAGATCATATAACAATATTTGAACACTTGTTTTTAAAAATGATCAGTAGCCTTTGAAATGTTGATTGATCATGGTCAATAAAATATGATGAATAAATATTAATCATAGTCGTTTAATGATTGACTGATAAAAACATATACGAATATCGATTAATTAGTAATTGACCATTCATTACATGATCAATAATTAATTGATTATTTTTAAGAAAATGATCAATTTTTAAATTTAATAGAATTTAGAAAGTTAACAAAAATGTAACCCAAGTGAAATACTATTTTTGGTGCGTGGAATTAAGTAAACAGTCTATAATCTTTAATGAAATACATCTGTACATTGTTCGTACATCATTTCAAAAGTCAATATTTCACACTTTAGCAACAGTCTAGGAATAAGACCATCCAAGACATCTGGTTAAGAATTACATCATCAAAAGTGCTGGCAGGTTTAATCTAGTGATAATTCTACGCTCCCCTCCAATGGGTTCAAATGCAACCGCCTCAATATTTTCCTTTTCCTTTTTTCATGGAAAAGAAAAGGAAGAAAGAATCATCACAAAGCTTGACAACAGGGGTTTGTAAATGTAGTCGGGATGTACACAAATTTCGAAATAGATCTATACAAGAGAGTCAACCTTCTAAGCAGAACACAATGAAGATCTTTGCTTCACCAGCAATTCTTTCAGCTTCTTTATGAGCTGAGGGTTGGAGCACATGTAACTCTGGAAGGACTCTCGTAATTCCTGCAGCAACTTCTTCCCATCATAGCCGGGGCTCGTATTGAGCAATTTAGTGAAGAAATTCTTCCAGAGATCAACGTTCCAATATCTATTAAAACAAATTGAATGAGCACAATATAAGTTGGAAAAAGGAGAGAGAGAGACAACATGAATGATGAATACAGTGAATGCTCATTTTCCAGGATTACGAGCCCTGATCTAAAAATGATATATGAAGAAATGGATGAAGTACCGTCTAAAAGTCGAATTGGGAAGGTAAATATAGCCGCCATCAGGTGAAGCTTTCTTTTGAATCTCCATGTAAGAATTATGAAGCATCAGATGAACAATAACACAGAGACCATAGGTGTCTACCTGGTGAAAAGTGACCGGGAGGTTAGTCTTGAGTTAGTTTATATACTGTATGGCACAGGTAACTGCATTTGCAATACTAGTAAAAGTATAAAGTTGCCTGAAATTTCCATGGCTTGTTCCGTTGCATTTCAACACAGCGGAAGCCAGAAGTCCTGCAGTCTCCCTTAAATTCCGTATCACCAGGGAAAAGCTGCAGATCTATTCCCCTTCCCCAGTCAACAAGGCAAAGACCCTGCAAGAAGCGTTCCTGTTAATTTTCTCCAAAGAAAGAAAGAAAACCCTCCAACCGAATATTTGTATTCGATGTAACCAAAACAAACCTGATCCCGCCAAGCACCACTTCGGTCAGGAAATGCATCTTCTAATAAGTCATCTCTGCCCACAAAAGGGGGGGGAATTTATGTCACAAGATAAAAACTCCCAAGAACAAAGTCGTAAGAGAAGCTACTTGATAGGAACCAAGAACGCTCAATAGAATATTTGGATTCTAACAAGCTAATTGAGAAGAATAATGGAGGATTTTCTTATTGAAACAAGAACAATGCAAGATAGATTTTGCAGACATTCGAGAGGTCCGCTAGCTCCCCCAAATCACAAAACTAGTACCCAAATTCTGCCCAATCTCTCTCTAGCTATTCATCCTTTATTTATACTAACAACCCTCTAACTAACAACTCAATCCCTTCACTAACTACCTCACTAACTGAATATCTCAATTAACTAGCCGCCCTAACCCCTGATCCTATCACTACAGTAAACTACTAAGCCCTGAGTTAGAAATGACCACCACTTGCACCACTACAATTTCCAGGTTTCAATATTGTAACAGAAGTGAAAAGGGTCCGTCGACTTGTAGTTAATACTCCACCCAGTATGTTAAACAAACAAACAAGGTTCTTACATGATTAGCTATGCAGAAAAACTGAGTAACAACTTGCAGTCTTGCAGATATCAACTACTGCTGGCAAAAACAACTACTGGTACAAGGGTTTTGTTCGACTTGTTTATTACCAAAAAAGGCGTAGTACTTCAACAACTAAGCACTCAAATGGGAATTATTAAAGGCCAAAATAGAAGGTCATTGGAGAATCGTAGGGCAGCAACTCGTTTAAGAGATCTTTTCTAGCATAGAACTTTCATCAGTCTTCATTTTCAACTTCTTTCCTGAAAGAACAGATTGTAGCAGTTCCACTCATGCACGTAATGTAAAAATTAAACATGATTCAGGAATTTCCAAATATGGCTAATGACAAATATATTCAAACCTTATTTCGGTGTGGAGAGTATAAAGAAATTCTCGGAGGCACTTAGATTTCAAAAGATTAACTATAGTGAAAAATGAACTACAAAAGTTGATCCTAGGACCAAGAGTGGAAATTGAGAAGCATGAAAGGACTCAACAAAGAATTTCATTGCAAACTAGGCAACAAATTTTATTCTACATGATGGAAAAGCTTGTTACCTAGCGTAACGAATTAGCATATTATCAGGCTTGAAATCACCATGAATGATACCGGCACCATGCAAAGCTTCAAGCATGCAGAGCATCTCTATGGTGTAATAAATGCATAACACTTCTTCCATGGACTTGCCGATAACTACATAAGAATTTATAGCATCCTACATAATAGTTGCATATCAGGATAATTATGATAAATACCATAGAAGATACTCAAATAGATATAGCATACTATAAACCCACCTGAAGTGTCCCATTGGCTAGATAGTCGCAGACAAGTACGCTACAGTCAGAATAGAGATGCACTCTATGAGCAAAACCAAAGCTTAACCTCTGTTAAATAATATATCAAGAATGAGTACAGACGAAGAAGCATCAGACACCAGCAACCAAAACAGAAACAGGAAATGGCATACTTCTTCAGCTGAGATGCGACGATCAAGTTGACGATACATGTAGAACTCCCAAGGGAAAGGGGGCTTTTGTATCTGCAAGATATTTAGAAGAAATTAAAAATAAATAAACAAACAAGATATTTCTACAACTTGGAGATTACTGAATTATGAGTACCTTTAATGCAACGACTTCATCAGGATTAGAGTTGACGTATGCTTTATAAACTTTAGCGAAACCGCCCTGACCCGCACAGCCCTTGATCTGGTACTTTTTTCCACCTGAGCATCATAAGCAAGACAATAAGAAAATTACACCTCCTGAATTTTATCTAGACCTCCATCAAAGGAGTAACTGTAATTAACAGATTTATCAGAAATTTGACTTCAAGCATAGGTTGAAAGACTTGGAAATGGTTAAATTGATCTTCTGCTATATCTTGAGAGAGCAAGATAAACGGCCAACCAAAATTCTTGTTTGACTCTTTTTATTCTTAATCATCAAATTGATCCAAATTATCTCCTTTTTTTTTTCCAAATATTTCTTTTTTCTCTTAATTATAACAAAGTGAAAGCCTTTTCCATATCTGTAAAGTCAAAAAGGAGCTATTCTAATCATGGAAATAAAGCAAGGAAACAGTAAACCAGACTCACCTATCTCTATAAACTTATTTCTTGATGAATTCGGCAAAGAAGATAAAGCCACTTTTCCTGGGTAAGCTTTAGAACTTGAATGGCATCCCTGAAACACGACAAAATAATTATAAAACCATGACTTCATACCAATTAGCGCAAATACATGCAAAATGTAAGAATTGAACCATCCCACCTTATATTTCGTAATCTGGCTTGTAATTTTCTTCACTAGGTCTTTTATAGTGGAGCTCGACCATGGATTGATATAACTCTTCTCGGATTCAATTGATTCACCACCATCATTCTGCAATATATCAATACCCTTTGTTTTCTTTGTCTCGTCTTGTTCTTTCTGGCATACCTTTTGAAGTGAAGTATCATTCACTAGGTCGGACATTCGTTCAAGAAACAAGCCATGGGCTTTCTTCAACCACTCAACTGGTTCGGCATTCCTAGTAAGATGATAACATCGCAAGGCATAATCCATTTTAAAATTAGAACATTTGAAAAGGCACATAAACACGGATAATTAAGAAATTAACAAAAGGGAAAGGAATTAAACAATTGATATTGAAAAAAATAATAATAATAATAATAAATAAATAAATAAATAACAAAAAAACAAAACACAACAAAACCAACAAGGCATAAGAGAAGAGATAGACCTCAAATTGCCCATCTGGTAAACCATCTGAGCGTCATACAACTTCCCCTTTGATTCAAGAAAAGTTGCATACCACACGTAAAGCAACGAACGGCCTACACAGATCTTCTTCTCAAGCATTTCAGTGAAAATCCTATCAAAATCTTCGCAAAGTCCTATCTGAAAAGCAAACAAAATCACCTGTTTAAATCCTAACAAAACTGAGCTAGGACTTAAAAACATTCCAAAAGTCACACACTGTAGCGACTGGTTAATAGATTTCGAACAACCAACTGTATTTTGTTAACTAAAAAACAAAAAATCAAAACAAGAAAAAAAAAAAATTTATAGCCAATTTTCCATCGAATTTACGTATGAAGCTTAAGCCTGAAAGGGCTAACATCGAATAATCCGAAACTTCCAACACCCAAAATTGAAACAAGCCAACTAACTACCCACCAATGTCTTCAATATATGAACAAAAGATAGCAAGGGAACCAACAAAAAAACAAAAAACAAACAAACAAAGTTAAGCAAGCATAATGCGAATTACATAGAGGAACCAGATCTTAAGGAATCTGATGTCGTCTCGGTACTGGGCGTTGTCCTTGAACATTTTGATGCAATCCGAGAGAATCTTGGCGAGATTTGTGTCGGAATCTTTTCCGGAGTTCAAATCTACAAGGGCTTCGTTTACCAACCTGGATTTTCACGATAGAGTGTAAACCTCAAGAACATCAAAATTCGAGAGAGAGAGAGAGAGAGATTGACCTTAGCCAGGGAAAGAGCGGATCGTGCAGAGAGGTTGGAGCTTGGGATTCTGGGTCGAGGACGGCCATGGATTTCGCTAAAGAGGGAAGATTTGGAAGCGGAGGACTGAAATCTGAAGGTAGCAGTCGTCGGAACCGGACACACAGAGAGAGAGAGAGAGTGAACAAAGAAGCGGGAAACCGGGCTTCTCTTAAATCAAATGATTTTCGAACTTTATTTTAGAACAAATTATACTTTTCTCCCTTAACTTTAGGTTTTGTCACAAAATACCTCCTAAAGTTCAATCTCTAACATTCTTTTCCCCATTAAGTTCAAAAAAATTTGTGAATTTCCCCCCTTCATTAAATTTTTGACAAAAAATGAACATAGCACTCGCTTGAAGTATGAGTTGTGTATATTGAAATGTAAAACGCTTATAATTAAGTTAAAAAGGTAAACATTTAAGGCTAACTATCATTTTTTGTTTCTCAAACTTCTCTCTTAGCCTATGTTTGGTAGGAAGGCAAGAAAATGAGAGGGAGAGGAGAAATGAAAATGAAAAAAAATAAAGGAAGAGAAAAGAATTTAGTTTTTCTTTAACTTATTTGGTAGAAAGGAAGGAAAGAAAATTATTAAAAAAAATTATACAATTACTATTATATCCCCTTCCCTGTATTATTTTAATTTAAAAATAAAGATAAAATTTTAATTTTAATCAACATAGAGTGGATTCTTGTTTTCCACCCAACGTTGAAGAGATGAAATTTGGTGGATTCCACTATATTTTTTTTCACTATATTTTCCTTTCCATTCTTTCTTCCTTTCCTTCCTACCAAACAAACACATTTTCATTTTCCATTCAATTTTCCCTCCACCTACTCCCTTCCTTCTTGCTTTCCATCATACCAAACAATGTATTATAGATAACCTCATAATTTTACATGTAATAAAAATAACGGGTGATAGAAGTGTTATCAATGTGTGTCACTTTATAATTTAATATGATCAATTACTCAACTCATGCATTCAACGAGAGTTATATGTATTTTTTTTTAATCAAAAATTTAATTGAAGGGGAAAATTTACAAACATTTCCAAAGATCAAGGAAAATTAATGTTATAACTAAAGTTCGTGGGGTATTTTGTTATTAGCCTAAAATTTGAGAGGAAAAAGTGTAATTTATCATTTTTAATTATTTTTTTTAAATAAAAATGAGGGAATTTTACATATATATACTCTGTATAATTTGAATTTATTCAAAAAATATATCATCTATTTTAGACCTTATCAAATATTTTTGTTATAACGATTAAGTGTGTTAAATTAAACATGGAGTGATCAATAATCAAATCTATAATTTGAAATGTCCTTAAAGATTTTTATTTTTATTTTTATTTTTATGCTTTTAAAAAATTACCCCTCAAAGAAAAAAGAAAAAAAAAACACTTCTTAAAACACCGATATAAAACAACCGAAAAACAAATAAAAAGTCTTAATTTCTATAAAAAAAAAAAAAAAAAGAAATAAATTCTTTTGGTAATAAATAAAATAATAGAGATATAATGGATTTTATTTTTTCAGATAGGGAGACGATGAATTTGTACGCGTGCGAAATGATCCAAACTCATATTCAGCTTTGTATTTTTGTGTTTCTTTTTGGCCAACATTAGAATATTAGATTCGTTTCCCTCAAAAAGAGAAATTAACTCGCCAAAGGCCTCTCATATGTTTTGAAGGGTAGAATGCTTTCTAACAATGTACGCAAGCGGTAATGCCATGACGATTTATGGAGCGAGCTAATTGTTTGGCACATTGGGACATAAAATGATTCATCTTATTTTGATGTCATAACACGATTATATTTGTTCATCAAACACGTTCGAACCGTGCCATGTTAAACATAATAAACATTTTGTATTTATTTTTAAGTTTAAGACAAGTTGATTAATCGAGAAATAATGTGCTGAATAATTCAATATCGAATTTGCCTCCATGGAGTGTGGAAAGGTAAGTTGAGTTTTGTTTTCTTCATTTTTTCAAGTGCAAAGATTATGATAAGGATAATGCATTTTTCTTTCCCATCTCTCTCAGAATTCAAATTCAGAAAAGAAAAACCCGGTTGGAGATCGAATTCTTCACAGAATTTGGGTCCGAACCAGAACCTGTTATTCTACTCTTTTGTCCCCACCACATCACTTATACATAACAAAAGAACCCAATTCAAATCTTCTTCTTCTTTTTTTTTTTTTTTTGGGTAATAGGATTTGATTTGTACGTCAGTGAATTGCTCGTTTTAAAATCTAAACTTTTAAGTTTGTCTAACTTTGATCGATAATCTTTTTTTCATAATTGGAATGTCCCTAAATTATGAAAATACTACTATAATAATCATTTACATACTCTTCGTTAATTTGTAGACAGAATCTATTAGTAATTAGTAAAAAATGATGTTAACTAACGGATTACATTTAAAGATTAAAGAAAATGACTATTATAATAATGTTTTTAATAGTTTAGAGTAATTCATATACCAAAAAAAAAAAAAAAAACATGGACTAAAATTGTACAAACTTTGTTATTTCTTCACTGATATTATGATATGTAAATTAAAATATTTCAAACATCAAAAGTATATGACATGATTTATTAATTGACATGATATTTTAATTAACATAACATTATGCGAACGTCTCTTAGATGAGTTGGTAGGTTGCTTGTCCTCCTCACTGAATGCTTAGGTTCAGCTCGCTGAATGCTTATGTACGAATCATCATCACTGTGTTGATCGAGGTATATGAGCAATCTACTTCGTGAGGAATTCATATATCACACGAGAGAGCATACACCTCCCCAGTGTTATCTTGTGACGACCCGACTTTTCAGTTTGTTAACTAACTTACTTATTTTTAACACTGATTTATGTTGGGTTCCAAAAATACAAAAAAAAAAAAAAATTAAAACAAATAATATTTGTATTTCAAGAGTTCAATATAATAAAATTTTTATCTGAGAAATTTGAAAATCTTTAGATAATAAATATCATGTTCAAATTCATATTTAGAAAATATTTAAAAAGCTATAACATCATATGAGTTAAAATGAAAGACTCTAAAGTTTTTTTCTCGTAAAGTACTCCTACTGGTTTAGTAATACCAAAATATTTAAAATCTAATTATAAATATAATTGATACAAAATAATTTAAAAAGTCTAAATGCGGAAATTAAATTCATGGTGACATCCTACTCCCTTCCTTTACCGCCTCCACACTACTTCACTAGTCCAGAAAACATCTAAGTGGCGAGTTGCTTATCTGCGTTACCTACAACATGAATACACACATGTGAGCTTTCGCTCTGCAAACACAAATTATATCTCACAAAATATTTTCATAAATCATATCATCACATGTCACAACATGAATGTTCAAAATGCATGTAATCTATATGTGTTTAATTATGCTTTATTATATATATATCTTATCTACTTAAGTACCCTTTAATAGACGCGCACATAATGGGGAGTTGGGGGAACGACCCTCCAACAGCCTCTAAGGTCATAACTTATAACTTTTATTCTTATCATATGTTATCACTAATTGGAGGTTGGTACGACACTTATTCCTAACTTTCGTTAGTCTCGTTCTTATTAATTGTTATAATTAATAGATCTATATGTTACTATGCATATATCAGTATGACATAAATGTCTATGAGGCATGTTTATCATATTCGTACAAGAGAAATTATGCACGTCAAATGTTTAATCAAAACAATACATATAATAGAAATATTCATTACATTATCAAAGAAAATCATAGCAAACGTAAAATATCAACAAGGAAAGCATTTTATTCCATACTGCAGGTAAGGTTTGTACTTACCTGTCTTATATGCTTAAACTTCCAAAGTAATACCTCATATTACTGAAGTTTAGTAAATTATCCTGATTTAACAATATATCGATAGTAGAGCAAATCATTGTTATATATATATATATATTTTTTTTTTTAATTAAGATGAACTTAATTTACTTGCATCATAATTAATCTCAATAATTAATTCTTATTAGTTATTAAGTGTTAAAAAAATTATTAATTATTAGTTAACTAATTTAATTTAATTTAATTGATTAATTATTAATAAATAAAATAATTAATTGTTAGCATTTAATTTTGAGTAATTATAAATAAATTACATAATTTCAATTGACTAATTAATAATTAATTATGTTATTTAAATATTCTTTCTCATATAATAATTATCTATTCATTTCTTATATTAATAATTAAAATTAGATTATACTAATAATTAATATTTAATTAATATCTAATTAATCATCCACAATTATATTAATAATTTTATCAATAATTAATAATTAGTTAGGGATGTTTGGTGAATGAGTTTAGTTTAATATTTTTAAGTTTCAATAGTAATTTTTTAAAAAAGACAAAAAACTTTTTCAGAAAAAGACAAAAATCATGATAAAAAAAGTACAATTTAGTTTAAAATGAGATTGAAACCAAACACCCCCTTAATCTCCATTAAATCAAGTATTTTAATTATATAGCTATTTAACATAATACTTTTACCTTGACAATTAATAATCATTTATTAGCTCTTTATAATTAATTAATTTATTTAATTAATTACTAATTAACCTTCTTAATATAAATATATATAAAACTTGTAATTTAACTTTATAATGTTAGGGTTTTTTATATTTATTTGATCATACACTTAATACCAACTCATTTCATCAATTTTTATGTCCATATGTTATAACTTACACTTAGGTCATATTTTTAATGTTTAATCGTTTTGTCAGTATGAGATCTTAAATTTTAATATTTATTTAAATTTGTGTATAATTCCGTTTTAGATACTTGATGACCTGTTGGAAAGCCTAAAGTATCTAGTTTCTGTCCTTATAATTTATTTTCCAAAATCTCAAGTTTTCAAATCTTAGTATGGACGTTTTCCTTAGTGTTACATAGTAAAATCTCAATTTATCATATTCAATCTAATGTTGTGTGATTTATTAAAATTTATGTACTTATCCATTGTAAACATATGATAGCTCATTTCAAAACTTAAGATGTATATTTACAATCATTAAGTTGTTTTTTTAACTTTTGGATTTTATCTGCTCTATAATAAGGTTTTTTTACTGTTGGTCTCACGTATGTACCATACGCCCAGATTTATGGTTAAATTTAAAAAAAATCATAACAATTCATATGCAAGTCCAAATAAAGAAACCGATATGTCATTGAAAAGCTTATAATGTTTAGTTTATGTATCGAAAACAATTTTACAAAACATTATGGTTTATTAATCCAAAACATATAAAACCCGTGACTGGTATAGGGTTCCAGCAAAACCTCTCAGTTCGTAGTCTTAATGTGTAAAACTTACCAAAAATTACATATTTATCTGTTTGAGCTGCAAGATATCTTGTTCGAAAGCTTAAAGAATCTAGTTTTTAGATCTCTTACTTATAACCCAAAATTTTGAGCATAACCCATGGCCAAACTGTACCCTAGGGGTTCTTTTTCTTTATAGTTTTATGTCACAACTTCAAATGCACATTACTTTAGACGTGCATGAGCAAAACAAGTGATTCTATGCCTAAAATGAAACTTATCATTTGTAGAATCTTATTATATAATTAATATTTCATACGAAATTTTCTAACTCATGCCATATTATTACAATAACCACAAGCTAAAACAAAATTCATAGATTTTATCGAAATGCTCCGCGGATCCTCCAAGACCTTGGACCTCTAGAGTTTTTCTCGAAACCTTTTCCTAGATAAGAAAGAATATAACATTAAGATTCTAACTACATAACATGCTTTAATTCTTTAAAAATGACCAAAACATATAGAGAACTACTAGCTTACCTCTAGTAACACATCCTCTAACTTCACTTCAGACTTCTTTAAACTTGGTAATGGGGTTGCTTTGAGCTTGGAAATTGAGGAAGGAGGGTGCTAGCTGGGGGTGGAGAATAGTATCGTTAGTTTTTTGAGCTTGCTGGTGGCTAGAGGAGTTAGGTTTTTGAGCTTAACTTGTGTGAGAATGGAATGAGATGTTAGGGTTTATTTCAGCCAATATGTTTCCTAAATGGGGCTGTCTTTTGAGGGGTGAAAGTGAAAAATATTTTTTGATTTCCAGCTTCAAATGGTGCCACTTTGAGGGGAGGATTGGTGTGAAAATTTTGTTCTACAAGGTGGAAGACAAATGGTGTCTTTCACATGTGCTTGGTTTGTGTCATATTGCCTAAACAAATCCTGTTATCTCTTACTTGAGATTGTATACATGCACCACGTACCTCTTTTCTCCTTGTCCAAATTTCTTCTTATTTTGACTATAAAGATCCAAATCCCTCATGGCTTCCCATTTTATTATTATTTTTTCTTCCAATTTTTCATCCATTGATCAAAGGTTATCATCTTTGATCTCGCCCATTAGATCCTCCACTACACCAATCCTTGACCTAAGCTCTTATTGGTCACTTAAAATCCAAATCTTTGTCATTGACTTGCCTAGGATCCCTTCACATAAAATCTACACCATTGATTTCAAACCTAATCCTAACTCTTGATCAATCCTCCACCTTTAGATTTACTACTAGTAAATACTAATTATTCATCTCCTATTTATGTGACACATTAATTTTTCCCAATTATACTCTTAATACTTAAATATTGATATGACTAAAATAAATAAGGTCATCAAATTAACCTACTAATAATAATTGAGGTTCCTTTACAAAAATTAATATTTATTCCTCTAATACGACGTAATAAATTTTTCGTATAAATTTATATATCGTTCGAATCGTTTTTTATGTATCTATAATTTCTCATTTAAATAGAAAAACTCAATATTGTTAGATCATCGACACCATCATACTAATGATGCATATAAAATCATTCATGATCTTGAAATTTGAGATTCATCAAATAATTCATTAGAAGTATATTAATAAAGGAAATCCATAATTATAATTCATGAAATCAAGTTTATAAATTTTAAGGCATTACATATCTACGCATACCAACCTCTATCCAGATAACCCATTTAACTTTGCAAAAATAAATAAATAAATAAATAAATAAAATAACGTAACATTTATATTTTTAGGCACGTCAAAAAGGATTTAAAAAAAAAAAAAAAAGAAACAAGAATCTAGTTCCAAATAATGTAGTGTCAGTTATTATTTTTCTCTTGATAGTTATTTCAAAAACTATCATCTTACATAATAATATATTAGAAGTATAAATATAATACCCAATAATTATAGACATAATCTATTAATAATTTCAGACTTATTTCGTAACAAAATATTAGATGTAAAGCTTGAATTTGTTTAACTTAACACTAAAAAAAATAATGATAATAAATAACAACTCGTTATTACGTGATATCAAGAAATTGAGATTAAATGAGTCCTCTATGATTACTGGAAATAGGTCCACAACTCTTAACCACCAGACAATAATGATACAATCTTCCAAAGCCCCTCCACCCTCGTTTCTTTTCTTTTTTTCTTTCTTTCTTTCTTTTCTTTTCTTTTCTTTTCTTTTTTTTTTTTTTTTTTTTTTTGGGGGTAAGTGACACCATCAACTACGATGAACCCGCAACACGTTTCGAGTTTCTATTAGCAGATGACCCACACAAGCCCACCGTACATATGGACCCCATCAAGTCCACCAATCGCCTAGCTCGCTAGTTCCCACCCCAAAACCACCGAAGCCCACCCACACATGCCCTCTTCACCAAATGGGCCCCACTCACGCATGGGAACCGTAACAGAAAGGGGGACCCCCCCCACCACTTACTCACGGGAATCCTCCGTGGCCCACTCCCCTTTCTTCAATTATTACATTAATTAATAAAAGCAACCAATGTATATTGTACGGTATCAAGATAACTGGGAACCATTCTTTTCTGTCTCTCACTTCTATCTCTCTAACAAGTCTTGACTATAAACTCACATGTCTAGATTAAGGTAGTTTTTCTCTTTTTACAATAAATATTTGGGATCGACAATATTCTCACATTCTCGTTTCAATGATCATTGAGTGAGTCCACATTAATCGCTTCTATTAAATGATAACTAACGGTCCACAAATTTTAAGGACATGAAACACATAAATAACAAAGACTCTAAATAAGACATCCTTCCTACCCTACCATCATGTGGATTTTCTTTATATGGTATGAAAAAAATTAATTTAATTTAAGTTAATTGAACAATTAAAATTATGTTATATAGGTTTATTTAGCCATGTTTAATTGTTTAAAATCATCAATCTTCATCAAATTCTTCGGCTGTTGTATCATTTTCTAATACGACTATAGTATAATCTAACATTTAGAAACACACATAAAATTCATATTTATTGCAAGTTTTTTTTTTTTTTTGTTTTTCCTTAGCATGCGTTTTACCAATCGGTTTGGGGTTAAGTTTCTCATTTCAGTTTTTGTCTTTTTTTAAAAAATTAACAAAAATTATCACTAATTAAAAAAAAATCAACTAATTCTAACTTAAAATTTTTATTTTAAACCGGTATAGACCCTTAATTTACACATGGTACACATGCAAGCATATATACTGGTTTTCGTCTGGGACTTGGTCAGTACGTATATCTTCAATTCCATCAGGTTTTTAACTTGTAGAAAACGAAACTACAAAAACAGGGGGGTCCCTCTCGCAAGGCAAGGTCCAGACCAAATACGGAAAACTTATATGGCGCAGGACAGATGGGTGTGGTCCTCACTCACTCATAACTCTCTCTCTCTCTCTCTCTCACTATTTGCCTCGTTTTTTTCTATTTTTTATTTTTGTTGGTTCTGTGTGACTTTTATTATATCCTTTCGTCTCATATACTCCCACTTCCACCATACCCTCTGCTGCTCTTTCATAAAACAGAATCAAATTCTTCGTTTTTTACTTTTTTTCTCTATCTGGGCTTTCCTCTTAGCGGTGTAGTTTCTTGACTTTCTTCTTCTTCTTCTTTGTCGTTCATGGATTTGGGTAAAGCTGAGAAGAACGACAACAAGCAGAGGACGGTGGTGATGAAGAAGGAAGACAAAGATCAGGACGAAGATCATGGTGGTGAGCAGATGATGATGATGGGGTGTTTCGAAGACGACAACAATAGCAGGAAGAAGAAAGGTATCGTTTTTGGAAGTAAGAAAAGCTCGTCGAGTAGTGGGGGGGTTCATGTGGTGGGGAATAACAATAGTAGTAGTAGTAGTACGACCAAGTGTTGCCAAGCAGAGAAGTGTACGGCGGATCTGAGCTTTGCAAAGCCGTACCACCGGAGGCACAAGGTTTGTGAGCTCCACGCCAAGGCCCCAGTTGTGCTTGTTTCCGGTCTTAGGCAAAGGTTTTGCCAGCAATGCAGCAGGTTTCCACTTCTACAAAAATTTCTCCTTTTTTTTTTTTTTTTGCTATTAAAATTTTTTTCCCTCTTGATTTCTTTTGCTAATTGCTATTAAAAATATATCTGGGTAAGATTTAGGTAATTCTGTTTTTGACTTTTCATCACTTCTTAGCCCTCCATGAAACAACTCCAACAATTTTCACTGCTCAATTTCGAAACTCCCAAATCTACATGTCGCTCTCTCTCTTTATTTTTCACATACACACAAAAGAGAAAATTACCTAAATAGCTGTTTTTTTTTTTTTATCTATTGACCAACTTGATATAAATTCTTCATTATTAACCAATATAACACAAATTAGAGTTAATTTTAATTTAATTCTGTGTTATATTAATGTAATAATCTTTGAATGTATGTAAGTGTTTTTCTCTTTTTAAAAACTTAAATTTTAAATATCTATAATTTTCTTATTTTTGTAAAATAAATAAATAAATAAATTAAATAATATCCGTATTACATTTTATTTTCTAAATACATTTTAAAATTTTACATTATTTTCTATTTGGTATTTGGATTTCTATGTAAGCCTTCGGCTTAACGAATTCGTCATTTAGATGGATTATATCTATATGGGATAATGATAAATAAAAAGGAAAGATAAGGGTTTAACATGAGGTTGGTTTTCCGTTAAATTCATTGATTAAGTTCAAGAAAAAATTCATTTCTCTTGATAATAATTTTTTTTTTTATCAATTCTATCAAATGGTTTTTTTTTCTTCGAATTCTAAATAACTAATAATAAGAAAGAGATCATGGATTTTATTTACCCAACCCATCATATATTTAATTCCGTCCAGATAGGTTTGCAAGTGAGATAGTTGTCTTAGCTAATTCTATACATCTAACCAAAAAATCCATCTTATTCTATTTGTTCCAAGGAAACTATTCAACAATCACTTAAAGAAAATCAAGGAACTATTATAATTACTTCTAATTCACACCTCCCCAGTGTACATTTCCAAACTCATCTTTAAAACTTTTATCTCCAATTATCACCTAAAACCCTGTATTTTTTTTTTTTTTGGGAAATTCTGTGGTAAATTTTAAAAAATTCTTTCTTAGTAGTTTATTAGTAAGTTACCAAAAAAAATTCCTTATTAATAGTTTATTATTTTGAACAGTCATTAAAAAAAATCATATTTGGACTATTTTACATACTATACTAAAAAATAAGGTTCACTACTTCTTTGGTTGTGGACTGTTGTTTGGTGGTGGCTCTGGCATGACTTTTATTAAGGAAAGATGACTTCTGTGTTTCACTTTTAATCCCTTTTCTTCTGAAACTCTTTTGGATTCGGGCGTTACTTGGGGGGATTTCGAAAGAGAGAATCTTAATTGGTCCTATGTGGATGGAGTTCAAGGCTTCCATCCTGTTGAGTAAGGTGGACTTCTTTGCTAATAAGATGGTACATACAAGTCATCAGCCTCCTAGATTCTTTAAAAACAGTTTGTATTGAATTAGTGAAAGGATAACAATATTAGTTTGCTTATAACATGGCAAGTTTTCCTACAACGCAAATTTTCAAATGCTAGTTTTAGTTGTTGTTGTTGTTTTATTATTATTATTTTTATTTTTTAATTATTAAATTGGTCATGTCATATATAGTACATTGTTGCAGTAAATCTTTGTTGAAGTTTCTTGTTTTTATTTGTTTTAATTCTTTATGTTTCACTAGATATTTGTGTCTTCTTATCTTTTATATGTAATAATAATTAAAAAACGACAGTCTAAAAACTAGAGTGCACTGGTTGTTTCAAGTACTAGGATTAATGTTCTTGCAGATTCCATGAGCTGTCGGAATTTGATGAAACTAGACGGAGTTGTCGAAGGCGTTTGGCCGGGCACAATCAACGGCGAAGGAAGAGCTCGACGGAGACTCATGCAGAAGGTTCAGGCCGCAAAGGTACAGGCACTCAGCTGAAAGACGTGGTATGCGGGCAGGCTGATGATAGGGGAAGAATGCAGATAGCCGTCCAAGAAAAGGCAACTTACAAGCATTTTCACATCAGATAGATCAGCTGGCTGACTTGCTTGCTCTCTCTCTTCTGTCATCTTTCGGGTATAATTGCATATTAATATTCCAGATTTGAATTACTTGCTTGAACCACAAAATTTCAATAATAGCTCTATTGTAGTCCATTCATGGCACACTAAAACTCTCATGTGGTTTACCAATTTGGCTCGTTAATTCTCAAACTTATTGTTTGTGTCAAAATCTGATCAAACAACAAACAACAAGATACAAGATTTAATTGGATTCTTGAATCTAGAGAAATCAATTCTAGTCTCTTCATAAGTTTCATATCTCTTTAAAAGCGTGCAAATTTCACATATCCTCCCCTATTAATAGTTTTTTTTTTTTTTTTTTATTTTTTATTTTTTTTTTAATTTTTTTTTAGGGGATTCTGTTATGATTCTCGCTTTTAACTTTTCGGTCTCAGTTTTAGACGTGTCTTTTCCCGTCTTCTTTCATTGTTCGGTTCTGCCTTCTAACATGTTGCGGGCTTGATCCTACTTGAGCTTCTAACCTTTTCAGTTCTGCTCCTTCAGACATCCCGTCATTTTATTTACTAGATTTTAAGTTTCTTAACATGGCGTCATGCTTTAAGTAATCTAAAATTCACCCTACAATTATCAATCTTGTTCTAGCTCTTCTGCGTGTTTTCCTTCTGCCTTGTCTCTACGAGACTAAATTTTTCTAGGTGGAAATATTGTCTCAAGCATGCCATAAAATGGATTTACATAGAAGGGTTTTCCTTCTGCCAAATCTCTACAAGACTATACTTTTTCTTGGTGGAAATATTGTCTTAAGCATGCTATAAGATGGATATATATATATATATATATATTTGTGAATGTATGTATATGTAAACCATTTGACTACAATGCATAACGTGAATAAGGTGACTACTAATCGAACTAGTAATAATATTACTGGTTTGTTTGGTGTTCCAATTACAGCTCAAATTTTTCAATTTAATTTTTGTTGTTTTTCTGAAAAATCAATAAAAATTATAACTAATTTTAATAAATCAATCAACTCCAATTTAAAATTTTTATTTTCAACTGGCGAACTAACGGAGTCGTAATGTCATATGACTCTTGCATTTATAAATATATATATATATATATATATATATATATATATAGTCTTTGGAAAGCAATTATGTTCTATTTGACTGAACCAAGGGACAGAAAAGTGAACAAAATGCTGGTAAACATATGTCGTGTTAGGTTGGCTTTCTTTGCTGGTGCCATCTTAATAGTTGGAATTTCATGAGTATGCCATTTTGGATTTTACTTTTTATTTTTATTTTTTCCCAAAGTTTTGAACAGTTATTTTTTTTTTTTTTTTTTGGGAAGACTTTTACCAATCAATGAAATATAAATATTTATTTTGTATTTGGAGAAGTGCTTAACTACATGATCCTTTTGGTGCTCCACCTTAAATGCTTGCTAATCAAGGTGTCCAGCCTCTTCATGATTTAAAGTATCTGTCAATGGGACTGTTTTCTAACTCTCAACACAGAAATTTCAAAAAACTCAACTCATCTTCAATTAAAATATTTCCAAAACTCTATTTTCAGTTGTCCCCCAAACGGTCCCTTAATTTCATAAAATCCTATTTATTGCAATTTGGTGAGGCAATGCAATTTTAGCCAATTAATAAGGTATTATATCATTAATCAGTTTGGGAAATCTAGAGGAATAACGCACTCATTTTATTTGATAAGAGGGATGAAAAATTTAAAAAGAAATAAAATATTTAGGTGAGGGATATGCAAAGGAAGGATTGAGATTTTCGTTTGTGTTAGTTGATAGAAGAGAAATAAAATGTCAAATCTATACATTTTAATTATACCATCATATAAACTAGAAGAAAATAAGAGATTAAAGTCAAAATAATTATTTTACCTCACTTTTTTTTTTTGTCAAACTTTTTCCCTCCCATTTTTTTTTCCAAAGTTGAAATGGTTAAATTATAGCTGGGTCCAATAAATTTATAATTTCCTTTACTTCTCATTTTTCACCTTATCAAATAAAGAAGATTTTATTTTCCTATCTAAAATCCCTACTCGAACTTCCTTCATTTCTCATTTTTACTCTACCAAACATAGCGGGTAGATTTAATTCCTAATTCACTCCTTTAGTTTCTTAGATAGCTGCTCAAAGCTGCAAATTTCCACAAGTTGACTAACACAAGGTCTTGCATGAAGATACTCAACCCCCCAACTAGTCAGCCATGAAATAGTTTTCGGTGTCGACTTGATCTGTTTTATATTTCTTCTCAACTATGTTTAATTCGACACCCGATCATATTTTATTCAACGTATATTGGCGACCTCCTCATAAAAAATCTAAAACTGAAAAGAAAAAAAAAAAGAATAAATCCTCAAAATGTCAGGCTAAAAAAAAATAACGCTCTTACAAATTTTTCCCCCTAGACCGTGAACAACTACATATTAGACAAACATGCATATGTTTTATTGTGGAACTTAAATATTATCCATATACAAAGACAATATATGGATTAACTTTCATGACAAGGTCATCACGGATTGAAAAAGGGGTGGATAGTGTGATGCCCTAGAAATTCATAAGCTTGATTCATGAATTATTATTATGGATTTTCTTCATTTATATACTTCTAATGAATTATTTTAATGAATATTAAATTTTAAGATCATGAATGACTGCATATGTATCATCGATGTGATGATGTTGATGATATAACAATATTGAGTTTCTCTATTTAAATGAGAAATTTTAAATACATGAAAGATGAGATGAACGATATATAAATTTATACGAAAAATTAATTATGTCGTATTAGAGGGATAATATTAATTTTTGGGAAGGACCCCGATTTTTATTAGTAGGTCAATTTAATGATTTTTGTATTTATTTTGATAATACCAATAGTGAAGCTTTGAGAGCATGATTAGAAATTAATGTGTTACATAGATAAAAGACAAATGATTAGTATTTACTCTTAAAAAATCCAAAGGTGGAAGATTGATCAAAATTTGTGCTTAAGTTTGAAATCAATGATGTAGATTTGATGCTAAAGAATCCTAGGCAAATCAATGGCCAAACTTTGGATGATAATTAACCAATGAAGTTTAAGGTAAGGATTGGTGTGATGGAAGATCTAATGGATGAGAATAAGGATGACAACCTTGGATTAATGATGGGAATTGGAAGAAAGAAAAAAAAAAAAAAGAAAGAAACTAAGGGGAGAATCCGGATTTTTGGTTCAAGAAGCAAGAGGAAATGTGAACAAATGAGAAAAGAAGAAAGTGGTGCATGCATGCAACCACATGTAAGAGATGGCATTGTTTATTTTGGTAAGTTGACCCAAGGAAGAAACAAGTGAAAGTGACCCCTTGTCTCCACCTTGTTGAACCAAAATTCCCTCCAAATCCCTCCCAAAGGTGGCAGCAATGCAAGGGTTGATTCAGCCAAAAATTTCCAATTTTACCCGCCAAAAGACAGCTCCCCTTAAAGTAAAAGTTGGCTGAAAATAAGCCCCTAACACTTCATTTTGCTCTCACACAAGTTAAGCTCATAAACCCTAACTCTCTAGCCACCACCAAACTCAAAACAAAAAGAAGAATCACCAACTCTATTCTCCATCTCCAACACCTGTCAAGCACCCCCTTCCTCCATTTTCAAGCTCTAAGCAACCCTATTACCAAGTTCGAAGAAGTGTGGAACGAAGTTAGAGGATGTTTTACTAGAGGTAACCTAATGACATTCTTCATATTTTAGTCTTTTTGGAGAACTAAAGCATGATGTGTAATTATGATCT
The DNA here is from genome assembly GCA_025413485.1 of Ficus microcarpa. Classification (NCBI taxonomy): domain Eukaryota; kingdom Viridiplantae; phylum Streptophyta; class Magnoliopsida; order Rosales; family Moraceae; genus Ficus; species Ficus microcarpa. The sequence goes on along the minus strand of CM046379.1, from coordinate 25,584,148 downwards.
TAATGTTAGGCTTCATCTTATCTAGGAAAAAGTTTTTGAAAGAACTTGGGAGGTTCGAGATTTTAAAGGATCCCCCAGAGCATTTCGGTAAGATCTACGAACCTTGTTGAAGTTTATAGCTGTTGTGGTGATATAGCATGCATTAGAAACTTTGGTATGAAAAATAAATTAACATTAAGATTTTACAGAGGATAAGCTTCATTTTAGGCTTTGAAATCACTTGATTTACTTTTATATGTCTAAAGTTATGTGCCTTTGAAGTTGTGACACAAAACTAGAGAGAAAATGAACCTTCAAGACACAGCATAGCCACGGGTTTATTGTACTTCGAACCCTTTAGACTCAAAATTTTGGATTATAAGCTAGAGAACTAAAAACTACTTTAAGCTTTCTAACAAGGTATCATATGCCTTGAATGGATTAATGAGCAATTTTTGGTGAATTTTAAAAGTTTGGCTACGAACCGAAAATCCTTACTGGAACCTTATACTAGTCACGGGTTTTATAGATTTTGAGTCAGTAAACCATAACTTTTTATAAAACTGTTTTTACCATATAAAATAGACATTATAAACTTTCTAATGACATATCTTTTGTCTTATTTGGATTTGTCAGTAAATTGTTATAGATTTTCTAATCTTACCCATGAATCTGAACTTGTGGTACAAATGTGGGACCAACAGTGACAAAACCTAAGTTTATAGTGTGAAATGCTCAAGTACTAAAGGAAATAACTTTACCACCGTAAAATAAACATCTTAAGCTTCAAGATGAGATATCATACGTTTAAAACAGATGTGTATATAAATTTTAATAAGTCCCTTAATATTGTATTGTAATCTGGTAATCCGAGATTTTATCATAAGACACTTAGGAGAACGTCCACGTTAATATTTGAAATGCTTAAAATATTAGAAAACACATTATAAAGACAGAAACTAGATATTTCAAGCTTTCCAACAAGTCATCAACTATCCAAAACGGAGTTATACTCAAATCTGAATAAATCTTGCAAATTAAAATCCTACACCGATAAAACGATTAAAGATTAAAATGTGACATAAGGGTAAGTCATAACATATGAATATATCTAGTTATGAAATGAGTTGATTTTAAGTGTATGACCAAATAATGTGAAAAACCCTAATTTCATAAATTAAATCACAAGTTTTAATGGGTTAAGATAAAGTATACTAGAGGGTTACTGAGCATATACCAAGAGATTACCTTAGCCCAACTAAATGAGCATATTGGACTAGCCCAATAATAAAATAGAGGTATACCCTTAGATGACTCTTTGTCACCTCGATTAACTTATTAATTAAATAATTAATTAATATATAACCAAATGTGATTAATAAAGTAATTAATTGATTAATTGAGTAATGATTATTTAATTAATTATAAGAGTTAGTGGATGATAATCAAGATTATTATGTTGAATAATTACATAATTATAATACATGATTAATTAGAGATTAATTAATCATTAATCATTGATATAATCATCAAAATAATTAAGAATGATTAACTAAAGATTAATCAAACATTAATTATTATGTTAATCAAATTATTAATTATTACTATTAGAATTAATAATTATTAATTATTATATGAGAAAAAAATATTTAAATAACATAATTAAATTATTAACAGGACAATTATTAATAAGTCAATTAAAATTCTATAATTTAATTATAATTACTCAATTAATTAAAGTAATAATTAACTATTACCTAATTAATTAGTTAATTAATTAATTAATTAATTGATTGATTGATTAATTAATCAAAATAATTAATTAAATTAAATTAATTAAATAATAATTAGTAGAAATTTATTTTAACACTTAATAATTAATAAGAAACAGTTGTTAAGGTTAATTATGATAGGATATAAGTAAGTTAAGTTCACTATAGTTTATAAAATAAATGAATAATTGAATAAAGTAATATGACTATAATTTTATCTAATAATGAGATATTGTTAAATCAAGACAATTTCTCAAATTTACATAATAGGAGATACAACTCCGGAAGTTTAAGCACATAAGACAAGTAAGTACAAACTCACCTACAGCATGGAACAAAATATTTTTCTTTATTGATGCTCTAGTTTGCTATGATTTGACTTGATGATGTGATGAGTATATGAATTATACGTATTATTTCGATTAAGTATTTGATGTGCATAATTTCTCTTGCATTGACATGATCGGCATGTCTCATAGATAATTATGCCATAATAATAGATATATAGTGACATGTAAATCTACACATTGTCACAATTAATGAGAATAAGGTAAATGAAAGATAGGATTAAGTGTCGTACCAACCTCCAATTAGTGAGAGAATATGATAAGAACGAAAGTTATAATATATGACCTTGGAAGCTGTTGGATGGTCGCTCCCCTAACTCCCCATTGGTTGTGCGCATATGGGTATGACATAGGGGCCTTTAAGTAGATAAGACATATATATAATAAAGCATAAATGAACACATATGATCACATGCACTTTCGAACATTCTTGATGTTACGTGTGATGATATGACTTTATAAAATATTTTGTGAGAGATTGTTTGTATTTGCTGAGCGAAAGCTCATACGTATGTGTATTCGTGTTGTAGGTAACGCAGCTAAGCAGCCCATTACTTAGACGTTCTTATGGACAGGTGAAGCTGTGCAGAGGCGGTGAAGGAAGGGAGTTGGATACCACCATGAATTTAATTTCCGTATTTAGACTTCCTAAATTATTTTGTAACGACTATATTTATAGTTAAGTTCCAATGTTTTGGTACTACTAAATTAGTATGAGTATTTTACGAGAAAAAGATTTTAGACCCTTTCGTTTTAATCAAGATGAAGTATTAGCTTTTTAATTATTATCTAAATACGAATTTGAATAGGATAATTATTTGCTAGAGGTTTTTTAATTTTCTCAGTTAAAAATTTTTAATAATTCTAACTTTTGTAATACGAATATGATTTTTTTTTAAATATGTACTTTTTTAGAACCGAATATAAATAAGTGTTAAGACTAAATTAAATAAGAATAAGTAAGCTAGTTAATGATCCGAAAAGTCCGGTGGTTACAGATAGTGCTCGGTATGGTTGGTTTATAAAGAGTACGATTTTGTGAATTTATACTTGTAAATAAAGGGCATTAGCATTAAGGTTGACTATTAGAGATTAGAGAGGTTAGAGAAAATACACACGAGAAAGTTTGAGAGTGTGTCGGTTTCTCATATAACTTTATCATTATCATAGTGAAATATATTAGCTGCGGTTAATAGACGACGTAGTCATATATTAAGGTAAACCTATTTAATCTTGCATATTAATTTATTTTCTTTTGCATTATTATTGCTTAGTGCATTAATTTAGGACGTCGAATTCTTAATAACATAGTGCTAAGGTGTTGTTTGGAAAATTGTAACGACCCGACTTTTTAGATCGTTAACTAGCTTATTTATTCTTATTTAATTTAGTCTTAACACTTATTTTTTTTCAGTTCTAAAAAAAGTACATAATTTTTTTTAAATCATATTCGTACTATAAAATTTAGAATTACTAAAAACTTTTAACTGAGGAAATTAAAAATCTCTAACAAATAATTATCCTATTCAAATTCGTATTTAGATAATAATTAAAAAGCTATAACTTCATGTTTATTAAAACGAAAAAATCTAAAGTCTTTTTCTCGTAAAATACTCATACTAATTTAGTAGTACCAAAACATTAGAACATAATTATAAATATAGTCATTACAAAATAATTTAGGAAGTCTAAATGCGGAATTGAATTCGTGGTGGTATCCCACTCCCTTCCTTCACTGCCTTCGCACAGCTTTGTCTGTCCATAAGAACATCTAAGTAATGGGCTGCTTACCTGCGTTACCTACAATACGAACACACATACGTATGAGCTTTCGCTCAGTAAGTACAAACAGTATCTCACAAAACATTTTATAAAGTCATATCATCACACGTAACATTAAGAATATTCGAAAGTGTATGTGATCATGTGTGTTCTTTTATGCTTTATTATATATATGTTTTATCTACTTATGAGCCCTTATGTCGTACCCATATGCGCGCAACCAATGGGGAGTTAGGGAGTGACCCTTCAACAGCCTCCAAGGTCATATCTTATAACTTTCGTTCTTATCATATCTTCTCACTAATTGGAGGTTGGTACAACACTTAATCCTATCTTTTATTTACTTTATTCTCATTAATTGTGACAATGTGTAGATTTACATGTTACTATACATCTATCATTATGGTATAATTATCTGTGAGGCATGCCTATCATGTCAATGCAAGAGAAATTATGCACATCAAATACTTAATCAAAGCAATACGTATAATTCATATACTCATCACATCATCAAGTCAAGTCATAACAAATGTAGAGTATCAACAAAAAAAAAAAAAACATTTTGTTTCATGCTACAGGTGAGGTTTATACTTACTTGTCTTATGTGCTTAAAATTCCGGAGTTGTATCTCCTGTATGTAAATTTGAGGAATTATCCTGATTTAACAATATCTTATTATTAGATAGAATCATAGTTATATTACTTTATTCAATCATTCATTTATTTTATAAAACTATAGTGAACTTAATTTACTTCTAACATAATTAACCTTAACAATTACGTTTTATTAATTATTAAGTGTTAAAATAAATTTCTACTAATTATTATTTAATTAATTTAATTTCATTAATTATTTTGATTAACTAATTAATTAATTGATCAATTAATTGATCAATTAATTGATTAATTAATTAATTAAGTAATAGTTAATTATTACTTTAATTAATTGAGCAATTATAATTAAATTATATAATTTTAATTGATTTATTAATAATTATCTTGTTAATAATTTAATTATGTTACTTGAATATTCTTTCTCATATAATAATTAATAATTATTAATTCTAATAGTAATAATTAATAATTTGATTAACATAATAATTAAGGTTTGATTAATCTCTAGTTAGTCATCCATAATTATTTTGATGATTATATCAATGATTAATGATTAATTAATATCTAATTAAGCATGTATTATAATTATGTAGTTATTCAACATAATAATCTTGATTATCATATATTAACTCTTATAATTAATTAATTACTTTATTAATTACATTTGGTTATGTATTTATTAATCAATTAATTAATTAAGTAACTAATTAATAAATCAATCAAGGTGATAAGGAGTCATCTAAGGGTATACTTCTCTTTTATTTTTGGGCTAGTCCAATCCCTTTAGTTATGTTCATTTAGTTAAGCTAAGATAATCTCTTGGTATACGCCCAGTAACCCTCCAATATACTTCATCTTAGTCCATTAAAACTTGTGATTTAATTTTTATAAAATTAGGATTTTTCACATTATTTAGTCATACACTTAAAATCAACTCATTTCATAACTAGATATATTCATATGTTATGACTTACCCTTATGTCATATTTTAATATTTAATTGTTTTATCGATATAGGATAAAACTTGTATACTTCATCTTAGCCCATTAAAATTTGTATACTTGTATTTTAACTAGATATATTCATAACTAGTATACTTCATCTTTGCCCATTAAAACTTGTGATTTAATTTTTATAAAATTAGGATTTTTCAAATTATTTAGTCATATACTTAAAATCAACTCATTTCATAACTAGATATATTCATATGTTATGACTTACCCTTATGTCATATTTTAATGTTTAATCGTTTTATCGATATAGGATTTTAACTTATGAGATTTTTTTTATATTTGAGTATAATTCCGTTTTGGACACTTGATGATTTGTAGGAAATTTTGAAACATCTAGTTTCTATTTTTATAATTTGTTTCTAAGATTTCAAGCATTTCAAATATTAATGTGGACGTTTTGTCTTATGGTAAAATCTTGGATTACCAGATTATAATACAATCTTAAGGAATTTATTAAAATTTATGTACATATTTGTTTTAAACGTATGATATCTCATTTTGAAACTTAAGATGTCTAGTTTACAGTGGTAAAGTTATTTCCTTTAGTACTTGAGCATTTCACACCATAAACTTAGGTTTTGTCACTGTTGGTCCCACATTTGTACCACAAGTTCAAATTCATGGGTAAGATTATAAAAATCATAACAATTTACTTACAAGTCTAAATAAGACAAAAGATATGTAATTAGAAAGTTTATAATGTCTATTTTGAATAATAAAAATAATTTTATAAAAAGTTATGGTTTACTAACTCAAAATCTACAAAACCCGTGGCTAGTACAGGGTTCCAGCAAGGATTTTCGGTTTGTAGCCCAAAATTTTAAAATTCACCAAAAATTGCAAATTAATCCGTTTAAGGCGTATGGTACCTTGTTAGAAAGCTTAAAGAATCTAGTTTTTAGTTCTCTAACTTATAATACAAAATTTTAAGTCTAAAGGGTTCGTAGTACAATAAACCCGTGGCTGGTTCGTACCCCAAAGATATATTTTCTCCCTAGTTTTGTGTCACAACTTCAAATGCACATAACTTTAGACATATAAAAGCAAATCAAGTGATTCCAAAGCCTAAAATGAAAATTTTCCTCTGTAAAATCTTAATATATAATTTATTTTTCATACCAAAGTTTCTAATGCATGCTATATTACCACAACAATCACAAACTCTAACAAAGTTCTTAGATCTTACCGAAATGCTCCGTGGATCATTTAAGATCTCGGATCTCCAAAGTTCTTCTTAAAACTTTTTCCTAGGTAAGAAGAAGTCTAACATTAAGATCATAACAAAACATTATGCTTTAGTTCTCTAAAAAATGACTAAAACACAAAGAATACCACTAGGTTACCTCTAGTAAAACGTCCTCTAACTCCATTCCACACTTCTTCGAACTTGGTAACGGGGTTGCTTAGAGCTTGAAAATGGAGGGAGGAGGGTGCTTGAGGGGTGTTAGAGATGGAGAATAGTGTTGGTGGTTCTTCTTTTTATTTTGAGCTTGGTGGTGGCTAAAAAGTTAGGGTTTTTGAGCTTAACTTGTGTAAGAACAAAATGAAGTGTTAGGAGCTTATTTTCAGCCAACTTTTACCTTAAGGGGAGCTATTTTTTGAGGAGTAAAATTGGAAAATTTTTGGTTGAATCAGCCCTTGCATTGCCACCACTTTTGGGAGAGGTTTGGAGTGAAAATTTTGTTCAACAAAGTTGAGACAAGGTGTCACTTTCACTTGTCTCTTCTTTGGGTCAACTTGCCAAAATAAACCATACAATTTCTTACATAAGGTTACATGCATGCACCACTTCCTTCTTTTTCTCATTTGTTCAAATTTCTTTTTGTTTCTTGAACCAAAAATCCGGATCCCCTCCTAGGCTTTCCCATTTTTATTTTGTTTTTCTTTCTTCCAATTTCCACCACCGATCCAAGTTTGTCATCTTTATTCTCATCCATTGAATCTTCTATCACACCATTCCTTATCCTAAATTCTCATTGGTCACTTATCATTCAAAGTTTGACCATTGATTTGCCTAGGATTCTCTAGTATCAAATCTACTCCATTGATTTCAAATTAAGCACAATTTTTTGATTAATCTTCCACCTTTGGATTTCCGAAGGGTAATTACTAATCATTCATCTTCTATTTATGTGATACATTAATTTCCCAATCACATTCTCAAAACTTAATTATTGATATGATCAAAATAAATACTAAGATCATTAAATCGACCTACTAATAAAAATCGGGGTTCTTCCCAAAAATTATCATTATCCCCCCTAATACATATAAATTTATATGTCGTTCATCTTATTTTTTATGTATTTAAAATTTCTCATTTAAATAGAGAAATTCGACGTCATTATGTCATCGACATCATCACACCGATGATACATAGCAATCATCCATGATCGTGAAATTTGATATTCATTAAAATAATTCATTAGAAATACATTAATGAAAGAAATCCACAATAATAATTCATGAATCAAGTTTATGAATTTCTAGAGTATCACAAAAATAGATTATATTATTGAAAAGATTGAACTTTTTTTGTTCAAATCGAAATTATGAATTCAAATAGATATTTGGTGAAGAAAAAAAAAGTTGTGATTCGAATTTTGAAAAATAAAATAAAATATTATTTGATAATTCAAATAGATCCAGATTATATACCCAAACATTCCCTAAGCCTATGTTTGGTAAGAAGGAAATAAAACAATAGGAAAAGAAAAAATAAAAGTGAAAGAAAATAAGATAAAGAGGAACGATTTTAGGCTTCGTTTGGATGGAGCTTCCACTTTCAAAAAGGAAAATTTTCTCATTTTAAATGAAAAGTATTTTCATTTTAAGAATAAGATAACAAATTTTCTATCTTGAAAACAAAAAATTGGTTGGAATGAGAAAAAATGATATTGAAAATTGTGCATTATGAGAAAATTTCAAAAAAATTCATTTTCTTTTTTTAAAAAAGTACTATACAAAATAAGTTTCAAAATACAATATTTTTTCTTTTTTAAAATAAGAGAATTATGAAAAAAAAATTAAGATAAATACGTTTTTTGTAAAAATTTTTTTTTTTTCAGAATTCGACATGTGATCCAAACATATGATACTTTTCCTTTAAGACATCGCTTATAGGCAGAGCCATGGCATAAATGCCAAGGTGCCACAGCAATCCCAAAAGAGTACCCAGACAAGAAGTCAACAACACGAACTTCTTTTGATTTTTAAGGCCTAAAAAGTGAAAGAAGAAGGAAAAAAAAAAAAAAAAAAACCACTTACAAGTTGCAACAGTTTGATAGCTTTTCACGACTTGATGGCAAACACAATGTTAGTCAGGTTGAAGAAGTGTCTTATTGGACATTACCAATTATATATATATATATATGAAAATTATAATAATAACAATTAACCAAAAAAAAAAGAAAATAAATATAATAAAATAATGAAAATCTATGCAAACCTTTCAAAAGTTTACTCGTGCAGTTGTACAGAATGGCGCATACAAAACCAACGAAAAGCAACATCAATGTGTCACAAAATCATATCATGGAGGGAAAAAAAAGAATGTGTTATCGCTGAGTTAAGAGATTATGGGTTTGTTTAGTTGGTTAGTTTGAGTTGAAATATTTTAGTTGTAATAGTAAATTTTTTTGAATTTTCAGAAAAGACAAAAAAATATTTTAAAAAAAGACAAAACTTTTTAGGAAAAAAACAAAAAAAAGTACAGTTTGAGTTAAAATGAGATGATGAGGCAAACAAAGCCTGTATACAATTTATTTTTTTCAACTTTTTTAATAACATATGCTAGCTAGCAGATAATATATTAGCATTGGTGAATTATATAGTGAGAATTACGTGACACACAATGTGGAATATTATTTCTTAATATAAAATGAAATCTGAAAAAAAAAAAAAAAAACAACGCAGGCATATTCTAAGTGAGCGAATTATATGCCTAAGTGAGCGAATTATAGGTTGAAAAAAAAAGTATATTAGAATTTATGGTGAGATGTGAAAAATAGGTTTGTTCATTGGTCGGTGACTGATAATTTTCACTAGTTCGAGATTGACAAAATAGGAAACAAGCCGATCACTAACCAATTTTCTTGGTTGATTTTGGCGGTTTCCTCGACATCATGGAAGAGCTTTGGCCGACGATGACTGGGAAAGTAGTCTGAGAAGAAGATGGGGAAAGGACGGTGGTTTTCTTCTTAGACGAGCATATACTAATAATTAAAAAAAAAAAAAAAATCCTTTTGTGACACGTTGCGTTTCACTTGTATATGAGAAATTGGAATATCATAAACCAACGAACACAGACTCCGTGCTAGTAGAATATCAGAAAGGGGTGTTGGTTTTTTGTTCACCGATCTAAGGAAAAATGGCAAAACCATTCATCGACTCATCGATTCTATTCCTCCGTTTGGTGTTATCGTTGGAATTGAAATTTTTAAATTGGAGGTAAAGTGGTTGACTTTTTCAAAACTAGTTATAATTTTTGTTGACTTTTCAAAAAAGACAAAATAAAAATTTTAAGTTTGACTTAAATCACCAAACGGAGCAATGCATTTCACTTCACCTAACTGGCAGCATCGACCATTGTACTTTAGCTATTTTGGTCGGTGTACTCGGTTGCTGTGAGTTCTCGATTATTTTGAATGGATCTAAATGAAAAATGTCCTTATTGGTACAATAAATTAACCTTTTTAATTGTGAGAACTTATAACTTTCTTAATTAAGTAAAAATATGATACTTATTTTTAATTGTTAGATCTTCCTAAAATTCCGTTGAACTATTATAATATTTTTTGAATTTAATATTATTTTTGATATATCATGATGACAAAAAATAATGATATTTTATTAACTATTTGAAGATTTCCACAGTAGAAAAATTATAATTTTAGTTCTTAGATTAGTCATTTAACAGCATGATTTATAAATAAGATTAATTTTTTATTACATTCGACACATTTTTAAATTTGACATTCATAAAAATATTGTTGAAAAGTTAATTTAAGAATTAAAACGACACTTCTTATCTGCAACCAAAAAAAAAAAAGCAGCTCATGTAGCAGAAATTATCCCGTAATTGTGCTATTAATAAGGAAAAAGTTTTTTTATCATGTTAGAGAATTAAAAAGAAAAAGAAAAATAAATTAGTGTTGTTGACTGAAGTTTCCATTTGAGTATTGGCAATCATTGCTAATGGATTTGCATAGTATAAAGAAGAAGAATGTAGTGAAAATACAGAAATACCCAACGGCGACAGACGGCCGTCCACCAAGCCAACATGTGCTGCTTTTCTCGGCCGTAACATCTGATTCGCCATAAGTAACACCCCCCCCCTCTCTCTCTCTTCTTTCTCTCTCAAGAAAAAATTAATAAAAAATTCATAGAAAATATATATATATATATATAAAATAAATAAATAAATAAAAGCCTGCGAAAACCTCCCATCTTCTTCTTTCTTCTCGGTGCTTTATTCTCCTCCTTTTTCTTCTTCTTATTTTGGAAGCTCGAAAGAGAATAATAATCTGTCCTTTCTCTCACAGCAATAATGCCGGCGCAGAAGCGTTGTTTGGAAGACAATCTCGGCGACGACGTCGACGACCAACTTCACCTCCCTCCCAAGCAATCTCGCTCCCAAGACGAGCCCCAAGAGAAGTCTCCCGTTAAGGAAACCCAGCAACGAGAAAAACTAGAAGAAGATGAAGACGAAGAAGACGACGACGAAGTCAAACCGCAAGAAGAAGACGACGACGACGACCACGAAGGTGAAGAAGATGAAGAAGATAAAGCAGAGGGTTACGTGGGCTTCTTCGTGGGCCCCTTCGTTGGCCTTTTCGTTCTCTCTCTCTCTCTTCTTTTGCTGTTTGTCGCGTTAGATGTGGCGATTCTTGATTTGTTCTCACCTGGGTCGTCTTTTGTTCCTCCGATTCGCTGATGCTTCTGTTTCTTTCTGTGTTTGCAGATTCCGATGAAAGCCCATCTTCTCGCTCTCAACCGAAACCAGAGTACCCTCTCTCTCTCTCTCTCTCTCTCTCTCTCTCCCCCCCTTTTCTCTCTCATTTTCAGCAATGACTTGCTTGTTCTTCTTCTGGGTAGGAGCTAGTTGTGAATTTCTGTGTGTTTACGACCATTTTCGAGCTGTGTCCTGAAGCTCAATTTCTTCGTTGTTCATGGGTTTTTCAGTCATGGGGTTGTTGTTTGTTGTAGTATGAATAGATGTTTATGTGTTTCGGTTCTGGTTTGGTTTGTACTTTGTTTGAGCGTCGGAATGTGTTGCATGCTAGGAATTTATTCCCATAATGTCAAACGTGAGACTCTTTTTGAAGACTCTCGTTGGTTTGTTACATATATACTCATGTTGTTATTTTTTGTTTTTGTTGGTTATGGTTTTAATGCTAAAAATGATCCTCCAGATTCTCACGCTGTTAATTTTGGTTGCCATTTTTGTTTTATGCTGACCTGAATTTTCTTGGATTTAATTTACTATTAATTATTTTGTTTTTATCTGGGTTCTTTCATATTCATAGTCATTTCATATACGTAAGCAGATCTAAGAATTCTGCAAAATTTATAATCTACCTGCCAGTCAATCTATGATCCAAAAACCATACAAAGGGTAGTTCATTCACAAAATTCAGGTTGCACTAAAAGCAAGATTATAGCATGTTAGGATGCAGCAATTTCTTTCTTGTAAAATTTTCTTTAATTATGATCTTACTCGAACATATGATCATATGAAAATGTGGGTTAGTCCTAGATTCTATTGACCCCAGATACACTCTATTTGAACGACCTGGGCTCTGAAATCCAATGTCAGCATAATATTTTATATTTGTTATGCAGAAGCATCTATTGAAGTAGATTTCTGAACTCGATTGTATTCAAGAGGCTAACTGTATTTTGAAAGAGGTTGCCATGCTAATAGTTATGCTATTTGTTCAAATATTTTCTGCATACCGCCGATCATTGAAGTCTAGTGCTACTAAAAGTTGGAAGAAATGTAGGGATAGGAGAGGATTATCCTTGTTGTAGCATGCTACTAAAAGTTGATCCCTTTCTAACGCTGGCCGTAGAAATTTATATTGCTTTGCAATAAATAACTATATAAAGTCCAGGGAATTAGAACTGATTCATTCTACTTTGTCTTCTCTCGCAGGTTTATCTTTGTAGAATTGCCGGAGATACGCAAGGATGTGCAGTGTCCAATTTGTCTAGGTGCTTTTTTCTCTCTTTTTTGTCAGATCGTTTTGCGTGTAGTGTTGGTTTTTTTTTTTTTTTTTTTGACATGATATTTTTTCCTTATCTTCTTAGTTCATGTTGAGATAGATTGAAACCAATCTTTCTTCCTCTCCTGTCGAGCATAGTGTTTTTCATAAGAGCATGATCTTCCACTTTTGCTTAGTCATATTCTTGACAAATGTGTAGCACTATTCCAGTATTGATTATAGTCTGGCATTAAGTAAAGTGAAATGAAGAGGAAAATGAAACAGAGTACGTAATGCTATTTTCTCCCACATCATGAATTGGATCAAACCGAAATCCAAATAAATAGGTAGAAATAGGTATGGCCCTGTTGGTTTTTCCTGGTGGCATTCTAGTTTAGACATGTCCTTTTTTTTTTTTTTAATTCCTTCCATGGAATAGCTGTTCCTACTGATGGTAATTGTTTTTGTCATCTGGAATGCATTCGTTGATCAATTCTTTTCTTGGACAGGAATTATTAAGAAAACACGAACTGTAATGGAATGCCTACACAGGTTTTGTAGGGAATGCATTGACAAATCAATGCGAATGGGGTATGCAATTTTGAGCTATACCTGTGTTCCGCTTGCTCCAGAGTTTTGTAGTATTAAATTTACTGCCCTGATTTCCTCAGTGTTTATTTTTTGATTGGTTTTATGGATAAAGAAATAATTTTTAGCTATTGTATTCATTCTACCTCCTCCTTCAAATTCTAATTCCAACATCGCCAATTCATCAGAATTAATTTTGTGGGTTGATACCTTACTCAGGAACAACGAGTGTCCTGCTTGCCGAACACATTGTGCGAGCCGACGTTCTCTCAGAGATGATCCAAATTATGATGCCTTAATTGCAGTTCTATATCCAGATATTGAGAAGTATGAGGAGGAGGTAGGCCTAGATTACTTCTAAAAGTTTCTTTTCAAAGAAGGCACTGTTTAACTGCGAATTTTCATAGGAACTAGCGTTTCATGAAGAGGAGAGGACTCGAAATAAGCAGGTCAGGTTCATGGATATTACTGCTTATGTGCATATAAAAAATTAAAAAATAAAAAAATAAAAAATTTACTTCTTTACTTGTGTGCCGTAACATAACATATAGCATTTATTTAAGACATCCATAAAGGACATACCATTATGAATGCCTTCATCTCCAATGTTTTCCCAATGACTCCAAACTTAAGATCGTATAGGATTTCTGCTCTTTTCTCAATTGATTTGGCTGCTAGATTGGTTCCAAGTATTACTTGTGTAGTTACAAAAATTGTTCCTTTTCTCGTGACATGACAACTGTTGGACTTTCTGGTTATTAATTTAACCTGTTAACATTTGGATTGGAAACGCTTTTATTTGTCTAGGCTTCTGGGAGGACAAATGCATGAGCTTTTCTTGCCTTCTTGAAAGATCTGAACTTAATTAGAACTGAAGCCCCACCATTTTACCAACTGGGTCTGCTCATATCCAAAATGTGTACATCGGTTATGAATTAATAACAAATTCGCATGTTCTGTCCTGTTTTAATGGTTTATTTTATAGATCCAAGCATCAATTGCCCAAATATTTCAACGACAGTCAGAAGCTCTCATTAAGAGACGTGGTGCGCCAGGGAAAGATACACCAGATACATTTATGACAAGATCACAACGCAATCACCGGAATTCTTATTCAAGGAGGCGAAGTAGCCGGAATGTCGAACTTCAAGGATCTGAAGAAAACGAGGATGGAAATGATAACAATATGGAGAAAGATGAATCTTCAAATGATGAGCGTCCTACGGAAATCAGACAGAGAAGGCGCAGGAGACGGGCAAGTACTCGGTCTTCTCAGCCTTCTTCATCAGTGGCCAATTCTGATGGATACCCTGAAAATGACTTAAAAATGAGCCAAGAAAGCCGAGGAATTTCTCCTGGTCTTGCATGGAACTCTGAAATACTTGCTTGGGGGAGGGGTGGCGCTCGCAGTCATACTCGGCATGGCAATTCCAGTGGTTGCAATTCAAAGAGTTCCCGAAACACTCGCTTATCCAAGTTGGTTGATTATCTCCGGAACTTAGATGAAAACAGTGACGAGGTAAAAAACGATGATGGCAGAGGAGTACTTACATAGTATATATTATCAGGAGATACAATGAGTAGGATTCTAATTACTTCCTCTGATCACCATAGGAAACTGACATGGCTGTTAGATTTTTTCTCTTTATTGTTTGTCAACCTTTATAGCACAAAACTATTATTTCCTTGTTTGCAGTTAGAAGTGCATCTCGTGCTTATTGCTTTGGACAAACAAAGTACACCAAGTTTGCAGCAGCCACACCTTTGTTGTCGACCGAGTCTGTCGGTTAAAAACCTATGTGAAGTAAGATTTCTTTCCTGAGCCTTTTTTTTTACACCCTGGACTAATAAATTTTGGTTATGGTGGAATATATTTTGTGCTTAAAGGGAAGTGAGTGATGATTCTTGACTGTAAATTCTTTAATTGCCTTGGTAACTAACTGGACAATGTGCTGGCTAAAAGCTCATCCTGGCTTTTGTTTTCTAGGTTAAACGAAAAACATAGTTGATGCCTGCATACATTGAAGCATGATTATAGCTGTTTAGAATGCACTGCTTACTCTCTGAGCTTGAGCTTTTTAGTTTGTGCCGCTTGCATTCCTCCCGTCATTCTTAAAATAATAAAATGTTATTGTATTGCTCTTTTTTTTTTTTTCCCTTGACGTTATCCTGCTGTACTATTCGCTATCCTTACAACACTGACCGACATCAAATGCTGTACACAGTATGTTGCTCATCAGACGCCTTTGAAAGCTGAAGAAGTTGAATTATTAGTACTCAAAGGGGAACACCTTTCCAAAGACAACAAAATGACCGTAAACCCTTCGTACTCAACAATGGATTTAGTGTCCCTGGTGGTTGACCCGCGTAGAGATGACCTGCAAGTTTTGGGTGCAGAAGAAACTTTGGCAGGGGTCAAAGCCAATTGCACTTCCAGTAGGGACCATTTGGTGAGTACACAGGACAAACCTCCTTGAGCTCCATTGAGCCCTTCTACTTTTGTTTGTTCGCCAATATTTGTTATGCATGTGCATAAGAATATTATTTACGGGGCAAAGTTTCCCCGTTTAGTTCCCAACAAAAAAAAAAAAAAAAAAGCAATAAACCATGCTAGATGAACTTCTATCCTTAGTTATTACTTTTAACTTTTCTTCCTTGAACTGATTTTGAATTTTCTTTCTCTTATGTTGTTTCAGATCCTAGTATATCGGCAGAAGGGTAGCGGCTAGCAAAATTCAGGCTTCTGTTTGATTCCATCCATATATATAGCCAGGTAGCAAAATCAGCGATTATTGTTCCTTATATAGGCATATCGGCGTAAGGGAGGCAGTTAGCAAATTTTCTTTCTTATGTTTGTTTCCATCCATCATAGATTATTGTTTTCTATAGAGTGAAAGTTGCAAAATTATGACTCATAAAAAAAAAAAAAAAAAGTTATTTGCCGATAGAGGTCGTTTCATTTGTTCAGAAGTCGATAAATACGAACTGGCTTCCTTTGACAGAAAAATAATTATTCTTATACGATTCCCGTGGCTGCGCATTGGGGGGAAAAAGGTGAAGAATCTTCACTTTTTATTCTCTTTTTCCATAACATAAATAATAATAATAAAATTGCAAGCTACCGAAATGTGAATTCTCTACATTTTTGGAGTAGACTTTACATGTTGTTTGAAGACATAGACGAGAGTTAGATGAGCCCTTAAAAGGTGAAAAGAATACAACATCGTTAGACTTTATAATAAAAGAATACAACATTTTTAACTTCTACATAACCCCCTCTCAAATGTAGCAGAGAGGGTGGGTTCAAGAGCTCTTGAACTGTTTGTCTGAACCGAAAAGCAAGACACTATCTCATGTTTGCAGCAGCGCTAGAAACGGCAGGATTGACCATCATTGCTCTTTGCTTTTCTCTCCGCTGTGGTACACGCAGATTTGGCGACTTTGCTTTAGTTGCTTCCTTCAAAGACCTATTATCATGCAAAATCAGAAGCCGTTTGGTGAAAGAAAAAAGGGTTCTTGAGAGGCAAATTCAGCTTTGAATATTCTTTTCTTACTTTTGGGGGCAGAATGGGTTGGCAAAATTCGGAACTGGCCTAGCATGCGGAACCAGTGTCCTTCTCAACTGTTTCAACGCCTTCTCTTCCTCCATCTGCAGAATTTGGACAAAAATTCACAAAATTTAGCTATCTGCAGGCAAATTCTGTGACTTCACAATTAATAATTAAAAAGAAAGAGAGTAAAAACATACCATCCTTGCTGCCTCGCTCTCCTCTCTGTATCTCTTGTATATTATTTCCTTCTCCTTAATCTGTAAATTCAAGGAGTAAAACTTACTTGTAAGCTATCAACAGCAAGTTACCCTATATCCTAACCGAAAGGGTTACAGAAACTTACCTTTTGATCGAATGCTGCTCTATCTACGGCTCGATGATCCACGTGAAGAGCGAATTCTTGAACTTGTGTAAGGGGCTTGCGCACCTTTTCCGGAACAGGAATGGGATCTCTGCATCATAAACAAAACAAAGGAAACACAGAAACCACTCACTTTCTGAATTGTTGTCATTTTTCATATTGATGAATATTGATCAGTTTTTGTTTCGAAATCATGTAAGTGTCGATTGTTACTCTTTCAAGACTGGCTGTGCTTTGAAAACCCTAATTTGGGCCTCTTCGATTTCCTTCCTTTTTCTCTCCTCCATTTCTCTCTGCATTTCCTCTTCATGCCTCATTAAACTCTCCAGTTGGAAAGGGTCTGGCCTTGTGCATTGTTTGGGCTCGGGTTTAGGTGGAACCTGCAAAAGAACAGAAAGTAACCATTTAAGGAACTATATTTATAAAGTGCTAGCACAACTTCAAGGTGTGAGAATGAATGTGTACCACAGGGTAGTCAGTAGTATAAGGATATGGGTTAGCTTTGGGAACCCTTGCTCTTTCTTCCTCCCATTGCTTCTGCAGAACTTCCGTACTAAACTTCCTCTCTTTCTCGGCTCCTCTATCCTGAGAGTTGTAATAGTAACAGATTAATAAAGGGAACACAATGGAAGAAATTCGTCTTAGCAAGGAAGCCAGTGTATAGGGTTGTGTATACCTCTGTGTGCAGATGGAATGGATTTGGTCTGGTGTTTCGTGGAAGTAGTTCATGGCGAGGCTTGGAGTTCAAAGACAACTGTGTTAAACACAATAAAACAGAATGTCAGTGAATGTCCGTACTATATTTGGTAAAAGTGTCAAAGAGGACTTCCTAACTTTTATTTCTAAACTACCTTATCAAATAAGTCTACGACTGCGGAAGGAGGTGGTGGTGGAATCCTCTCATCTGTTGCAAAATGGAATTCTTGAGGCTTTGTAATTTGCTTCTTGACATTACAGAATATGCCCAACTCACCCTTACTTTCAAATATCTACAAACAAAAGTAAAGAGATGAAATGAGCATCTGATAAAATAAAGGCACCCCAAAACTGGAAAAAGGAGAAGACAATACCTTCTTGTTAAGAGGCTTTGCCTTAAATTTAGGAATTTTCTCAAGTTCCTCCTCCTCAATTTCCAAGGAACTCTTCACCTGGGTGGGACGGGCCCTTAGGGATGTATGGAGTAGAGGGGGTTTAGGTTCCGTTAGATGAGGCTTCCATTGATTGCCCTGTTATGACAAAAGTAAGAAAAAAGGCGCAGACTGAAAATATCAGTAAGAGAGAATTGAACCAGTACTGGATATCATGAATCCAAGATTACGCTCGCTACCTCATGTGACACTTCCGTTGAGGCTACTGACGCTGATTCTGCATTATGAGTTGCCCTTGCCATTGTCTCAAAATGAAATTCCTGCAATAATAACAATATATTAACATGATAATTCAAGCAGTCTTGTACTTTTCTCTTCTTTTCTTTGTTTTTTTTTTCCTCAGACATCCATTGTTCATCAATTGTGTACCTTGAATTCAGGTGGCTGGGGTGTACTTCTTGGTATTGCAGGTAATGATGGAGCTTCAAGAATCTGAGTAAACAAAAGAATCGATTGGTTGCTTTATCACATAAAAACCGTGAAAGCCAAATGAAGAATCTCATATTGAGAAAAAGCAAGAAAAGTTACCTTCTTATTCAGTGGTCGAGCCTTAAACTTGGGAATTTTGGCCATCATCTCTTCTTCTAGCTCAGCAGTACTTTTTACCTTGACAGTGCGAACCCGCTGAGACGTTTCAAATTCAGGCTCCTTAGGCCTTGTCAATGTGAGCCTAGGTTTCATCTGAACCATAGAAACATCAACAATCTGAGTACTAAGTATAGTGAAAATTTTCGGTTGCAAATGGGGACGAAATTGGGACTTGATTCTCTTACTTGAGAAAGAGAACCAGTAACATGTGGCAATGACAAGTCTCTGGTACTTGATTGGAACTTTTTCATCATTTCAGCCATAGAAACAAATGGAGCTGCTGGGGGTTCTCGAACATAAATCTACATATTTCAAAAAACGAGAGAAAAAAAAAAAAGATCAATTTAGATCCCTAATTAACAATGTTCAAGTGGATTTCCAAAGACTTAAGTAAAGCAAACATTAAGTACCAAAAATACCTTTCTGTCCTCTTTTCGACTTCTATCAACTGTTGTTGGACAGAAGTTGTAACTTCCAGTTACAAGACCCGTTTTCGTCTTGTGGGGTAAAACTTGTGGTTTGAGACTTAGAATCTGAATTTAAAAGAAAACAATTTCAGATGAAGCAATCAAACAGAACAACAGCCGAAGAGGAGTAGAATCATTTATAACTTTACCTGTCTTGATCTTCCTCCGTCTAGTTTCTGTCGCTTAATTGCCTGATTCTCCTGAGCCAAATTGCAAGTCCCGGCAGTGTTTTTCACTTTTGATTCACTATAGGAACGGGGTAAGAAAAAAAAGATAAGAAAAAAATAAAAGGAAAATAAGATAAGACTTGAGACAAACAGGTAAGTAAATATATATATGTATATATATATATATATATAAAAGGGAAAATACACCCACCTTTTCAGACAAGGAGATGGCTTAGTATTTTTTGAATGTGATGATTTTAACTGACTTTTTGTCTTCAAGGCCGATGGGTTTCTGACCAAACTAGCTATCTTTTAGCCGTCTGGTGCTTTTTGGAGTTCGTCCCTGGGACTGATGGAACTGGCGAGCCAGCTTCTTTTGCCGCTTGAGCCAAAGGTTTGCAATTTTCTTTGTTACTATTGGTATCATCTGAAGAGGAAACTAACCTAGCTGATGCACTGAGATCAGCAGAACAAACGCAAACACAAAATAAACTCAGAATTTCAGCATTTCAATAATTACTCCATTAAAACAAACCGTCATTTAACAAAGACAAACCTTTCTTGTTCCTGAGAACTCTTGGAGTCCCCATTTTCTTCTTCATTTGACCCCTTATTGCTAGAAACCTGAAAAAACAGAAGTACATCAGACACGCAAAACCAAGGGGGATTAAAAAAAGAAATTTCCTGATTGGAAAAGTTGAACTAGTTACCAATACGACATTTTCTTCTTTGGCCTCTGCAGGAATTGCTTCTTGTTTTAACTCTGTGGGATTCGTTTCGGTTATAGGCTTAGTTTCTGAAGTATTTGTTGTAGTCTTTGAATCTAACGAAGAATCAGAGTTCTGCAAAGTTGTTAAATTACAAATGAGACTGAGAAAAAAAGTTTTTCACTAATTAAAGAGTCAATGTACAACTATAGAAAATACCTCTTTCTGCGTCTGATCTGCTTCACCAAAGTCGCATAAGCTTTCAACGGTGAAGGATCTACCAGTCCTGATTCTAGGCATAAAAGCTGCATAATTTAAGCCGAAAAGATCAAATTACTAGAAATTTTACTAAACCACGAACTAATGCTAATGCATATTAATTATAGCATAACCAATATCGTAATCCGTTGATTCCCTAACACGATTTCATTACACAAATATTTTGACGTTGTCCAAAAAGAAATTTTTGTTTGAATTTCCTAATTGGCATACAGAACAGAAAGAAACCCCCATGAACAAGAAATTTCCAACAATTTTCCAGACAAAACCCTGCATGTACTTGAGACAGAAGGAAAAAATCTTCGAATTTTCATATTTTGAACCTAAAAAAAATCAATTTCGTAAAACAAAAATTAATCCTTCCTTATCAGCAAGAATAACGCAAGTAACCAATCTCCAACAATGAAGTAACCAATCTCCAAAAATGAGAAGTATTGGAAACAAACAATTCAGAAAATTCTCAAAGGAACAGGATTGACGCCGGAAACCTTAAGGAGAGCAAAATAAATACCTAAAATTCAAAAAAAAATTCGAGAAATCAAACCCCAGAATCGACATGGAAAACCAAGAAGAAGAAGAAGGGAGGGAATGAGGAACTCACGGGAAGGGGCGTAAGTGAGGGCGGAGTCGAACCAGAGCTCGGCCCGGCGACTGTCCGCCTCGGACTCGCCCTTGATAAAATCAAAGAACCGAGGCGCAGAGAACTCGTAGGCGTCGTCGATCATCGTCGCACCGTCACCTCGCCGGATTTCGGTTCCTCAGCCGCTGCCATGGGATTTAGGAGTTAGGGTTAGTATGTAGAGTTTGTGCGAGACAGAGAGATTCGACTTGGTTTCGATTTAGAAGTTAGGGTTAGTATGCAGAAGAATAGGAGATGGAGATGTTTATGGGGAATAGCAATTGGAGAGAAAATGATGCGAGTGCGCAGAACTGCAAAGGCGGAGGGGGGGGGTTAGAGAGGGTGATCTCCAACGGTCGAATTTTTCAAATTTGGGGGAGCCCCTTTGTCACAACGGCCAGTTACTTGACCAATTGATCTTTGTTGTCCCTAACGGCTATATTTCGGTGTCTCTTCTATATCACTTTGCGACGTCGTTTCATCGATTTTCTTTCTTTCTTTTTTTCCCTTTCCCTTTGTTTTCCCAAAGTTATTTTCTTTTATTTTCTTTTTCTTTTTCATTTGTTTTTTAGAAAGACAAATTCCATTTCTAAATAGACCTAACGAAAATAATTTTGTTTCAAAAAAAAAAAAAAGAAATTTGGTTTTAGCTCAAAAAAAAAAAAAAAGGAAAAAGAAAAAGAATTAACAATTATGATTCCCAAAAGGATTCAACTCATTAGTAAAGAAGGATCAGAAAGAGTATGATGCAATTTATTTAGAATCTACTCATAAAGTTCTACCTATAAACAAAATGATTCCGTTTTTTTGCTTACCATACTCCTTTTTTCCCCCCCTCTAATAATTTATTATTTTTTTAAATAATGAAACGACTAATTATGATATTTAAGTTGAATTCTCATTATTAGATAATAATTAGCAGTTTTCTAACATTTGAGTGTGGAACTGTTATCTTCGTTTTTAAGCTCCCAATCCTTTTTTAAAGTTGTTTTGTTAGGGGAAAAAAAGTTGTTACTTTCAGCTTCTCGTTGTTTGCACTTTGCAAGTTTCAGTTCAATTTTTATTAAAGAGCTGTCGTTTCTTAGATTTTATGTCGTTCGCAGATTAATTCTTTGAGTCCATCTTTTTTCTGTCGCTTTCTGGCAGTTATCGTTTTAATGGTTTCTGTAGTTTTATTATTTATTATTTATTTGTTTTGATGTTTTTTTTTTTTAACTTATAGGTGTGGGGATTCAAATTCTACGGCTCACAATTAAATTAAATGTGAAATTATCACTAAACTATATCTATAACCACATTTTGATGATTGTTTTTGTACTCCATTGTCACTTTTATTCTATTCCCGTTTTCGTTTTGAGATGTTCTTTTTCTACCAGAGAGTTTTCAAAACTTTTGTGTTATGTATATATATATATATATATATATATATAAGAGATGTTTAGGACACTTTAAAAAATTAAGTCACATATCTGGATGTTGTTGTTTTTAATTCGTCGTTTATCAAGTTGATATCATGTAAGGTTTTTCTTTATTATGTTGTTTTAGGTTTAAGATTCTATCGTCTTTGTTACTTTAAAATAATTAATTTTACATTTACATAGAGTATCATCACTTTGAATTTTCTTGTCGTTTCTTCGCTTTGAATTTTCTTGTTGTTCTTCTGAGGTTAGCGTTCTTGTTTTTATGTGTCGTTGTTGTGGTCGTCTTATATTCTTGTTGCCTATTGATTTTGAAATTTCTGATGTCGTTTTCTCTTTAATTTGTCGTTTTAGGGCATTGTTGTCGCCTTTGAAGTTGTCGTCGTTTTGCGTTGGTTATTGTTTTAAATCTTGCGTCTTCCTTTTTTTTTCCCACTAAAGAAATCTTCCATCTTATGTTGTAGATTTAGGGTTTAAAAGCTTGTCATTCTTACACTAGTGTAGTCTATTGTTTTCCATCTTTTTTCCCCCTATTCTATCATGTCCTTTCTCGTGTTTTCATGTTTCATCGTGGGATCGTCGTTTTACTTTTGTACTTTTATGCCGTTTCTCTATTTTTTTTCGTTTTTCATATATTCTGTCGTTTTAATGATGTTCACGTCATTTGTCAAGATATCGTCATTTCAAAATTTTTTGTTGTTTTTCCTTCTGTAGTTTAGTGTAATTTAACTTCATTACGTTTGTAATGGTACTATTTTCCTTAAATTGTTTGCTAGGTTTAAGTTTTTTCGTGTTTGTATTATTTATGTGCCTTTTTTTTTTTTTTTTATCGTTCTCCTCTCTCATTCTCTACTTTATTTTATTTTATTTTATTTTTGCAAAGAAAATATGTTGCTCTATTTTACTCTTTTGTTTGTATAGAAAGATAGAAAAGAAACTCTTTCTCATTATTTCTTCAAGAGAAAACTGGAGACTAAATACACAACTAGGCTAGCTAGAAAGCTACCTCAAATCTCGGTAATTACAATCTGTTTACCAAGAATAATAGGAAACTAAACTAGAGAGAAATCATGTAACAACTTACTGGATTCTCTTTATTATAAAATAATTTAAATGAGGAAACTAATAAAACAAAAATCCCTTGATCCTAGGACTGACTTTATTCTAGATTTCTACACTCCCCCTCAAGTTGGGTTGTAAATATTTAACATACCCAACTTGTTGGTCAGATGGTCAAAGTTAGTCCTAGGCAGGGCTTTAGTGAGAATATCTGCATTTTGAGAGCCTGTTGGAACATAGATTAGCTGCACTATTTCCTTCTCGATTTTTTCTGAGATGAAGTGGCAATCTATCTCAATAAGTTTTGTCCTGTCATGGTGAACTGGATTCTTTGCAATACTTATGGTAGCTTGATTGTCACAACACATCTTAAGTGGTTTATCAACTGCAAACTTCAATTCGTTGAGCAGCCTTCTTAACCACATTCCCTCGCAAATTCCGAGTGCCAATGCTCTGAATTCTGCTATTGAACTACTCCTTGAAACCACCGATCGCTTCTTGCTTCTCCATGTCACAAGATTTCCCCACACATACGTGCAATAACCTAAAGTAGATATTCGATCTGAGATATCTCCAGCCCAATCAGCATCCGAATAGACTTCAACTTCATTGCTTGAGGATTTCTTGTAAAGCAAACCTCTTCCAGGTGTCATTTTTAGATACCTTAGAATGCGGTTAACAGCTTCCATGTGCTCTTCGGTTGGATTGTTCATGTATTGACTTCGTTGATATCTCCCCCTATCAACTAGTGTGTTGTCCTTGGAAACTCCAATTTTCTTCACTGGATCCATTGGAGTATCTTTAGGCTTACACCCAAGCATCTTGGTCTCTTGTAATAGATCAATGATATATTTGCGTTAAGAAATGAATATACCTTGTTGTGATCGTGCCACCTCTATTCTTAGAAAGTACCGTAAATTCCCCAGATCCTTTACTTCGAACTCCTTAGCTAGGAACTTTTTCAACCTTGTTAATTACTCCTCGAAATCACCTGTTAGTATGATGTCGTCTACATACATAATCAAGATTGCCCTCTTCCCTTCAGGTGATTGTTTGATAAACAGAGTATGATTTGCTTGGCATTGTATGTAACCGCACTTGGTCACTGATTTTGAGAACCTGCCAAACCAAGCTCGAGGGGATTGTTTAAGACCATAGAGTGACTTTCTGAGTCTACAAACCTTCCTCGCATTGTTTTGATTCTCGAAACCTGGTGCGACCTCCATGTATACTTCCTCCTCCAAATATCTATTAAGGAATGCATTCTTGATGTCGAGTTGGTGAAGAGGCCAATCCAGATTAACTGCTAGGGAAAGAAGTACTCGAATAGTGTTGAGCTTGGCGACTGGAGCAAATGTCTCCTGATAGTCAATTCCATAGGATTGAGTGTATCCTTTAGCAACAAGACAAGCCTTGAACCGGTCTATGCTCCCATTTGCTTTGTATTTGATAATGAAGATCCATTTGCAGCCGACTGTCCTTTTTCCCAATGGAAGTTCAGATAGTTCCCATGTTACATTTTTCTCCAATGCTAGAATTTCTTCTAACACGGCTTTCCTCCATTTCGGGACTTGGAGTGGTTCTTGTATGTTGTTTGGAACTTGTACTTTATCAAGACAAGGAACAAATGCCCGAAACGTAGGTGACAGTCCCTTGTATGAAATGAAATTATAAATTGGATGCTTAGTAGTACAGGATCGCACTCCTTTTCGTAGTGCAATGGGCCACTACAGATCATCACTCGATGTGTTATTATCAATATTCTCAGAAATATTCTCACCTGAGTGACTTTCACTTGGCATTGGATTCCGGTCAAAGTCTTGGAGTTGCTCCAGCTGTGTTGGTTGCTCTATTTCGTGGTTGTTTCTTTCTTCCCTTGATAAAACACGGAGCTCACTTTGCACAAGTTGTAAAGGCTGAGATGACGGAGGCTGAGAACCCGAACCTGGATGATTTAGAGAAATGGGTAATGGAGATGATGGACTGGGAACCAGACCTGGGTTTTCAGAGAAAATTGTGGGATTCAGATATGGTACTATTAGGAGGTTGACTCTGTGTGAGGAATGGTCATTGGTGGTTGTATCCCTGGTTGTATCCCAAAACTGGAATTCCTGTATACTCTCCCCCTAAATTGCAGATTTGGGGTAATAGGCATTATGTTCAAAAATGGTGACATCCATGGAGTTGTATACCTCTCTTGTAATAGGTGAATAGCACTTGTATCCCTTTTGATTTAGAGAATATCCAATGAAAATACACTTGACGGATTTGGGATCTAATTTGCTGCGTTGATGGGAATGAATATGTACAAAGGCTGAACATCCAAAGATTTTTGTGGGAATTGAGGAAATGACTCTAGTATTTGGAAATGACCGAAGAGGATTTGACACGGAGTTTGGAATTGGAGTACTCTTAAGGGCATTCTATTGATAAGATATGTGGCTGTGAGGACAGCCTCGCCCCAAAAATGTTTTGGGACATGGGTGGAGAACATTAGAGATCGAGTTACTTCAAGAATGTGTCTATTTTTTCTTTCGGCAATCCCATTTTGTTTATGGGGTATCGACACATGAACTTTGATGGATTATTCCCTCACTCAATAGATAAGTTCCTAATGTGGACTCAAAATATTCTTTGGCATTATCGGTTTTTAGCACTGGATTTTTGATTAAATTGAGTGTGAATCAAGGTGTTAAAATTTCTAAATATTTAAGCGGCCTCAAAATTTTCTTTCATTAGGAAAATCCATGTAAGTTGTGGGTGATCATCGACAAAGGAAATAAACCACCTAGTACCCGTTAAATTTTTCACTCTTGATGGACCCCACACATCACTATGTACTAATGCAAATGGTTAGGATGGTTTGTACATATGACTAGTATAAGAATTGCGAGAATGTTTGGCAACTTGACATATCTGACAATGAAAAAGCTTTGGATTTTTATTGATAAACAAAGTAGGAAACAATTTCTCTAGGTACACAAAGTTTGGATGACCTAGACAATAGTGCCATAACATCACCTCACTATCATTATTGGAATTACTAATAGAACTCTGACTCAACAATGGTGCACAACTTGCTGTTTGGGCTTGTTTTTCAAGAGAAGAATTGTTGTGGAGAAGATAGAGCCCTGAACACGCCTCAGCATTGCAAATCGTCCTCCCCGAGTCCAATACCTGAAAATTACACAGATTAGAGGAGAACTCAGCAACACAATTCAGATCACAAGTGAGCTTGCTAATCGATAGTAAAATGCAATCAAGATTAGGAACAAGGAGTACGAAGTTGAGTGTTAGGTCTTTGAGAGCACAACTAAACCTGTTCCTACCACCTTTGAGAGTGATCCATCAGCAATACGAACGGTATAATTTTCATAACATGGGATGTATTTATGTGAAAAACAATTGGGTCGCCTATCATGTGGTCTGAGGCTCCCAAGTCAACGATCCATGTCTATGCTTTCCGTTTATTAATTGTGATAGCATCTAGAAATTTACCTTTTTGTGCTACCGAACCTGTTCCAATGATTGAAGAGGTCATGTTTTGTTGTGTAGACCAATTAATAAATTTCTGCAGCACCTCCAATTGTTCCTGGCTGAAAGGACCGGGTTCAGGCGCTATTGGACTGTCCTCTATTGAAGCAGTGTTGCTACGGCCTTCTCTGCCACAAGATGGTTTCCAATTAGCTGGTTTGCCATGTATCTTCCAACAATTTTCCCTTGTATGTCCTGGTCGTCGGCAATGATCACACCATGGTCTCCCTTTTTTCTGATTTGCAGGTTGGGTTCCTCGTGCAGCAAGTGTAGTAGTCTCGAGCGGGGAGGTGGATTATTCACTGCCCACCATCACCTTTTTCTGACTTTCTTCTCTTCGAACCTCTGAAAATGCAGCCCGGGTGCTAGGAAGGGGGGTATTGTACCTAACACACGGCCCCTGACTTCATCGAGATTTTTGTCAAGCCCCCAAAAGAAATTTGAAAATTCATTTTTTTCCAACGATTTTCCTGTACTGGATCTCATCCTCTAAGCATGATCACTTGGTTTCTTCAAACATGTCTAGATGTTGCCAATGGTGAGTGAGAATATTAAAGTATTGAGTAACCAAAAGATCACCTTGTCGTAGGTCGTGAAGAATGGTCTCTATTTCAAATAGCTCGGCTGTGTTCTGGTTGTTTGAATAGGTTTCCTTGGCTGCATCCCAAATCTCCTTAGCGGTTTCATACAATAGGAAGTTCTCTCCTATGTCGTTGGTCATGGAATTGATCAGCCATGACATCACCATATTGTTCTCCGTCTTCCAGACGTTGTACTTGGGGTCTTCCTTCTTTGGTTGAACAGCAGCACATGTGAGATACTCATCTCTACCTCGTCCACAGATAAACATCATCACCGATTGGGACCATTGGAGATAATTATGCCCATTCAGTTTGTGTCCTGTGACTGGAAGAAATGATCCTTCGGTTCTTCCATTGTGGTTTGAACTGGTGGCCTCTTTATTAGTGGCGACTTCGGAAGGATTTGAGGTTTCCTTCTCAGTTGCCATGCTGTACTTGGTCATGAGAGAAATTTCGGATTCTCAGAGCCAAGGCTCTGATACCATATAGAAAGATAGAAAAGAAACTCTTTCTTATTATTTCTTCAAGAGAAAACTAGAGACTAAATACACAACTAGGCCAGCTAGAGAGCTGCCTCAAATCTCGGTAATTACAATATGTTTACCAAGAATAATAGGAAACTAAACTAGAAAGAAATCAGGTAACAACTTACCGGATTCTCTTTATTATAAAATAATTCAAATGAGGAAACTAATAAAACAAAAATCCCTTGATCCTAGGACTGACTTTATTCGAGATTTCTACAATTTGTAAATGCTACCGTCGTTTTAAGGTTTTTGCCATTATCTCATTCTTTGATGTCGGCTTTTATATATTGTATCGTCTTATGCCTTAAATTAGGAGTAGAAATCTTGAAACAATAGAATGGAAGATTCTAAAAGCTTTCAAAGATGAGCAGAAATTTGGAAAATGTTTATCAGGTTAGTTATTTTAATTTTTATCTTTTCTACTTTATTTTTACCTTATGTCGTCTAATGGTTGTCGTTTGTTCATGCTTTCGTGTTTT
Source organism: Ficus microcarpa (assembly GCA_025413485.1). Taxonomy (NCBI): domain Eukaryota; kingdom Viridiplantae; phylum Streptophyta; class Magnoliopsida; order Rosales; family Moraceae; genus Ficus; species Ficus microcarpa. The sequence continues at coordinate 25,555,362 of CM046379.1, read as the reverse complement.
TTGTCGTTTTTCGTATTGTTGTCGTTTGACTTACAAAATTTCTTTGTCGTCTCATTCTCTTCCCTTTCACCTTGGATAACCGGCTATTGTCTCCAATACTAATAAGTCGGGGTTCATTCTGGTGAATTGAGTACAATCATCTTGACATGATGCTACTTTAAGAGTCATTTTAATGTTTTTTTTGAGTTGTTTAGAGTATCTAAGCAGGTTAGGAAACAAAGGATTTGTCTTGCAAATTGCGTAAGCTTGGCAACAATTTTGCGTGAAGACAAAGGAAGAAAAAGGCAGGTTGTCAAGGCTATAGCTCTGGATTCGAAGGTTGCATCCCTGAAGCAGAGCACATGATTTACAAATTGTCAAGGCTGTTAGGAATGCCTTAAGAGTGAAATGCATTTTAATTGTATTTCATTTATTTTGAATTGATTAATAATATATTGAGGTATTTTTATTACTTTTTTGCTATATTGTCCTCATCTAAATTTACATGATAAAGTAAATATAAGCAAATATGGCTCATTGACTACATAGTATTTAAATTGTTAGAATGTTGCATGCAATGAATTTTTGTATGAGAGAAGACAATGTTTTAAAGTGAATAGTCTAAATCTATAGTCCGTAGTCTATGAGATTAGAGTGAGCATATAACTCATATGAAGACTATTATGTTATCTAAAGCCAATTTAAGAGATAGTTTGTCTTAACAATCTGGAGCGAGCCAATTCTCAAGTAGAGAAATAAATATATTGCCTAGTAGTGGTAATATATTAGACTGGACCAATGTATAATTAATCTATAAGTCCGCTTGATAATATTGATTCACTTATGATGCTTATTATATAATAACCTTAATCCTGAGTAAATAAATGACTTCATATTTATGACTTGTGTACTTTGATGTTCCAAAGGCTAAAGCGTCTCGGAGTAATAAGCTAAAAGTAATTAGGGATTTTTAGAGGACTTTTGTTCTATGCAACGTAATATATTTTTGAGTACCTTTATATTTAATTTTAATACAAATGTATTTGAACAATTCATCTATTAACTTTTTCTATATACTTTTACTAATCATATTATATACTCTCTCTCACCAACACATATCAGAATGACTTTTCAAATATAAACAATCCAAACACATATTATATTTGAATGCAATGTATAAAAGAGACATCGAAATGCATATTGTTTTCAATCTATTACATTCGAACATGATACAAAATGAATGTATTTTCCAAATGAACCATAAGTTTTAAATAAAGTAATCCTTAATATTTAATAGTATCAATAAAGTCAAGACAACAAATAGCAATTAAATATTATAATCTACAATTGAAAATAACATTATATTGGAAAGTGATGTTCATTGCAAAACATCAAATTTTGACTTCGGTACATAAATTTTGCATTGTACTATAGATGGTCAAATGGATAGAAAATTAAGACAAATTAAGCCATGTGTTGTCTACATAGTAAATTTTCTCAAAATTACATAACGTTTTTAGCTTTACCAAGAATTGCGACTAAATCAATAATTTAAGGATTGATTGTAAAATTAATAATGGATCAAATGATCATTATATGAAAATAAAATTAGGGACTGATGTGTAAATAGCACAAAAGAAAAGAAATCTTAAACACAAAGTTCATAAAAAAAATGGTAAACCTTATAAAAAAAAAAATCTACAATTTACTATGTATTTAAGATTATGATGTATTTAAAAAAACTTAAAAAAGAAGAAGAAAAATCAACTAACATGAGAAATTAAGATTTTTTTTAGTTGAATAATATTAATTGGGATTTTTCATATTTAAGATTGACGTAATTTTAATATAAAAGAGCTTCATTTAACTTGAATATAAAGTGAATACAAATATGCGTGCACAAAGAAAAAAGTGAATATCAGTATATAGGTTGAAGTTCAAAAAAGAAAAAAAAAATTGCAAATTGCTTTCCTATCAACATGCCTACAAAAAAAGTTATTACTTTCGTATTATTTCTGAAAAAATTCTACTCTTTTTTCTTTTTTCTAAGACGTTTTACACTTAAAAAATAATAAATGTGTAGTTACAATATAGGAAAGCTGTAATTTGAATTAAATGGTTTTATTTTAAGTTCAAGTTTTAGAACTCTTGCAGGAGCACAACACACAGGAGGCAAAAAGTAAATGTCAGGTACAGTGGTTGTGAGGAAGTATAGCAGCAGAAAAAAAAAAAAAAAAAAAAGGAAAGCAACTAAACGGTGCGTTTTTTATTACCAAAAAGGAATAGTAGATCCATATATACTCTTTTATTATAGTTAAGATTTACACATTTTATCCTTTATCCCTTGCTACATTATGAAAGCATGTCGTCCTCCCTCACATACCATCATGTGATAGGTCTAAACATCTGTCACATAGTAATTTTTTTAACTTTAAATTTTTTATATTACTTTTATTTTATTTTGACTTGTCTATTTCCCACACTCTCAAATGATATATTTAAAAGAAAAAAAAAATCCTACACAAATGAATTTTTTTAGCTATAGATTCCACACCGAGTCGGCTATATAATAATATATTTCATAAATCTTGTCATATTCTAATTAGTTCTTTTAGTTGATACATTCTCTTTCAGTCTTTCTCCAAAACTAATTGTTCTAAGAGAATCTTCCTTTTTACTGTCAAGTTTTCTGATTTTAATGCAAGACATTTTTATTTTTCTATGTTAAGATTAGAAATATAAACCTTTTTAGTTTTTTTTTTTTTTTAACCTTTATACATAATGGTTTTTGACAATCTTCTAGAAAAATTAAGTGCATTTCTCTTACCCAAAATCTGTTCTAGTCTAACAATATTAGGAGCACTAGTGATATCTAATATTGAATCTCGTGAATCCTATTGAATTAGTTCGACGGTTGTAAAAGAAGAAGAATTTAGATAGGAGTTCAACAATTCAAAATGTGAAAATGTTTCTTTTTTATATTTTTTAAATAGATATAAGAATTGTAAACACCACACCATAAAAAAAATATATATATATATATATAACTTATAATATGAGACCCGTTCTTTTTTAGTACATGATATTGAATATCAATGATGTCTTTAAACATTTTTTTCCTCCTGGTTTTCATAGCCTGCGCAAGTTGTTCTATTCTACAAAAGAGTCGGCCAAGTCTATCACCGGGGTATATATGTGTAGATATGCGCGTAGTAGCAGCTGCCGAATGAACAATGATTTTTCTGTATGTGGTCGCTATTTATGGCACATTTTATTTTAAGTATAAACGCACCGATTTTAATTGGAATTTGAGGTCATACGTACCTAGACAGAGCGCTAAATAATGTTCTCAAAAGGCCGCTAATAATATTTTTGATTCGTTGAATGTTTATCTGTTTCCTATTAACATTCTGCCAATTCTTTAGTCAACTTGTTGAGTGGTACTTCCTTTACCGAACATGACAATAGCTCTCCAAGAGGGATTCTTTCTTTTTTTGTCACATGAAGAAAATGCATCAATTTACTGAAATGAAGTTATTTGGAATAAAAATCTTTAAAAAAATTTAGATAAATGAATCATTTTTAAACATTTATTTTATAAAACAATCAATTTTTTTAATTTATAAAAAATGGATGTGAATGCTAATTGACTCATCCATCCGGTCAATCAATAATTGACCGGTAAAACATATATTGATATTGATTAACTATTTATGAAAAAAAATATCCGATTATTTTTCTAATATTAAAACTTCGGACATTTATTTAAAAAATACTTTAAAAAATATCATTCACCTCTATCATATCCCGACTAACCTTTAAGTCAACAGATAAATAAATAAATAAATAAATATATATATATAACTCGTCTCTTATCTAATAATAGTGCTTTAATCTCAAATACATTCAAAGGACGAGAAAATCCTATTTTAAAATATATTGTTATTGGCTACAGAATCAAATGGATAATGATGAGTTGTTATAAGTTGTTTTTTTTTCCCCCTCCAGAGGGTAAATATGTTAAGTTGAAAATCTCCCATCAAAACGTCACCCTCCAACCAATATCCACCAAGATTATTTGGTGTAATGTAGAGGGCTTTAAATCAGTAAAAAAAAAAAAAAAAAAACTTTTTGTTTTTTTTGCCCAATAATCAGAGAAAAAAACTAGTGTTAATTATTTTTCATAAAAACGAGATGTATGATCCAAGTGGATACAAAATCAACCAGTCATGATTAAATAAAATTCATGTTGGTACACCTACCAAGTTTGATCTTACTGCTATGATTTGGCCACCACATTTGCATACAATGACACAAAACTCCCTTAGAACTACTCATCGATTTGCAATTTGGGAAAAGATAGAACAAGCAGTAGTATAATAAATAAAGCTTCACCAAAATAAATAAATAAATAAAGCTTCACCAATCAACCACACCAGGTGGCTCCATCCGAATGGGTCAAGTCAGAGGATCATTCCACGTGTATCATATATTGTCGTCTCCTTTTCATTTGATCACGTGTGGGGTTTCTAATCCATTGAATTTAAAAAAAAAAAAAAAAAATTTATGTAATTTACAGTACACCAATATTCATGAGCCTCAGCTTTTGGAATTTTGCTGCGTTGCTGTGTGACACACATGATTGATTAAAGTTTCAACGTTTTTAGCCCATCATTCTTTTATTTAAAGAAGATAAAAATAAAAAAGAGGGAAAAAACAACCACAATTTTCAGTGTCAAAGGGGACGTTTTATGATGCAAGTAAAGAAGTGTTCAGAATTGTTCTCTTTTAGAATCGATAATAACTATAATTTTAATCATTAGATTATTTTTTAAGTGATCACATTAGACAAAATCATGTCAAATCTTTCTTTTTAAAAAAAAAATTACCTAAAAAGCTTGATTAGTGATTAAAAAAAAAAAAAAAGGAGGAGGGGAGAGATTAGAAAGACAAGTCGTCGGCGAGAGCGCGTAGTATTCAAAGAACGCGGCATGGGGATTGTAAAACTGTGTTAAAGTCACCGGCAGGTCACGTGCGAAAAATTCAAACCTCATCTATTTATACACTTGTCTCTCCCTCCTAGCTCCCAAGACTCCTCTCTCTCTCTCTCTCTCTCTCTCTCTCTCTCCCAACTCTCTCTTTCTATCTAAATTGTCCGTCTTAAAAATAAAAATCTCTCTCTCGCCCTCTTCTCTCTCTCTCTCTCTCTCTGAACTGAACTTGTCTGACAAGAAGTACAATATGAATGGCAAAGAAATCCTCCAAAAGATGAAGGTTAGAGAATATTTTCTTTCTGTGGAAAAGAGCAATCACTATCATCTTTAATCAAGTCATTTAGGAAAAATATGTTTTTTAGCCGTCTCATTATTAGTTTAAAGGCAATTCTTGCATATGCAATAAGCAATTTGTTGTTGTTATTGCATCTTGTTTTTTGTTATTTGTTGTTGTTATTTGTATATGCAATCTTCTTGTTTTTTGTTATTTGTTGTTGTTATTTGTATATGCAATCTTCTTGGGTTTTATCGTCGTTTTATTGTGTTGAAATGATTTTTGAGACTGAAAAATTTTCCTTGCTATATTTTGTAATTAATTTCTTGTATATATTATGGCAATCATCATAGTTTTCTAACCAACTAAATTGGCTTCAAAAGATGGTGAGTTCTTGATCTTCATCACAACTTTGTTTCACCGAGTTGGTTGCTCCACATCAATGATGTGGAATATATATATATATATATATATATCTAAGATTGTCTATTTTTAACTGTTTGAATTAAACCCTTTATTTGTCTGTCTCTGCTAATTTCTCTAAATCTGTTTTTCAAGTTTTTCAGAGCGACCATGGATTTTAATTCAACTTCGGATGCTCTTTTAAGTTTGGTGTTTTGTTTCAAAAAGAGGGTATGAACTAAATTTTGGAAGATCTAAAACCTTTTACCAAGTCAATTCCTTTAAGTTTGGATTTGAAGGTTGTGTTTGGTCTAAATTGACCTACTGATAAGGAAATGCCATGTTCTTGTGCTTCAGTTATTTTAATTAACAGAATTTAATAAGTCAGATGACAGTTATTGGACACTTGTTTAAAATAATGAATGAACTTTTTTCTGTTTAGGACAACGGCCGGTGACTAGTAAAATGTTGATCGATCATGGACAATCATATCCGGTCAATAAGTGATTACCTATTATCTACCAGTGATTAATCAATAAAAACATATTTTTGATATCGGTCAATCAATGAGTGATTACTTTTAAGAAAAAGGCCATTTTCTTAATGAAACTAGAGACATTACTAAAAGACACACTACATATTCCTTTAAATAATACCTACTGAGGGATTTTAGTTGGGTTTAGCACCAGTACTTACTACTTACTAGTCCACTGGTTTTCTAGTCCTGAACTTCTTTAGTATGCACCTTTTTAACTTATGTTTGATCTCACAACGGCTCATGGGGATTATTCCATTCAAATCGTGTAAATTTCATAGGATTGCTGATGACATGAGGCCTCTTTTTTCTTACAAATAGATTCGAAGTTTACTAGCACTACGTCGCTTAGTTTCTGTAGTGAATTTCTGCATACTTGTTTTTGAGATTAGTCAGATAGGCATTCACATGAATACTGAGAATAAGTTTGGTTGCCGAACTTAGTTGGAGAGTATTTGTTGTGACCAGAGCAATGCAGGGTCTATCATTGTTCAGATATATATCCCTTCAGATCGTATTTGCAAAAGACGATATGTGACAAATTTTATGAAACATGTTTGTATTCACTTCAAGAATTCAAAATGGCATAATTTTGTCAGGTATATAGGTGAAAGCTAACATTAGTTTTAATCCATTGTGTTCATTTTAGGTGAAGGCTGGATTTGGTTCGTCGGCTGCTGACACAGGAAAGGGCAAAAGCAAAGTTTCAAAGCATATCACGCATGGCTTTCACATGGTGAAGGGGAAATCCAAGCACGCCATGGAAGATTATGTAGTTTCGGAATTCAAACAACAAAGCGACACCGAATTGGGGTTATTTGCAATATTTGATGGTCATTTAGGCCATGATGTTGCTAGTTACTTGCAAAACCACCTTTTCGAAAATATCTTGAAGGAGGTAAAAACAATGACCTACTGATCAGCTAATGCTTTGATTATACCTGTCGTAGCCAAATCAATTTTTACATTTGTTTTCTTTCTTTTCTCTTCTTTGGCCTTAAGCAGCACGACTTCTGGACTGACATAGAGAATGCGATAAGAAGAGCTTATCACAAAACAGACGACGAGATATTGGAGAAAAGTTTTTCCATGGGAGGAGGATCCACTGCAGTAACCGCGATTTTGATTAACGGCCAGAAGCTTGTAGTAGCAAATGTGGGAGACTCTCGGGCTGTAATATGCAAGAATGGTGTGGCCAAACAATTATCTGTTGATCATGAACCAAGCCAAGAAAAAAGGTTGATTGAGAGCCGTGGCGGTTTTGTATCAAACCTTCCAGGTAATTATCATCTCTTTAGGACAATTGTCAGTTTCAATAGTTTGATTTTTCCCATACTATTTTGGACACAGCTCAGTTATTGAGCATCGTATTTTATGTTACACAAACCATCTAACTAATATGGTTAAGTTACGAATATTTCTATAAGTTTGAACCTTTTGTTTTGAGCAAGTATAGCTCGTATAAGAGTTTGTGCGTCAAGATGTTTGAAAGAGGTTTACAATTGAGTTCTAACTTATAATTTTTGCAGGGGACGTCCCACGTGTGGACGGACAGTTGGCTGTAGCAAGAGCATTTGGCGATAAGAGCTTGAAGAGACACCTAAGCTCAGAACCTGATGTTTCGATGTTGAAAATCGATGAGGACACGGAGTTCATAATTCTGGCAAGCGACGGGATTTGGAAGGTTAGCTATTTCAACTTCTACTTTCATGGTTTTATCCATTATCGGAAAAAATAAGTGCCTCGTAATTTCTAAGGGGTAAAAATTAACCAAGATTTAAAGGTGTAATCCTTCTCTTTTTTCCACTTTTTCTTAGATATTCATCTTCATTTTGTATCTTACGAGTTCAAGTGTTGAACAGGTTGTGTCGAATCAAGAAGCGGTGGATGCCATCAAAAACATAAAGGACCCTCAGACAGCGGCAAAGCACTTGATCGCAGAGGCTCTTTCTAGGAAAAGCAAGGATGATATATCTTGCATAGTTGTAAAGTTCCAATGATTTTAAGTTAAAATTTAGCTTCATTGCTCTTTTTGATAAGCAGAAGACTAAATAGCTCAACTGCGTGTATATGTGACGTATAGATTTGTTTCTTTTGTTGGCTGTAAGGATTGCTTAAAACTTATATGAAACAGTAGTGTGTTAGCTGATTATCAGAAGGCACCATTTCTCTATTTTCTCTTTGTTGAAAAGGTTTTGCTGTGAAAGCAGTTCCTAATAGGGCTGCATATGGCTGCGTTGTTTTACGAAGCATAATTCAATCCAACAATTTGCACCGTTGATCCATTATTTTCCTGTCCCCTTTATTTGGGGATCGCCAAGATGAACGTTTTTGATGTTCTATCCAGCAAGATTTTCGTCCGTTTTGCGTGTTTTGGGAAAGTTGGTTCAGCCCATGCCAGCAGAAGAGGGGAAACAGAATTTGCAGGCATACATTTGCTTGATCATGTAGGCAGTGATGCAACACCTAACACAAATAATGTTAGTTCAAGCCCTATAGGAAGCATGAACAGATTTTGTCCTAGAATCTAAACAGAATTTGTTAACAGAAGTTCACTTCCATTTTTTGGACCTTCTTACCCTCTCTTACGTAAGCTGGATTCCTCCTAAATGATGGTATGGTTAAACGAGAAAAAATTTAGAGCACTCCTAAACAACCTCGACTCATGTGAGTCAGATAATGAAGTAGAGGTGGCCCTCACAAAAATGTGGAACCCATCCCTTGTTTCATAACCCAATTTGAACAATAACGGAAATTGTTATAAAGTGTCAGGCCACAAATTCACTAAGGGGGTGTTTGGAGAGTTGGTTCATTCCAACTCAAATCGTACTGTTTTTTGTCTTTTTCTCGAAAAATTTTTGTCTTTTTCTCAAAATATTTTTTGTCTTTTCTGAAAATTCAAAAAAATTTACTATTACAACTAAAATATTTCAACTCAAACTAATCAACCAAACACCCCCTAAAACTTTTTACCCTCACTTACATGAATTGGATTCCTCCCAAATAATGCTGTGGTTAAATGAGGAAAAAAAAAATTAGAGCACTCCTAAACAACTCAACTCATGTGATTCGAATTGTGAAGTAGAGGTGGTCCTCACATAAATGTGGGATCCACCTCTTGTTTCACAACCCGACTCGAACAACAAGAGAAATAGTTATTACATGTCAAACCACAAATTCACTAAAACTTTTTAGTTATTGAAGAGTCTTTTTGATAAAACCATAAACATCAAACAGAAGCATCTGGTTCTAGGATTACGCACAAAATTTTGGTGTCGTTTGTGTGTGTTCAAAAGTACCGAAAGAAACAAGGAAGTCTCTAGTTTAACTAAATGTTTCTACACTATATTATGCACCAAATTGCATGTATCTTCTTGTTTCTTGTCACAAGCACAAAGTACTCTTTATGTTCTGTGTTCGTATTTTCTTGCTTGTTGGTTAGTCAATTGTTGTTTGTTTGATATAATTGAGGTTAGACGTGGAATATGAATATCCGTGTGGGACAATGGTGAGAAATCAATAGATGGACAAACAGAAAAATTAAACATTTTAGATCTTCTATAAAAGAGAATTTTTAGATTCATCCTTTGCGAAAATTATGATTGATGTATTTAGTCTATCAAGGAGGTTCATCTTAGAATAAGAGTATTGAGTTATTCAACTTTTCTATGGGCATCTATTTTATTATTATTTGAAGGAAAAAAAAAAAACCGATCTCAAGTTTCGAACATAAGACTTATGATTCCAAACTCGTTTCCCCCATTTTAAATTTGGTTATTCTACACTTATCAAATTTGTCGATAGACTAGTTGATATTAAATAAAGACTTCGAGAAATCATAAAGATGATTATGAGTATTACAAGTATATTTTATATGTCTATTAGTAATTTTAATTATATATAGATGTATTGTGTGTAATTTTTTTTTTTTTATAATTTTGACAAGATTAGATATCTATATTTTAGAGTAGAAATCATATGTGAAGTTTTCGTTACTAATCACGTAGAAAATGTTATGGTTTTTGCCTTGGCTTTAAACTGTTTATTTTGTTAAGGAAAAATTTCATGAATTACTCTTGTGTCAGGTCAAGTTTTGACTGGCTGCTGCTCTATTCCATAGACGAATTTCTTCTCCACCTTTTTTTCTCCTATTTTCATTGTTTCCAAGAGACTCCACAAAGCTTATATATTTTAAAATAATGGCCCATAAACTAATTTCTCTTGGAAGGAAGGGCATTCGAATATCTTAAAAAATATACTTCTCTTCCTTTTTTTTTTTTTTTTTTTTGCTTGTTAAAAAAAAAAAACACACACACACACACACACACGCACACACATATATACTTATCTTGATCAGTCAACAGTCCCGTCCAAAATTTTAACTGAAACAAATAGGGAGTGTATTTTGACACGAATTATAAATTGAAGGTACGAGAGTTATGTACATGTGAGACATGTTCATACCAAAAACGTAATTGAAGAAGAATTTCTGAAATTTCCCTCCTTTTTTTGGGAACTTCCCGTATATATTATGACTTCGCCTTAGTAACGTTGATTTGATTTTTTTTTTTTTTTTTTTTTTGGGAAATTGTTGTTATATGTGAAAATTGCTATACACCTCCCCCCCCCCCCCCCAAAAAAAAAAAACTTTTTGTCGTTGTTTGTTAGTGGTTTGTTTTAATTTTTTTGCTTTTGTTTTTCTTTTATTTATTTTCTCTTGTGTTGTTATTTATATCGTCTATATTAGACTAGAGTTGGAACCTCTCCAATCAAAATCATTCTTCTTTTTTTTTTTTTTTTCCATATATGTATGTTTATTGTTTTTCATAATATGGAGAGGTTTATCAAAAAGTTTAAAGAGCATATATGAGTGGGAAAATAAAAGAAGTTGAAATCAATTTGGTTTCATTTCTCAATTCTGAAACTGTCGGTACGTTGTGGATTTCATTGAGTATTATCTCTTTTTGTTTTTATTTTTAAGAATAAAATTTCCACGAATAAACACCATGAACCAAATCAACCGCAAACATTTTCATTTTAATTCGTTTTGTTGGATTCTCTAGGCAGTTAATTTTAAGTAATACGAAACATTTTCAAGAGTTAAGATATTAGAGTCCATCATATTTATAGTAAGAGGTTTTAAGTTCAATGATCGTATTAACGTTAGTTAGAATATACTAATGTTCTTATGTATCAACCATTTCTTGACTAGCAAATATATATTTATATATATAAATTTATCGTGTCTTTCTCCACAAACATATAATAGAGATATACTTCTTAAAAAATTATTTGATTAACTTTCCCTTTCTCTTTCTCTTTCTCTCTCTCTTTAACGCGTGAGGATTATAATTTCTCAATCATTTTTTTTTCTCTTGGGGACAAATTTCAATGGCAACTTTTGGTATGTCTCTTTGTTTTCCCGACCCTAGAGATGAAAACGAGAATCATATAATGTCTTGACAGAGGTGAGCTCGTGACAAGAAAATGAACGTTGTGAGAAGGAGCAAGACATGAATGAGATGGTAGTGGTGTGTGGTCGTCATGCTCCGGGGAGATCCTGTAGCAACTCGACTTCGGCAACCTAATTTCTTCCGATGATGTGATTTGCTTTATTAGCAATGACTCTTTCTATGTGATTTGTTTTTTTTTATTTTATTTTATGGAATAATGACGATGTTTTCATCATCTTTTCTTTAGGTATTTTATTTCTTTTTGTAATTTATAATAATAGTTGTGGTTTCTCCACCTTTTAAGTTACTTGTTTATCCGCCGGATCTAAATATCGATGATGTTTTGGTCTCACTAGAGTTACTTATATGCGGAGTTAGTAATGGCCATAGTGCTACTAAGCCTTAGTCCTCAATTGATTGGGAAAATCTATTGATTGTTGGGGTTTTGGCAAAAAAAAAAAAAAAAAAAAAAAAAAAACCTTACATGTGTTCGATTTTAGTGTGTCGATGTATATTCTTATTATTAGGCCTCAAGTATGCGTCTTTCCCTTTGAGCGCCATCAGATTTTACCGATGGAACCGTTCTTGTTGAAGAGTTTTATTTCATATAATATATAATATGAGATTTTTTATATTTGGTATTTTTATATCTCATTGATGAATTTATGATTGTAATAGTTTTGTATTCGGAGTTGAAAGTTTTAAACGTAAAGCTAACATATCCTTAAAAAATTTAGTCAATGACTAAAACTAATTTTTATTACCAATATAAAATTTGAAGTTGTATGGTGGATAAATAAATATATATGAATACATATGAATGTATAATTTTGTCTTTTATTTTTTGCATGTCAAACAAGAGGGGCCTGGATGTAATTCCCTTGAGAAGCATTACTCAAGTCGGTCCAAAATCATTTGGTAGGGAAAAAGAAAAAGAGAAAAGAAAAAAAAAGGTTGAGTCCAAAATCATTGAAATACGTGAACATTGATTCAAGATACACAATTGTCCGAGTCCAAATATAAGATATAATGGATAAACATACCAATTTAAAGGCAGCAAATTAATTAATGTTTAAAACCATCCAGTTTTTCATTTCAAAAAGAAAATTACAAAAAAACTATCTAGTTTGGCTTCGAGTACAATCCATTTAGAAGATACTCAATTTTAATTATTAACGAAACTGCACACTTTAATATAAAGTAGAAATATTTATATATATATATATATATATCATCATGTCCACAATACCAAAATATCACTCTTCAATCCCATAGTGACCTCAAACATTAACTCTATACTAAAATCCTAATCCCTTTTCTCTCTCTCTCTCTCCCCCTCTCTCCCTCTCCAAAAGCACGATTTTGGAGAGAGAGAGAGAGAGAGAGAGAATTGATGATCAGAAAGACAACTAACCATGAAAGCATGAACCGTGAAGCTGCCACATAGCCAAACTTGCATGCTGATCCCTAATACTATTAAGCCACGCATCTCTTTGCCCATGCCTCTTCTCCATCCTCGTCATCCTTTTTCTTCCTTATTTTCTCTCTCTCTCTCTCTCCCCCAACCAACCCCCCTATATATTCCCACCCTTGCTCCCCACCTCATCAACACACCGCCCTCCCCTCCTCTCTCTCTCTCTCTCTAACTAGTATTACTACCACTCTCTTCTACCGACTATACAGACATATTTATATACATCTACATATATATATATGATGAGCGGCGTCTGTTCGGAGCAGCATAAGTTCAGCCATTTCCTAAGAGACGTAGATATCCCACCAAGGAAGCTCCTCACCCGCCACCGCCAAGAAATCTCGGCCTCCGCAAACATGTTCTCTGACGAGACTCTGCTCCAGAAATACCTTCCCTACAACAACGCCGGCGCCGGCGACTCCGACTCCGACTCCGACTCCGGAGACGACCCGTACTCCTCCGACCACTTCCGCATGTACGAGTTCAAGGTCCGGCGGTGCACGCGCAGCCGCAGCCACGACTGGACCGACTGCCCCTTCGCCCACCCGGGCGAGAAGGCCCGGCGGCGAGACCCCCGCCGCCACCACTACTCCGGCACCGTCTGCCCCGACTATCGCCGCGGCGGCTGCTCCCGCGGCGACTCCTGCGAGTTCGCCCATGGCGTCTTCGAGTGCTGGCTCCACCCTGCCCGCTACCGCACCGAGGCCTGCAAGGACGGCAAGAACTGCAAGCGCAAGGTCTGCTTCTTCGCCCACTCCCCTCGTCAGCTCCGCATCCTCCCCGGCAACTCCTCGCCGGAGCTCTCCTCTCCTCCTGCCAAAAAGAAGAACCACCCCCAACACCACTACCACCACAACCACAACCACCACCTCAAGAACCACTGCTGCGTTCTCTGCGCCGCTTGCTGCGGGTCCCACTCTAGCTCCCCCGTTAACTCCTCACCGACATCGACCCTCCTCGGACTGTCCCACCCGTCGCCGCCGATGTCGCCGATGAGCAGCGTCGTCAGCTATAAAGACGCTCTCACCGACCTGATGTCCTCCTTGGAAGCCATGCATTTCGCCTCCGAAGCCGCCACCAATAATTCTCCGGTGGTTTCGCCGATCTCCGGCTGTTCTTCCGGTAAGCGGAATATCAATAATTCTCTACCTTGGCTGGATGTTAATTCTTCTTTCAGTGATGATCAGCAACAGTTTATTCTTTCGCCTTCCACGCCCAACAACAACAACAACAACAACAACCTCTCTTTGTCGTTCGAGAATAACTTCTTCAACAGGTACATGAGTACCAGTACTAGTACTAGTACCGTTTCATTGAATGAGAACAGGGCTAGTGCCGGTGATGAGAATCCCGGGTCGAACTCGGATCCGGATCTCGGTTGGGTCAACGAGCTCTTGATGTAGATCAACAATGGAAGAACCAGTACTACTAACGATGGATGAAGAATTAAAACTGCTGATGGTGATTTTGGAAGTGTATATATATGCATGCACCAGGTGTATATATACATGACACTTTCTCTGTCTCTCTCTCTCGCTCTCTACATATATATATATATATATATATTTGTATAATGAAGAGTATTAAGGTGTAAAATATTGATGATTTGGATTATTTTTATTGTCATTTGTCATTATTGTTTAAATAAATAAAGTTGTTGATGTGCGCTATAGTAGTTCTTCTGAGTGAATCGTGTAATTTTAAGTTTAATTAGTTAATTACCAGAGTGAGTCTGATCAGATGAGACCCTTTGGGAATTAATTAAGTTTTCTCTTTGTAATCTAGAGGAAGCTAAGTCTGATCTCTTGGTCTTCGCTTTAATATGTAATATGGACTATTGAACATTTTCTGGAAGAGAAATGGGAATTCCAGCTGTTTCCTTTTTTCCAATTTCCTTTTTTTTTTTTTTTCAAGTTTTTCGTTTAAATTTGTGAAGTAATTGCACTTGCATGCACTATGTACGTGCTAAACCTAACCCAGTATAATTAAGAACTAGTAAGTAAAATATATTTTCTGGGTTTAGAAAGTCATGTTTATATGAAACTTATTAAAGATATCCTTTTAATGAGATTCTGGTATGTGTATAAGCTGGCATTATTTGTATGAATGCCTCTGAACTTTTTGAATTTTGAATTCGGTAATTTAGTCTCTAAATTTTTTTTTCTCAACAATTAATCCTCCGAATTTCTGACTTTTTGGCATTTCAGTTTTTTTTTTTTTTTAAACTTAAATTCATTACAATTAAGTCAATTTTTGCACAATACTTACATGTTATATTTTGAAAGGGATAATGTTGATATTTTTATTTAATTTTAATATAAATTTATTTTAAAAAATTGGGTTTAAGTTTGAGGATAGTTGAAATAGGTTTAAATTATTTTTTTTAAATTGTATTGAAGTTGAATAAAAATTATCAATAATGTTTTTTTTGGATTATAATGTGTAATTTATGTATAGTTAACTATTCAAATTTTAATTAATTTGAATAAAAATGATTGAATTGTCAAAAATTATAAATTTAGGAGATTAATAATTAAAGAAAAAAATTTAAGAATTAAATTGTCAAATTCGAAAAGTTCAAGAGTATTTATAGAAATATGTCATATATATGATATGTACAAACTATGGTGGTGGGTTTGATTTTGGTTATTGAGTAGTATGGTAGTTTTTTTGTTAATTTAGGATTGTAAATTTGGAATATGAATAATTTAAAGACGAAAACGAAGGTTGTAATTGAAGTTCTTCTTTTGAAAAAATAAATAAATTATGGAAATACTGTAGTTTGAAAAGTTTTCAGGGCGCGAATAAGGGTTTAAAATGTAAAAATATTTTGAAGATGTGACAAAACTTTTCAAGTAGCTGGTAGCTAGTAGCTAGTTTAAATTACGCTGAGAGTACATTCGAGTGAAAAGGAATTAATGGAATATAACAAGTTCTAAGCCAATTCAGGTAGGAAAATCTCGCAAGGAGACAACAAATTACAAATCTCACAAGCTGGTGAAAAATTCTTGATATCTGTCTTAATTGTAGTTAAGAAATGGATTAACAAGTCATTTTCTCACTTCAGGAAAAAAAAAAAAAAAAAAAAGGTGAGATAATGGAAAGATGATTCTTTTATAGCAAGAGAGATAACGATGATCATATAGCATAATACAATGAAGAGATGCTCGTTTCATGATTTATTTATTTTTAATTCAAAACAAATATTTCATTTTTTGCAGCTGCATTTAGTTTTATGAAATGGCAGAACAAACACCTCTTTCAATTACAGATGATTTTCTCCGGTTGATCTTTGTTGGGATAAGATACAACTTAAATATTTCCACATCCATCCTCCTAAATTGTTTTATAATTTATTAATTTATTATTACATGATTGAAGTTGTACTTGTTTTATCGTTAACAACATATACTCGTGGCTAAAATCCAATATTATAAGGGAACTCTCCAGAAAATTCTAAAGCACTTCCACTAGAAAATTCTGATGGTATGTATATGAAACAAATCCGAATATACATGCACAGAAGAATTCTTCTGTGCTCATTCCCACAGAGAATACAATCTTGGCATTAATCATAAAAACCAGGTGATGACATTTAATACACACACACACACACATATATATATATATATATATATATCATGTAACGTACCCATTCCATAATAATGGCAATACCATTTGTTTCCTCGGAGGGCTACTTATCTGAAAGACAGCTAGGATGGTAGGCACATCACCCATGAGCGTCTGTTTGGGAATAAGTTTTTTCCTTTTCTTTTTTAGAATTCTTTCACAGGGTTATATATATTTTTTAACTTTAGATATAATGAAAGTCATGTCAAAATAATTAGAACAAAGTATATTAGTGAGTAATCATATCAACTTTATTTGATACAAATCCGATAATTTAAAATAGAACCTTCTTAATAGAAACTGAGATCTTCTATCCTTTTTGTCTAACCTAATTAATAGATCATTTCTTCATAACTTATTGTAGAGTTTATCAATTTAAAAAAAAAAAATATACCATATATATGACATTGTTTTGCACCTTTTACATATTTGTTTAATTTAATATGACATTAATCGGATCTAACGATTAAAAACAAGCATTAATGGTTCCATTCGAGATACCTTTTCTGTAGATAACTTTTTTATTTTTTCTTTTTTCTTTTCTTGTAGTGACAGGGCTTGTTTTGGCTGGGTTAGGTGGTGGCTTGTCTGAGAGTCACAAGAAATGGTGTGGAGTGGGGGAGCAGCCCATGCTAAAACGACCCATGACAGGGCTTTCGGAGGGGTCCCCTCCCCGTATTGACATTTTGGTTAAATTTGGGTAGGGATGGTTTCATTTTTCCAAGTTGTTCATTTAATTATTTTGGAGATCAAAATTTGCATTTTGCTCTGATTTTGGACAAGAGGCCCATACTCTGTGTGTAAGATGCTTACGACTCATTCACTGACTTTATGGCTGACATATTATGGATGGAGGATTTAGTTCATTCTTGGGCCCACCAAAACCCATGACCGTAGAAAATGTAACTGTATATAATGATGATGGTGTGTATCTAAATCTGCATGGACATATACTTGGGGGCACTACTTTTTCAATGCCTTTGTGGTCTATTATCGTCAGGAAGATAAAATGATCCCCCAATGTGGGACATTCATATTGAATTCCAAGCAACCCATTATTGGTTTTTTTTTTTTTTTTTTTTTTGGGGGTTCTTTAGGAGGGTGAGTTTATTTCAACCATTCTTTATTCAATAATGGCAAATATATATACATTTATAAGTGAGTTTGTGTACTTACAAGCTTTAAGTACCTTCAATTAAAAGCGATAGATCTAATTTATGATAGTAGTAATAATCAACATCACCGTAATTCAGCATGACAGCATATATTGAGTAGATTTTGATTTTTTTTTTTTTTTTTTTTTTTTAAGACAATTGAATAGATGTCCTCAGATAAGAGGACAAGCTTTCATGTCATATTCTTGGTACTTTTTAACCAAAGCTTTTGGAACAAAATATCTCAATTCCCAAGTAAAAACAGCAGTTTTGCTATTTAATAATTCAAAAAATATGAAAGGGGACTAGATAGCCTCTTTAGTGGGAAGCCAGGGATCACAAAACAGTTCCATCACCAAGCTAGCTTTGCATTCAAATTAAAATATATATATGTGTGTGTATATATATATATTAGAATGATATAAATAAATAAATAAATAAATAAAGAGAGTGCTAGAGATCTTCAATTCTATTTTTTTATATTATATCAATTTATATTGTAAGTGAGCCATCACGCCAAATATAATTTTTTTTAATTTTATTTGACGTGATAAATTATACAACACGTACTAATTATTAAAAAATCAACGCAACTCACACGTTACACAAATTAATTTTGAAAAGTTAGGGGCTGCTAAATTATTAGAGAAGTAAGAAAAACAGCCTTAGTTGGTGTTGGATAAGTAAAAATTATTGGCCAACTTTGGGTCCAGACTTTTTTTAAGTCGAGTGTAGACGCACACCACTGCTTCCACACCAACCAACCAATGACTTCTTTAAAATCATTTCATTATATCCTTTAGCAAAAGAAATAAAGAATTCATTGCCTCCCACATGAACTCCATAATATTAGTACCTTATTCCCCAACTACTTTCTCCACACGATAATTAAAACAACTCATTTCTTTACACACCCAAATTCACTCGTATTCAATACTGCTTTTGGTTTGGTCAATTTTGCAATATTTGTACATTTTCGATCTGATCTTCATGTAGTTTTACAGTCTAGAACGGGCGTAAAAGTCGTAAGATTCTCTAAATTGCACAAAAAGTTCAGGGATCTTATTAGAGAACACAAAACAATATGGTGGATAAAATTACTGATGGAAATTTATCTTTTATGCCAACCAAGAAAAGAATAATTCATTAACTCAATATATATATGTTGCCACATAAAGTGCTGATTTACATCAGAAAAAATATATATCTATATAGAGCAGAATTGAATTCTTGACCTATGATCTGTTTGTGTAAATAGCTCAGTTGTCCTTATTTCTTGAATAGCTGGAAGAGGACAATCTGGACTGTGACTGAAAAAAATCAAAAGGGGTTCCGGCTCCAAAAGACCTTCGGGTAGCATTTGGTGAATCCGATAACAAGGGTTCAAAGACTGGATTTCTGTTCTTGGGTTGAGTAATTGACATTGGAGAGACCTCTTTCTCTACCGATCTCGCTTGGGGCTCAATGTTGCCCAGTGACAGGATAGGGCCACCCAGACGTTCAGCCTGCTGAAGGGTGTTGATTTTGCTCGGTCTATATGTGTACCGGAAGAACTTTAGAGAGAGAATCGGACCCATCCCGGCAGCGACTATGAGCTGTAATGGAATGGACAATTGTGTTAGTACATAGAACCATGTACTGTAAAGAAAGCTTTCATTTCAGAGAGAACCCCATCAAACAATGTACCATGTTACAATTCTTTTCAAGTCCACCAGAATTATTAGGAGACGAGCCAGAACCAAAGAATAGTAAGTTCAGAGATCGCAAAGAGAAACTTACAAAAACTGTGATCCAATAAGATGGTTGTCTGCACAAGCGAAACATAATTGTGTACATTCCTGAAGCTGGAATGGCACTGAAGATCCAGTTGATGATATAGAAGGCAAACAAATTCCCCCATATTGCAAGATGTTGTAGAATAGTAAAAGAACTGCACGCATCAAACGAAAGAAAATTCAGTCAATCAGGACAAACTAAATAATATCAACATTTTTTGGAAGTTTCTGGTCGGCTATTGAGCCAAGGCACTAAAAAAACTAGCAAGTTGAACGTTCGGTACAGCAAAGATACACTTCAAATAAGACACTTGTGAATCTAC
The DNA here is from genome assembly GCA_025413485.1 of Ficus microcarpa. NCBI lineage: Eukaryota > Viridiplantae > Streptophyta > Magnoliopsida > Rosales > Moraceae > Ficus > Ficus microcarpa. The sequence goes on along the minus strand of CM046379.1, from coordinate 25,535,369 downwards.
AATTTTAAGTAGAGGAAAGAAGCATACCTTGTCTCCAATGTCATAACAAAAGCCTGCAACCAAATACAACCAGAGAGCGCAACCAACGAAACCTCCTCCATTTCACTTTTTTCATAAGCATAAGCACGTATGCTGATAACGAATACAACAATTGCCTGGACATCAAGCGTGGTATCAGTATTAATGGAATAATAAGTAACAGGCATAATATTTTGATTAAGAAAATCAAATTAGTGGATAATCTTAAATCATTCACATGAGTTTGGCATAGATGTTAACAGTGATCTATGGTATGATACGCGGTTACTCCGGAATTAATACATTCAAAATAGCCATATTTCCTATTTCTCAGGCTACAACTGATCCTCAAGACATGGATTTTCTACTTCCAACAGTGATAATCAGCAAGATGTTTAGGAAGAATGCGATCACTGTTGTCTTTCTTTCTTTTTCCCCTTCTTGAGTGATTCGATGAGTAACTATGAGTTCCAATTAGTGTCAAGACTCGCTAAGTGACCTCATCATGATTTTTCAGTGTGTGACATCAAATTATACGGTGGACTTGAAATTGAACCAAGGGAGCAAAAACAAACGTAACAAACACAACTCACATGGAAAAGGGATCGCCCGAACCATCCAGCAAATGTACTAGGATTCAAAAGCCTGTCACCCGAAAATGAAAATAAAAAATGCACACAATTATTTAGGTGAAAGAGTAAATACCCATCAGCATTTCCACTGGAAAAAAACATGCATATTTGAACAGAAAAGATGAGGAGAATGATTCTTATAAAGTCGAACCTTCCTGCTTGACAATAAAACAAAATCTGTGGATGCTGCATTACTGTTTCTTCGCTAAGATCTTTGTCAAGGACACTGACTAGAACAGGAACACTTGTGTAGAAAACATTATAAGCCATCAAGCTAACAGAATTGAAAAGACTAGTACCCGATACACCTGAAATGAAAGAGAAACTGAAATTGTGCCGAAGTCAGTATGCAAAAAATACAAAAAACTAATACTTTAAATGAAGAATGTTTACAAGCTAATTAGTTGAGAAATTGAAAAGCTGAGACTAGATGACAATAATTAAAGGAACTCACAAGATCTGGATGAAGCATATGACCAGGGACTTGTAAAATGAGTACTGAGACAAAAATGCTGTGCGGTTGTAAGAGTAACGCCCATGGACAAGTATCAATCTTTTCAAAAACCTAAACTCTGCAAACCAAAAGAAGCAGTTAGCACATTTCAAGGCATATAGGATAGATATTTAACAGAATCAAAACAATCTTTTTAGTGTTACATAGAATTAATAGCAGAAACAACTTACTCCCTATGCTATAATCAGCGGCCCTTGCAGCCTGCAGTCCCTCTCTCCCACTGATGCCAACTCCAATATCGGCTTGTTGTATCATCCTCACATCATTCCCACCATCCCCAATGGCCAACGTTCTATAGTCGCATGATTTCAAAATCTCCACAAGCTGCAAAAGATAATATTACATAGTCCATATTTTTGTCAGTCATTTCTTTCCCTATTGAAAAAGGATCGAGGAAAGAAAGGAAACTACACTATGATTAGTTGCTTATTGTACACCAGACATATAAACTAACCCTCTTCAATTTACATTCATGACATAACATAATAATCATCCATAGAGGAAAAAGTTGAGCAAAAATCTTAGAAACAATAAATATATATCTCTGTGTCTTTTTCTTTTGCAAACAAATAATTGAAAAAAATAAAATAAAATCCTGATAAGGATCACCTGAGCTTTCTGGGATGGTGTTACGCGACAACAAATAGCAGTCCTTGACAAAATTGCTAATTCAATAAAAGTTTTTCGATAATGCTTAAGTGCAATTTCAAGAGCCCAGCCATCAACAACAAATGCCACGTCCTGCAGAAAAAAGAGGGAGAGAAAGAAAAGAAACAAATAAACATATAAAGATACACCCAAACCCAACTATAGATAATAAAGAATGTATGGGGAGAAAGAGAAAGAACCATAACATCCTAAAAAGGATATCCAAACATCTAAAACTAACATGCTAAACACACAACTTTTCCATAACCTTAGGACACATTTTTCACAGCAACTGAAAATCTATGAACAAAATAATGGAACTTCAAAATATTTAAATCGTTTAATATGACACTCTTCTGTAATATTTTTAAACAGCTGTTGAATTGGGACAATGACACTGAACCCATCACCTAATCTGAATTTTACATTGCAATAGAACTCTGTAAATTTACCTTGGGCTCTGAAGTGGTAGTCTTCATCGTAAGTAAAACTCGCTCTAAACTTCTGCGAACTTCATCTTCAGTTTTGCCATCAATCAAAAGAAGTTGTCCTTTCGGCTCTGTCAAGCCAGAGAAGAGAACAGCGAGAGAATTAGTGTCCCTAAAAAAGGTCACGAGGAAAACAAAAAGAAAAAAGATATACAGATCTTGGAAGCTTTGTTAAACAAATAAACTCAACATAAAAACATTAAGCTAAGCAAAAGCAACTGTGAAAAACAAAATATAAAAAAACACCCATCCCAAATTAAGCCGCATCACAACATATGAACATATAGATTCCTATTCCTATGTCTTTGTATGGCAAATTGAAGACAACCATAAAATTATATGGACAATCAAGTCAAACCTCCAAAAACGGAGATTGAAACAGATATTCAAGCTCTGGATCCATTTTCCGTGTTAGAATGAAAAGAGAAAAAAAAAAAATATATATATATATATATATGAATACCCGGTGAAACAAAATTGCAAGAAAGAGCAATCTGTATTGCAGTATTCTGCTTGTCACCAGTAAGCATCCAAAAATTGATTCCAGCTTTTCTTAGCGTCTCAATTGTTTCTGGTACGCCATCCTGAAAGTTGCAATTCAAAATGTCACGACAGATCTCAGTATCTACTAAAACTGAGTTGGTAATTTGCAATCTTTAATTCCAGTTTGTTAAGCCCCCTGACGAGCAATCTGCATATAGTAGAAAACAGACAAATATATATGTGTTTATTTTAAGTTTTTTCGAGTTCATGCCCTGCAGAAATACTTCACCTGTAAACGATCCTCTATTGCAGTAACTCCAAGGATCTCAAGATCATGTTCTAATCTTTGACAGACCTCAGCTAGTCTCCACTGCACAAAATAGTGAAGAGATTGATAACTCATACAATATGAACGTGTTCCTGTTATTGAGTGTAAGCATAATTTCTTATTCACCTCCCGATCAACCAATGTGCTACTGGCCTCTTTGAACATCAAAGACCATTCCTGATACTCGCCTTCTTCCAATTCACACCAAGCAAGGCATAGCGTCCTCAAACCCAATTGAGCATATTGCTCCACAGCTTCAATAAACGTCCTTGTTTGCTGTCCTGAGGTATATCAAAAACTATCAAACACGAAACACTCATATATCTCCAGGTAACTAAAAAATGTATGGAAGAACATAAATGGGAACAAATCTTTTAAGCAAGAGACATGCACGCTTCATGTAATAGTTTGCAAGACAAAGGGGATAGGCGGGTCAGAAAAATCAAAACCTACTTTGTGGTGGTTGGATGGGAAATAATATAACAGAACAATCACCACGTTGTAACAAGAAATAAAACAAATTCTTAGAGCCGGTAAAGAATTAACACATTTCACCGAGGTTTTAATAGGCACTGCAACTATCACAGAAGGGAAAAAAAAGTGCTACCGGCAACTGCATATGGTAGAATCGCTTCATCTGCACCCTTTGACAAAAGAACAATCTTTCCATTCTGGCAATCCTTCACCACAACCGACATTCTTTTCCTATCAGAAGTGAACTCCAGAATCTCCAAAACCTCATATCGTATTATAGAAGCATTGAACTTGATCTCTGCAAAATATGGGTTGGAATGACAAAGTTAACTGTAAGATCAGAATATACTATCTAATAGCCAAACAGAATCACTAATTTTTACCAAGAATATTTCCACTTTTATTGAAGAAGACCATATGCAACTGTGCAGCAGCGTGGACAAGTGCATCCTCATCCTGGGACTGTGCCTTGTACACGATATTCCCACTTTTGCTACACATAAATTAAAGAACTTTCATAAGTGCATCACTTTTTGTTCACATGCACTAATCCAAAAGTATGTGACACTTTAAACCAGAAGCTCACAGGATCTCATCATTTTTTGTTACTTTTTAAGGGAGATTTTTTAAGGAAGAAAGAAACTGCAAATAGAAGCAAGAATCACCTTTGGACAGGTATAACAGTGTTACATATTGCCATGACTGTAAGGAAACGTATCACACTGGGAGAACCACTGGCAACAGCATTCAGCAGCCTTGCATCTTCTCATCAGAGAGAAACAAATCAGAAGACATGGTCAATCTAAAACAGTTCGACACCTTGTAGAAGAAAATAAATCAATGCAACTTTAGAAAAACATCAGCCAAATTAACAAAGCCCATCCCACGTTAAGCAGCTCATTCATTCGAAGTATGAATACCACAAGTCCATTGTGCAAAATGGTTCATGCCAAAGGCCACATGTTATGTTAGCAGGTTCGATGAACAAAGGCAATGAAAAGAACAAAGAATGGACTCCATGGAAAGAAAATTTTTCTTAAACAAAATACTTTTACTACAAAAGCACTCAGGCTTGAGCTTCAATACTGGAGAATACCTATCTAACAAAGCTAGAGATGTCATAAGGGGATATACAAATCTTCTATGAAGTGCTTTTCAGATGTACGGTGAACTTGACACCAAAATAAAATAATGTGGTCCAAACAAGTGCAGCCTTTTTAAATTACAACAAGCACGTGTAACAAAAAATAAGGTAACATGTTTAAGAAGACAAGACAAACCTTTCAATGCATCTCCTGTTTCATTTCCGTAGAAAATGCCATTAATACAACACCTTCTAAAGATCATCCTGTTTTCGGTTAAGGTACCAGTTTTGTCAGTCAAAATGTACTCAACTTGTCCCAGGTCCTCGCTAATTGCTGTACTGCCACATATCATATACACTATTTATCATATGGTCAAAAAAAAAAAAAAAACAATAGCATATTTGAAATCATTGGCATCTCCAAAACAAAATAAACTCACTTTGTTGCATGGGCCGGAGTACTAGTTTCATGGTCAATCATTTTATTATCCCACTCAATGAACTTTGCATATAATCCCTTCACAAGATCCAGGGATACCTGCCAAAGGTTTAGTGGTTCACATTTTCAGAGACTATTAATGGAGATGTACAACGATCTTCAACTAGAGAAAGTCAAGTTTTATTAATAAAAATTTATCATACTCCTATTTTGTTCTAATAGACATTATATATAAAACAGTAATTTCCTTTTACATTATAACTGCAATAATATACCTTAATTGATATGGGTATCATGATGGAACAAAGCAGTTCAAACCGAAGAGGGATGACCAATAGTTCATACCACGGACCATCCTCAGGGTACTGGACATACCATTGCTGCAAATGGGAAAATATCCTTATAAGGTGAAACTATAATGTGGAAAAAACGAAAAACGAAAAACGAAAGCAATAGCAAAAATCTATGCGATAGTCACCAAGTTTATAAGATGTGATTCGTTTTGACAATTTTTTCTTTGGGATAATTAAAGACGTTAAAACCACCATGAAGTCACATATGAAAGAGGAAAAGGAAAAACCCGCTCACCTTCCTTGCTTCTGTATCCTTCCATACATTACCAGCTACTCCTAGAACCATGACGACCACAATTTGGAATACAAATATAGCTCCAGTCAATTTGTCTATCATGGCATCCACAGCTGTAAGCTTTGGTTCAGGTATCCCCCTACTCATACCCAGCTTCGTTTCATTCCCTGATAAACATAAGAATAGTAGACAGAATCAGTTGTCAATGATAAACAACTCTATTAATTAAATACTAGCTTCATAAAATCCCTCTTTCCCTCAGATGGCTGACAATTCCAACACTGAAAACGATTAGATTGCCTTGCAGACAATGAAGCCCTCATCCACATAAATGATTTATAAATAACATGCCTCGGTGTCCAAATCACATTGTTCCCATCATATTACCCGGAAGTTCTTCCCTGTTATTCCCACACTGATGGGAGCCCTAGGATAACTTCCTAGTTGTCACAATTGGTGTTGGTCTGATGTAATACAACAATTTCATCACATTTTAATGCTGCTTTATTACAAATTTTGATCTTTGGTTTTGGTTTTTTACCATCTATTAGCACTCCCACTCCCTTTTCCCGTTGCTCAAAAAAGTATACACAGAGACATACATGAAAAGAAGACAGGCATACAGTTAGCTATATGACCTTGACAACAAGAATAAAGGAACTTGCCTGTATAAACTGCTACTCCGCAAGCCCATTCTGTATTCCGCAAGTAACATGACTGAAGAATTGTGTTTTTAATGGTTAAAGGGCACAAATCATTATCAATAAATGGAGGAAACAACCTCAAATTTGCATCGAATCTTCTAATGTCCTTGTCAGGAACAGGGCACTCAATCACACCCTGCATGGGAGTGGAAAAAAATAATAATAAGACTTCGACAGAAATGGAGGAAGGAGAACCAACAGAACTCTCTGCAAAAAAGCTTGCCTTGATTTTGTGCAAGAGTTCAAGATCAATCCCCATGCAAGCCGAGGGAATGACCCTAGTCTTTAGATCAGTTTCACCATCTAGAGCAGCCGTCTGCAAAAGGTTATATTATTAGGTTCTTGAAAATCAAAAGGACATGAAGGTCAATAATTAATCTTTTTGGAATGTAAGAATGATTAAGAATCGCAATTTATAGGAATAAACAAGTTTTTGTTATTCCAGAAATTCAGTAATCTTGTAATTATAAATGTGGGAACCCATGTACAAGGTGAGAAAAAGGGAAACCTTAATTATTGGGTTTCAAATAGAAATGAACTATCTCAATAACCTACTAAGGTTTCGGTTTGCAATACAACTTTCTTAAGCTCACTTGAACATTTGGTCTGTTTCATTATCTTTTTTAATGGTTTACTTTCGAAGCCTTGGTACCTGCCACCGATTCAAAACAAATAAAGGAAAAATGGTGCAAAATTCTATTAGCTTCTCCCAATATGGCCATTTCCCTATCACGATTCAAGGGTTTGATGCTTACCTCAACATAGCACAGACCTTGTGGATCAGAAGTCCCAATCAGAACAAGATCACACGGCACTTCATCATTCTCCCGGAGCCACACTATATTACCTACCCGAATATCCTGTGCTTGAATCTACAAACGATACAAACAGATAAACAAAAAAACAAAAAATACAATAACTTAGTTACTCAGAATTAAAGACAAACAAAACATAAAAATTATCTAATCCAAGAAATAGGGGGGAAAAGGAGAGAGAGAGAAAGGTTTTAGTACATGTGTTTTTATGCCCTGCCTCACAACCCAAACTTCTTTCTCATTTGCTTTCCTGTCTGAAAGATATCTATGGTAATCATCCCATGCCTCTTTTGTTGCAGAGACCGCAAAAATGAAAATAAGCGGACCCCATGTACTAGCAGGATTTACTGGAGTAATAAGAGACCATAACTGAAGGCAAGCTATCAGCAAAAAGTACTGGTTCATGAAGCGGCTGAAAAAAGAGACACAATTTGTTACAGGCAATGGAGAAAAGGAAACAAGAATGCATCTCAAAATTTATAACAGAACAGCCCACCCCTAAAAACGAAATTAAACTAAAGTAAGGCCTAATATGAATTTGCCAGGTAAAATGAAAGAGCATAAAAGTAAAAGTGAACGTATACACGCAAGCTAAAAATTTAGAAATGTTTTGAATGCTGTAATATAATTCACTATGAAAACCAATACCAAAACCATAAAATAAACAGCATCAATGCACAAATTACCTGAACTGTTCCCATAAATTTTTAGGGAGGAAGTTCAACACATTATATTTCGTGTTCGATATTCGATTGGCACAATATAGATCATGAGAAGATTCGTCATCGTTGATGTAGACATAACGCTTCATTTTTGAGCTAGAAGCATGTGACCATGTTCAAGTACTTGTTCCAAGTTCACAACAACCCAAACAACATTTAGAAATCCGCCACAGGGAACCAGACACAAAGCTTGATGACTGAAAATTTTTCAAAACAACAAAGCTATTCAGATATTCCACATTCATATTCTTAAGGTGCAAGCTAGAAGAATCACCCAAAAAATTAAAAATAAAAAATAAGAGAGTCTTGGCATGGCAACAACAATTGAACAACATCCAATTATGTTGTTATTTACACTGCCCAGCAACTAGTGTAGCATCTAAACACAATGAACTATACCCAAAACAGAATAATAATTCAAAGTAAAACCAATCTAAAAATTCAAATTCACAGCTCAAAATCAGAATTAAACCCAACAAATTAAATCAACAAAACAAAAGAAAAAAAAATCGGAATTTCTCTTATGTCCAGACCATGGTCGAACATCGAGACCCCATTAAATCAAACGCCCATTTCTTCACCGAGTCATCCAAATTACTCGATAGTATTCATTAAAAAATTTAAAAAAAATTTTAAAAAATTTAAGAGAGAGAGAGAGAGAGAGAGGGACGATTCCATTTTGAAGATTTATATAGAAATGTTCATTTATGTGACGGATTCGGAAGCATGGAATAAATAATGATTCGGAATATATAATAGGAAAATGGTATTTCGATCTTACCTGGGTTGTTCATCTTCTTTCTTCCTCTACCTCCGTCCTCTGTCCTTTGGCGCCTCTCTCTCTCTCTCTCTCTCTCTGAAGTTTCTCCGTTTGGGGTGATGGCCATGGGTAATTGTTGTTTGTGTGCGTGTTCATGGGTTGAGTCTGTGTGGATGCACCGGATGCCGTCGCAAGCAGAAGAAAACAATCTAGTTGCACCACGTCCCCAGTGTCCCTTTTTGTGGTGACGTGTCATAAGATCGTTGTAGCGTGATTTTAGAGTGTTGCGTAGAAAGAACAAAAGCGTTTACCTTTTAGAAAAATAGGGGGGATCCCACTCCCACTTGCACTACTTGGTCTGCCAAAAACTTTATTTCCGCATAATTATAAACCATTATTCTTGACAAAAAGCATTTTTCATTAGGAAACACCACGGTAAAACCTCATTTATGTATGCTATTAGTAAAACTTATTTTTTAATCATTAAGATATAATCAACAGCTGAAATGTTATTTGCGTATAATAGTTATAATATACATTATCTCATACTATCATAAACTAAAATATTAAAAAGTAAATTAAAAAAAACTAGCGACCACCCCACCCAACGTCGAGCACCCACCACCCCCCAACCCCTGCCATTGAGACCTATCTAGATCCCCCACCAAAGACCCATCGATTGCCCCTATAGGTTGTAGCAAATCGGCGCGACCCAGCACCCTTGTGACATCGAGTCCTCTCCCCGCACCCAGACCCCCACACCCAACCCCCCCCCCCCGACCCTGTGATGAGCCCCCCAACCCAAGCTAGATCCGCACACCCCCTAACCTTCGGCAACCCCTCCCTGACGACAAAACTCCCCAACGTTGGTCGCCGGCACGCTCACCCAGAATTCGACGACAAGTCCCCCCCCCCCGACCGCCTGACGTCGAGCCTCAGGGGGAGCAAGTTGATTTTTGTTTTTCAATTTCTTTTTGTTATTTTATTTTTTAATTTCTTAGTTTATATTATTATGAGGTAAAGTGCATTATAGTCATTATACACAAACAATATCCTAACCGTTTGATTGTATCTTAACGGTTTAAAAATAAGTTTTACCGAAAGGGTATATAAAAGTGGTTCTACCACATATTTACCCTTTTCGATCTCTCACAGAAAAAAAATGCATTTTCTGAATTATTTATGCATATGGTATGGTTTTTTTTTTTTTTAACTTGGGATAGCACAAAAATTAAAAAAATAAGAGAGAGAAAGAGAGAGAAACCATTAATATAATACAATAATTGATATACCATGACTCATTATAATCAAATTTAGCATGCATTTGGAATATAGGTTTGAGATAAAATTTTTAAGTTAGTTGACTTTCAAAAATTAGTTATAATTTTTGTTAACTTTTCATAAAAAAAACAAAAACAAACCTAAAAACTAAAATTCTGAACTTGTCAACCAAACAGGCCCTTAGTTCTTTTTATTATTGTCACGTAAGCTGAATGATACTGATCGAGGATCCTTTTAATTCAAATAATAATTTAATAGGCATTTATAATAAACAACAGTTCAACACCTTTGGTGCCAGAAAACGTTTTCAAATTATCACCTCACACCAAAAGCTCAATGTAAGGACAAATTCAAATCATGTGAAGCAACACAAACCCACTGACTCAACTTGAGAACTTAGAGTAAGCTAAATCATGATTTATGAGACGGTCAAATGACTATGACACACTCAAATAACTAAGCATGTGTTGAGGTAATCCCACATCGGTTGTGGAAGAAACATGTGGACAGTTTATAAATGTGAGGAAAAGCCTCACCTCTTGTCCTTGTCGTTGTTGTTGTAAAATGGGCTTTGAGTTGTTTTGCGATTAGGATAATTAAGTGGTATGCCACAAAAAATAAAAATAAAAATAAAAATTGGTGAATTGATCTTTGCTATAGCTTAAAAAGTTTTGCAAAAAAATACGAATTTGATGGTGTCATAATAAAATTAAAAACTAATTTAAATTTTTTTCTTTTTCTCTCTCATCCTCACTCCCCCTCTTTTTCTTTCTTTTCCCCCTCTTTCTCTCTCCTCCCTGCTCCCCCTATCTCTCTTTTTCTCTTTCTTCCCCCTCTTTCTCTCTCTCCTTTCACGCAACAAACCACCTGTGATGCCCTAGAAATTTATAAGCTTGATTCATAAATTATTATTATGGATTTTCTTCATTAATATACTTCTAATGAATTATTTTAATGAATATTAAATTTCGAGATCATAAATGATAGTATATGTATCATCGGTGTAATGATGTCGATGATTTAACAATGTTGAATTTCTCTATTTAGATGAGAAATTTTAAATACATAAAAGATAAGTTGAACGACATATAAATTTATACCAAAATTTAAATATTAAATACATAAAAGATGAGTTGAACGACATATAAATTTATACGAAAATTTATTATGTCGTATCAGAGGGATAATGTTAATTTTTAGGAAGAACCCCGATTTTTATTAGTAGGTCAATTTAATGATCTTCATATTTATTTTGATCATACCAATAGTTAAGCTTTGAGAGCATGTTTGGGAATTAATGTGTCACATAAATAGAAGATAAATTATTAGTATTTACTCTTAGGAAATCCAAAGGTGAAATATTGATCAAGAATTGTGCTTGATTTGAAATCAATGGGGTAGATTTGTTGCTAGAGAATCCTAGGCAAATCAATGGCCAAACCTTGGATAATAAATGACCAATGAGAACTTAGGATAAGGATAAGTGTGATGGAAGATCCAATGCATGAGAATAAAGATTACAACTTTAGATCAATGGTGGAAATTGAAAGAAAGAAAAACAAAATAAAATTGACGAGAGTAAGGGGGATCGGTTTTTGAGTCTCAAAGCAAGGGGAAATGTGAACAAATGAGAAAAGAAAAAAGTGGTGCATGCATGCAATTACATGTAAGAGATGGCATGATTTATTTTGGCAAGTTGACCCAAGGAAGAAACAAGTGAAAGTGACCCCTTGTCTCCACCTTGTTGAACCAAAATTTCCCTCCAAACCCCTCCCAAAGGTGGCAGCAATATAAGGGTTGATTCAGCCAAAAATTCCCCATTTTAACCTTCAAAAGACAGCTTCCCTTAAGGTAAAAGTTGGCTGAAAATTTGCCCCTAACACTTTATTAATTAAGCTCACAAACCTTAACTCTCTAGCCACCACCAAGCTCAAAACAAAAAGAAGAATCACCATTCTATTCTCCATCTCCAACACCCCTCAAGCACCCTCCTCCCTCCATTTTCAAGCTCTAAGCAACCCCATCACCAAGTTCGAAGAAATGTGGAACGAAGTTAATGGACATTTTACTAGAGGTAACCTAGTGGCATTCTTTGTGTTTTAGTCTTTTTTTGAAGAACTAAAGCATGATATTTAGTTATGATCTTAATGTTAGACTTCTTCTTATCTAGGAAAAAGTTTTGGGAAGAACTTGAGAGGTTTGAGATCTTAAAGGATCCCCGGAGCATTTCGGTAAGATCTATGAACCTTGATGAAGTTTACAGCTGTTGTGGTGATATAGCATGCATTAGAAACTTTGGTATGAAAAATAAATTATATATTAAGATTCTAAAGAGGATAAGCTTAATTTTAGGCCTAAGAATCACTTGATTTGCTTTTATATGTCTAAAGTTATGTGCATTTGAAGTTGTGACACAAAACTAGGGAGAAAATGGATCTATGGGGCACAGACCAGCCACGGGTTTATTGTACTCTGAACCCTTTAGACTCAAAATTTTGGATTATAAGTTAGAGAACTAAAAATTATATTTTTTGAGCTTTCCAACAAGGTATCATACACCTTAAACGGATAAATGTGCAATTTTTGGTGAATTTTAAAAGTTTGGACTACAAACCGAAAATCCTTGCTAGAAACCTGTACTAGCCACGGGTTTTGTAGATTATGAGTTAGTAAATTATAAATTTTTATAAAACTATTTTTATCAGACAAAATGGACATTGTAAGCTTTCTAATAACATATCTTTTGTCTTATTTGGACTTGTAAGTAAATTGTTATGGATTTTCTAATCTTACTCATGAATCTGGACTTATGGTATGAACATGGGACCAACAGTGACAAAACCTAAGTTTATGGTATGAAATGCTCAAGTAAAAAGGAAATAACTTTACCACTATAAAGTAGACATCTTAAGCTTCAAAATGAGATATCATGTGTTTAAAACGGATATGTACATAAATTTTAATAAATCCATTAAGATTGTATTGTAATCTGATAATCCGAGATTTTACTATAAGACACTTAAGAAAACATACACATTAATATTTGAAATGCTTGAAATCTTAGAAAACAAATTATCAAGATAGAAACTAGATGTTTCAAGCTTTCCAACAAGTCATCAAGTATCCAAAACGGAATTATACTCAAATCTAAATAAATCTTAAAATTTAAAATCCTACGCCGATAAAACGATTAAACATTAAAATGTGACATAAGGGTAAGTCATAACATATGAATATATCTAGTTATGAAATAAGTTGATTTTAAGTGTATGACCAAATAATGTGAAAAACCCTAATTTCATAGAATTAAATCACAAGTTTTAATGGGCTAAGATAGAGTATACTAGAAGGTTACTTGGCATATACCAAGGGATTACCTTGCCCAACTAAATGAACATAACTAAGGGAATTGGACTAGCCCAATGATAATAGAGAAGTATATCTTTAGGTAACTTCATGTCACCTTAATTGATTAATTAATTAATTAATTAATTAATTAATAATAACCAAATGTGATTAATAAAGAAATTAATTAATTGATTGATTGATAATTAATTAATTAATTATAAGAGTTAATATATGATAATCAAGATTATTATGTTAAATAACTACATAATTATAATACATGATTAATTAGAGATTAATTAATCATTAAGCATTAACATTAATATAATCATCAAAATAACTATGAATGATTAATTAGAGATTAATCAAATATTAATCATTAGATTAATTAAATTATTAATTATTAATATTAGAATTAATAATTAATAATTAGCACATGAGATAGAATATTTAAATAACATAATTAAATTATTAACAAGATAATAAGTCAATTAAAATTATGTAATTTAATTATAATTATTCAATTAAATAAAGTAATAATTAACTATTACTTAATTAAGTAGTTAATCAATTAATTAATCAATTAATTAATTAATTAATCAAAATAATTAATTAAATAATAATAGAAAACTATTTTAATACTTAATAATTAATAAGAATTAATTATTAAGATTAATTATGATATAAGTAAATTAAGTTCACTTTAGTTTATAAAATAATTGAATAATTAAATAAAGTAATGTAACTATGATTCTATCTAATAATGTGATATTGTTAAATCAGAACAATTTCTCAAATTTGCACAGTAGAAGATACAACTCCGGAAGTTTAAGCACATAAGACAAATAAGTACAAACCTCACCTACAGCATGGAACAAAATGTTTTTCTTTGTTGATGCTTTACGTTTGTTATGACTTGACTCGATGATGTGATGAGTATATGAATTATACGTATTACTTTGATTAAATATTTGATGTGCATAATTTCTCTTGTATTGATATGATCGGCATGCTTCACAGATAATTATGCCATAATGATAGATGTATAGTGACATGTAAATCTACACATTGTCACAATTAATGAGAATAAGGTAAATAAAATATATGATTAAGTGTCGTACCAACCTCCAATTAGTTAGAGGATATGATAAGAACGAAAGTTATAAGATATGACCTTGTAGACTGTTGGAGGGTCGCTTCCCTAGCTCCCCATTGGTTGCGCGCATATGGGTACGACATAGGGGCTCTTAAGTAGACAAGACATGTATATAATAAAACATAAATGAACACACATGATCACATGCACTTTCAAACATTCTTGATGTTACATGTGATGATATGACTATATAAAATGTTTTGTGAGATATTGTTTGTATTTACTGAGCGAAAACTCATATGTATGTGTATTCGTGCTGTAGGTAATGCGGGTAAGCAGCCCATTACTTAGATGTTCTTATGGACAGCCGAAGTTGTGCGGAGGCGGTGAAGGAAGGGAGTGGGATACCACTACGAATTTAATTTTCGCATTTAGACTTCCTAAATTATTTTGTAACGACTATATTTATAGTTATGTTCCAATGTTTTGGTACTATTAAATTAGTATGAGTATTTTACGAGAAAAAGACTTTAGACTCTTTCGTTTTAATCAACATGAAATATTAGCTTTTTAATTATTATCTAAAAACGAATTTGAATAGGGTAATTATTTGCTAGAGGTTTTTAATTTTCTCAATTAAAAATTTTTTGTAATTCTAACTTTTATAGTACGAATATGATTTTTTTTAAAAAATTATGTATTTTTTTAGAACCGAATATAAATAAGTGTTAAGACTAAATTAAATAAGTGTCCATAGATGTTCTTATGGATAGCCGAAGTTGTGCGGAGGCGGTGAAGGAAGGGAGTGGTGTTGGAAAAATCGGATCCGGTATTGGAGTTACGGCGCAGCGGAAGTTTTAAAAATTTTATGCCGTTTCCGGAAAAGAAGCTCATGATGCATATAACAATAAATTAATTCATGATCACGCGTACCTTATTTCTTGGATTCCGGAATTGCTAGAGCGTTTGACCAACGTGTCTTCTCTACTATTCTCGAGTTCCACGTCTCAAAGTGTGTGTGGGCACACGTTCTATGAATCCAAGCGACCGGTATTTCTTTCCGAAGTCTAGATCCCTCCTTCTCAATTCCGATGATCCTCGTTGAGAATTTGATCCAACTTCTTTCTTCAAAACTACAAAACAGAAACCGGTTAACCTCCTATGAAAATAATCACTCGGTTTAACCTTTCTCGCAGTTTTGATTCAATGGAATTTTCTTTCTTTTTCTCTCTCACAAGAAAGCCGAATTTTTGATGTGGAAGAAAAAAAAATTTTTTTTTTTTATTAAAAAACGTTTTTCCTTTTTAAAATTATCAAAAATTGGTTTTTCAAGAACTCCTAGCCTTTATATAGTATTACAATCCTTTTCAAAATTTATCTCCTACTTGAAAAATAATTAATAATTATTTTCCGGATAAATCTTGAACCAAAAGATCATACAACTTTAGGGCTAGATTCATTGAACCTAAAAACAAATTTCAAGAGGAAATCCCCTTTAAAATTCGGCCACAAAGTGAGAGAAATCTTGATTGGTGGTTTAAATTTTAAATCAAGAATCTAGACTAGTCAAAAGATCCTAGTCCTATCTAGATTCAAACTTCTTTTAAACCTTTTCGAATTTAAATAGGATTCACATATTTGAATAAATATTTTCCATAAACATTATCCATATTAATTAATTTAAATTAATGAAATATTTCAAATTTTCTTTCCTCACAAAAACCATGCACCTCTTTAATTAGGAAAGAAAAATTCATGAAATAATCTCCATTATTTAAACCAATTAATAATTAAATGTTAGGAATATATTTAAATAATTTTGAAACAAAATTTTCTTCCCTCCATACAATTAAAAAACGTGCACCACTTTTAATTAGGAGAGAAAAATTTTGTTTTCCAAAATTCAAATACAATCTTATTTTCAAAATTCAAATTAACCAATCACATGTTGACAAATCATTTGTCTACAAATTTCACATGTCCAATCCTTTCTGGATTGCATGTTAGAGAGTACCATGTCTTAATAGACATTACAAAATTCCATTTACAATTTACCGATCTCATTAGGAACAAATCCCGAGACGCTTCGTGGAACTATATGAGCTAATAGAGGGACCCGATGGAAATATGTAAAGAGGCTCCTATAATTGTGAAAAATTAATCCCAGATTAATTATCCATCAATTATCAACTTCAAAACTATTCCACTAAAAGTTTGAAGCTGAACTCCTGTTTACATACCGTATTACGAAAGCTCTCTCACGTAGTGCTTCTTCCATGATTTATTCATCGCTTGCTTAATCCCCATATGTTATCCATGATTGAATTAAGGACTTTTTCCGTTTTACCTTTTCAATCATTTTAACTTAAAGTTCAATTATTCTCCATTGAAAGAACCACCAATTGTAAAACCATACAATTGGAAAACCACCAGAGAACACAAAGTAAACCGATGGCCAAGATCTTGTTATTCTATCTTTCAATCCCCGAATAATACCTTTAAGTAGATAACATTTACTATCATTAAGATAGCTATGGATTCCGTATCTATGAATCTTGATTTCTCCATCCATAAGTCATGCACCCAAAACACAAGTATGTTGACCATGAATTAACAGTGTCTCACCTTTAGTGCATCAAAGTACATAAGTCATGGATGCGAACTCAAGTAATCATTTCAGGATTAAGATTAATGCAGGATGATAATCAAAGTATCATTGATTCTTATAAACGGAATTATTAAACCGAATCAATTAACACTTTAGGTCCAGTCCAATGTCATACCTCAATACTGGTATACATTAAAGTTTCTACTCGGAACCTATCCGATGGTCAAGACAAACCATCCCTCCAAGGAAGTAGACAACCTTTACAATCTTATCATGAATAAGATCCCCAAATCTTATTCCGTTGATTGCGGACTATTTATTTAGACTGTTATCAAATTACCACGTCTTCTATGCCTACCCCGTATACATATGGTAATTCGATATATTACCAACAGCCTAGGAGTATTTTATGTTTGCTCAAAATAATTATACAATCAACAAATGAAAGTAATAGGACACAACTTATTAAACATGAATAATTTCCTCTTATTAATATCAAAATGTCATATTTACAGAAAATCCCTAAGATTTTCTATCCTTAGGGCACCTATAGATCCCAACAAGTGGGATATCACCACGAATTTAATTTCCACATTTAGACTTCCTAAATTATTTTGTAACGACTATATTTATAGTTATGTTTCAATGTTTTGGTACTACTAAATTAGTATGAGTATTTTACGAGAAAAAGACTTTAGACTCTTTCGTTTTAATCAACATGAAATATTAGCTTTTTAATTATTATCTAAAAACGAATTTGAATAAGGTAATTATTTGCTATAGGTTTTTAATTTTCTCAGTTAAAATTTTTTTGTAATTCTAACTTTTATAGTACGAATATGATTTTAAAAAAAAATTATGTATTTTTTTAGAACCGAATATAAATAAGTGTTAAGACTAAATTAAATAAGAATAAGTAAACTAGTTAACGGTCCGAAAAGTTGGGTCGTTACACCACCCCTTTCCTTCTCTCTTCCCTTCCCTTTCTTTCCCCTCTTTGCCATCACACTGATCTGTCAATCCACCGTCACACCACCACGAGCTCTGACAAGGCTGTTGCAGTTTTGCTATCAGAATCTATCTACATGAGCTTCGATGAGGTGCCGCACTACCTTGTAGCTCTGATCAAGGTCCTTGCGTAGGAGATCTAACCGCCAGAGCTCTTTTGCCAGATCCCAAGCCAACTCGTGCCCCCTCCTTTGCTGGCCTCCAAAATTCTAATCACAACCTTGTACCTTCGATCCCACCTTCGTGTCAGAGATTCAGCAACCAAAGGTTCTTTTTCGCCCATCCCCAAGCCAAAACCTTGCACTTCCACCTTTGCCAACGTCTAAAGCTCCGATCGAGCTCGCGCGGAAGAGATTTGGTGATCGTGAGTGAGGAAATCCATATCTCCTCCACTCTTGTTCTCTCGCGTTGGCCATGCAGAGAAGATCAACTACGACATCCTCTGCACAATCTTCCTCCGGTGTCAGACATTGGATCTCTGCTAAAGATTGCATGGAGTAGGAGATCCATTCCGATCTAGTCAGCCATTTCCGAACTATATAAATTGTTTTTTTTTTTGGAATTTGGTTGAATTTTTAAGGATTTCAAAGATGGATTTTAATTTTTTTTATATTCCGATAACAAAATTTAGAAATTCTTATATTTTTGTGAATTTTATTGAATTTTGGTGTTAATGGTTTATGATTTTTATAGAATTTTGGTGATATTTGTTAAAATATGGTGTTTTTTTTTTAATATTTTGGTGGCGGAAGCTAAAAAAGCTGTCAATATCAAATGTTTTCGGTCGGTAACCACTTGGTTACCAATTGGTTACCAAGTTTTCGGTTGGTAACTAGTTGGTTATCATTTGATTATCAAGTTTTTGGTTGGTAACCACCTGGTAACCCGCCAGCAATCGGTAACTAATTGGTTACCAACTAGTTACCATTTGGTAACCAAATGATTACAATATGGATACGAATTAAAAAGTATTTAAAAATAAATAGATAAATAAGTGTTTATGATGTCATCTATGGTATTTCTAACAAGAGTTTTTTCATGCGGTAAAAATCAATCCAAGCCATGATTTCGTGGAATATTTCAAAAGTGCCCGTTGCGGTTTCATGTGATAACGTTGGGCTGGATTTGTCTTTGATCTAATTAAATGGACTTTGATTTGTTTCGGCCTCAGGCCTAGCCCTGTTCATTTTTAAAAATATATAATAAATAGCAGTAGATAATAGATATACTAAGAGTAAATTAATTGTTTACTTATGATTTGTAATTTGTTATTTATTTTAAATATTTTAAAATATTGTTGTTTACTTTTGAAAAACTTAATTTTTGGACAATTCGGTTAACCGGATGCAGACCGCCAATTAAATTGGTTATGTCCAAAAATTAAGAGAATTCAATTTCTGGACAATCTGGTTAACCTTTTTTTTTTATTTTTACATTATTTTATAAGAGTTGCTTGCTTACAAAATACTTAAATAAAATTACCTGTTTAAAATATGTACGATTTTCTCTTATTGGGTTAATTTTGTAGTCTAAGGAGGTGTTTGGTGAATGAATTTAGTTTAAGATTTTTAAGTTTCAATAGTAATTTTTCAGAAAAGACAAAAAACTTTTTCAGAAAAAGACAAAAACCATGATTAAAAAAAGTATAATTTAGTTTAAAATAAACTTATAAACAAACAATCCCTAAAACAAGTCTTAAATGTGGTCATTTATGTTTATATTTCCTTTAGGGGGTGTTTATTCATCATTTTATTTTAAACTAAATTGTATTTTTTTTATCAAGATTTTTGTCTTTTTCTGAAAAAATTTTTTATCTTTTCTGAAAAAAATTTTTATCTTTTCTGAAAAGTTACTATTGAAACTTAAAAATTTTAAACTAAACTCATTCACCAAACACCTCATTAATCCAATCGTCTTGACATGGAAGCTTTTTTTTTTTTTAATATGAAGATACACCCGTACTGAAAAACACTTTTGTAATCGTCTTTTCTTCGGGTAAAGCTCTTTCATGTTGATTAGGATATCTACCTAATCTTCATCTGGCTGAAATCAGTTGAGCTAAAAAAAATAAATAAATAAATAAAAACTATCAACACATAATTTAGAGAGAGAAAGAGAGAGAGAGAGGAAAAAGAAGGAGCTAACCAACCAGGCCGGATCAATACGGCATTGCTTTGAGGCCATGACACGTAACAGTGTGTTGTTTGGGAATTGGGTTGGGGAGCTGATTTCTCCTTTGTTTCTTTCTCCAACACGGGCGTGGGGGGTACTGCCACTTAGCAGCCCACACCCAATTTTAGGAATTGAAATTTCTTTTTTTATTTTACTTGTTTATTTAATTATTTATTATATATATATTTTTTTTTTGGGGGGGTTCGGATAGCGAGAGACGAGTGGAGTGGGTCGTACGGAGGATGCTGTCAACACGTGGCAAGAGAATTAAGTGCTGACAAGGGAGGAGGGACCCACTGAGTCACGAAATCCATAATTGGAAAGGGCAAAGAAAAGGGGGATCGTGAGGAGGGGTGAGGCTAAACTAAAAGCCAAGCCAAATAGCCGAACACCGGCGGCGGTCGCTTTTTGTCCGTCTGTCTTTCTGCCTCCCTTCCTTCCTCTGGCCACGTCACCTCGGGCACCCACGTCTCTCGGCCTCACCTCGCCGTACAGCCCACGTGCTGTGATGCTTCTTTATTTTGTCCCTTCACTTTCCCCCACCCGCCGCCCTCCCCCCCGAAAACAACTCCTAACTTCTATTCCCACGCGCCAAGGAGTTTGAAAAGTGCTTTCCAAAGTTGAAAAGTGATAAAGAGTTGTTTGATTTATCATTTTAATTTTAATTAACTTAATATTTTTTATCTTAATTTTTAATTTTTTTAAAAATAAATAAAAAATTATAATTAATTTTTAAAAAATTAATTATTTAAATTTGAAAATTTTATATTCAACCAATCAATTAAACATATATATATATTTTTAAATATAACTAGTTAAAACACGTCAGCACATGCAAAGCTCGAAGGTGGGGGAAAAGGTGTGTGTGTTTTATTTTTATTTTTAGAATAGCTTGATGGTATGTTTGATACATTCTTTTAAATCTTAAAAAATATATTTTAATCATAAACTCAAACCTTCTTTTTTTATTTTTTTAATTCACATTATACTCATTTTATTTTCTTCTAAACACCGATTCATTTTAGTTTGTTATTTCAGAATGAAGTTTTTTCACTTGAAGATAGTGTGCCGAACAGCTACTTAATTGGAGGGATCCAAATCTTTTGTCTATTTTTTAATGCCTAAAATGATGTCTTAACCAATAATATTATGTCACTTCATTTCAAAAAGTTTGAAATACTTTTTAACTGAATTTTTATATTTTAAAATCCAACTTCATTCAATGATATGTCAAAATATAATTAGTTATACATGATTTAGAACATCAAAACTAAACAGAGGATGTGAGTTCAAATTTGAGAGAGTAGCACATTCCATTATTAAAACACACACATATATTTTTAAATGCCTTGATGTGGATATACAAGAGAGTCATTTAAAAGACATTTTAAAATAATGATGTGGATATACAAGAGAGTCATTTAAAAGACATTTTAAAAATTATTTCAGAAGGATATATAATAAAAAAAGTATTTATGAATGTTGTATTTAATTAAAAGAGATAATGATAAGAGAAATTAAAATTTTAAGAGAATATTCGAAAAAGAAAGAGAAAATATGAGTGTTAAAGTTTGTTTCAAAGCATCGTAAGAACGACTATGATAATTTTAACTTGAATTAATAAAATGAATGGTGTGTTTCTGCTATAGTGGAAACATGTGTTAAAACAGTAAAACAATAAAAATAAATGTAATAGAGTAGTTAACATGTTGATTCACATAGAATACCAGGAAAATCCATCAAAATCCCTTAATTCATGCAGAATACTAGAAATTGGCGTCAAAATTTGTTGATTCATAGAGAATTCTGAAAATTGAATCAATTATAAAATCTAAGACTATTTTTTTTAACTTTTAATAAATAAGAATCATATATTCTATATTGTTAAAAAAAGTGTCAAATAATAAGTTTAGATAAGTAAATATTTCGGGTATAAACAAGATAAGACAACACATGTAAACGTACGTGGCCGATCGACTGCAAAAGCGTTCAGGAGGAGGAACTAAGTGAACCCGTAAGTGAACCCGTAAGTGGACCCAATAGTTATAATTTTTAGACAATTGCTGATCGAAAGAAAATCTATAGATATTTATAAGCCACTCTAGGTCCTCATTCACCATCGAGATGGGACTCACCAAGTGGCTTTTTTTTTTTTTTTTTTTTTTTTGATATTCACAAGGTAAGACAACATATGCAAACCCAAAGTAGACCTCGTTTAGTTTGTAGCGTTGTACATTCGGTTTGGATTTCTCTTTATTCTTTTTAAATCCTAATTTCTGTTTTCCATTCTTTATCAGATTATTAGCATATTAAATTGTTAGTATTGGTGGCCAAGAGTTTGAATTTTTTATCGAAAAGATCAGTTATAAATATAATGATAATTATTGATTGTGTAAATGAATACATAATAAGTAAGAAAGTTGAAACGTAACGATTACAAATTGAATTGCATGATAATTTTCCTATGGAATCAGACGATCTAAATTTGAATTTCACACTTTCAATTTAAAATAATAAAAAAAAAATCCAACGTACAATTAGTCAAAAATAGTGTCTTACCCAATTAGAACCGAAAAATATTTTTCATAATTTACAAGCTCAATTTTCAAAAGAGAAATGCTAGCACGTATGCTAAGTGTTTCCATACCAAGTACTGAATGCAATTATTCAGCAAGAATTCCATCAGAAATTCTGAATCATTTGAAGATAAAGACATCATTATAGTACAGTTGAATATTTATTAATATTTTCTTGTGATAGTTTTTTTTTTTTTTAAATTGGGATAGAGGGATTCGAATTTTATATTTTATGGTAAAGTTAGTGACAAATCTAATAAGATTAAAAATTTATTTCTTTTAGTTTTACACTTAAAGTTTTATAATTTTTCTAATTTATTATTACTAAAAATTAAAAATTTGCCCCTTAAAAGTAATTCAACTCCTTAAATTTTTTGGTTTCTCCTCTTTTCCCCCATTAAAATTTAAAAATTCTCATAAATTCCACTAAAATTTTACCACTTAGTTTTTAAAAGAGTAATTGGCTTAAATGATTCCCAAACTCTGAATAAGATGACTATGTGGCACTTTTTCTTTTAATTTTGACCGAAATGACCCTAAACTTTTTAAATGTTGGCAATTATAATCCTTTCCGATCAAGTTTATTAAATTTCTAATGAAAAAGGTCACATGTAATGCATGTGATCTAATTTGGGAGGGTGTTTAGTAATCTAATAATATATTTAATTAAAAAAAAAAACCTCATAAAAAAATCCTATTCTTCTGGGCTAACCTCCTCTCTCTCTCATCCATCTTTCTCTCCTCGGCCCAAAACCCTTTTTCTCTCAGAGCTTCTAGCGAACTTGGAGGGGCGGCAAGGTTCATGCAAGGGTGGGCGCCAATGACTGAATCGTCATATATATGGGGCGATGGCAATGATGTCATTGGCGGAGGACTAGTCGAGGAGCCCTAGGTATGCCTCGCAGACACAGATCGAGTAGTTCTTCGCCCCCAGAAGGTCCTGCGCCTCTAGAAGCTTCTTCGCCTCCTCACTTGCGATGTTTCTCGTGCCTAGCCACAAGCATGTTTCGCTATCCTCTCTGGTTTTGTTTTTGGGGCTTAGGGGGTTGGATGGGGGAAAGTTGGGTGGGTGGGTTTGAGTTTAGTGATTGGGGGGGGGGGGGGGCCTAGGTTTGAGTTCGGTTAGGGGTATGGGGGGTGTTGGGTTAGGGTTGGTTGGGGGCACCTATTTGGTGGGGTGGGTGAGGAGGGCGACGACTGGGTTTAAGTTCAGTTGGGGGGGTTGCGCCTAGTTTTCAGTTCTCATATGTCTCTCTTTCTCCCTGTTTTTTTTTTTATTTAAATGTTATAGGTTTGAAGTATTGTTTTTAATAAGGGTATTTTCATTTTATTTTTATGGTTTAATGAGTTCATGTGATGGGTCATGTAATATATTCCGTTGGAAGGTTAACAAATTTGGATGAAAAGTACTATAATTGTCAATATTTAGAGAGTTTAAGTTCATTTCAGTCAAAATTTAAAAAAAAAAAAGGGACCAAACATTCACCTTATAAAGAATTCAGGAACTATTTAGACCAATTTCTCTTTTCAAAAATTCTCACAAATTGCCTCCCATTTAAGCCCTACTCCGATTTCAACTGTAGATACATAGGTTGGTTAAGAGCACAATAGGTTTTGGGTGGACGATTGATAGAAATTAGTATAAAAAATCTAACTTTGCCATATTTGAAAAAGTATTTCTATCTGTGAAGCTGAAAAATCTGAAAATAATGAGATCATCATCAATTTTTTTTTTTTCACAAAAATAAAAAATAAAAAATAAAAAATAAACCAATATAATAAGGGAAAAAATGGCGCGTGGCGAGTGACGAGGGGAAATGCCTAAAAAGCAACCATTGATGTTCAAATATCATGCATCCAATATAATATATTTTTTTTAAGGTGACACATATACGTACATGACAAATGGATGATATATATCCATAAAAGTACATGAAAAAAAATTCCATATAGGAATAGAGGAGTTTGGGACTTTGGGAGGAATCTGGGATCGAGGAGAGAGGGCGTGGTGCGAAAGCTAAACGAAATCCTCTCCACAGATTTAGCCGACACGAATGCGGGCCCCACGGAGCGGCAGCGACGGCGTTCACGCGTCCCACCAAATATGTAACTTTTTAATTTTTGCCAAAAAAAAACAATTTGTTTTTCGCCCTTCCTCTCTCTATCACGTGGACCGCAAGACTGACTGTCTTTCTCAGATCCTCCCCTACGCTTTCTTCTTGCAACTACTTCCCAAGCAGACCAGTTTTAGTTTTCGATTAAAATAAATTTTAATCTTTTAGATAATTGAGTTTGTTCGACGGCACAAGCAGAAGCTGACACGTGCCCTCACATTACTATTGTGGTACAACGTACGAAAGTTTCGGCCGCCCTTGTGTGTACAGTGTACTAACGTAATTTTGTTTCTACGCGTCTGTATATTTTCAAGTTATTTAAATAATTCAAGATTTTTGTTTTGTTTTCTTTTAACCTCTCCTACATTAGACGAGAAAAGGCATTAAAAGTAATAGATCAGTAGAATCTTTTACTTTATAAAATTGATAATAAAAATTATTATTATTATTATTTTATTTTATTTCTTCTCAAAATTTATCATGAAAGATATAGACTGTTATAATATTTAATCTTCTCTTTAAAAGAGCAAATAAACCCCTTTCGTCCTTTACTCTAACCCGTCACGTGTTCTATTCTAGTCTTTAATCTTTAAGAGTAATTAATCAAAATGATCTCTGAACTTTTCAGAAAGTAACAATTTGGCCTCTGTTTTTTAATTTTGTCTGAAAAGACTCTAAACTTTATAAATGTTCTGGTCTTTAATCTTTAAGAGTAATTAACCAAAATGATCCTTAAACTTTTTAGAAAGTGACGATTTAATCTCTGTTTAATTTTGACCGAAAAGACCCTAAACTCTTTAAATTTTAGCAATATTCGTCCTTTCCGTCCAAATCCATTTAGTTTTTAACGAAATCACACATATGAGCAATCATGTGATAATTTTTTAAATTAAAAGACCAAAACAACCTTTGAATCTTAAACAATAAATAAAAAACAAAAAAAAAAAGGAAAATGTCATGCATAACCAAAATTTTCCTTTCCCAAATCCTAGAACCAAGCAGAGAGAAATAGTGAAAATAAACTAGTTTTACTTCATCTTCAACTGATTTTCCTCTCAGAAACAAAAGATATTCATAACAAATAATGACTAAAATCGTATTTTGGAAAAGAAAAGAGAAAAAACCAAGCTTACGAGAAGGAACCCCGAAGCTTTCCCATCTCCTTTGCAAAACCCTAAAAGAAAAAAAATTTCAAATTCTTTTTAATTTAACCTTTACGATTCTCTCCTTCAATGGCTACTCCAATCACAAACCTTCTACCAAGAGTACCACCTTCCTTTGTTTCCTCACCACTCCAAAAACCCAACTCCACTTCCCACTCCCATTTTCCCATTTTACCCTTCCCCAGCTCTACCAACCTCCTTCGGCCAAAACCAAGAACAAAAGGGTAGATTTTGCGGCTGTGGTAGCTATGGTTTGTCGGTTATGTTGGAGTTCATGTTCACCACAAGCTTCAGGAGCATGCTTGGTGTGAGAGACGCCATTGATGAATGACAAGAAGAAGGAGGAGAAAACTGGTTAGGGCATTGTTGAAGAGAGAGAAAATTGGTTTTGGTATGAAGAGAGAGAGCGAAAAGGTCTATTGAGATATGATAAAAATAGGATTTTTTTATGAGTTTTTTTTATAAAATTAAATCTTTTGTTAAATTATTAAAATACTGTCTTAATTTAGATCACAAGTATTGCACATGACTCATTTCATTAGAAACTTAACGGATTTGGACAGAAATAACTATGATTGTTAACATTTACAGAGTTTAGGGTCTTTTTAACCAAAATTAAAAAAATAAGAACTAAATCGTTACCTTCTAAAGAGTTCAAGGACCATTTTGGTTAATTGCTCTATCTTTAATCTTCTCTTTATAAGAGTGAATTAATCTCCTTTGTCCTTGACTCCAATCCACCATGTGGCGGGTCCTAAGCCTAAGAATAGTGAATATGGTTCTTTCATCGTTGACTCCAACCCGCCACATGACGGTTCTATTCTAGTCTTTAATCTTTTATCTTCTATTTAAAAGAGCGAATAAAGCTCTTTTGTCCTTGACTCCAGTCCGCCACGTGGTAGGTCCTAAACCCGCCTGCCATATGGTAAATTATAAATGAAATTTTTATTTTTAAAAAAAACTTTAAAACTTCTTATTTTTGCTTTGTTTTATTTGTTTATTCTGCATGTACTAATACAACTAGTTATAAATAAACCATCAAAAAATTAGAGCCCGTTTCGAATATTTTGGAGGTTGGTTTGGAAATGTGTGTTTGATTAAAGTATAAATTCAAAATGAATTGTGATATATAAAATATTGCAAAAATTAAAGTAGGTGTTTGAGGTAACATCTCCAGATAGCATTTTGCCATTTGGATTTTAAATTTCTAACTCTATATTAAACTTTCGCTCTCATTCATTTTTAAAAAACTCAAACTTTAAAACTCTACAGCTTTTTCATTTCAAATCAAAATGATATTATTTTTATGTTAAAATACTTATAACGATAAAATGAATGATACAAGATCCATTTTGCATATTTTTTTTTCCCTAACACATTTCAAATCTTTGTACTATTTTCTATATCACATAATTTTTTCAAAAATTCCCCCCCAAAAAACACACATTTCCAAATCAACTTTCAAAACACCATATTCAAATGTTACCTTCTTAAAATGTATTTGAAAAAAATATGTAAAATAAATCTTATTTTGTTCGTCTCGTTGTTATGTGCATTTTGATATAAGAATCATCTTATGTTTATCTTAAATAAGAAAGTTATAGGTTTTTAAAGTTTGAGTTTTAAAAAATAGAAAAAAGAGAAAGTAAATTGTAGATTTAAGAGTTTTAAAGTGAAGATGGTAATATATTATTTGGAAAAAGCCACTCCAAATGGGTTCGTAATCTAAGGATTGAATGAATAATTTCTACTTATAAGATAGAGTAAAAGTAATTCCTTAGAGTAAAAGTAGTTCCTTAAGACCCTTTGGGTTCAATATGTCCAGTGAAAATTTTTGTATGTGCTTGTTGTACATACAATGGAAAAAAAAAAAAAAAAAAATTCTAACATTGAGACTAAATTTAGATGGGTTATTTATATAGATTTTAAAGAGGTATTGATTCGAAATATGTCCATTTTTCTTTTTATTTACATAAATATTTAAAAGAGTAATTATTTATATAATTTTACCCTTAATAAAAAATGGAGAATTAATAAATAAAGAAATTACAAAAAAAAAAAAGGAAATCTAAGATATTTATCAAATAAGACTAAAGTTGATTTAATCAAATTGCAAAAAGAATTAATAGAAAATTAAATTTTGAAATTTTTTTTGAGTTATAGTAAAGAAGGTGTAAATATTCATGAAAGAGAATATTTTGTCAAAATTAGATTTCACATTAATGAGAAAAAACTGACTAAAGAAAAAGAAAAATCCTAAAAAAATATTTCGTATGATGAATATGTCTTTATCATAGAGATATATTCGATTTTATTTCTACTAATTTATATAAAAAATAGTATTTTTTTCATAAAAAATTTAATTTCATTTATTATGTTATTCTTCAATTTGTTTGGTTAATACATAAATAACAACACTTTGATTTATAGTTGATTACATAAACAAATAGTTTTTTTCATAAATAATTCATTGATTTTTTATATGAAAAGTATGAATATTCATAAATCTTTATTGTTAATATTTTATATTGTGTTTATTATTTAATATGAAATATCATCTTTATAGTAAATATTTTATATTTATTATAATTACTTTGATGTTTATAATTAATTTTGATTTATTAAAGATGATAATAAACACTTATAAAAAAAAATACGCATCGTTAAAATCAAAAAATAAAAAAATAAAAAAATTTATATAAAAATAAAATGATGTCAATTATAATAAAAAATAAAATAGAAAAATATAATATTATTAAAAAAATAAAGATATTTTAAAACTAAACTTTAAAAATGAATTTTTTATGCAATTATTTTCAATTAAGATTTCCGTCAACACACAGTGGGCCACGTAATCGGACCGTGAGTCATTTGTCATGTGCCACCTGTTCTTCAATTTGGAATAAATAAATAAAGGGGTCTTCTGTAGACCCTCATTTTCAAAAAGGAGGAAATTTCCCCCACTAAATGTCTACCACTAGATCAGCTAGTAAGAATTTTTTAATAAACAAAAAGCAATCCAATGGTTTAAAGTGATCAAGGACATTTAATTGGGCATTGAAAGACAAGGAAAAATGTCTACTGATAACAACCGGCTGATAGGATGTTACGACTTTTTTCATTTTTTATTTTAGTAGTTTAGTTTAGTTTAGTTTAAATTTTTTTTTTTTTGGGAAAATCAAATTAAACACAACCTATTCACTTATCTCCTCACCTCATACGGTTTATGGTCAATTTTTTAGTCAACTTTCCTCATACAGATTGCCTCGTATATTTTTTTTTTTAGTCGATATGTAGTTAATGATATTTTTTAATTATATATATATTTTTAAGTGCAGAGGGATTCGAATTCTATATCTTGTAATGCAGTTATATATAAAATTAGGCTATATTATAACGATAATGTAACAAATTTTAGATGGTATATTTTGTGATAATAAAATTTTGGAAGCAAATTACGACATAATCCTAAAAAAATAGTATTAATGCATGATTATTTTAAAAAATAAAATTGTTGCTACAATTGAGATATTGAGATATCTTATTCTTTTTTTATACATTTCGTCCCCTCTGAATAGGGAAAAAAAAAAAAAAAAAATCTCACAACAACTTGTCGGACAAAGTAGTTAATTACAAGAGAATTTGCTATCATTATATAGAAAAGCTTGCAGGGATGATTAAGTAGAGTTTCATGGGGTGCTTTTCGTAATTAAGGGATAGGGAGATGTAGAGGGTAATTTATAATCAATTTCTTGTTGAGGATTAGTGACGATTTGACATAGATTGTTAGCATGGTTCATTGCATATAATTGATCCAGCGTGTTTGTGCATAAATGAGAAGATAAAGTTCAAAAAATAAATAAGTGATATTTTTTTTACATAAAAATTAAGATAAAGTTCAAAAAATAAATAAGTGATATTTTTTTACATAAAAATTCACTTTCCGTGTAAGAGCTAGTCCTCTGTAAGGTTCATCGGGGTTTCCATTAAAATTGATAAATTGTTACAAGAGGTGCTGGAAGAGCAAGAAAAGAGACGTAAAATTTGGAATATAGAGATAAATTACATAAAATAGGGAAGAACTGCTCAAGAATGGCTCAAGAATGTACTGAATTCGAGTCCATTAGAAATTTATCGATGCCTTATATTTATAAGGGTTGATTGTTGACTTTAGTTGCTTGTTTCTATGCAGTTTTGCTTCAATGTCGTGTATTTGTTGCCTTTTCTGATCATGGCTAACTTCCCTATTCACCATGCTTCCACAAATTAAGTGACCGTTTTAGTTGATTTTTCACTTGATTACGTGATGTTTTTGCATGTTTTGTGGATAAATTAATTATGAAAACTTTCATGATTTGAATATGCTCCATTCTCATAATGGTCCTCGACTTAACTTGAGAAGTCGACCTGACTCGTAGAGTTAATTGACCGCACGAGTCAATTTACTTGGTGCGTCGATATGGTTTTTCTTATTGTAGGTTCCTACAATTTGGTTGTCTTGGAATTATTGCCAAATGCGACCATAATCATTCTTTCTTGTTATTTGACGATGTTGTAACAGTTGTATATGGACTAAACGTCAATTTGGATAACGCCTCCATACGGTGTTTTGCTGTTTTAACTCAATAACTCAAAATTTTACAATGTCATTTTCTCTCTTTTTCATTTTCAAAAAAATTCAAATTTTAAAAGTTCCATAACTTTTTTTATTTCAAATCGAATGAGATAATTTTTGTATTAAAATTATCACAACAACGAGATGAATAAAATAAGTTCCATTTTTTATATATGTATATGTATATATATTTTTTCCAAACTCATTTTAAAATTTTCTGTTGCTTTCTATAATCATAGTTCATTTTCAATTCATATTTCAATCAAACATACATTTTCAAACTAATCACCCAAAACTCCATTTCCAAAAGTTCCCCACAAACGGGTCCTAATTCTTGATATTCGAACAATCCGAGTTCACATGTCTATGAATTGGAGATTATGTACGTAATCTAATCTCAGTATATAAGTGTGTCCAGTATTTTAAGTTTAGTCAGAAATTATGTTATTATTTTGAAACTCGTCAAATATGCACCGGTACATTTTAATTGTGTATCAAGTCCAAAAGAAAGAAAGAAAAAAAAGGGTCAACGTTCATACTTGACTAAAACAATAAAAAAAAAATCCTCTCAAATTTCCTGTAAATGTTCATTAAAAATCCAAGATAAGGAAAATTTTATATTTATAAAGACGTTTTTCTTTGGTTTTCTTAATTTGTTTTTTTTTTTAAACAAAAAGTTATATTTTTATGGTTTTTTTATAATTGTATTTATTAAAATTGAATTTGACCATTTCATATATGAATTTTATACACATTTAAGATATGTTGATAGATATTTGATGAGATTTAACGTAAACGATATGTTTTCTGATTAAACCGAAAATATAATGTTTAACTAAACAATTCATTTGCATAGAATATTCCACTTTTCTTTAAAAATGAAAAAAAAAAAAAAAAAACTTGTATACTTTACTCTATTATACGAATACGTGCGCAAAGTTTTGGGGCTTGGATCTACCTCAACTATGTCAACTATAACATAAGGATATACCTTCAGTTTAGGCCATTGTTCCTTTTGTTCTGGCTTGTTCACGAGTGAATTGATAAAATAACTTATTCACTTTTTTTTTTTTTTGTAAAATAACTTTTTCAAAAATTTTTATTAACAAAATGACCTTGAACAATCAGGAACGATCAGGAACGACCGTGATTGTTGTGATATTAAAATGAAATAAGGTTATTTTGTTAATTTCAACTTTGGATGTAGTCATTTTGACAAATTCCTCCTTGTTCACTCATTACCATCCCCCACCACCACGTTACTATCTATCCGTCCTCAAATATAATAACAAAAGTTACAATTACGCTATTGCCACCGCTGCATTTACGGTACTAACCTTCAACATTGATCTTTTGTACTGACGATTAATATTGAACAACTTCCAATAACGCTTTCGTCCAAACTTTGTACTATTTTTACCTGCACCTTGCACGACTTTCCAACAACAACTCCTCCAAGTAAACCAGATACAGCCGGTAAAAGATTGACTCCAAATTTTGATCCCAACAGAGCACTTGTCAATTTGCATTGTTGTAAAACTTCCACAAAAATCAGCCAATAAATAAAATATAAAAAGAAGCATTTTATCTCAATAATTTGTACAATGAAAAAACGCACTGGATGCCTCGATGTTAGTCTCATCTTCCCGTATTAATTAGTAAATTCAGGGATAAGATACAAAAATACAATGATATAGTTTTAGTCTCGCAGATTAAGGGGATGTTTGGGGACTTCTCCGAACACAATTTTTTTTTAATCTTTTTCTTCAACTCAAAATTACTTTTCATCATTCACATCTAATTTAAATTTTAAAAGTCTATTATTTTATTATTTCAAATTTGAGAGGAACAAAACAAGATTAATATTGATATTTTTTTCCTGAATACATTTTAAGATTTTATATCTTTTCACTCTAAATAGTTTTTTTTTTTTTTTTTTTTTTTGGTTTCCAATCAAACACACATTTCTAAAACTCATCTTAACTTCAATCTAAATACATTCAAATCTCCGTGTCCATTACATCCCCAAATATTAATCATATCAAGTTAGTAAAAGGAACATATATTCAAATGAAATTACATTTATAATTTAAAAATTAGAATGTGTTTTGACAAAGTAATTAGGAATAAGCATTTGAACTGTGAACCGTATTTTGTTTGACTGTTCTACTAAGCAACAACTTTTAAACCATGTTTTTATAGCTTAGCGTTGGACTTGATCAATAAAGCCAAAAGGATTTTAAGTTCTGTTTATACGATAAGGTTGATAGTTGTCATGCTCATTCTATTTTGTAGACGTCTGGCTTAAGCATCTTCTTCTCTGCTTCCCTTTGTTAAAATGAAAGAAAAAAGACAATCTAAAATAGCGATTTTGACATCATCTGAGATTAAAAAATTTTCCTCAAGTAAAAGCGTTTTTTCTTTTTGTTTCTTTTTCTCTTTCTTTCTTTTCTCTCTCTCTCCCATTCTCATACTCTCTCTCCATTTCACACGGTTTCAACCCCCACGGCTTATACCGGTTCCACCGCTCGTCTTAAAGGGTGGTGCTGCTTTTGACCCTTTCATCTTTACCAAGAAACAATATAATAGAGAGATGCAAATTAATAATTAAAAAAAAAAAGAGGAAATAAAATATTTCTTTTGATTGTCTTGAGATCTAGAAAATACCCAAAAGGCCATATAGATTTCGTGTTATTAAATTTTGATCCCACCGTTTCTATCTGCCCGAACCTTTTCCTTATTTGAGTCCATGGTAATTGAATTTTGATAACCGTTATATTAATGAACCGCAAGAAATAGGGGAAAAAAAAAAAAAAAACAAAGAAAGAAAAAAAGAAGAAGGCAAAAGATGTAATTGGAACTCTTTTTTTTTTTTTTTTTTTTTTTTTTCCTCTCTGTCTATTATCCATTAAAAGAGAAAGAAATCTGAATTAATTTTATATCTATAAGGAGAAAGACATTTAAAGCTCCATTACTCTTTCTCAGCTACCTGAGACCTCCCAAATTTCTTCAAGGGTACACGAATTTACAAAACTGAAAAAGGAAATTAAGTTATTACAAAAATTGTTAAGAGCGAGAAAATCATGATTCCCCAGGAGGCGCAAGGTTGAGATCGAGATCAAGTACATCCTTCTCTGGCCGCCCTTCAACCACGGAAGACGAGTCCGACTCGCTCTGGACCCCACCACCGGCTCCGAACCCGACCGTCATCGGATCGAACCGGACCTGGTAGACCGGGGTCATGAAATCCGGTCTGCTAAGCGCGTCCAAGAACAGCATGGGGCGCGTCGGCACAAAACCGCTGTACGCCGCCACGAGCTGCGGCTGCATCATCGGTGGCGGCGTCGTCGGGCGAGGCTGCTCCTGCTGATGCAGGAACGGAAAGACGCCGCCGACGAGGGGGCGCGTGGTAGCACGCGCCGGGAAGTCATGGCCGGAGGACTCCACGGTGCTGCCCTGGCTGGGGCTGAGCGCGGCGGAGGGCGGTTCGCCGGCGGAGGAGCGGGCGAGGGGGAAGTTGGTCTTGGCCTTGGCACCGCGGAAGTCCCTGGCGGCCTTGTCGTAGGCCATCGCGGCCTCCTCGGCGGTGTCGAAGGTGCCGAGCCAGACGCGGCTCTTCTTGCTCGGATCCCGGATCTCGGCGGCGTAGCGGCCCCACGGCCTCTTCCTCACACCTCTGTAATGCACCTCCTTGCCGGCGGCGGCGGAGGCGGACATGTTGATGTTGTCTTTGCTGCTCTGATTCGCCTTCTTCACTCCCATCTTGTCCTTCATCGCCATTTCGGTGCTTTCTCTCTCTCTCTTCTCTCTGTTTTCTAGAGTGTATGGTGGGTCTTGTTGAGTGCTGAGGAACAACAACGGGGATGTGGTGCTCTTTTATAGGAGAAAAACTGAGAGCGTGTATTTTTTATTTTTTAAATATTAAATAAATAATATTTATGTTTTTTTTAATAATAAAAAAAATTACATCTAGGTTGTGGGGGTCGGTCAGCCAGGAGTTTGACTGGGGCAAAGGGCGCCGCCCAAGCTTTATGTGTGAGTGTGAGAGAAAAAGAGAGAGAGAGAGGGAGAGGGGGTCGTGTCGCTCCATGTGGAGTAGTGAGAATAAATTAAAATAATCTTATTTTTTTAATTAAAAATAATATTGCGAAGGGAGATTACGTGGCACGCGGCATTTTCTAGACAAGCGGCGAGGGCCTTGATTGTGTGCCGGCATATGGCCCATCCCGCCGTTATTACGGCTTGCATTCATTTGTGCCCTTCATTCACGCTCCATAGTCTTGTGTTTGCACCGCAGTTGCTCCGATAAAACCCATTTGTGGATTTTAGTTAATTCGTCTAAAGTCTTTTTGTTTTTTTCCTCTCCTTTGGATTGGAGATTCGAATTTTTACATCCTTTAATGATATTATTTATGATTTCATGTTTAAATTATATTTACATCTAGGGTCTTTGGGTTTGAATCCGTTAAAGTACAATATATAATTCCTTGTGTTTATGATTCTTTTTCCCCCTTCAATAAAGAAAAAGCTGTAGAAGAACACGGATGAGTGAATAATAGTAATTTAATTTAGAAAAAATATGTGGTATAAGAAAAAAAAAACAATATTTTAATGGAGTTTGATAAGATTCAAACAAGTTATTCATTTATATCTTATCAAAGAATTAGCTAATTTTATTTACAAATAAAAGCCTTTTCATTTTTACATAGAAAGTTTTTAAGATTAATGTAAATGTTGACAGATAAAATTATCCAACAATTTGCTGCCGTCGATTTGACGTGCGGCATGGTTAGCCAATCACAAGGAAAAAAAAAACGAAAAAAAAGAAAAAAAAAAAGGGCAGGGGGGGGATTTGGAAAATAGATAAGACAACTATTTATAGAGGTTCCCCTTCCATGTGAAGGCTATATCCTCTTCAGAGCTGGGGTGGTTTTTAAAACTAATACAACTGTTCTTTGAGTACTGGGAAGTGCGTAGGGTTTCTACGTGGTTTGCATGCCTGTTTATTTGCTAATGTTAGATAACTATTCAATGTACTTCATCTAAATATTCACTTACTAAGCTTTAATAACCATCTTCCGCGATTTGGAGAATTGAAATAACTATATTACTACAATTCAGCTCATGTTCTCTTTGAGTAATTATTCGGCACTTACCCCCAAGTCCGCATTTCCTAGCGCTCAAAAATCAAAAACAATTATATGAATATCTATTGTGAGGGACTTCTTCAATAATCTTGTGAGCTTTTAATTTCATCCGAATCTTCTTTTTATTTAGTTTTAATAACTATCTTTCGCAAATTGGGAAACTGAAATAACTTACATTAGTAAATTCAGCTCCTGTTCTTTTGGAATACTTATTTGGCACTTACCCCTAAGTCTGCACTTCTCGGCACTTAAAAATAAAATGAAATTAGATTGCAATATCTATTGGAAGTAACGTCTCCAATATTCTCGTCAACCTTTAAATTCATCCGAATCTTTTTTTATTAAGTTTTAATTAATATCATTTGTGGCTTCGGGAACTGAAAATAACAGTATTAGTAGATTCAACTCTTGTTCTCTCGAAATACTTATTCGACACTTACCACCCAAGTCCGCATTTCCCCATGCTTAAAAACAAAATACAATCAGATGAATATCTACTATAAGTAACGTCCTATATTCTCATCAACATTTAACTTCATCTGAATCTTCTTTTAGTAATGGGTTGTTTAGTTATCAAGACATGAAACCTAAGGTTTTCATATCAATTTTTGTCTTTTCTAAAAAGTTAACAAAAATTTGTAATTAGTTTTTGAAAAAATCAACTAATTTCAACTTAAAAATTGCCTCTTAAACTTGTGTTCCAAACACATGCTACGTTTTAATAACTATCTTTTGCGGCTTTGTTGAACTGAACTAACGGCTTTAGTTAATTCAGCTCCTGTTCTTGTGGAATACTTATTCAAAACTCATTCCCCAAGTCCGCATTTCTCGGCACTTAAAAACAAAATACAATTAGATGAATATATACTATAAGTAACGTCTCTAATAATCTCGTGAGCCTTTAACTTCATTCGAATGTTCCTTTTATTAAGCTTTAATAACTATCCTTTGTAGTTTGGGAACTAGAATTACGAATAGTAAATTCAGCTCGTGTTCTCTTGAAGTACTTATTCAGCATTTACCTCCAAAATCTACATATCCCGGTGCTTAAGGGCCGTTTGGGGGAAAAGTTTAAACTTAAGGTTTAAACTCAAATTTTTATCTTTTTTCTCAAAAGTTTTTTATCTTTTCTGAAAAAGTTTTTTTTTTTTTCCAAAAAGTCAACAAAAGTTACTATTCAAATTTAAAAATTTCAACTCAAACTCATTCACCAAACGGGCTCTAAAAATAAAATACAGTTGGATGAACATCTATTGTAAGTGACGTCTCCAATATTCTCGTCAACCTTTAACTTCATCCGAATCTTCTTTTAAGCTTTAATAACTATCCTTCATGGCTAAGGGAAATAAAATTACGAAATTAGTAAATTCAGCTCATATTCTCGGAGTACCTTTTTCAACACTTACCTTCAAGTCCACATTTTCCGGTGCTAAAAATCGATACCTATGGTGGATAATGTCTCCAATATTCTTGTGAGCCTTTAACTTCATTCGAATCTTCTTGTTCTAAGATTTAATAACCATCTTTCGTGATTTGGAGAATTGAAATTACAACAATAATTAATTCAGCTCATATTCTCTTGTAGTACTTATTTGACACTTACTCCCAAGTTCGCATTTCTCAACGCTTAAAAATCAACTATAATTATATAGATTTCTATTTCAAGTAACGTTTCCAATATTCTAATAAGCATTTAACTTCATTTGAATGTTCTATTATTAAGCTTTAATAACTATGTGTCATGATTTGAAAGTTGAAACATTGAAATAACGAAATTAGAAAATTTAGTTGATGTTCTTTTGGGGAACTTGCTCGACACTTAAACCCTAAGTTCACATTTCTCCGCTCTTAAAAATCAAATCAATTATATGAATATCTATTGTAATTAAATAATGTATCCAATATTCTGAACCTTGTTTTTCTAGGTTTTAATAACTATCCTTCGTGATTTGGGGAATTGAAATAACATAATTAATAAATTCAGCTCCTGTTTTCTCAGAGTATACTTATTTGGCACTTTACCAATTTACCCCTAAGTCTGCATTTCTCAATATTTAAAAATAAATATAATTATTTGAATATCTTTTATAAAATAACGTTCTCCAATATTTTTACAAGCCTTTAACTTCATTCGAATATTCTTTTATTAAGATTTTATATCTATCCTTCATGGTGATTTGGGGAATTGAAATAATAAAATTCACAAATTCAGCTTCCTATTCTCTTGGAATACTTATTTGACATTTATCCCTAATGCTTTGTTTGGTGAGTCAGTTTGAACTCAATTTTTTGAGTTCAAATTGAACTCAAGGCATTTGGTGTCCAAGTTTGGTTCCAATTATGAGTTGGACCGTTGCACAGTAAACCAAACTTGGTTTACTGTGTGCCCAACCTCCACCGGCGCCCATCTCGCTTGACTGACCGTTGACGGCGTTCTCGATTGTCGAGCCACCCACCCCATGTCGCCCACTGCTCGAATTGCTACCTCGCATCAACGCCGTCGCCTTGGAGTTCGTTCCCGATGGTAAGAACTTGTGAGCCACTCACCATCGAATCGCAAGCTCGTCCGGCCTTGTGAGCCAACCACTGTCTAATCGCGACAAGAAGCTAGGTGCTGGGCATGGAGGAGAGTGAATTTTCGACGGCGAGGGGAGGCTAATGGGTGGGATTTCCTCTTTGAATTCACAAGGTCCAATGGCTTGGGATTTCCTTTGAAAATGTTAAATGAAAGGAAAAAGAAATGGAGAGACAGAGATAGTGGGAAACCGAGAGAGATGAAGGGGAGAAAGGGGGATAGAGAAAGAAAGAGAAAAGAGAGAAAGATGGGAGAGAAGGCACAAGGGTTGGGGGCATGATTGTGTCGTCATGTTGGGGAGGGCGGCAGTGGCGACACAAACTAGATCTGGGTTCATGTCGTAGGGTTGCGAGAGGGAGTAGTGTTAGGAATTCGGGCCTCCCAGCCCAAGCCCGATGGGCTATTTTAAAAATTCGGGCTGGCCCGGGCCGGCTCATTTAAAATATTGGCCGACCCAAATTTTTGAAATATAAGCCCAGCTCGGCCCACGGAGAGGCATCCCAATTTTTTAAATTTTTATTTAATTTATTTTTTATTTGTAATTTTTGAATAAATTTGTATATTTTTGTAATTTAATAATTTATCTTAATATTTTATTTTAGATAAAAAAGTTTATATTTTAGTAAAAAAAATTTATACTTTGTTAAAAAAATTTTATTATACTATTTCTATTAATTTTTATATTTATATTTATATTATAATTACTTAGTTAGTACTTAATAATTATAATATTAGGCGTTAACTTAATATTATAATTAAATATTTAATTTTAGCACCGGGCCGTCCTATCGCTTAAATATTCGGGCCGACCGGCCGGGCCCGCCAGGCCTAAAAGGAGAGCCTGGCCCTTATTATAGGGCCGGGCTTTTACCAGGCCTATGAATGCGGCCGGGTGGGCCACTGACCGCCTAAATTACGGCCGCGAGCCAGCCCGTTTGGCCCGGCCTAAATTTGCCCAGAGGGAGCGAGAGGGAGGAGGAGGGAGGGGGGAGGGCGTGGGTTGGGTGGGGCGCCACCGCATGCGTAGATGGTGGGGGCGGGCATTGTAACCCAGTGTTGTGCTGGGGGTTGCTAAAGGGATGGAGCGCGAAGGAGGGGGAGGGGGGAGAGAGAGGGAGGGAGGGGGCAAAAAAGGCAAAATGAAAAAAATAGAAAAGAATAATTTAAAGGAAAAATTATTTAAATCTCAAAGTAAAACAACTAACAAATGTCAAATATTTTTTTATGGACTATATTCACAATTATTCTACATATAGAAACTAAATTAAGATGTAAAAAAAAAAAAATTACTAATTTTCAATACATAATACAATTTTTTTTCTCAATACAATAAACTTTTTACATTCAAACACTCAACTCAAGTTAAACTTTTTAACTTCAAACTTTTTTACCAAACACTCAACTCAAGTTAAACTTTTCAACTTAAATTTTTTACCAAACACTCTACTTTAACTCTCAACTTAACTTATCTTCAACTCAATTTAAAAATTTTAACTCAAACCGTTTCATCAAACGAACTCTAAGGCCTTGTTTGGTGAATGAGTTTAAACTGTACTTTTTCATATCAGTTTTTGTTTTTTTTTCTGAAAAAGCTTTTGTCTTTTCTGAAAAGTCAACAAAAATTTTCATCTTGAACTGTGAAATCAAATTCATTTACCAAATTCATCTGAAAAGTCAACAAAAGTTTTTGTTTTTGTCTTTTTCAACTTAAATTCATTTACCAAACGGACCCTAAGTTTGGATTTCTTGGCACCGTAACTGGTTAAAATCTCTAAATTGATCTTGCACGGAACGAGCTATAAAAAGGAGAGAGGGTGACATTGGATAGGAGTGAAAGAAGTTGGAAAGCATGAAAAATATTCATTGGACTAACATGACACATTATTATATATGCTTAAAGAATGCAAAGTTTTACTGTTTACTGTACAGTACTTTTTGTTTTTTTATTTTTTTTTCTCATTTTTGCTTTTCTACTACAGTATTCTACAGTTAGCTATACAGTAATCTACAGTATCAAACAGTAACTATACAATAAAATGATGCTTTTGTCCTTCAAATTCACTGTATTTTCCTTGGTTGCACAGTGAGTTACCGAATTTACCCCTTTTATACAGCATTTTACTATTGCCCCTATAGTGGAATGACCGTTTTACCCATTTTTTTTAGTTACTTTTCCCCTTCCCACAGTGGGTTTCCGGTTTCACTCCTAATTATCTTTTATATGTAATTACATATTATATAATTATACTAATTTGAATTTTATTTATAAACATAAAATAATTAATCTTTTTTTCAAGACAGATCAGGGGAAAAATGAAAGAAATTTAAACACAGTTGATGATACTTTTAGCGGAAGATGTTCCATTTGCAACAACTTTGTTTATAAACATATATCTATATATGTTTGTCGTATATATAAATCCAACATTTTAATATAAACTTGAATGTAAATATTCTAATATTATAATAATAAATGCGAAAAAAATATACTGATCATAATTATATTATTTATCTTAACTAACTACTTTTATTGTCTAATATTCAATTATTTTCTTTTTTTTTTTCCTACATCCCCTATGCACGGGTATTAAACTCATACGTTACTATAAACATGAAAAATTTCAACACTGTTGGTGAAGTTAACAAAGCATAATTCATTTGCAAGCAAACCTTTTTTTCTTCCTTTTAAGTTCATGTCAACAATTTTTTTTAGGACAACTCGGATAAATTATAACATTTTTTGTTCCACATCGCAAGATAGATCTAAATACTTATAATTTTAAAAAAAATTATATTAAACAAAATCTGGTTATTTAAAACTTTTTCGGCAAAGCGATTTATGAAAAGAAGAATTAATCTTTTATTATTTACAATCTTTTTTGTTTTGTTTTTTGTTTTTTAATTTTTTAAATTTAAATGCATATTTATTTTAATGCATGTTTTTTTTCCTTTAAAAAAAATTTAATACATATTTTTTTGAGAAATTAATTAATACATATTTATTTTTTGATTTTTTTTGGAAATAAAAGGATTTATGGTTGGCCCCATCATTTTTAGGTTTTCAACCTCACAACAAATTCTTTATACTAAATTTCTTTCAATCGACCATCTGAAGTCTATCTTGTTATCATCAAATCATGTTTCAACAGTCAAAACTGGAGTGAGATCTAAGGGGCGGCAACAAGAGTTAAACTCGGGTGGATGAAGAGGAGAAGTTAGTAAAGTCACCCATGTTTGCCAATCTATCCACTCATGTAGGTGTTATTTGCTAATTTTCTTGACAACTTACCAACTTACCTTTTCAGTTTTAATTTTTTTTTTTTTTTAATTTTCTGTTGACAGATAAGGTTCTACTTTACTATTTTCCAGTTTTAACAATTTCCTTCCACTACGTAGTAATGTAAGTAGGCAAGTTGTTACTGAAATTCCGCGAAGAAAAAAGGTTATAAATGAAACGTATGCACTTTGTACCCTTCGTTTCCTTTTATTGAAATTGTAATACATGCGTTCCCTTTTGTTGAAATCATTGTTCGATTTTCATAAAATGTTATTCGAAAGAGAAAAGGACGGGGAAAATAACTTAATTAAAAGTCTACTTGTTTTTTTTTTTTTTTTTGAATTAGAGATGTTGGAAGCTAAGGAAACATTTGTTTATCATCCTTTTCGCTATTGAAAAGAGATTCGGTTATATATCCTCTTATCTATGATATATAATATTATACAATATACTTAATACAATATACATAATGATTGTGATTAGCGATAATACTGTATCTGATTTTACTTAAAAATGTAAAGTTCGAATCCCTCTCCTAAGTTGAAAAAATGATCTTTTAATTAGTATAATATAATGCTATAATTTAAATGGTATTTTAATATAACACATTTTATTAGTATAGAAAGAGGGAAATGACATAAGTCTAGTGGGAATTAAGAGCTTGGTTGTTGTTTGGGCTTTTAGTAAGGTAACCGGGAGTTCAGCCCACTAGTCTGTGATGGAGCACAGGAAAACACACGGGCACCACTCTTGAAGGACCATACCGTTGTTTTTGCAAACGACGAGTCCAGCCCATTTGCTGGTTTAAAATGGAAACCTTGGAGAAAATTGTGAAAACTACCTCTCAAATAAATAAATATATATATATATATATATTTTATAATTTATTTAGATTTTTATACTCTACTTGTGTTGAAAGGTTAGAAAATCGAAAGTTACTGTTACCGGCACATCTTGACCCACTCAAGACCATACGATAATATGAGTAAGTTTTATCGTTACTAAAATTAAACACGCATTTGACCGAGTTTGAACCTAAATTTTTTCAACCGTTTTGAACCTAAGTTACTGACATCTCTTGACATACTCTAGATCATGTAATAAATTTTGTTGATTTTTCAGAAAAAGATAAAAATTAAGATAAAAATTTTAAGTTCAAACCTGAAAGTGAACTTTAACATATATCTAGTAATTGTCAACATGTGAATAAAATATAAATCTCACTCATAAAAGTATAATATAAATCGATTACATTTTTTGATAGATTACTTAATACCTCCGCAACTAGTTACAATCTGACAAAAAATCAAAACTTAATTCCTCCATAGCTAATTAGATTTTGTTAATATTTTGTCATATTCCACAAAGCAGGCAACATTTGAAGATTCTTCGTTATATTCCACAA
Organism: Ficus microcarpa; assembly: GCA_025413485.1. Classification (NCBI taxonomy): domain Eukaryota; kingdom Viridiplantae; phylum Streptophyta; class Magnoliopsida; order Rosales; family Moraceae; genus Ficus; species Ficus microcarpa. The sequence continues at coordinate 25,492,290 of CM046379.1, read as the reverse complement.
GTGTGTTTCGATCTTCAAGCCAACCACCAAATCTCCTTTTCATCTCTCTCTTACAAAATATAGCTGTGTAAATTTTAGTTTTTTTTTTTTAAATAATAGTTTAGTATTTTTTTGTGTAATTTTAGGGAAAAAAAAATTTTCAAAGGCGATTAAAAAGAAATAAAAAATAATAATAATGAGTAGTAGATTACAATAAATCATTTATCATCACATAACAGATCGCAATGTTTCTATTTGATAACTTGAATTTTAAATATTTACCAAAAAAAAAAAAAAAATTGGATTTTAAGTTTGGGAAAGTTTATTAAAAAAAAAAAAAAAAAAAAGAATCCGGAGCATTTTTTTAATTTGTTCCTTTAAATGTCAAATTGGATTAAAGTTGTACATTTTCTTCAAGTTGATACCTAATTTTAACAATCGAATCGACAAACTTACCTTTTTATTCTTTATTTATAAATCTATAATAAAATACATTTATCTTTTTAACATAATTTGAATTTATGATTATTTCTTGTTAGAACATAATACCTAATTCATAGGATAAATCATAAATTCATCAGCTTACAAGTTAAATGTCAATTTATTTAAAATATAGAATTCCAATCGCATGATATATGTTTTGGCAAATTCAAAATGTATAATATTATAAGAAATAACCATATTTTTATGAAATTAAAATAAAGAGATAAAAAAATTTAAAAATATTTAAAAGAAATAACAATAAATAGTAAATTTATCTAATTTATAAGATAAATAATTGATTATCTTCCTTAAAAAAATGATTATAATAAAAATATTTTCACCATTAATATAAATAAAATATTTAAAAATATTTAAAACAAATAACAATAAATAGTAAATTTATCTAAATTTAAAAGATAAATAATTGACTATCTTCCTTCAAAATGTAATACAAATATTTTTACCATTTGTTATTTACAGTTATTATTTATTATAAAGATTTTGTTTACCTATTTCTTTATAAGAAAAATTGGAATCATAAATAAGTATAAAAAAGTTCCGAATAAAAATTACGTTACTTAACTTATGTTATTATCATTGTTATTACTATTATTACTTAACATAAATTAATAATAGCATTTTATTAATTTGGGATCGGAGACACAAACTCTTCATTTAATAATAATGAAATAACGTGTGAAATTATCCCTAATATATGTTTACAACCATCAAATCTTACCATTTTCATTATTATCATTTTTTGGCAGAAAAAAAAAGCCACATTTACTTTATTTTAATTTGGTTGAAAAAATCTACAAATTTTCTTGATGGCAACAAGCCGGGGTGGGGGTGGGCACGCTTCCCACACCCACGTATCCACCACTCTTTTTATCATCCATACCTATCTTCATACATGTTTGATTAAAGATGGATAATCTCTTATAGAGGTGCTATCTCATATTCTATTTATTTATCCATTAATAACTATAGAAAAAACTCACAATAAATTTCGTTAAATTTTAAAAAAATTTAGCAATATAATTACGAGTGTTAAAAAAAAAAAAGACTATAGTCTTCAAAACAAATTTAGCTTGCGTTTGGTTCACCGATTGGAGATCAAATTTTTAAATTGGAGTTGGTCGACTTTTCAAAACCTAGTTACAAATTTTATTGATTTTTCAGAAAAAGTTTGCTTGCATTTGGTTCATCGATTAGAGATATAATTTTTAAATTGGAGTTGGTTGACTTTTTAAAAACTAGTTATAATTTTTGTTGACTTTTTAGAAAAGACAAAAACTGAAATGAAAAAGTATAATTTAGTTGGAGTTGATTTGAAATACCAAACACAGCAAAAACTTGAGATGAAAAAGCACAATTTAATTGGAATTAAATTGAAACCCCAAACAAAGCCTTAAACTTCATAAACCTATAAACTAAATTCATAAAAAAAACTAAAATATTAAAACACTAAAAATTCAAATTATATATATAAAAATATAGATATATATATTTTTATAATGGTAAATATAAGTAAGGTAGATGTGGGCATGTGAGAGATTTTCTCTTTCCTGCTCCGCACTCACATAGAGGGCTAATCTTAACCTCCACATCCACACACTCCGTATTCCGTAACACACATATTATCCCTCGTACTCGCGTCTAAAGAGGGGGTAGTAAAAATGTCGTCTCAATGCACAATATATATCGGGGATGTTTGGTGAATGAGTTTAGTTTAAAATTTTTAAGTTTCAATGATAATTTTTCATAAAAGACAAAAAATTTTTTCAGAAAAGATAAAAAATTTTTTCAAAAAAAGATAAAAATCAATATGAAAAAAATATAATTTAATTTAAAATAAAATGGTAAATAAACACCCCCGTTATCTCTTTTATGACTGCGGGTCCGGGTGCATGGCTTTTACTACCTAGTAGGGAACGTGCGAGCTAATAGTTAATTTGGAGATATCATATTTCATGCGCTAATAAAATTTGACCACCACCAATCGCCAGGAGCTCAGCTCAGGAAGATGGAGAACGGGACGGACTCGGCGGAGGAGCGGTGGAACTTCTGCCAGGACGAAGGCGAGGGCGAGCTCGAGAAGGCGTCCGCCATAACCGTCCGGGGAGTTCTGGACATGATTATGGCTAATCTCAACCTAGACGACGACCAGAAGCCCCCGGTTCCCCTCGGCCATGGTGATCCCTCCGTCTTCCCTCGCTTCCGGACCTCCACCGTCGCCGAAGACGCCATTGTCGCCGCCTTGCGCTCCTCCAATTTTAATCGCTATTCCCCGACCAACGGTGTTCTCTCCGCTAGGAGGTACAACTTACTAATTTTCTCAATCTTTTTGCTCTTTTGAATTAGGCGATTGATTCTGCTGAAGCATAATCTGTTCTTGTGCCGAAGAGCTAAAAATTAGTTGCTTATTACTTCTAGAACTTTCAGGTATAAAAAGAAGTTTACAACTTTTATATTAATATTTTTAAAAATATTTGTACCAACGAGACAACGCAATTACTATTGAAGATTTACATTTCTCAGTACCAGTGTAAACCAGAAAGTCAAATCCTCCAAATTTTTTGTTCTCGAGGGAAAGATTGGCGTTTGGTTCATAGGTTTGAATAGAAAATTTGATCTTGAAATTCGGGGTTAAAACCAATTTCCCAAACGGGTAGGAAAAAAGTATCGAGTCAATTCTTGTTAAATTTAGGTGAAAAATTATATCTTTGTGAGTTTGACGTCTAAAATATAACAGGGCTGTAGCAGAGTATCTGTCTCATGACCTTCCACATAGTTTATCCTCGGATGATGTCTATATGACACTTGGGTGTGTACAAGCTATTGAGATCATACTGACCGCCCTCGCCCGTCCCGGTGCTAATATTCTGCTTCCAAGGCCAGGCTTTCCCTACTATGAATCTCGTGCTGCGTGTTCCAATCTCGAGGTCCGGCACTTTGACCTTCTTCCTGATCAGCGTTGGGAGGTTGATCTGGAAAGTGTTAAAGCTATTTCCGATGAGAATACTGTCGCCATGGTCGTCATAAATCCAGGCAATCCTTGTGGCAGTGTCTACACACGCCAGCATTTAGAGAAGGTTGGTTAAATGATTTTTGGTTTTCCTTTCCTGGCTGGGTTTGATAGCGGATTTTTATGACTTTGTTTGCTAATCAATTTCTCAAGGAGAAGTTTAAGTAAGAAAATCTTTTGCTTTGATTTGTTTTATTTTAGATTGCAGAGATGGCTAGGAAGCTTGGAATTCTTGTGATTGCTGATGAAGTTTATGAGCGTCTTACTTTTGGAAGTACCCCCTTCGTGCCCATGGGAGTGTTTGGCTCCGTTGTGCCTGTTGTTACACTTGGCTCTGTATCAAAGAGATGGTCTGCACCTGGTTGGCGTCTTGGTTGGATTGTAACAAATGATCCCAATGGAATCCTTAAAAAAACTGGGGTCCTCTTTCTCTTTAAATCTCTCTGACTTTGTCCGTGCTTGAGCATGTTTACTTGTCAGTTATACTCGAATCGTAATTTTGTGCTGTCACACATAGGAACATGTTAAGGCTTATGATCATTCGGACCTATAAGAAAGTGTAATTTAGTTTCTGATATCAGGTTTTTTTTTTTTTTTTTTTTTTTTTTTTTTTTTTTCCTCCTGCCAGGTTATCAAGAAGATTATTGGTTGTCTCAATGTCTCATCTGATCCTGTAACCTTCCTTCAGGTGTTGGAATTCGAGATGCTATTCATGATCAAATTTTACATAGTCTGTTGATTTCTCTTCTTTTTTGTTTTTGCGTGGTCTGTTGATGAAACATGATAATAAGGTTAGCTCTCTAAAACTTTTAAATTATTTGAGTTTTATTTCTCAAATAAAGAAAAGAAAAGAAAAATTTTATCATACTTATTTTTGAAGCTTTATTAACTCACCGTGAGAGCAAACAGTTTCTGTTGTCGGAATGAGACACTGCAGATAATATAGAACATGTAGGTTTCATCAATTTGAACTAAGAGATATGTTGCAAGGATGATTTAAAGTGTATACTCTTCTTTTAGGAAAAAAGAAAAAACAAAAAAGAAAAAAGAGAAAAAGAAAGAGGAAAGTCTGGTTTTTCTGTTCCCGAATTTCTCTGGACTTCTATTAAAATCTGCCCAATGGTTCAAGCAGTAAAGGGAAAAAAAAGGGGAAAACTTAACCTCCAAATGAGTTAGGAACTTAGACCTCCCAAAAGCATAATGCCCAAAATATGTATTTTCTTTAACCCATTTCATTTTCCTTCAGCTCTTTAATGGAGTACAAAATATTTACAAGTGCTAGCACTAAACTACGAACTGCATAACGTAGATAATGCATATTCTATAAATACGAACAAGTTAAAACTATCTTACATACATTAAGATTCTTTTCTAAAGAGATTTTACCTATTCGACAAAAACCAAAAAAAGATTACTATCAATAAAAAAAAAAAGGCGTACAAAATATAAAATCCTAAATTCTGGGTTCATAACATTCGAGATTCAAGTATAATCCATTCCTTTACTGTTGATTTCCAACTTAAATATTAAAGTTTAAATAATTTGGTTTATGTACCAGGGCGCACTTCCAGACATCCTTCATAAGACAAAGGAAGATTACTTTTCAAAAATTATTGACGTACTGAGAGAAACTGCAGACATATGTTATGATACAATAAAAGAAATTCCTTTTCTTGCTTGTCCCAACAAGTCAGAAGGCTCCATGTTTGTGATGGTAAGTTTCAGCATATTATCTGCATATTCTTTCAAGCCACTAAAGAAATAAGAGAGAAGCATCACAGTTGTATTGCAGGTGAAGCTAAATGTCTCTTTGCTGGATGACATTAGTGATGACTTGGAGTTCTGCCTCAAGCTTGCCAAGGAGGAATCAGTCGTGGTTCTACCGGGTAAGAAGAAATTATTTCTAACAATCATTATTTTCAATTCTAGACTGCATCTTTGTTTTGGACAGCTGTTCTCAATCACAATACCATGCACCAAACATAAGATAATTCCACCGTGTTGCTTGACATTAATCCGCAGTCCAATGAATAGAGTATATCTTGGTACTTGGGGAAGTTTACTTCACATTGAATGTAAAAGGAAAGGGAAGAGTGTTTTCCTTTCCTAATTATTCATGTGTTTACCTACAAAGTGAGGAGTAGTAATTTAGCCGGCTCCGCATGACATGAGGAATGAGGATAGGGAATAATGTTCCTAACTTCCCCTTTGGTATTGTCTCTTGGTTAATTGGAAAGACATTGAATTCCTTTATGTCCTTATGTTAAACCATGAATATTTAATTATGCACCAAGAAAATTTAGTAATAAAATTGATGAGATTCTTATTTTTATGTTTAGTAAATACTAGAAAGAGTATTGAATTGTTTCCGATCCCATTTACCAATGGATAAGTAACAGTAGAACTAGAAAGGGAATCAATGATCACATATTTATTCATTTGCACTTCTTTTTTTTTTTTTTGATTTTTTTTTTTTGTGCGATATGGTACCCTACAGGCACCTCTTATATTAATTTGAAAGAAAACCACCAGGTTTCAAACGTGGACCTAAGACCCTGAACCCCCTCCCATCCTTCTAAGCTAGCCCCGGCGGGGTACTTTCATTTCCTATTTCATTTCCCATTACATTCCATTAAGGTGTGCCATCAGTTTGTAGGATGGCATAGTTGGTGTTCATCTGAGTTTTGAGTAGTTTAAATTGAATTAAGTAGGTGCTTACTTGGACATCTGTAGCAATAAGAAACACAACTATTGGAATTCCATAGTTCTATCCGAAGATAAAAAGCTTATGCTAAACCAATGGTGTGAGCAATTCCACGTTTATTGAGTCAGGGAGTAATCCTTACAGATAACATTTTTTTTTTTTTTTTGGCAGGTGTGGCTGTGGGAATGAAGAATTGGCTGCGCATTACTTTTGCTGTTGAGCCTTCAGTTCTAGAAGATGGCCTTGGAAGGATTAAAGCCTTCTGCCAAAGGCATGCCAAAACGGTTCCTTAAAAATGGCAGTTTGTAGCTCAAGTAATTAAATGAAGCCCTTTCTAATGAATATTCAAGTCTGAATAAGGCAGGGTGTTTCCAGATTACCAACTTCTTGTTGGTTTTCATGCGTGTATGCACCCAAAGATCACCAACTTCTTTTTGGGTCTAGTGATGTGAAATTGGCAACTATGCATTGGCTCTTATGTTCTTGGTCGTCCTTGGTGCTTCAGACTCTCCGAAGTCGTGTTGGTTTTTAGATTTGGATATTATTACAATAAATGTGGTGTGGGATCAATAACCTTGTGTTGATCTCTACATATTTGACTTGATGTTTGCATCAATTATAAAATCTCAATAAATTCTTGCTTGATTTTAGATTCTTTGTCTCAATATCTACTGCCCGACCTGATCATTTTTTTTTTTTAAAGCATGTTTAGAGATGGTTGTATCTTCTTCCTCAAATGTAGTCTCTATATGACCTCAGAGATAAGTTTATCGTTGGTCATCCATGTGTTTTTTGTTTTTTGATTTCTCACAACTTGGTTGATTTCCTTTGTCACAAATTTACTGCACAATTTCAACGCATAGGAAAGACCCCTAGTAATAAAGATTATTGACTTTTCCCTTGCCGAATTTAAGGAGGAAAAAAAAAAAAAAAACCATCAATAAGCCAAGCGCCAACAATTTTCTGTGTCGTGTTAAGGTAATATTTGGCTCTTCTGCTAATCTGCAAGCAACTAAGGGAAAGGAGGGGGGGAAAAAAAAAGAAGAAGGTTTTTCATAACAATTCTTGAACCGAAAGAGAGAGATCAAAAGACAGAGTACTGTCATTGATCACTATCGAGCAGAATGTAGAGATCTTATTACTGCTTCTTGGCAGTTGGTTTATCTAATAGATCTAAGCAGCAGAATCCGAAATCCCACATTTAAGTTGTAAGGAACATAAAATCTTATCATTACTTCTTAGCATGCCTTTGGCAGAAAGCTTTTAGCCTTCCGAGGGCATCTTCAAGAGAAACAAGCTCGGCAGCAAAAGTGATCCGCACCCAGTTTTTCAGTCCGACAGCAACTCCTGCAAGCATCAACCCATACCACTTCGGTTAACTACCAAATCTACGAGTAAGTATAAGCTGGAAAATAGGTTCAGTACTGTCGATATCTTCAGGTAGTGGAAAGCGAGTTAGTCGGTCTTCACCTGGCAGAAAAATGACAGACTCCTCCTTGGTGAGCTTGAGACAGAAGTCTACATCATCGACGATGTCCTCAAGTAGTGGTAGGTTTAACTTGACCTGAATGATGGAAAAGCTTTCGATGAGTGTAGAATCGAGGCATGAATAACATAGTTAGTCTAGGATTCTGTGTCCTCACCATCACAGCCATGGATCCTTCTGGTTTGACAGGACATGTAAGGCAAGGAATCGCCGCAACTGTTTCATACAGAACCTCCACAGCTTGTCTCATTATGTTGACGATTTTTGAGAAGAATTCGTCATTTGTTTTCTCGAGAATCTGAGGAACTGCAGCCTGAGAAACAAGCCACAGCGATTTGGATTTTGCATTCAACTTTCTCCAACTCACAATAAAAATTTTGTTAAAAAAAGAGAGAGAAATTACCTGAATGAAGGTTGGAGTGTCAGAAGTTATGTTCAGACAGTTTTTAATGCTCTCCACAATCTGTGATGGAGAAAGTAGAGTTAGATATTTTCAATTCACCTAAATAAGTCATAAAAGGTCAAGAAACAAGACATGACAATTTGAGTAAAGAGAGAATGGCAACCCCAGTTTTTCTAAGTATGCCAGTGGGATCATTTGTCACAACCCAACCAAGCCTCCAACCAGGAACAATCCATCTCTTTGATATGGACCCAAGCGTAACAACCGGAACCAACGACGCAAACTCTCCCATCGGCAGAAATGGATTGCTCCCAACTACCAGATGGCCATAAACTTCGTCAGCAATCACCAGAATTCCGAGTCTCCTCGCCGTTTCTGCAATCTACACGCACAAAACCAAGCACAAATACTTCAAATCCACGTTGTCCTATTCATATTGTCAATGCAATTCGGAAACAAATTCACCTTTTTTAAATGCTGGTACTTGAACACACTTCCACAGGGGTTGCTGGGGTTAATGATAACAATTGCAGCAGTGTTCGCATCAGCAAGGGCTTCAACAGAATCAAGATCCACTTCCCAATCCTTTTCGGGAACAAGATCAAAATGGCGGACTTCGAGTTTTTCATAAGCTGCCCGGGCTTCATATTGCGGGTAGCCTGGCCTCGGAAGCAGAATGTTGGCGCCAGGGCGCGCCAGAACTGATATTATGATCTCTATTGATTGTGTGCAACCAGATGTGAGGTAAACATCTTCTTCTATTAGTTGGTATGAAAGATCCTTGGATAGGTACTTTGCAACAGCCCTGGTATCAAATACAAGGTATTTATAAACATGAATTTGGTTGATTCTATATGTGAGAGCATCGATGGAGCCCGCTCATTGTTTTAGTATAGACGTATACTAAAAGATAAAGTTTTTAAGAGAACTTATATAAGGACAATCAATTTTTAGTAGAGAGAAAAAGAAAAAATAAAAAAAGAAAGAAAGAAAGATGCAAAGTTTTTAAATATAGAAGTGAAAAGAATAAAAGTTCATTTGAGGGCAGAAGCCCTTACTCGGTCATGAATGATTCCACCCTTATGTGAAAGTGTCTACTTAATTGTCGTTCAATAATTCCTAACATCCATGTACACACACATATATTTTCCCTTGAACTTTCAAGGGTCGGCAAGTTTACTTTGGAAACTTTTAATTATCAAAAATTACTCTTGTATTCAACAAAATATTGCCAAGTTGCCCCATATTGATGCCTACACAAAAATACCCTTGTATACATTACACGAGCATATTTGAAGGAAGAGACTGCAATTTTGATGACGATTACTCGGATTAAAAAAAGACATATAAATGGGATAATAAACTGATAATGACTGAGAGAAATTTAACTTGGAATCCTAAACTAATTTATTTATGCGTCTTAAATTTGTAACATGCATTTGAAAAAATCCACCAAACAACATTTTAGAAAGAGTTCTAGTAAATATAAGATGCATTGGCCTCAAATAAAAAGTGTCATTAAAGAAATGTCCAACCTCCTTCCCTGAAGGACGCCAACGGTGGGAGCGTAAGAGTTGAAATTGAAGGACCGTAAGGCGTCGGCGACAGCATCGACGGCGAGCGGCGTCGTGCGAAAGCTCGGGAACTCGGTGGGGTCGCCACGGCCAAGCATAATGCAAGGCCTCTGGTCACTTTTATCAAGGTTGTCGACAAGCATGTTGAGAATACCTCGGACGGAGATGGAGGCCGCGTTGAGATCTTTGTTGCCTTGGAACTTCCATTTGATCTGATGATCAGAGTTATCTCCATTGTCCTCCATGTCCGTGGCGGCCAAATCCTCTCTAAGGAGATCACCAGGGATGAAGAGACTGTGTAAACTACTTGGAAAGTTGGTACTGTTTTTTTTTTTAAATTTTTTATTATTGTTTACTTTGTTTCCGTCTTTTGCTCTGTTTGTATCTGACAGAAAAATCACGTGGAGTTTGTTTTTTGCTATTTTATTAGTCCGAGTCGTGTGATTAATACGTAACCAAGTTGGAAGGAAATAAAAACAATAAATAAGACGAGTAAAATTACAATATTCTCGAAATGTACTACTCTTTCCATAATTAAAAAAAAAAAAAATACAAAATAACTCCTTAAATTGTAAATGCCTTAAAGATTGATATCCTGACAAGATATTTGGTGAAAATTATTGGACATGAAGATTGCCTTCAATAAAGTTTGTAATGGGCTCTAATAGATGTGAAATAAAGTATATTTTTGTCGAATTAAACTCAAACATCTTGTCTGATTTTATAATATGAAGTCAATCTAAAAGGTGTTAGAGGGGAAAGACTTTAAAAGAATTAACAATCGAACTTTACTTAAACCCCAAGGGAAGATTTTGTGATTTTTCTTATTTATCAGTCGCATATGTGATTTTTTTATGCTATTTATTTTTATTAATTAGATATATATATATATTTTACCAATTTCTCTTCTTCTCCCATACTTAAGAAATTGGTTTTCCAAAGGTCATTAGAAAGGAAGGCGCTTCAACTTGTAGATAAATCCAACCGGAGGATAGTAGACTAGGGGCTTAAAGTTAATACTTCCAGGGAAAAAAAATAATAAAAAAAAAGGAAGTTGCCTCTTACACGCCGGAGACGTCTAGCCAGCAATAGAAGTTAAAAACAAAAAATAAAACAAAAGAATAATAATGAATAAAATAAAATATAACTTGGCAGCTGCACAAGTCAGAAAGGCAAGAAGCGATTATCAAGATAATTTTTGTGACTTTGTCCACTGTCCAACAGCATCTTGAACTCGCATGTGTTAATGAATTAAAAAGTACTGCTGCCACTTTTTATCTAACATTATTAAAACAGTGCTATTCACTCCACTTCATCTTAGTTAAAAGCCAACACAAAATTAAGGAAAAAAAAATTGTTTATTCAGTTAATAGATAAGGAAAGCTTATAAAGGATAGAAAGTTTATAATTAAAAATTGTTCTTGATTTGTCTAATTTCAATTCGAATATGTCAATTGCATATGTTCATAAAATCACTGACGAAACCTTATTGTAAAACCTTCCATATAAATAAAGAACTTTTATTTGTCTCGACGAGTTTAAACACCATCTAGGTTTAAAGTTTTTTTTTTTTTTTTTTAATTTGTAAAAAGCAAATAATAGGTCTTAAAATATTAATAGTAAGTAACACATGTATTAATAAATAAATTTTTTACCTGAAGTTATTTTCATAAATAAATTATTAACCAGTAAATATGTTAATTATCTTAAATATTTTGCTATATGCTTTTGTAAGTTTTGAAAAGAAAACTATTTAGCTCTTTCTCTCTATCCTTTTTATTATTTTTTTTTCAACTTGATAAATTACTCATTTAATTGTCCCTAAACTTTTTAGTTTGTGTAATTTGGATCATTAATTTTTTTTTTTAAAGTTGGAATACCCCTAAACTATTAAAATATTGCTAAAATAGTTATTTTTATTAATTTTTGGATGAAATCCGTTAGTAATTTGGTTAAAAAGTGATGCTAACTAACGAGTTCTATTAAAAAATTAACAGAAAAGACTAATTTAATAATGTTTTTAATAGTTTAAGGTTTTTTCGTAGTTGGAATACTCATACACAATTAACGTTGCTATTATAGTATTTTCCGTTAATTTTTTTTACGGAATTCATGAGTAATTTGGTTAAAGTGATGTTAACTAATAGACTCTGTCTAAAAATTAACAAAAAAAAAAATGCTATAGTAAAGTTTTTAATAAGTTAATGGTCATTTCAACAATATTAAAAAAAAGAGATTCAAATTGCACAAATTTAAAAATTTATGTATCAATCTAATAGGATTTGCATTATTTAATACTGTCCAAATAAATAATGGAGGAAAAAACAGACTTGTACTCATATTACAACACGCAACGGAGATGTGACAATGTATATTTCCGTTCACTTGCACATACACTTTCCACGAATGAAGGGGCCTAAATGCAACAAACTAAGCTAAGACCAAATACCAAAAGATTCCATACACACATATATACATACAGGAAATATATAAATATATAAATACACACACACACACATATATGTACGTGTGTGTTGAACCCAACGTGGCTTTGGCAACTCGGTAGGTAGTGTGGGTTTAGTCTTTATTTTTCTAAATATGGAAGGCGTGGTCGACAAGAAATGGGGATTTGAGGGGAACAAAGAACTGAGCTCGGCTTCTGTCTCAGTTCGAGGTGTTCTCAACAAGCTCGTTGAGAACATAGACGTGAACAATCCACACGACCAACGTCCCATTATCACTCTGGCTCGCACCGATCCTTCCGTCTTCCCTTGCTTCCGAACGACGTCGTCCGCCGTCGATGCCGTTGCTGATGCCGTTAGGTCGTTTCAGTTTAACGGTTATCCCCCAACCGTTGGTGTCGCTTCAGCTAAAAAGTACGTTGGATTGAAATTTCTTTCATAATTTAGAAATTTTTTTTAAAGTTTCCCCAGAAGGAAAACGTAATGGTTTCTACCATGATTCTTTTTATTTTCCTCTCACATGTGGTGGAGGTTTTTTCAATGGCTTTTGTGCTATCATATCTTAGCATAATTATATTTTGTGTTCATGGACCCACCTCATCAGATATCATTCCATATTTGGTCCCAAAGGGCACCATATGAGATCCTCTTTTTTTAGTCATTTTGGGATTAAAATGATGTGCAATTTTGAATTCTTTTGAGAAAAGACAAAATTCTAATACAACACTACAAAAGTGATGAGTTGATATAGGCTCTTATATTTTTCTCATGAGAGTTTATCTCTTATTTCACATTATCGATAAGAATTACAGTTCAATCAGTGTTTTTTGGTGTGTATTGTAAATTTTTAATGTGAATATCTATTCACCAAACTGTTAAAAAATTAATCTAACGATAAAAAATAGTTACCATCACTAGTACAAAATAAACAGTCATGTCATAAAAAAATCCTTATAAAATAGCTGGGGGAAAAAAAAAACATAGTACCATATATCCAAGAAGTATGCATGTATTACATTGAAATATGAATTTTAGTCCTGTGTTTCCCCTATACTTTCTCAATTCACTATACTAAAAAATTACCCAATTTTTTGGTTTTTCATTTTGAACAGTAGGGTGGGTCAGATCTGAGAACCGCTTGTAGTTGTTAAAATTCTCTAAAACTTGAACAAATAAATGATAATCATACTTTGATTTTTGAAAACAGGGCAATTTCCGAACATCTCTCCCGCGATCTCTCGTACAAATTGTCACCGGAAGATGTTTATCTTACCGTTGGCTGCACACAAGCAATAGAGATCATAACATCAGTCCTGGCACGTCCCGGTGCCAACATTCTGCTCCCGAGACCTGGCTACCCTCAATACGAGGCCCGGGCTGCTCTCGATCACCTCGAAGTTCGCCATTTCGATCTCTTGCCTGGAAAGGCTTGGGAAGTTGATCTTGATTCAATTGAACAACTTGCAGATGATAACACTGTTGCCATGGTCATAATTAACCCTGGAAATCCTTGTGGAAATGTCTTCACACGCCAGCATTTGGAAAAGGTTCTTAAAGAGATTAATAGTACTTAACCAACTTTTCTTTCCTAAAAGTATTTATATTGTTTCGTTTTAAAAGGGTTATTAACAAAATTATCACCTGTGTTTTATTAAAATGTTGCGTTCAACTTTACGTTTTACATTTCTGAAATATAAGATGCCAGACATCTCAATACGATGTTGTAGAGGTTTTTGTTATTTTCCCTTTTTGAAATTTTTTAGTGTTCTAATTATTTTGGGGGCGAGCTAAATAGGTTGCGGAGACTGCAAGGAAACTCGGGATATTTGTGATAGCTGATGAAGTTTATGGAGGTCAAGCCTTTGGGAAAAATCCCTTTGTGCCCATGGGAGAGTATGGATCAGTTGTGCCTGTTATAACACTTGGTTCTCTCTCAAAGCAATGGGTGGTTCCTGGTTGGAGACTTGGTTGGATTGTGACTTGTGACCCCAATGGTGTTCTTAAAACCTCTGGGGTTCGTCTCTCTCTCTCTCTCTCTCTCACGCTCGCTTTCTCTTTACTCTTAATCATGTTCTCTTATTGTTAATTTTGAGTCAATCCATGTCTTCGATTTCTTTCCAGTTTCTGGACTGCCTTAAGAGCTGTCTCGATGTCACTTCCGATCCCCCCACATTCCTTCAGGTACTTAAATTTGATCACCAGTGCTCTTGTTTCTTCATGGATAAAATTTAAACATAGTTTTGAGTTTTTTGAAGACTATATACACAATTACACATTTATTAGTCTGCCTTAATTGAGGGATTTTAGAGCAGCCGGTTTCCAATGAGAAAAATAGAGAGACAACAATAAAAGAGGCATTTTAAGAGTAGATTGCGTCTTTCACATTTTTCTCTTGTCATATAATTAAATTCTACAACGTAGTTTTCATATTAAAAATGAATCGTTATAATTATTTTTTTTTTCCTTCTTATGATTGTAAATCGGTAAGAAGTATTATTGACGTAGTCTATATTTACAGGGAGCACTTCCTCAGATCTTTGAGAAAACAAGAGGCGAATTCTTTTCGAAAATCCTTGACACTTTGAGAGAAGCTGCAAGTGTTTGTTATGAGAGAGTAGAGGAAATTCCTTGCCTCTCTTGCCCACACAAACCAGAAGGAGCAATGACAGTGATGGTATAGTTTTACTTATATTTTCCACAAGACTTTATACTCAGCTTTTTTCGCCAATAGTAATATCTTCCTTAATGAAGAATATTGGATTAATTAATTATTTTTTAAATAAATAAATAAATAAATAAATAAAAATAGGTTAAGCTTAATTTATCACTCCTTGAAGGCGTCAGTGATGACATGGACTTTTGTCTCAAGCTGGCAAAGGAGGAGGCCGTAACTGTTCTGCCAGGTAAACCTTTGAAGGGCAAAAAATATTTTACCTATAATATTGTTTCTAATTATTTAATAAACAATTCAAACAAATGCACTACTACGATTATTAGAAGAGTTTGGTGTGAGAATGGCATAAAAGAAAATAATCAAAACTAATGTTATTTTTATTTTTTGTTACAAAAAAAAACCCCATATTTGAAAGATTTTATAAATTGATCTAAATTCTTTTTGTTGGTTGTAGGTTTTGTTGTTGGTCTGAAAAATTGGCTCCGAATAACTTTTGCAATTGATCCTTCTTCTCTGGATGATGCGCTCAGGAGGATAAAAGCCTTCAATTTAAGGCATGCTAAGAAGCTAATAAAAGATTAACTAATAATCTTTATCCATAATAATGAAGGGGTGTACTTTCAATTAGAGCTTCCAATTGGAACTTGTGCAAAAATTTATGCTAGAGAAATGGTGTAATTTATGCAAAATTTGAGTACTTTCGGGAGTATAATATAGTTTTTGTTGCTAAATAAATACTTACGTATAAGTGCTAAAACATTTTCATGGTATGGTTGCTCAATGCTGATGTGATGTATGTATTTGTTTGTAAATTCTCAATGCATCTCATATCGCCTCAACATTTTCATGAATAAGTTGCTATTTCTCATGTTAAAAAGCCGACAAATGTAGGAAAAACCTCTCGAATTAGATGGTACACATGTTGTTTACCAATTATTTATTTTTTATAATTTGACCAAAAAAAAAAAAAAAAACTTGTATTCACAGTCTTTAGCTCTTTTGCCAAGTCCGAACTCCCACTTATGTTCAATGACGGTTCCCTTTTTGCGTTCACAAATAAAGAGTGGGTCCTATGCCACAGTTTGTGCCTATGTTTCAAAAATCAAAACTCATATCTTGTAATTTAAAAAAAAAATATTTGGAGACACACTAAAATCGAACACCACAACTTAAAAAAAAAAAAAAAAAAAAAGACGAGTCCTATTTATAAAAGTCATGCTTTATAAGATTCACTTGTCGTGCTAATCACTATCTCCACCAGTTCCATGTTACTATTGTGAGATTTGCAAAATGTTTTAAAAAAAGAAAAATATCATAAATTCTTCATAAACTTTGTCATTAGTGTCAATATGCCCCATGAATTATAAAATGTACCTATTATGCCCATTGAATTTTAACATGTGTGTCAAGTTGTCCCTCTCAGTTAGTTGCCGTTAGTTTTTTCCGTTATCTTTAATATTAAAATGCCCCATGAACTTTGCTTTTATGTCAAAATGCTCCCTGATTTTTACATTTGTGTCAAAATGCCCCTGATCTTTATTATTTGAGTCAAAATACCCTATGATCTTTAATATTTACATCAAAGTGTTCCATGATATTTAATATTTGTGTTCAACTGCCCCATCTTATTTCATTTATCTAATATTGTATAATTATCTAAAGTTGTTAGAATAGGTAAACAAAATTATATTTTTCTACTGAAAGAACATGTAGCCTTTTCTGACCTACTTTTTTTTTTTAAATTTAATTTTGCTTATTTTAATTCAAATTTACATTCATTTTTATTTTCTTAAACAAAAATAACTACACAACTTATGTTCATTATTTTATTGTACTAACATTACAATTTTTAGTTTGATCACGAATGATACCAAAATATGCAAACTAATCATTTTTTAAATTAAAAAATATAAATAAGAATGGGTATCAGAGTAAATTTGTAATATTTACTCTTATTATGAGTTTAAGCAAACACATAAATGAAATCTATTACGATTATGATTTCAAATTATTTAAGTCGAGTAAACAGCGTATTTGAAATACAAATCTTGCATCTGAGTCCTACCAACTATGATTATGCAGAAGTAAACTCATAAATCCCAAATAAACTTGAATTAAAATAAGAAAAATAAAAAAAAGTGTGTTAAAAAAAGATACATATCACTTTATTATAATATATATAATATTAGATAATTAAAATAATATAAATGAGGTAGTTTGATAAAAATATTAAAGATTAGTGAATAATTTGACACAAATATTAAATATTAAGGGTATTTTGACATCAATGTAAAATTTAAAAGGCATTTTGACATTAAAATAACAGAAAAACTAACGGTAACTTACTGAGAAGGTAACTTGACACACATATTAAAATTTAAGGGATATAATATGTATATTTCATAATTAATAAGATATATTGATATTAATGATAAAATTTAGAAGGCATTTATAACATTTTTCCTTAAAAAAATATTCCTTTTGGTTGCTCAATTTCTCATGTTAAAAAGCTGAAAAATATGGAAAATCCCCACAAATAAAGTAACGCACGCTATTATCTTTTTCAGGAAAAAAAAAAAAAGACTTTTCATATTTACACACTCTTTAACCTGACAAATTAAACCCGAGTTTTTTTTTTTCAAAAAATTTTTTAAACAGGAAAAAAAGGTAATCTTTAAAATTCTAAACATACAGGGTATTTTTGAAAATTTTCCGACAAATACTAGTGGACGTGCACGTGTAACGGTGTCAGTTGGTTCAGCACACCTTTTTTTATTTTAACCCTTGAGAAATCAAACCCAATTTGGACTCTACTCTATTCCCCATATTCGACAGAGAAAATTATAATCTATTAGAAATAATTACACAAAAAATATATATATATATATTTTGAGTTCTATTTTAAAATATGTTTATTTTTAATAGTATTACGTAACTGTCCATTAAAAAAAACAAATTGTTTATAGTATATTTTTTGTCATTTTACATATTTTTAAAATATTTAACATCATTTTCTTTATTATGATTTATTTTTTTTCTTTGTTTGTTTATCATAATTATATCTTTAACTTAATGATTAATTTTATATTATAGTGATAGCTTGTTAGTATAATTAAGGTTTTTTATAAATATATTTCTTAAGTATGATTAGATTTCTTAGAAATATTTTTTTAAAGTATGATTTAAGTTCTTTATGATAATTGTAATGTTATTGTGATAATTTATTTATTTTTATTTTTATTGGTATTGTTTTAATAATTAGTTTTTAAATTTAAATATATGATGAAATATTTTTTTTTTTATCATAATTACTTTATCATTATGTGTTTTTTTTTTAACGTTTATGCTTTTTTCTTTATGGTATTACTATATTATTATGATGTCTTTTTCTTTACAATAATTACTAAATCATTATGTTTGCTTTTTAGATTTTAAAGTGTTTCATATTTTTTTACAATATCTATTTAATTTTTTTTTACATATTCATTGTGAATTTTATTTTAATAACTAATTATTTATAAATTATAATGTTGTTTTTCATGTATCATATAACTAATATTAGTTATTGTCATTTTTTCTTTATAATAAGCAAGTAAAATGGTCTTTTTTTTTCTTTATAAAAGATTTGTTTGGTTTTGCTTTTTTTTTTTTTCAGAGATTTTTTCCTTCCTTTTTTCATCAATTCTTTATTTTTTTAGTTTCAATTCTGATGAAAGAATAATATGATCTTTAAAAATATCAATTTAGACATTTATATATATGAAAAGATATTTTTAAATCATAGTCTTCAATTTGGACATTTATATAAATAATCTTAATAACAATAATAAAAAATGTTTAATCTGAGAATGAAGAAGAAACAGTATATAAAAATTGTTCACGTGAAACTAAACGGATATTTTTCGTCTCTTTTTCCAAGTTGGTATTCGCCTTGTTTCCCAAGTAATAAAATTGTTTTTTAAGAAATAGAAAATTCTATAAAAAAAAACTAATCAAAATTATCTCTACTTTTTTTTTTTTCCTTTGAACGACCCAAACATTTTTTCATTCTACAATTACTGACAGCAGATCAAAATGACATTGTATAAAAATCTATCTTACCTAAAATTGATCTAAACTCAGCCAGTTAGTTTGCGTCTCCTGTTTTTAAGAACTTGGTACTTTCCAAAGCTGAAAGAGCAAGCTGACATGGAGAACAAGTGGAAGAAGAAATGGGAAAACCCGGAGCTGAAATTAACTCCACAATTATCAAACACCTTGAACATCAAAGATGTTGTTCATCTCCTTAAACAGAATCTCCCTGATCAAGATCAACGGCCCATAGTTCATCTCGCTCTCGGCGACCCTTCTTCAGTTCCGTGCTTTCGGACTAGTCGTGTTGCTGAGGACTCGCTCGTTCAAGCCGTTCGATCCGCCAACTTCAACGGCTACCCTCCCAACTTCGGTCTTCCTTCTGCAAGAAGGTCAAACAAAACAAACTCTCTTATATCTTGTCTTTATCATCTGAACTAAATTTGTAAGATCTTCGTATTCTTATCATTGAAACTAGTCTAATTGGAGTACTGGAAAGTTAGATTCTTTAGCATTGTTCTTACCAATTGGATTGCTAAGCGTATCTCGGTTGATTAAAATTGGTGACATGATGTTTAATTGTGAATGAAAATCAAATGTGACAGAGCTATTGCGGACTACCTATCCCGTGATCTTCCGTATAGATTGTCGGCAGAGGATGTTTATGTCACCTGTGGCTGCAAAGCCGCCCTTGAAGCCACTTTGTCAGCTCTAGCTCGTCCCGGTGCAAACATTCTGCTTCCTAGGCCTGGCTTCCCGCGCTATGAGTCTCGCGCGGCGTTTTGCAACCTCGAAGTTCGACACTTCAATCTCCTACCAGAGAACGGCTGGGAAGTTGATCTTGATGCTGTGGAAGCTCTTGCTGATGAGAACACTGTTGGAATGGTCATCATCAACCCTGGAAATCCTTGCTCAAGTGTCTTCACCTACCAACACTTGAAAAATGTAAAATAGATCCTTCCTTTTTGTAACTGTGGTGTGTCGTGTTACAATTCAATTTGCTTCTCGAATGGTTGTTGATTTGTTTGAACTGCAGATTGCGGAGACTGCAAGAAAGCTGATGATTCCGGTCATATCTGATGAAGTTTACGGCCATCTTGTGTATGGCGAAAACCCTTTCGTTCCAATGGGGGTGTTTGGATCTATTGTTCCTGTTATTACACTTTGGTCTATTTCAAAGAGGTGGATGGTTCCTGGTTGGAGACTTGGTTGGCTTGTTACAACCGATCCGACTGGGCTTTTTCGCAAAGTTGGGGTATAGCATTTCTAGCTTTTAATATCCTCAGTTTTTTTCTTAGTTGTACTTGGTACTAAATAAAAGACCACTAGTGAGAAAAAAGTAAATCAATCTTTTCTTTTTATTATTATTTTTTTTCAGGTTGTTGATTCAATTAAGAAACAGCTCATGCAGTCCTCTTACCCTGTAACTTTTATTCAGGTCTCTCATTCCCTTTTCTTTTCTTCCTGATCATACTAAGATTGGAATTTGCAGCTTTATGTGCAAATTATACTATCTCTAGGTAGTAATATGATTTGTTTATCAGGGGGCAATTCCAAATATCATTGAGAAAACGCCCGCCGATTTTTTCTCAAGAACTGTCCATTTACTGAAACAAGCTTCAGAACTTTGTTTTAGTAGAATTGACGAGATCCCGAGCCTTACTTGCCCGTATAAGCCACAAGGCTGCCTGTTCGTAATGGTAAGAAAACTTGATTAAATTCGAATGCCACAGAGACTATACTTCTGTTCAATTTTTCAGTTTGCTACTTCGATTTGCAGGTGAAGTTAAACGTGTCTCAAATGGAAGACATTTCAGATGACATGGACTTCTGTCTCAAGCTAGCTAAAGAGGAATGCGTAATCACCTTACCAGGTGATTATCGAGTATAAGGCTCATCGAAACTTGTATACTTAGCCACCAGAGCATGAATAAATTTTTGAATGTTCATACAATGAAATGTTGTCGCTTACCGAAGCTCTCACTTGTCATTGCAGGGGCTAATGTGGGACTGAAGAATTGGCTTCGAATAACTTTTGCCACTGAGCTCTCTTTTCTTGAAGATGGCTTAGAAAGGATAAAAGTTTTTTGCCAGAGGCATGCAAAAATCCAATAAGTTTTAACTGGTGAAAGTTCGTCATTGATGTCATGAGCGATCAATTGCTGGATGTTGATCCCACATTTCTGTTTCAGATTTTAAGTACTTTGTTCTTCAACAATCTGTTTGTTTGTTCCGAAGTAAGTACGCAGATTTTTGCCAGAGGCATGCAAAAATCCAATATGTTTTAGCCAGTGAAAGCTGGTTATTGCTGTCATAAGCGATCAATTGGTGGAGGTTGATCCCACATTTCTGTTTCAAACGTCAAGTACGTTGTTCTTCAACAATCTGTTTGTTTGTTCTTCACATTTCTGTTGATTGTTCGTAAAGAAAACATTGCTGAAGATGATCAAAAACCCTTCCATTTAACTGGGCCTAGGTGACCCCATTTTGATTGAGTAGGTCCAATAAACTAGTCCCGCAGCCGAGGAGGTTCTCATTGGAGCCATTCGAACTGCCAAGTTAACTGCTATCCCCCAAGTCCCACCTTTGGTGTTGTTTAAGCAGGGCGGTCAAACTATTTATATATACTTCTCTTTCAACTACCTTCTTTTTAGCACCTTTTACCCATTACGGTGTGATAATAGGTAAGTGGAAAGAACTCCATACTCACAGCTTAGCTATGTGTTACATGCCAACTAGTGCATGCACATATCACAAATATACAAGGAAAACAAAAGACTTAATTTGTACATCTAGAAGTAACAATCAGATTTAGATAAACTTGTTAGAGATAATAACGATTCTTAAAATATTGACCGTTGTAAAAATACAAAATAGTGAAAACGTGACCAACATATCCAAGAACTTACTCAACGTATCCTAGTACTTTCATCCATTTGTGCGTTCGTGCATAATTTTCGTTGCATCTAGGCAGAAAAGATAAGATGAGAATTCATTGAGTGGCCACAATGAGGGGGGGAAAAAAAGAAGTTTCTCCATGAATTTTTGTGCTGGTCTCCATAGAAAGAAAACATGATTTTTAATCATTAGTGTGGCTCACGTGGGCTCCTGGCAAGCCAACTTTATCATGAGAAAAACAAAATTGTGTATCAATGGCTGACATCCTTACCACAAGTGCAAGCCAAGCGGCTAAATACTTGTAACAATAAATAATCGGATCATTTACCTTTTTTTTGGGGGAAAAAAAAAAGATAATTACATGCGTTCTTGTACAGTGAAAATGAAACATAATAATTTTGTTTAAATACTTTAACAATAACGTAATTAGGTAACAACTATTAGAATGGTTCTAACTTTTTATAATAGAATATAACCTATTAATTATTAGGAAAATTAACGTACACTAACCGTTTTAAACACTTTTTTTTTTTTTAAATATGGTTGACTGTTTTAAATTGAAAAAATGATTGATGACTATTAAAATGTTGATTCGTTGATTGATTAATAAAAGCACATTTTAATATTTAATTATAAATAAATCAGACAATTATTGATGGGCAATTTAAAAAAATGGCAGTTTTCTTAATTTTATATCCCTAATTATTTTCATAATATATTTTTTTATTATTTAAAAAATATATTTTGCAATATGTCAAAAAATGGAGCCATCTCCAAAAGGGGCCCATCACAAATGAACCTAACAAAAGGGCCCAAAATATATCCGTTAAAATTCAAAACATTTAACAAAACCCTTGTCACTTCTAACGGCTACTTGGACTTTTGGAAGGAACCGCTTTTGGGGGCCAACAAAACCCTCACCCCAAAAAATGCAGAAACAATTTCCAACAACCAAGAAGAAATCTTTCTCTCTGTTCATTCTCACCCAGAAATCTAGAACTCTTTTCACAATCTGATCAAAACCCAGAAAAGTTTCACAACTGAAGCGAAGAAAATTTAGCTCAAAATCTCATGGATTCAACGCCTCCGTATCATCACAATCGATCGGAACCCAAGTCCCGAACCAAATCGGTCTCTCGCTTGTCCCAAACCGAAGAAATTCCTCACCTCTCTGTCAGTCTAATCGGATCGTCGCCGAAACCGACTCCGTCGCCATCCACTCTGTCTCTGAAATTTCCCACTTCCCTCCCTCTTCAGGAGCTGCTGCATCTCTCTCCTTCGCCTCTTCGCCGATCAGCGAAGGCCCGCCTCGCCGATCGGCTAGAGATGGCTGATGAGTCTGTTATCGAGCCGGTTGGATCGCGGCGGCGGTGCAGGAGCAGGGCCGCGCAGTTGGGCTTGATGGGTTGCGCCTCCCCGAGGAACGTGCGGAGATCACGCAGGCGGTCGGAGCTGGATGCTAGTAAAGAAGAGAAGGATATGGGTTTGGCTGAAGATGTCGGAAAGCCAAGGAAGAGGCGGCACAGCACGAGGTCTAAGAAGGAGAAGCTGAGTTTGGTTCCTTCCTCTGTGCCCTCTTCCAGTTCATCTCCAAGTGAGTCCCAGATGTTCTGTTTCTTGCATTATAATATTACTCTAAGCAATTTCTTTTGTTTCTTGTGATACTGAAAAGCGACCTTTTTTTTTTCGGGGTTTAGAACCCATTGAGGAAGATCAAGGCGGTCTGGACAGAATTGGACAGTTGATAAGTGATCTGGTCATGTGGAGAGACGTGGCAAAATCGAGCCTTTGGTTCGGTTTCGGGTGTCTATTCTTCTTGTCTTCTTGCTTTGCTCAAGGTGTTACTTTTAGGTACTTTCTTATCCCTCAATCCTATTAAATTCAACGGCTTTTTTTTTTTTCAACATCTAATACGAAATAAAACCTCATGTCTTCAGCATTTTCTCGGCGGTTTCCAAGCTCGGAATGTTATTTTTAGGCGGATCTTTCTTCTCTAATTCACTATGTCAAAGGTACCGTTCTAACTTCTGTTTCATGTTGTTTTGTCCAATCATTACGTGTTGCCTAAGCTTCTTCACTAATTGTTTTGAGAAACTCATAGGGACTATAATGAAAAGAATAGAGAATTCACGCTCAAAGAAGAGGGCATTCTACGAGTTGCCAAAGTGATACTTCCTTTTACAAACCTTGCAATTTCAAAGACAAGAGAGCTTTTCTCTGGAGAGCCTTCCATGACCCTCAAAGTACTTGACAAAATTTCGTTTAAATCAAAACTTTTTTTCTTAGATTTCTAATTTATTTGTAAACTAAAGTTTATTTTTATTTTTGTTGGCAGGTAGCCCCATTCCTCCTTCTAGGAGCTGAATATGGCCACCTTATAACAATGTGGAGACTCTCTGCATTTGGTACTGTCATAGATAACCCTAATATTGTTGGTTTTTATTTTTTATTTTCCTATAAATGGATATCCTAGTAACAATTTGAGTGGATTTTCAACAGGGTTTTTTATTGCTTTCACGGTCCCAAAAATGTACTCATGCTATTCCATTCAGATTAGCCAAAAAGGTCAAAAGCCAAATATTTTCCAACTATGTTTTCTTTAGTCTTGATGCGTGTATGTATGATCATGAAGTAAATGTTGGGCTTGCAATAATACCATGCAGTTGAATTCTGGATATGGCGGGTTTTGGAAGCATGGGGAACCTGCTCGCACAAAAAGATTGTGGCAGCATCAGCAGTCACGGCCTTTTGGAATCTATCTACCTTAAAGACGCGAATTTTCACGGGTAACTTTTTAGTTTTTGCTGGATTTCTATAACCTGTTAAAATATATAAATATATATATATATATATATATATTTATATGTATGTAGAGCTTCCATAGTATTAGCAACCAGTTGGTTTTGTAACTTATGACACTCCGAGCACTAGACTTGCTTTGGAATTCTGAATTTTCGCGTGTTTGTTATCACAATTATCCTCACAGTTCTTATGCTTATCGATTTTGTTTTTCAATTTTTTTAAAAAAATTGTTACAGCATTTATCTCGTTGGTATTGCTTCGATATTGCCGGCAGCATATGGTTGAAGAATTAGAAGACAAGGAAGTAGAAGGAGAAGAGAATCGGCAGCAGGCTTTGGCTTTGGCCGATGCGGGTCACCAACAGAAGTAACAGATTTTAGGGGTTTTTTCTTTCAATTATGTTTTGTAATTTCTAGTACCTTTGGGTTGAAACTTTTGTAATCAGCTAACACTCTGAGATGGTTACCAATAAAAGCAATTCTTGTATTTGTATAACGTACAAAATAGTTGATATCTTCTAAAATTTTTTTGAGCTTCTTGGGACTCGAGTGTCATCAAAGAAGAATCACGTTCATAAAGCTGTCTTTTAGATTATATTTTTATTTTTGCAGTTGTTTTTAGATAAACTTAAACAATTTGTTAAAAAATATATATAAAATAAAAAATAAAAAAGAAGAAGAAGAAGAACTCCTCCTCAATCTCGAAGTCATAAAATTTTAGACTTCAAAAAAGTGAAAATCTTAGTAATATGCTCGGTTAGTTTCCTAATCCTACTAGCGTTAGGATGGGACTTTTACCTTTATAAATTCGCCATAATATGTTTCGACAAACCTCAAACCAGTTGTTAGTTCTAAGCAAATCATGTCTCTTAAAACTGAAAATCGCACCACCTCCGTTGATGAAGTCTTAACATCGGAAATTATTGCGGAGGAAATTGTACCAAGACTGCCTCTACAAACGCTCACCAGATTCAAGTGTGTCTCCAAACTGTGGAATTCTCACATCTCCAGCCCATGCTTCGTACGACATCTCAATCCTATTTTCCGATGTTTGAACGAGACCAACGGCCAAGAGCTCTTCTTCCTTCTCCGTGACAACCGATTGATCAAGCCTGAACACGTTCCGCAGATGCACAGATGTTGTTACGTCAGGCCAATCGGTTCCTGCAACGGCCTTACCTGCTTCGTCTCGGATTTGAACAGAATTACGGTCGTATGGAATCCTTATACGCAACAGCACCCCATCCAGATTACCGCACCCCCTTCAGACCGTTATGACGGCCGTGAATTGTGCGCCGCAATCGGACACGATGCCAGGACCGGCGATTACAAGGTGCTGCACGTCCTGTACGGAAGCAGATCGGGAAAAATAGCGGCCGCTGTCTACTCGCTCAAGACCCGGCAGTGGAAGCCCATCAACATCAACGGAGAAACCGGTGTGTTGTTCAGGAATCATGCCGACTCCGACCTCAGAATCAGCACGCAGCAACCGCAGTGTTTGGCGGACGGGAGGAGAATCCATTGGCTCGCCACCCGCGTGGATCGACGTGGGAATTCAGCTGGCGAAAAGCGTCCTCGCCGCCGGAGAATGCTCGTGTCGTTTGACGTGAGCGACGAGGTCTTCCGGCTGATGAATTTGCCCGAGTGTCTGGCCGATGTTAACGGTTGTGCAGATCGGAATAATCATCAGCATGTCGAACTTGCAACCTTAGTAGGGAATGATTTGGTTTCTCTTTTCGAGTACGATAAGGAATCAAGAATCGATTATTTCATGTGGGTGATGTTGGAGTATGGTTGTGAAGATTCATGGACAAAATACAAGATTGGTTTGGGGGAGCCAGGAGGAAAGCCGTTGGGATATATGAACAGATCCAAGTTCCTAGTTTCTTGGAGTTCTGGGAAGGTACTGTTGTACGACACCGTGACTAGAAAGAAAGAGTACATTGAAATTCGTGACACTCAAATGTTTGTTCACGTTGGGAATTTCATGGAAAATTCAATCAACTTAAGTCATCATCAACCAGTAAGTTGCTCTGCGGTATGTTGACCGGACAAAAGCATAAGTCGTTTCAGTAGCACACTGCGGTCCGGTCAATGTGCCGACAAAGAAGCGCGATTACGCTGTTCGGGCAGGCGCGTGTTCTGACGAGAAGAGCTAGAGCTTCAACGGGTTTATATGAAGTCAGAGGCATTAGTGAAGGGGAATAAGCTTAAGCATCCTCGATGTCCGTCCACGCACCACCGGTTGAAGTTAGAACAACAATTTGATTTTTGGTCTTCTGCTATTAACATTGTAAAGCCTTTGAACTTTGTTAGGTTTGCACAAATGATGATTATTAAATAGTCTTTTTGAACTTGGTCCAAATTTATTGCTTGTTTGATAAATATTGAATTCTAGTGATGAGTTGTTTAGTTTAGGGATGGAAAATGGTCAATTCTTAATAAATCTTGAATTTTTACGAATTTAAGACCATGCTCTTTTTTTTTTTTTTTTTTAAATGGTCCGTTGAGTAATGGACGTTTATCACTCGATTTATTTATTTATTTTTTTTAATATAGAATATTCCCTCTTTTCCTTTCTAAATTTCATGTCGTTTTGAAATCAAGAATTAAAACTACTTTTAAATGATTAACAATTAAAATTATATATCTTCTAATCTACCTTCGAATTCTAAAATGCGCTATTATTTGAGAATTGTTGAGTTATCACTTAGTTGATAGTTATCATAATATTTAGGAACCAATGAATGCTTTGACTCAAAAATAAATCAGTTAGCTATCAAATCGTAGATACATTCTCTTATTAGAATAGCTATTTAGAAGCAAGAAAAGATGACAAAAGAAGTAGAATGAAGTTTCATTCAAGTCTATTAGTTAAGGATTTAAAAAAAGTTAATGAATTTGTACTCCTCATGCGCCTCTCATGTGATATTTAATTAAAATAACATTTCAATATGGAAGTGGTGAGTTTAAAGACGTATAATAATTCAGAAGTCATGTACATTAATTCAAAGATCAAATGGCATGTTAAAACTAGTTTAAAAATTAAGGAAATTCATAAAATTTATATTTTTTTCTTAATATAAGGATAACTTTGGCACTTCAAAAAATTCGGAGACTGATGAAGCCATATTGGGAAACAAATTATGTTGAAATTGAAAAGTATATTTTTGGCACGAAGACAAATATTGTAGAAGAAAAATCAATTTGCAATTTCACAATTACGAAAATTAGGTTTAATTTTGGCTTAATTTTTAGGCAAAAATAAGTTAGTTTCTTGTTTTAGTTTTTTTTTTTTTTAATTTTCGAAATTATTTATTTTCTTAATTTTATTTGTAGTTTCCCATTTTTTGTTGGGACAATTTAGCTTATAAATATATTAGTCCATTTATACGTAAAAACATATAGCAGTTGTTGAAGGGAATTTTGAGTGTTTACTTTTCTTTAGAATTTTCGGTATTTTATATGAATCAACGAATTCTAACGCCAACTTCAAGATTTCTTCACATTCTGCGTGAATCAACTGGCTAACTAATTTATCTTTCTTATTTTTACTGGTTTAATATTATAACATACTAATTTATCTTCCTTATTTTTACTGGTTTAATATTATAACATACGCTTCCACTACATCAGAGATAAACCTACTCTTAATTAAAACTCTGATAGATAATTTTGGTACTTTAATTGTTTAGTAGCTTAATCTCTTTACATGAGGGTTTCACCAAAAAAAATTGATTGCATGGAATACTTGTTGGACGTGCGTTTTAAAAAAACTAAATAATAATAATAATAATAATAATAATAAGTTTGACATTTTAAGGGCCTGTTTGGTGTGTAAATTTGAGTTGATGGTGATAATTTTGTTGACTTTTTCAGAAAAAGACAAAAACTGAGTTGATGGTGGTAAGTTCAAACTTACCACCTAAACGAGCCCTAAATTTTTTAAAATAGGAGATGATGTGCTTAGTATATATTTCGAAAGTAAATTTCCAAACCCGATAATTCCTTACTAGTAGGGTAGTCTCTGCTTACTTGTTTTAATTATTATTTTTAACTTAATCCATTCCCCCTAATATTATTCACAAGTCTCAAAGTAGTAATTCTTAGCAAAATCATGTATCGTGTACGTCGGAAACCCAAGGTACTGTTGGAGGAAAATGGTTTTTAACCATGTTTGAGGAGTCATTTTGAGGTCTAATTTTGAATGGGACTCATTTGGCAAAATTGACGAGTCTTGGTGGATTTGCGTTCTCCGTCGCGAGGAGATCGAAATCGTATATTTATACGTCCAAAATGGGATTCGGGTGAATGAGAAATTGATGCTCAAAGTGTGCCCAATGTAAAGGATTTTTGTTGGAAAAATTGGGAAGTCCCACATTGTTGTGAATGGAAGCTTGTGGACTTTATAAGGATTTGCACTTTTAAGCTTAGGTAAGCTTGTGTACCTAAGAGGCTCTCTCACACACAGGGGGTGCAAATCCTAGCCCCGATGGGTTGGGGGCCCAATGTGTGCGCCCACACGACACAGGCGACGCGAATACCGGTCCGTCGGGCTTGCTTCGAGCAAGCTTTGTTTTGAAATTTTTTTTTCCCTCCAACAGAAAATCCAAATCAAGTAATGGAACAAATTCCGGATTTTGCAACCTTCAAAACCGAAATTTGAACTTCCAAATCCGGATTTTTTCCAACTTCCAAACCGGATTTTTTGAATTTCAAAAGCCAGATTTTGAACCTCCAAGGCTAGATTTTATAACCTCCAAATCCGAATCTTTTCTTTAGCCTCCAATCCAGATTTTTCCAGATTTTTTGTAACAAAAATTCCGGATTTTAAATCCTCCTTGAGCCTATAAAAGGAGGCCTCTACAAGGTTGAAAAAATCACTTCATACTTCTCACTTCAGAAAATCTGAGTTCTCTAGTTTTCTTTTCTCTTGTTTTCCCTTGTTTTCTTGCTCTTGCTTTTCTTTTTGTAATCGGTTCTTGAGTTTTCAAGTTCGTCGAGACCGGTTTTTCGATCGTGCTAGACTACCGCTGTTGTCGTTGTATCCTGGGAAATAGACGTCCATTTGAAGCCTCGTGCACTTACCGGAGGGGACGAATCTGTTTTAAGTGAGAAAAGCGTGATTCACGTGCCTCGACAAGTTTACTTTGGTTGCTTTATTTCGGGTTAAGGTTGTATTTTGGTGTAATTCTTTTCATTATATAATTTTCTTGAATTTGCTTGTTCGTTGTTTATGCTCCATATTTTCTAACAGGTACTGCCATGGGACGTCGTTGCAAACGGAATCCTTCCAAGACTGCCACTCCGGTCGCTGGCCAGGTTCAAGTGCGTCTCCAAACTCTGGAATTCGCGCATCTCCAGCTAGCAATTCGCCGGAGCTGTCAGCCCAGTTTTCCGATGTTGGAATAACTCTGGAACCTAGTACATCTACTTTCTCCTCGGCGGCAACAAACTCAACATGACCAAGCTCGAACATGCTCCGAAGAGCCGCCTTTAACTCAGGTGGTCGGTTCCTGCTTCGGAGTTACCTGCTTCGTCACAACCAAATTCTTCTGCAACAAACTTTATGGTACTGTGGAACCACATTCCATGGAACATCACTCTAAGATTAAGTTGGCAAACAATACTGATGAGTTTTGTATGCTGGTATCGGACACGACCCAGAGAACAGACGACTACAAGGTAGTCTTCGTTTATTACAAAACGGCCAGAAGTTCGCGTCTACTCGCTTAGGGCTAAAAGGTTGGAAGGGAGATACCGGTTGGTTGTTGCCTCGTGGTTTCGACGTCGTCAAGACGGGAGGAGGATCCATTGGCTGGCCATCTGCAAGGATGACCGTAAGAATTCAGCAGCGAAAAGGGACCCGATGAATTTGCCCCGGTGTTTGGCCGATATTGATAATGGTCGTGATCAAGAGCGAATTGAACTCGGTTGCATTGCCGGGGAATGATTCGATTTCTGCGGTGGTGTATGACGAGAAGTGGAGTCTAAGAAAGGAGTGCGTGATTTGGGTGATGAAGGAGCATGGCTGTGAAGATTCTTGGACGAAATTGAAGATTAGTTTGGGAGAGAGAGATGGCAAGACCATTAGAATATTGGAATAGATTTAAAGTTGCGTTTATACTGCAGCGTGGGAAGATAATGCTATATAACACCAGTAGTAGTGAAGACAGAGTGTATATTGGAAGTTATGACATATCAAGAGTCATGCAATACGTTGGGAATTATATGGCAAGCGAAGTTTAGTTTTGATCCATTGACGAATATTAATATCCTCCTCAACCCAACAGTTGAACAGCAACTTTCCACCTATTTTTGGGCTTGCTTTCTTTTCTTCTCTTTTTCTTTTTCTTTCTTTTTTTTTTTTATTTTTTATTTTTTGAAATTGCTTTCTTTCTTTCTTTTTTTTTTTTTTGGATTGATATAAATTATTTAGCCTTTGACATTACAAAATGGATATTGATAGTATTATCTATTGTAAACTAGGTACTATTTCCTTATGTTATTGTTTTTGTTTAGAAACAAAATATATACCTATTTGATAAAATTGAAAATTTTGTTATCTCCTTCCAATCTTTTGAAGCTTTTGTAGGGATGGCAATGGGACGATTCAAGGCGAGATCATCTTTCTGTTAATATGCCGCAAATAAAAGTACTCTTCATATTCACCCCTTTACTCCATTAAATTAACGAAACGGGGCGTGTTTTTTTTTTTTTTTTTTATCCTTGGCTGGATTCCTGCTGGATATCCAATTAGTTAGTTTTATTATATAAAAATAAAAGTAAAAATAAATGAAGTCGACATTTTTCGATTTTCATATATCCAATATGTTAAAATATAATACTTAAAATTATATAATATTATGAAACATCATAAGTGTTTTACTTAGTTAAAGTATAATACCTAAAAATATAGAATTTACCATTCCCAACAAAAAGAAAAAAAAAATGTAAAATTTACAGTCATTTATTTAAATTAAGTGTTTTTAAAACTGTCTATTTACCTAATGTAAGTAGATCGTTTACCTTATAAGTTTCCTATGTACGACTACTTTAATTGTTTTTAAAATCTATCATTTGTTTTAATTATTTATCATAAAAATACCATTTACTTTCCCACCAGCTAAATTAGCCCAAACGGGGTTAGAGGGAAAAGGAACATGGAACCAAACAAGAAACTACGCCAAAAATCCGAATCAAGGGACCAAAAAAAAAACCCAAAAATGTTGGAATGGTTGCATGGTGTGAACTCACTCTGTTGTGCTTTGTGGTTCTCTTTAAGAGAAAATTAGGCAGAGAGCCATGATTTGAGTGCCTTCTAATAATTTTGTCTACTTTATTATTTAAAGTTG
>CM046379.1:25307515-25460098 GCA_025413485.1 Ficus microcarpa | reverse complement strand
GGGAGATAGTACATCAAGCTGTTCGCAAGGGCCAACTTGATCCTCTTCCCCAGGGATTCCAGATGAGGGAACCCTAGGAGAGCCGCCGACTCCAACTACCGTTCATGTACGATCCATACTAGATCTGACCAACTGCCCATCCTACCTCCTCTACATTCTTGACAGCCCATCTTAGTCTCAATAGAGTTTTTCAGTGGCATGTTTCGGTCATAATTTGTGTTATGAAATGATAAAATTGTCAACTTCAATGTTATAGTGAGCGTAACTATAAAGAGGTGTTAAATTTATGACATTCTTGTATATAACCCCTCCTTTAATAGCTTTCCACGTAGACACTAAGAGTTTCTTCACGTCTAATTCTTCATTTTAAGTAGACGTTTAGGTAGGTGTTTAGTTTTAGAGGTCCGTTTATGATCACATTTGGAAATAGTATTTTGAATAGTTGGAAGATGATTTGAGTTTTAGAAATATGCACGTTTGGTGAAAATGAAAATATATGGAGTAAAAAAATGTAAAAACTTGAAACGTGTTTAAAAAAAAAAAAATTTAACTAGATGGATTTTATTTTGTTCCTCTCGAAATTCTATGCAATTTGAAAAAAAAACATCTTATTTCAATTTAAAATGATAAAATTATAGAATTTTCAAAATTTGAGTTTTTTTGAAAAAATATTTAGGAAAAATAAATAGTAAAATCGAAGGAAAATTGACAAAAATACATGTTTGGAAAAGTGTTTCCAATCATCGACCCCAAATGAGGGACTTGAATTTTAAACTATGGTGTTGGAGGTACCTTTTAACTTATAAGATAAAGAAGGCCAGGTCTAAAAACAAAGCTTAGAAGGGATTTAAGATGTATTTAAAATTAAAGAAAAAAAATCTGTGATACAAGTCAAACTAGAAGGACGGCTTAGGCAAACAATCTAATTCTTTGACTTAAGTCAACCATCAAGGAGAAGTACTTCGGAAACATCTGTGGTGCATCAAGCATAAAATATATCTACCAAATACATATACGTTGTATATTCAAACACACATATATACATTACTGTATTTTAAAGTCAATGTATGATAGACACTAGAGGTACATCTCCCACGTGTGAAAAATAGCAAACAAAACCAGAAACTTATTGATGCGAACCTCGCCAAGAATAACGAGACCCGACAACGAAAAGGAACCCAAGAACGTTCTACGATCAGGTTTGGATGGGAGACCTCGACCCGTTACTTCAGCAAAAACAAGAACCTTGGTATATTTGACCGCAACCCATTGTTTAATGCGAAACAAGAACCTTGGTATAATGAAGACGCCACAAACGGTGGTGGAAATCCGTTTGATAAGTCGATAGTGAACGCCACGGAAAATTCCGATAAGTTCGAATGGTTCATCAAAGAACCCAAAGAGAAAATTCTCTCACATTTCTGAATGATTACTTCCCCTTTCACTATTACAAAGACGCCTATTTATAGGCTGAATGTTACAAAAAGGTTCCTAAAATAACTATACTAATTAATGGTAAAATCTGGTAATTAAAAATTTCCTACTTGCCTAAAAAAGAAAAGGTAAACAATATGCCCTTTAATTGGCTGATCTTACATCTTCACAAGAAAGGAAAGTTTGACGTTTTTTTTAAATGCCTTTATTATCAGCCATAAACATCCATAAAAAGTCAAAAACACATATTCTTCTAGAACTAAAATAGGATCCACATTCCATGCCCTTGTGCTAGCCATGTCCTCATCATTCTCCTCCTCTTGAAAAAGGATTTGTCCTCAAATCAATTTCATCAGCCGCGAGAAAGCGCATCTGCGTCGATATTTTCTTCATCTACCTTTTTCTTTTTTTTTTCTTTTTTTTTTTTTTTGGTATGTAACGAATGGGAATAATAACTAGAACCAGAAATTACTAATCAGAAACAAATTTGGAAATACCTTTTTTTTTTTTTTTACTGACTTCTTTCCGTTTTCTTTTGTTTTTTTTTTTTCTGATGTTTTTTTTTGAATTCGATTTTTTTTTTTTACAGAGACTTTTCTGCTTTCTTTTCTTTTTTTGGACTTCTTTTGATAATCTGGACGTTTTTTTTTTGAACCTGTGTTCTTCTTTTTTTTGATATACAAATCAATACCAAGAATCTGTGTTCTTCTTTCTTTTTTTTTGACGTTTTTTTTTTTTTGAATTCGAATTTTTTTTTTTTACAGAGACTTTTCTGCTTTCTTTTCTCTTTTCTTGTTTTGACGTTTTTTTTTTTTTTTTTTGAATTCGAATTTTTTTTTTGAATTCGATTTTTTTTTTTTTAAACCAGAAACAGAGATGAACTGGGATTGGAGAAAAGAAAAAAAAGAAAAAAAATTAAAGGATAGATAAACCTGACCTAAAACCTAAGCTCTGATACCAAATGATGCGAACCTCGCCAAGAATAACGAGACCCGACAACGAAAAGGAACCCAAGAACGTTCTACGATCAGGTTTGGATGGGAGACCTTGACCCGTTGCTTCAGCAAAAACAAGAACCTTGGTATATTTGACCGCAACCCATTGTTTAATGCGAAACAAGAACCTTGGTATAATGAAAACGCCACAAACGGTGGTGGAAATCCGTTTGATAAGTCGATAGTGAACGCCACGAAAAATTCCGATAAGTTCGAATGGTTCATCAAAGAACCCAAAGAGAAAATTTTCTCACATTTCTGAATGATTACTTCCCCTTTCACTATTACAAAAACGCCTATTTATAGGCTGAATGTTACAAAAAGGTTCCTAAAATAACTATACTAATTAATGGTAAAATCTGGTAATTAAAAATTTCCTACTTGCCTAAAAAAGAAAAGGTAAACAATATGCCCTTTAATTGGCTGATCTTACATCTTCACAAGAAAGGAAAATTTGACGTTTTTTTAAATGCCTTTATTATCAGCCATAAACGTCCATGAAAAGTCAAAAACACATATTCTTCTAGAACTAAAATAGGATCCACATTCCATGCCCTTGTGCTAGCCATGTCCTGATCACTTAGGAAACATGCAAATCTCATATTCAGGAGAAGTCAAAGTAAGAAGTACACTAGAAGACCTCAAACTCACTCAAAACCTCAGGTTTTTTTTTTTTTTTTTTTTTGAACTTAAGATCGGGTGGAATCATGTGTAATATTACTGCTAGACATGTCTATTACTGCTTAGACTATATCCGCAACTACAAAACCTCAACTTCAACAATTAGAATCACCAAGCCCCAGACCCAAAACTTTCAGGGAGCTACATCCACCTGGTAAATTAAATCTGTGACCGATACCATAACAAACCTGTGCAAGTGTAAATTAGCTTAATTTATAGATCAAGATATACAAAATACAGAACACGCATATTATCAACGGTATAATCATACAGTGGTGCATTTCCCCCAAGCTGGATCAAATCCCACCTGAGACTCTCTTTAACAGAAATATATCATCATAAGATCAATCTTCTGCAAAATTGGGGTAACCACATTTATATATTTATATATATATATATATATATATAAATTGCATCCCAGTTTACAGTTCAAGCCAAGGTCAGAAACACAAATGCAACCTTCTGTAACTTCAAAATATTCACTCCCATAATATACCTCTCACTCTTTTTTAACACTAATAATAACTA
The DNA here is from genome assembly GCA_025413485.1 of Ficus microcarpa. Classification (NCBI taxonomy): domain Eukaryota; kingdom Viridiplantae; phylum Streptophyta; class Magnoliopsida; order Rosales; family Moraceae; genus Ficus; species Ficus microcarpa. The sequence goes on along the minus strand of CM046379.1, from coordinate 25,456,460 downwards.
GTTGTCAACATTAACTAATTCATATTCAACTAAGGAGAGATTATTATCCTCCTTAACTTCAAATTTAGCAGGTTCAGTTACTTCAACACGTCCCCATTTGTCAACTGCTAGCCTCATTGTCCCCTTGAACATGTCAATCTTCGCATTACGCAGAATCACAGTAGTCTCGGGGGTCATAATATCAACTGCAGAGGAAGTAAAAACAGTTAAATGACAACTACATCATATCATTGTTCAATACAGCCTAAAATCTCTTTATCAACCACAAGCATCACTCTAGTACGTTTCTTGAAAAGGCAATTTACTTGCAGTGTAAACACTGAAATTTAGCAGCATTACCCTTTTGCCTGACAAACAGCGAGACTGGCTACTACTATAAGCAACTTCAAAACTCTGTCAAACTAGCCAAAAAATCAAAACTTTTGAGAAGTCCTGCTACAGATTTATATGCACAAATTACACAAAATACCGAAAGTTAACTCCTTTAATACCTTACTGAACCCCAAAACTCTCATAGTCTAAGCTGATAAAAGCAAAAAGGCTAAACTTTCATGCTTTTCAGTTACCACATTTCCTCACCAACCAGACAAACAGGTATTACCAAAGTAAATAAGAGAATGAACCCCAAACAAAAAATTTTCTTTTAATCCAAAACCCCAACAAACGAGTAAAACAAAACACAAAAAAGAAAAAATATATATATATCCAGAAATTTACAGACTTGACGAACAAGATCAAAGACTTGATTTTGATTAACCTTGGTCATTGCGAGCAGTGAAAAGAATGGTCCCGGTCTCGTCTCCGACGAGGCACTCCGAAATGCGAGTGGGTTGCGAGGGCCGATTCATGAGCATCGCCGACGATCGGCCGGTTCCTTTGTTTCCGACCTTGACAGGCTTCGAGCTCACCACTTTTACTGTCAAGGTGTGGCCGCTCGTGCCTGGCTTGAGCTGATCCACCTTCTTGAAGACGGGCTTTCTTTTCTCCGTCACCGTCCCGGTCGCGTTGGTCGTCGCCGTCGTCGCCATGGTAGTCCCGAAACGCAAGAGGAGGAGGAATCACGCTAGCCTATGACGTACGCAAAATGTGTTAAACCCTAACCCTAGCTGACAGTTGGGACATTTTGTGGATTTTGGGATTGGGCTTTTAACGAGCTCTTCCGCTGGGCCGTTCATTTCTTATGCAGTTTGGATTTGGGCCGTTCAGCTAGAAGCTTCAAGCCCGTTCACTTTTCATCTTGAAATACTTTCAAAGGTTTTTTTTTTTTTTTTAATTAATTAGGGATGATGAATTTAAACTCTGCATCTTGTAGTGAAATCAAGTCTAAAATTAATACTAAACTACACTTGCAATCACACTTTTGAAGTTTTTTATTTTATTTTTTAGAAGGACACTTTTGAAGTATTTAAAGATGTCTAAATCAGCCTACATTAAATGATGAAAACTAAAGAACCATTTTAAAATTTTGAACATTCATGATTGTAAATACAAATTTAAACACTTTTTTTTAAACTGCCTTATTTTAGATACTATTTTTATCAATTTTTATTTCAAAAGATTAGGTTATTTTAGTTATCTCATATGATCAGTTTTTATTTTTGATTATTTTTGCAAATATGATTAAATAGGACTCCTTTTTTTTTTTGGCGAAAAAAAAAAAACCTCATAGTAACATAGTGGCCGTCAGTGTAAATGATGTGATTGGTAGGAGTAAAAGAAAATGAGAAGGAAGCAAGGTATATAAGAAGAGGAAATTTCGCTTGTGAGTATTGATTCTTTCTCTAATCACTTTATCTTGAGAGAGATTCAACCTAGACTCCAGGTCCGTATTGGTGAATGAGTTTGAAATTGAAAATTTTAAATTTTCAATAATAATTTTTGTTGACTTTTTAAAAAAGACAAAAAAATTTTTCAGAAAAAGACAAAAACTGAGATGAAAAAGTACATTTTAGTTTGAAATAAGATAGTAAACCAAACATCACCATCTATTTCCTCTTTTTTCTCGCTTACAAAACAACCACGAGTCTCAAGATCCTTCCAACTAGTACGTCACCCCTTCTTTCCTCTTATTTTCTTTTTAGTTTTCGTTTTATTTTTATTATTATAATTGTTGGAAAAATCACCAATTAAACTTTTCCCTCTTTGTATGATAAAATAGGTTTTCAAAAGTAAGTTTCAATAAAGCCAAGAAAACAACCAAAGCAATAAAAAATCAAAATGAATCAACCGCACAAGAAATACCGATTTTTTACGTGAAAACCCCTCAAATGCAAAGAGAAAAACCACAGGACCGTAGTTCGATATCAACTTTCACTATATCAACAATAATGGGATTACAAAGTTCTCTCTAGATACAACTAGAGACTCACAATCATCAAGAGAAAACATAATTTGGCTAAACAACAAGGTTCATCATCAATAAGATGAATTTCAACACATAACATAAAAATAAATCAGTTTTAGGTCTCAAGTTGGTATTTGAAAAAAGCACCTTATAAACACTAATTCGAAAATTGAACCAGTAGATGAGAAGAGCTCGTAACAAGAATTTACCACGTCAAATTTGAGTATCAACGGACACCGTTTCACCGCTCAATCGTCTTATACAAACTCAAAAACTCTACCTTATCTCTCTCTGCTTTCTCCTCATACTCTGTTTTTTCTTTTTCGCACCCCACAGTAGCCCCCCCTTCGTTTTCTTTTTGTGCCGTTCCTACACACAGCTTGCTCAACAATCCATTAATCCTCTCTTTTTTTTCTTTTTCCTTTTATCAGAGGCTACTGTTGGCTTTTAGCCTATTATTGTCCAGCCCACAATATGGGGTTGACAACTCAACAATTTTTATTATTATAATTTTTTTTTTTTAAAGAACGAAAAGAACTTGTATAGTAAGTGCGGTACTTTAAAAAAGAAAACTTATGCGATATATATGTTTCAATTAGCCAGATTGTGGAAGGCTCGTGATCGACATGAAAAGAATTGGCATAATGGCATCAGAATCGTTTATTTGTTGGCAGTGCTTGACACATGCTTGCTACTTATTTAGACATAATAAATTGTCTGCTAAGACGTTGAGTGTTGTGGGCTAAAGACAGAGACAAATTCAGTGAATAGTTTCAAATCCCTCTACCAATAAATTCCTAATCAAAATTTGTGCCGCCAAAATTTTAATTGCAAGCTCGCATAGATGGTAAATGGATTTACAGTTACACAAGTTCTTATTGGTCAGCTTTTGAATGGGTGTTCCACACCCTCACATAACAGTAAAACGAAACGGTAAAACCATGTCTGACGTAAATGATTTTGAATCTAATATTTAATTATGACAACAAAACGGGCACTACTTCTAACGCTGAGGTGGTGGACATAATTGAGGGAACGGGTCTGCATTTCCTCAGGAATCTGCGAATAGATAAAAAGACAAAATGTATAAAACCCAAGTCAGCTTCTTGTGACAAAATCTGAAGACACCCGATTTCTTTTCTTATTGACTAATATATATAAATAGAATGTTTGCAAGATGTTCTGTTTTGTTGACATCTATCATAAACAAATAAACAAAAGAAGTAACTAAATTTTGGTATCTTGCAATACACGTTCTTCCTTTTCAAGAATCACAAAACAGCAAAAGGAGAGGGAAGTCTTGTTCGGCTCGGGAGAAAAAAACAACTAGGGGTCTCTACTATTTGATCTAGGTTTAGCAGCTCATGACATGGAACACATCTCTTCTGCGGCTCATACTCCTCTAATTTATGAGGTGTCACTGCCTGAGAATGAAGAATTTAGTTCAAAAAGCTTGCTTGAATTGAACCCTTGGAACAATCATCACACATCATCATTGCAGGCTGATTAAATAAAATTGATTAGTAACGACCTCAAATGATTACATTGATCCCAACATTCTTAATCAGTTAACCAGCAAAATCGAGATTATCAGGCAAGCAAAAAAGTTAAAAATTCACAGCCAACATGAATTTATTCCAGAAAAAACATACTAAAGGACACTTAAGTATCATCTCTACAAAAATTGATGAATCCCCTCAAAAAACAACATTTTAGGAGAATCTATCACTCCAGATGATGTTTAATTGCTACTCTCAGAAATAAACCTATAGTGCCTCATGCAATAAGCGGATTTGTCCCTACACATTTAAAAGCTTGGGAAAATTAAGAAATCCAAGTCACTTCATCTTCACTTCTCGCTCTTCATCTAGTCTTGTCTTGGCCTACAACAAGAAGAGGAGTGTATCCTTTTTACCAAACATGCAGGATTAACAGAGCAACAGATTGAACTTCTAAGAAATAGATAGAGGGTAAAAAATGGAAGGGATACGGCATAAATAAGCCACGAAACTTGGCTATGGGACCCAATCAATCTACTTATGAAAAACGGGGGAAAGGAAATGAAGAAGGCAGCATAATCTGATTATTGAATTAAATTATATTTTATTTTATACTGAAAATGTCTCCATATCAAAGATATGCGAATCAATTCTTGTTATTCAACTTAGCTGTTAATTTTTTTTTCCAGTACATTTATTTTAACACACCATCAAAGGTCACTAACTTACCAGAAAAATAGAAGGAAGAAAATGACATCAAGGAGTCCTACAAGGTTCGCTAGATACCTAATTCAAGAATAAAACCCACTTGGTTAGGAACCTAGAAGAAAAACTACATTGTCGAAGAACACAAAGAAACAAGACCACTGCACGCAGGCAAAACATACAAACTTTAAAAACCTAGAAACCCAGGAAGGAAAAAAAAAGAGTTGGCATAAGATTCTCTAGCTATTACACGATCTTTATGAAAGTATTCATTTTGATAATCCAAAAATCGGTTCATGTGCCTCTTCCTAATTAAGAAGCTTTTTGCATGTGATATTGGTTCCTTGTTCCGCCTTAGACTTCTTACAGACAAAATACTAGTGTTTCACATAAGATAGCATATCGATTGCTCCAATCGTCACCATCTAAGTTTTAAACCACCTTTTTTTAAGAACTTACGCTGACATAAATCCCAAGAAAATAATTGTATACAATTATATTGAGGTGATTCCATCAATAAATGGTCCTTGCTTCCTACGCATGTACTACATTTAAAGATCCAAACTTCAATTCACAAAAAATTATTATCCCATATAATGGATCTAACAAGGCAAGCCCCGTTGCAATGGGAAACGGTAATTCACAATCAAACACAAACATTGAGCAGCACAAACAACCATTCTAAAAGAATCTCAATCGAAATTTCGACCATTTCACAAAATAAGTCATCCACCAATATTAAAAACACAATTCCACCCCTTAACACAACTTTGCCTTGGATAAGAATCACGAGTGATCAAACAGGAACGAAAAAAGTTTGAGAGTATAAACCGAAAATACCTTCCGGAAGCCAACCGCAACTACGGCGAGTGATGGAAAGCATGGAGGTCATCAGAGCCGAAGCCGTGGCAGTGTGGTACGGAAGCATCGACTCCACACAGAAGCTCATCTCAACGGGAGACCTTCAACACAAAATCACAACTTTCTTAACCATTTCTTTCCAAAATTCATGTTTTTCAAACAAATACTATTCAATTTCACTCCAATTCGAACTCAATTTGTTAGCTCAAATAAAACTTACGAAAATGATTGAATCACATTGAGAAAGATTTCACTCTGGCCTACTGATGATAATTATATATTTATATGTTATACCTGAGAACGCGTTGAGAGAGAGGTTTTCTGGCTGCCATGCGAAATGGAGAGCGAGCCGCTTTGGCTTCGGCGGCGAAAAGCGTGGCGGCACTTCTGCTGCGGGAGGAGACCGACCGGAAAATGGATCTGGCGGCGGCTGTGGCGGCCATTGGAGATCTGAAGATATTCAAAACTGAAGGAAGGTTTGGGGTTGGGTCTTTGGGGGTGGGGCGCGGGGTTTTGGGGGTTTGCTTTAGCAGAACAGAGCGACTAGTGTGGTACAGGGGACTAGGGTTTTTGAGCTTTGGGGACTGTTTGGGTGCAGGTGTTTTCGAATACTAATCCAGGAGTAGGATACTTGTCTAGGAGTGAGAGTCCGCCTAACTTGTGAAAACGACAGCAGCAGAGACATGTCGTTTTCAAACGGGTGGTTTGCAAATTTAACCTTAAAAGGGACGAGCTCTACATCTTGGGGATCCCCACTTTTAATGAAAATTTTATATTCTCTAAAATACCCTTTTGTTAAAATATATATATATATATATATATATAAAATAAAATAAAAGATGACAAATCATCTCATTAAAAAAAAAAAAAAAAAACCAATCTTCCCCCTCTTCTTCTTCCCTCAAAAACCCATGTTCTCTGAAAAAAATAAAAAACAATAATAAAAAATAAAAAACCTCACCCACTCATCCCCTTCCAACTGAAATTGAGAAGTAAAGGTTGAAAAGTTTCGGGGAATTTCAAATTTTTGAGGAAGCAAGCTTCAAATTGAGTATATTAATCTTAAACCATCTTTTTTTTTTTTTTTTGCTTGAAATTATTGTGCAAAGTATGGGCATTTAGGCTTCGTATGGTGAAACGGTTTGAGTTGAAATTTTTAAATTTGAGTTGGTTGACTTTTTAAAAACTAGTTATAATTTTTGTTGACTTTTCAGAAAAAGACAAAAATTGATATGCAAAAGTACAGTTTAGTTTGAGTTGAACTAACTCACCAAACAACTCATTAGATTTTGGAGTTTAAGTTGGACAAACAACAACATTCGTCTCCTTTGCATCTTTTTTTTTTTTTAAATCTAAAATTTTGAGGAAAAAAACGGAGATGAACAGTCAGGGAAAACCATGCAGATCGTCAAACCGTTCTTATCGATTAGTATGGTTGGGACGGTCAGTACAGTCAGGACGGTCAGTACAGTCAATACGGTTGGGACGGTCAGTATTAACTGAATTTCAACTGTCAAGAATTTCTGGCCGTGAACGAACAGCCTGACTGGCCCTTCTGACCATTTGGACAATCTATACAGTCTTCTCATTTAGTTTTCATGTTCTTTTAAAGTAATTATTTTTTTTTTTCTTTTTTTTTTTTAGGAAAATGGCTGAAATTGTCATATATTATTGATTGGAGGAGAATGGAAGGAAAAAGAAGATAGTTCTTACAAATGGTGTCTAAGAAATAAGGAATTGAAGAGCATAGTATTATTGGATGATTCGAATAAGGTAAAATATTGTGAGATTGTTGATTGCATATTTGAAAGGCTTCCTATAAGTTAAAGGAGTTCAGATTTGAAATTAAGTTACATCCCTTTGGTTTCAATAGAACCAGAACCTAAGTTTATTTTGGATGATGTTAATGCAAAGTGTTTATCTTTTGGACCGCTATGTTATATCGCAACGTAGAGGCATATTACATGTTGAGCCCATCAAGAATAATAAAAGTGGAGAAGCAAATGACAAAGAGAGACTTGAAGTTGATGGAAATGAAAAACTTAATAATTTAAATGACGAAATCATTCAAAAAGACTATTTTGACAAAGACATGGAGGAGCCCATGGTGTATGATGTTGATTCTGCAAAAGGCTGTAAGGGTGACCGCCTAGAAAGAACTACATTGGAGGAAACTTTCCTGCAAGTAACAACAGCTTCTGCTGCATCACCAAAACAAAAACCTTCATGTGAAGAACAAGATATTGTGGTGGATCATTGTGAACCATTAGCAATGGATGATGGTTATGTGTTTTTCAATTTCTATGATGGTATGGGTATTGCAATTGGTCAATAATTTGAGAGCAAGAATGAGGTAAAGAATTTGGTAATCAATGCTTCATTGAAAGCTTCTTTTGATTTTCACATTTTCAAGTCTACTACGAAATTGTTTGTGGTGAAATGTATAGTTCAAGATTGCAAGTGGGCATTGCGAGCAGCAAAGATCAAGAACTTGGATCGTTTCTCCCTCCAAACATACTACAATATGCACACTTGCTCAACTAGTTCGGTGGATGTGAGGAATAGGCAAGTAACGGCAGAGTTAGTTGCAAATATGTTGAGAAATGAGTTCCCATGACATCTTGACACACCGGCTTTAAGTAGCGTAATGGACATAATGAGAAATCGTGGGGTGTCAATATCATACCACAAAGCTTGGAAGGGCATATAAAAAGCTGTAAGTGATGTTAGGAGCGCACCAGAGCATAGTTTCGAGTTGCTTCCTAGTTATTTGCACATGATGAAAATAACGTGGTCGGTTTATTATTTCTCATGTGTAACCAATCACATTTCTAATTAATATGAATCCGATTACTTTGACATTTTGATTAATAAAAACATAAATTATACTTATTTTCAAAAATTAAGACCTTCTTTGGTAAACCAACTCAACTCAACTCAACTCAAACTTTTTTTTGTCTTTTTCCCAAAAAGTTTTTGTCTTTTTCCCAAAAAGTTTTTTGTCTTTTCTGAAAATTCAAAAAAATTTACTATTCCAACTTAAAAATCTCAACTCAAACTACTCCACCAAACTCCCCCTAAAATTAGATAAACCGTCTAATAATGGGATGGTCTGTAGGATCAGTTCTGTATGCATGGACCAACTGTGAGACAGTCCTAACGGTTTGCATGGTTTGCTTGTGTGCTTAGAGGCACGATGCTCACAGTTTGTATGGTTTGGATGGTTTACAATACTTGTTGTCATCACTAGTTGTATTGACCGAGAAGACGATTCCAACTATATGATGGTTGGAAGAATGTCCAAAAAAAAAATACAAAAATTTTTTTTAACATGGAAAATTAAACATTATATAATATATTAATATCAACAAAATTGACTATTAAAATAAAAAGAAAAATTCTAAATTAAAATAAAAGAGAAGAAAAAACTTTGATTTTGTATTTATCGGTCAATATAGTTTGGATGGTCTGCAAGACTTGTTGTCATTACTAGTTTTACTGATTGAAAAGACTGTTCTAACTGTATGACGGTTAGAAGAATGTCCAAAGAAAAAAAATATGCAGCATTTTTTTATTTTAACATGGAAAATTAAACATTATATAATATATTAATGTTAACAAAACTGACTATTAAAATAAAGAGAAAATTCAAAATTAAAATAAAAGAGAAGAGTCGATCAGTACAGTTTGGACGATTTGTAAGACTATCACTAGTTTTACTGTTCCAACTCAAAAAACTTTGATTTTGTATTTGTCGATCAGTACAGTTTGGACGGTTTGCAAGACTTATTGTTATCACTAGTTTTACTGACCGAGTAAACCGTTCTAACTGTATAATGGTTGGAAGAATGTCCAGAAAAAGAAAAATACAGTCATTTGTTTTTATTTTAACATGGAAAATTAAACATTATATAATATATTAGTGTCAATAAAACTGACTATTAAAATAAAGAGAAAATTCGAAAATTAAAATAAAAGATAAGAAAAAAGCTTTGATTTTGTATTTATCGATCAGTACAGTTTGGACGGTTTGCAAGAACTTGTTGTTATCATTAGTTTTACTGATCCGAGAAGACCATTCCAACTGTTATAACAGTTGGAAGAATGTCCAAAAAAAATATAGCATTTTTTTATTTTAACATGGAAAATTGAAACATTAGATAATATATTAATGTCAACAAAACTGAACTATTAAAATAAAGAGAAAATTCTAAATTAAAATAAAATAAAATAAAAAATTTTGATTTTATATTTGTCGGTCAGTACAGTTTGGACGGTCTATAAGACTTGTGTCATCACTAGTTTTAACCGACCAAGAAAACCATTGCAACTATATGACGGTTGGAAGAATGTCCAAAAAAAGAAAAATATAGTATTTTTTTTTAATTTTAACATAGAATATCATTATATAATATATTAATGTCAACAAAACTGACAATTAAAATAAAGAGAAAATTCTAAATTAAAATAAAATAAAATAAAAAACTTTGATTTTATATTTGTCGGTCAGTACAGTTTGGACGGTTTGCAAGACTTGTGTTATCACTAGTTTTACTGACTAAGAAGACCGTTCCAACTGTATGACGGTTAGAAGAGTGTACAAAAAAAATACAGTATTTTTTTTTTATTTTAACATGAAAAATTAAACATTATATAATGTATTAATATCAACAAAACTAACTATTAAAATAAAGAGAAAATTCTAAATTAAAATAAAAGAGAAGAAAAAACTTTGATTTTGTATTTATCGGTCCGTACAGTTTGGACGGTCTGCAAGACTTGTTGTCATCCACTATTTTTACTGACCGAGAAGACCATGTTCCAATTATATGATGGTTGGAAGAATGTTCAAAAAAAGAAAAATACAGCTTTACTGACTATAAGACTTGTTATCATCACTGGTTTTACCAACTGAGAAAACTGTTCCAACCACAATAAATTTTAAAATCGGACAATAAAGCATTTTTTTTAAGTACGAAAATGAAGCATTGTAGAAAATAATAAGATTAACCCTTCTTACTTGGAAATTAGTACATCTTTCAAGTTTATTTGGTATTAAGAAAGACTTAAAGAAAATACACACAGTTAGATACTTTTATAAATACAAGTTTTAAACAAAACAAAACCTTAACATAGTATAAAGTGACTATGGGACCCACTGATTGTGAAAAATCTCAATTGTCATATTCTTTCGATAGAATTCAATCATATCATCATTTATCAAGTTCTATTCGATACCTTTCCATATCAAACTCAATATATTTGATGGCGCACACAGTACAATTCCCCTGTTTTAAATAACAATTGAAAAAAAGTTCATTAATTTTTACAATTCTAGATGACAAATAAAAAGTTAGACATTTAAAATATACTTACGAAATATTTTGAGTATGATCAGATGGGTGCCTGTATGGTCAAAACGTATTAAGATGACTGATCAAATCATTGAAAAATCCAGATTCCTGAAGTATCAAGGGAATCATTGTTTGGAGTAGTTTCATAAATTTATCCATTTGTATCTCATTGTAATATCCAATGTTGCAGTATCAAAAACAACCAACTTTAGTTCGCCCAAATCCACGTTCACTATAACCCAATGTTTCCCTCCAGAGAGGTGATTGTTTTACAAATTCTCTTTCTCTCCCACATTAAACTGGAAGTATATATAGTGCCTTCGTGCTCTTTCTAAGATTTTCTCATTTTAGGGATCTCGTCACTAATATATTTCCTTTAAGTAGTCATCTATAGCATCACTGTCATATGAGTTAGTCATCCAACAATTGAACCAAAAACCTCATCCAAAACAACGGCATTCTGATTGATAATATCAGAGTACTTATGTTGTCTTCTTCTTAATCCATAAGTGGCTTTTTCCATGTGCTACAATCATTTGAAAGGTTGATCAAAACTCTTTTGGAAGAAAAGAAAGTAAAAAAGCTTAAATATAACAAACAAATAAAAAACGGCTTACCTCGAATGAAAAGCCAAATGTTCGGAAGTCAATATTTGATGAAAGAATTCCCAATTGCGTGTACAGCCAAGACTAGAAGTGATCTCATTGTTTTATTTCGAATATAGATCGAACGAATCCTTCATCTCTTCTTCAAAGCATAATGGATTGAAATGTTGTATCAAGCCTCTAACATACCTCATTTTCTTTATACCAGGTGTGGTATAAGGAGTCCTCCTATATTTTGATTTCATCAACCATCTTTGGGATCGTCTCTCCAATTGCTCAACCTCAAAAACATCCTCCTCATTTGCACAATCATTTGAAGAAATTGGAGAATGATAATATAAAAATTCATTTCAGTATGAACGCTATCCCTAACGTCTCTCACTTGAACATTCAATTCAGTATTATTGATGTTAACATCTCTATCTCTAATATTCTCAAAGCCAACATCTTCATTGTCACTGGCCATAACATTAACATCTCTACTATTCTCAAAAGCAACACCCTCACTGGCAACCCTATCTCTACCTCTACTTCTATTTTCTGCCCAAGTTGATTATTGTGGAATTAACCTTTCGATGATGTTCATCATTTTATCAAAGCACTCAGTGACTATCTTCTCTAATTGAGAATATTGAGATTTCACCTCCTGTAACGACAGACTTTTTGGACCGTTAATTAGCTTACTTATTCTTATTTAATTTAGTCTTATCAGTTATTTATGTTTAGTTATAAAAATACAGAAAATTTTTTTAAATTATATTCGTATTACAAAAATTAGAATTATTAAAATATTTAACTAAGGAAATTGAAAACCTCAAGCTAATAAATATTATATTCAAATTCATATTTACATAATATTTAAAAAGCTATAACTTCATGTAAATTAAAAAGAAAGAATCTAAAGTCTTTTTCCCGTAAAGTACTCATACTAGTTTAGTAGTACCAAAACATTAGAATTTAGTTATAAATATTGTCGATATAAAATAATATAAGGAGTCTAAGTGCGAATATTAAATTCGTGGTGGTATCTCACTCTTGTCCTTCATCGCCTCCGCACAACTTTGCCAATCCATAAAACATTTAAGTAGCGGGTTGCTTACCCGCATTACCTACAGTACGAACACATACGCATATGAGCTTTCACTCAGTAAGTACAAACAATATCTCACAAATCATTTTTATAAAATCATATCATCACATGTAACATCATGAATGTTTAAAAATACACATGATCTATATGTGTTTAATTATGCTTCATTTTATACATATCTTGTCTACATAAGGGCTCCTATTTCGTACCTATATATGCGCAACCAATAGGAAGTTAAGGGAAGCGACCCTCTAACAATATCCAAGGTCATATATTATAATTTTTATTCTTATCATATCCTCTCACTAATTGAAGGTTGATATGACACTTAATCCTATATTTCGTTAGTCTCATTCTTATTATTTGTGATAATGTGTAAATTTACACATCACTATGCATCTATTATTACTGCATAAATATTTGTAAGGCATGTTGATCATATCAATGCAAAGGAAATTATACATGTTAAATGCTTAATTAACGTAATACATATGGTTCATAGGCTTATCACTTCATCAAGGCAAATCATAAAAAATGTAGAACATCAACAACGAAAAACATTTTGTTTCCATGCTGTAGGTGAGGTTTGTACTTACGAAAAATCACGTAACTGTGTACCCATATTGATTGTTTCCGGTTCTACCCTCAAATCGATGCAGTATCGTAATTTTAAATTGACATCCGATAGTTAGAGTAAGGTTTTTGAATCATTTTTTATTATAGACATACATTCTCTTATTTAATAATTAATTTCAATTTAATTATTAATTTGTTTTTAAGTTTTTGTTTAATTTAAGAATAACATTCTTAATTATTAATTATATAATTATCATAAATTAATTTCTTAATTAATATTAATTAATTTTAAATATTAAATTAATTAATTATTAACTCATCAATGAGTTGATTATTAATACTTAATTTCTTATTCATTATTTTACTTAATTCTCCTTTATTCATGTTTAGGGTCATTAGGTGACCATGGATAACTACGGTCTTTCAATATCATATTGAGTCATCTTTGTAAGTTGTGGGTTTATTAGGTTTATTACAATCCATTTACTTGTAATTGGATCTTATTATTGTTTTAAACCTATTAAGGCCCATTACATTTTGTTGTCTTTATCAAGTTTTAGTCAACAATTACATGACATCTCAACAAGTCTGGTGGCAGGTTCATTTCTCGTCAACGACTATCATGTACTAGTTTACCAATTTACTCTTATTTCGGTGATTCAAGCACTTTTAAGTTTAAACTTGTTAAATCTTTTGACCTTATATTTTAGTAATCTCTCTTGCAGTTTATAAGTCCAGAAAACCTCTACCTACGGTCCAAAACGTTCTCCCTATCAAATTATCATTTTACTCCTTAGTTTGACAAAATTACAATTTTGTTATTAGACATACCCTTCTTAATCTACACATATTGAATGGCTTTTAAAAGTTATCCTGGCCTTAAAATAATGTTTACAGTGCTCATAAACCACATTATTTCTTATATTTATTTAGCTTAATATATTGCTTTAAGGGTGAGAAAGAAGTTGTCTTATTATAGTCTAAGCTGATTTTATAATTTGATCCATTATTTTGCATTTTAGTCCTTATTTAACCTCAATTAGTTCCCAATACTCTTTGGTTCATGTTTTTTTTATGCTTAATGTTCTTATAAAGCGTTCTCATAGGATCCGAACTAATTTTTAACAAGTTTTTATTATTTAAGTTTTTTTACCATAAATCTTTATATATTTACGTTTTGCCTTCAAAATAGCGTTTTAGTAATTTCTTATCCATTTATCACCAAAATTTGACACAAGGTCTGTTTTAAGTCTCTAGTCAAAATTGCAAAGTTTCGGATTCAAATACAGTCTTTAGGCAGGTGAAATTATGATTTTACCCTTGAAGGCAAAATCATCATTTTTGACATTTTTGTTTCTGATCAAACTTAAGCTCTTCTCATGACTTATGTTAAGAGTAATATTCTGTCCTTCTACATGGTTATGAAAATCCAACTCAAAATACTATTTTTCAATTTATTATCATTTATGCCAAAAATATTGTTTTTGGTATTTTATGGTCATTAATTTTTATTCTAGTCTATTTGTGATGTCAAAATATTTTCCTTACCATTTATGCTTTCATTAAATAGAGGAGATAACATATCAACAAGCCATAATCTTCTATTCTCATACATCAATACTCATTTCATATCATATAACCATAAAAATCACATAAATATACTTTTCTTCATATTCCATACACAAATCATCTTTTTCTAGCCACCTTAAATCATGGCTAGCACATATATTATCTTACTAGGTAGCAAAGTTACATTTTAACTATTAACCATGCTAAAATTTTCCTATTTGTAAGAACATATTTTGAAGGAAAATTATTAAGAACTTGGTAAATCACTAGTTTACAAATCATTTACCTCTTAGAAAAGTAGTGGGTTTTTAGCCCTCTTGAAGGCTTTGAACCACTCTTGGATCATTGAGGCAGGGGGCCAGAATGGAAATAAAACATCACTTTAAAAACATTTTTAAGGCATCAATTTTTCCTTATAGGAAACAAGTGTACAAATATAGGTTTTTACTTTAAAAAAATACTTGAAATGACTCTTTTTCTTTGTAAGAAAATGATCTCAGGAATGGGTGGAAGGAGTTGAAGCATATTTTTAGCTTCCTTTAGCTACAAATTTCATCCACAATGAAGGGAGGAAGAGACGAAACTTTTCTTTGCTTGTATGGTTTTTATGAAAGAGAAAAAAAAAAAGGTTTTTGGTTTACTTCAAAACCACTTTATAGCCAAGTCTTATTGTGGGTTTAAAAATTGAAAATTTTGGATTTTAATCTCTCCAAAAACTTGCTTAGCTGAAGAGGACAAGTTGAGAGGTTGTTTTGGTAGTTTTTCATGTATATCTAAGTGGTTTAAGTGAGTAGTCATGCAAGTAGTCCATCATTTTATATTGTAATCAATTTTTCTTTCTTAGCTTGTCATCTTTGTTTTGCTTGTTTAGGGGTTGAATTTTGAATTCTCAAAAACCTCCCCTTGTTCAACCTATTTTCTAAAGAAAAGAGAAATTTTTTTTAAATTTTCTATGCCAGTTTATTGGCAGGCCTGCATTGCTCAGTGGGTCGTTGCCCATTGAGCAAGGGGAGGGGTGCACGGTAACCCTTCCCTTAAACCCTTTTCTTTTTTTTTTTTTTTTGGTCTTGTAGTGAGCTTAAGCCCACTGCCTTATCCAGTGGGTAATTACCCATTGGGCAGAGGTGCACGAGCACTCCCCTTAAAGTTTTTTTTTTTTCTTGAAATTATTAGATTTAATTTAATAGATAAATCTTAGCATAACATAAAATTCATTTATTTAATTTACAAAATTATAATTATTCATTCATTATATATATAATGAGTTTTTACACACATTATTTTCACAAAATCTCAAAAGAAAATGGGAGTAATATTATATATATATATTTTCTCATTTAAATATAGAAACTCAACATTGTTAAATCATCGACATCATCACATTGATGATACATATACCATCATTCATGATCTTGAAATTTGATATTTATCAAAATAATTTATTAGAAGTGTATTGATGAAGGAAATCTACAATAATGGTTCGTAAATTGAGTTTATGAATTTCTAGGACATCACACCTCCCTATCCATTTTTTCTATTTTTTCCTCCAAAGCTTTAAGCTTATGTAGCACCCTAGGGTCATCAACAAGATGGCTAGCCTGTGGCAGCATGAACTCGTCAACAAGAAGTCTATGATAAAGCATAGATCTAGATTAGCCCATTAGAGAGCTAGCATGCTGAGGTCTAGACTTCTCACATCGAACATTGTCATGCCGAATATTTTCTACTTCGGTTAGATTTTCCTGCTGTACTTCCTCAATGGAAACATGCAAACGAAGGAAAGTTCGATGGAATTCCAGATTAGCATACCATACGTTCTCTCAAAAGATGCTGCTAAGTTCGTTTTCTAGTATGATCGTCTACTAATTAATAATGGCATCGGATTCATCGTCATCAGGAACAAAGCTTTGCATGTATGCAGTTTCCTGCTCCCTTGTTGTTGGGATAAGAATACTTTTTATATCCTGATAGTTAAGCACTTTGAATTAATAACCTATGAATCAACAACTAATTTAATATTCAGAAAACAAAATTAACTTCTTTGAAACACCAACCTTCATATCTTCGACCCTTTGTAGAACGTCTTCCAATGTTGAAGCCTTTTTCTTTTTAAAATTCATTTTCCATTGACAAATCCTCGGCACTGGTGCTATGACATCGTTCTGGACCGTTGCAAACTTTGGAGTTAAGGTTAGGGATGCATTCAAATAGAAAGAAGCTAAACAATTGAAAAATCAAGGTATTATGTTAGAAACAGTCTAAAATAAATTACAAGTCAAGAATTTATGTTCAAACAAAATATACTTACCATCAATGGTAATATAAACCCATGACATGCCCACATTGTCTTTTTCTTCTCAAATGCATTTGTTGACTTTTCAGTAAGGTTCAACTTTCGGACATGAATGAGCAAATAATGGTATAAATGTCTTCCCCACAAGAAGGTGCGACATCGATCTAGATCATCAACAATTTGGATAAGTTTATCCGCAATCTATGTGTCATCCTTTTCATGAGTGATCAAGACTAAACCCAAAAAGTATAACACAGCCATTTTCAACTTATTTTCTTTTCGAGTCGAACTCTGTCTTTTTCTTTCACTAGTGTTGCCATCTCGTCTCCTGCTACCGCCCAGATCTTCTTCATGAGGGGTACTTATCTTTTCCAAAGCTTCTCTAATGCTTCTTAGAGAGATTTTTTTTTCTCTCTTAGGGAAGTTTCTGTTTCTGAATCTTTGGCTGCTTATATCTTTATAATTCGCAGGATAAGCAGAGTAATTAAGGCCACTTAGTAGAGCATGCTCCATAAGAGAATACCTTATGGGAATTCCATTCACAACAAACCACATTGCAAAGTTCTTTTTTGTTTCAAGCGCACGACATTGTAGCATCCACAATGGTGATAAACAAATGTCAAGGTATTCTAGAACAGAAAATAGGTAGGCAAACTGGGAGCTCATGAACCACTCCATACCACGTAGGTAATCTTTTAATGCTTTCGTCATGACTTCAACCGCATTTGTTTTGTACTTGAAATTCATCTAATCTGATTTCGAATGAAAAGTAGGTGGTGGGGCGTCCAGAACCTACAAATGAATTAGATTGCTTATTTGTTAAATTAACAAAATAGACAAAACATTTCTTTTTGTTAACTTTAACTACATAAATCTAATAAATAGAAGAAAATTTAAAAAAAAAAAAAAACACTAACTGCTGTTATCAAGTGATTGCAGTGGCATGTTGTCATTTAGTCGTGGCGGAGTCCTGCTTACTGTTTCGAAGTCATTTTCAGACTCCATCTCTGATGGCTCTAAATATCTCCGCTGTTGGACAGGATAAAGAGAGGATGCCAATGAACAATGGTCCCCGTGCCATAGCTAGAAATGATCCCAAATTCAGAGAAGATAAGGAACTCATAGGTTTCCTTCATTTTGCACCTTGAAGATAAATTAATCAACCTTATCGACAAAGAAATTCTAAGAATTATTTCGAACTAAATAGTTATAAATGCATCTTAGTACATATCTTATAAACATTTGTATCGACACTGCAGATATGGTTATTGTACACTAATAGTTTGTTTGGTTCTCAAGTGTGAAGCTAAAGTTTTCATCTCACTTTTTGTCTTTCTGAAAAGTCAACAAAAATTATAAATTTTTATTTTAAAAGTTTACTTCAACCTAAAAATTATATCTCAAACCCGTATTCCAAATTCATGTTAATTTCATGTAAATAAAAATGACGACCTTCTTTATTTTTATTTTTATTTTTATTTTTTGGTGGAAGCTTTTGTGTTTGATATTAACTAATACGTATGAATCATAAATATTAGTTGGTACATATTACAAAATTTTTGCCAATCTTAGACCAAGCCAACATAGATGATATATATATGGTATAAGAACAAAAGGTTTGTACTTGAAATTGGTCCATGTTTTTATTTTAAAAGAAATCTAATTGGTTAGCATTTTTGGGGTGAAAGCTGCAGGCTCAAGACCTTTGGAAAACACTTCTCATCAATGTTGCTAGATTAGGACCATGTACGTGTACCCCGTGGCCCACGGTGTATGTATATAATACATATATGTATTAATTTGATACATTTTTTTGTCGAAAGTTATGGTAATTAATATATATATTAATCAAATCAATTTGACACAAATGCATATAAGAATGAGATGGAACAAAAACATGCATAATTATGCTGCAAAATTATTTGGGGCTAATTGGAGAAGAAAATTTAGGAAATCATAAACCTAACTTCTCTATATATTGATGATAAAGAAGGAGAACGATGTTGGTTCCAACGCATCAGGCAGCAAGTGGTTAGGTCGGCAGTGAAGGGGAGAGACAGAGAGTGCGAAGAGTGATTTGTTTGGTTTTGCAAAGTGCAAACGACAATGTTTTCTTACACTTGAAAAACGACAACACTGGAAACGATAAAGACAATTTAAGTATGAAGTTCTCAAAACGACAATTTGCATAGAAACAACAATATCATTTTAACAATGGCATTGTGACAAATGACAACATATTTGAAACATACACATTGTTCTAACATGAAACATACAACATATATAAAATAATTTTCAGCTTGCTTTTTTTAATTAAAAAAACAAAAATAAAAACAAAAACAAAACAAAAGTTCTCTTCTACCCAGGCCAAAGAGGTTTTGCAAAAGAGTAGAGGAACTTATGCGGGGCGTGATCGAGTAGCCTGAGACAATGTAGGCTATTGTCGTCGTCTTGGTCAGTTAGGTTGGTAAGATGACAGTTGGAAGTACGGCAGATGGGGAGAGGTCAGCAGAGGGAGTGCTTGAGTTTTTTTTTTTTTTTTTGGCTTGTAGATATTTTTTGGGGGGGGGGGGGGGGGGAATGAATAGGGTTAAGATGGTTGAGGTTAGGGGCTAGACGGGGAGCTTGAGTTTTTTTTTTTTTTTTAGTTGTTAGATATTTTGGGGGGGGGGGGGGGAGGGCGCAGATCAATGGAGTTAGGGTGGTTGGGGTTAGGGACAGACCAGGGAGAGCAGAGTAGAGGGAGTGCTTGAGGTTTTTTTTTTTTTTTTCGACCGTACAAATTTGGGGGGGGGGGAGATATTAATGGGGTTGCGATGGTTGGGGTTAGGACGGGAGAGCAAAGGGAGTGCTTTATTTATTTATTTTTGAGTTGGTAGATATTTGAAAGGGTTGGGGGAGATGAATGGGGTCAGGATGGTTGAAAGTTAGGAGCTGGACATGGAGCTTGAGTTTTTTTTTTTTTTTTTTTTTTGTTTTGGGCTTGGTAGATATTTTGGGGGGGGGGGGGGAAAGAAAGATCAATGGGGTTGGGGTTGGGGTTAGGGACGGACAGGGAGAGCAGAGTAGAGGGAGTGCTTGAGTTCCTTTTTTTTTTTTGATGGTGTAGATTTTTGGGGGGAAGAACGTTCAGATGATGTCTGAGACTTTTAAGTTTCAGAGGAAGGGTCTTTTTTATTTTTTTGAAAGTTGAGAGTCTTTTTAGTATTTTTTTCTTAAAAATTGAATAAAAAAATTAAAAAAAATTTAAAACAAGATTATATCTGTAGTGCTGTTTCATTTGGAG
The DNA here is from genome assembly GCA_025413485.1 of Ficus microcarpa. NCBI lineage: Eukaryota > Viridiplantae > Streptophyta > Magnoliopsida > Rosales > Moraceae > Ficus > Ficus microcarpa. Next base: position 25,436,278 of record CM046379.1, on the reverse strand, counting down.
GTTATATATACAATTGTTCCTTTTCAAATAGCTTTAGTGTTTCCAAACATCAAATTTTAATAGTCCATAACTTTATCATTTTAAGTTAAAATGATGTGTGTTTTTTTTTTTTTTTTTCCAAATTGCATAGAATTTCGAGAGAAATGAAATAAGATCTATATTGCTAACTTTTTAAAAACATATTTTAAGTTTTTACAATTTTTTACTCCAAACAATTTGTTTTCATCAACCGCATATTTTCAAAATTCAAGCTATCTCCAACTTTCAAAATACTGTCTCCAAATATGATTCTAAACAGGCCTTAAAAGTACGTTTAGTTCGTCGGTTGTAAATGAAATTTTTAAATTTAGAATTGATTGATTTTTTTAAAATTAATTATAAATTTTATTGACTTTTCAGAAAAAATAAAATAAAAATAAAAACTGATATTAAAAAGTACAATTTAGTTAGAATTAAATTGAAATGGCAAGTAAAGCCAAAAATATATATATATAGTGAAATGTCATTTTAAGAGGGTGTTTGGCACACCAGTTGAAGTTGGGTTTTTTCAGTTCAATTTGAACTGAATCCGTTTGGCTCCACCGTTTGTCTGAAAATGGCCTTTGGACCGTTGCACAGTAAACCAAATGGGTTTACTGTGCAAGCACTGTAATGAATCCCTGTGAAGTAGATACGGTGCAATGAATCCGACTCCACCCGATCACAATACAATTACAGGCAAAAAAAAAAAAAAAAAATCAGCCCCAACTTTTCGTCCAAGTCATCGGCCCGGCGGAGGAAGCAAGAAATTGTCGAAGATGGCGGAGCGGGTTATTGGTGTTTGGGTGGAGAAGAACCCATTGGCACCACCGTGAGATTCGAGGCCAGAGGAAGGGAAACCTAGATCTCCGCTTCCCTCGCATGAACCCATTTGCTATTCCTCGCACAAACCAGATCTCGACCAACCACCAACCACCGCTTGTCCTCTGAAACTCGTTGACGGAGAAGAAGGTCGTGAGACTCACCGTCGGCGTTCCACAAAAAGTGGGTTTTGACCCACGGATCACAACAAGAAACGCGATTATGGGCGAAGGAGGTGGTCTTGGGCTCGAAGGAGGGGAAGGCGGTGGAGAGGGAGACGAGGTGCTAGCAGATAAGCCATTTGGTGTCCTCGGAGTAGGGGAAGGCAGAGGGGCCGCGCTGGGAGAGGATGGAGCTCAGGAATTGCTCGGTCAGTTGGGGGTTGGGCGGAGATGGGCACACCGGCTATACCATCGGGGAGGGTGGCGTTTGGGGAGAGAGAAAAAGAATGGGAAAATAATCTAGAGAGAGAGAGAGAAGGAAAAGGAATGGTATTTGTTGTTGTCGTTTTTTTGATATTAGAGAGTTTTTTTTTTTTTTTTCCTTTCTTTTTCTGCTTAAGGGGGAAGGAAATGGAAGATGACTAGTAGGAAGTTAATTAGCACTAAACTAAGGCATTAACAATTATCCCATTGAAATAAATAATGATTACAGTGATGTGTGTGATTTTTCATAATTTTATAAGGATGGTAAAAGGTTTTGATGTATGTTGTTGATGTATATTTTTGATCTAGTTTATTTTAATTTTTTTATTTTTCTGATCAGAAACCTATAATGGATTGTTAAATTTGATTTAAAAATTAAGTTGAGTTGAAATTTTTAAGTTAGATTAATTTTAACTTTTGAAAAGGTATTTATAATGTTGTTGACTTTTCAGAGAAAGGAAAAAATTTAGGTGAAAAAGTACAGTTTAGTTAGAGTTCAGATAAGTTACCAAACAAAAAAAAAAAGGAAAAAATTTTGTTTAACTCAATTTCTTCATATCCAAACAGGGTCCTTGTTTTTTTTTTTTTTTTTTTAAACTTTTCAACTTAAACTTTATTACAAAACACTTAACTCAACTTAAACTTTTCAGTTCAAACTTTTTACTAAACACAATTTTTAAACTTAACTTAACTCAATTTAAACAACGACACCAATTTAAACTAAACTTAACTTAATTTTTAAACTAAATTTTTAAACTAAACTTAACTTAACTCAATTTAAACTTAAAAATCTCAACTTAAACTACTACACCAAACACCCCCTAAGTTACGAACGACAACATTCTACTAATCATTGTAAATGACGTGTCGTTCAAAGGAAAAATAAAAAATAAAAAAGAAAGAAACGAAGTATAACGGATTAAAAAAAAAAAATGACAACAACAACAACGTTTCATGGGGGTAAAAATAAAAAAATTAAAAATTAAAAATTAAAAAAAAGGTATTAAACGATTACCTTCTTTAACTATCAAATGAAATCATACTTTCAAAAATGACGAATCACACGTTGTTTTCCAAAATGACAACAAACTATCACTGAATAATCAAAACATTCAGTCGTTCACATTGAAATGACAACGAACCTTCAATGAATAAACGAGGGTATCCACTAAGTAGTTTCAACAATTAAATGACATGTCGTTTTTGACAAATGACATCAACTTTAAAATGACCGTAATGAATTTCCTAACAACGACAATTAAATTTAAAGGAATCAAAGACACCTCGTGGATGCTAGGATTTACGGTCAAATTTTAATTCGAGTTAGATGATACGAAAATTAACAGAATATAAATATTAGGGGTCTTAGACATTGCATATGAAAATCACAAAATAATCATAATCACAAAACGTAAATAATAATGTGAAATAAGAATAGTAAAAGATAGCAACATTGAAGTTTTGAGAGATTGGCTGGAATTGTACTATGTCATCTGATGTTGGAGTTTCACTATATACAAATTTTTAGTATAGAGATTACAAGTTTCTGGGGATATTCTAGGTAGAATAACAATAAGAGCTAAAAGATACTCAAAATGATAATGTCTTCATTTATTTATAGAAGTAAAGTAGTAGGTCTGGATCAGTGAGATAGTAGTAGGTAGTTCCCCACTATCCTAAGTAATTTGGAATGTGTGTAAGAATGTAGGCCACGATGTCAATGAATTGATCGTGAAACTTGACAGTTATAGAGACTGATTTCCCATTGTTCGTTGTTCGCTAAATATGAATGCTGGATGATGAATCGATCATCATTTGTGATGAGTGGAAGATGACCGACCATTGATTGATCGATCATCATCGTTCATCGTTCATCATTCATTGTTCGTCACATTAGACCAGGTGTTAACCCGATCAACACTTGGTAAATTTATGGGCCTCAAAAGGTCATTGATACCAATATTGAATGATCTGAAAGATCACTGTTTGATATTCGTCACCCTTCGTAGTTGATAAGTTGTTTGGGCCGACCTAAATGTTCATTAGGAGCACATATTGACTAATTAGTGGACAGGAGTTCGTTGTTCATCGCTAGTTGGTCCAATGATCATGGTGACCTAGAGCATCAACACAATAGGGAGACAAAGTCTGGCCTCAACAACCCCGATGCATCCTTTCAATAGATAAACCATAAATGTTCAGGCAGAAAACATATTTCAATGACTAATCAGCTGTCGTATTCCAAAATGACAAAAACATTTCAAAGTAAACTACATGTCGTTTTCCTCAAAGCAACACACCTTTTTCTATATGATGACATGTCAATTAAAAATATGCATTTAATTACAATATCATATCACATCTATTAAAAAAAAACATATTAATTACATACGTATGATAATATTATTAGATGCGGATATGAACAGAAACACAAATTAAGGGAAATATAAAAAATGTTCATATAGGAATGGTTTATTTATAAAATTATAAAATTACATTCAATAGGCAAATGTTTTTTTTTTTTTTTTTGGGGGTGAACTCTACATCTTAACTTTGAAAAAAAAAAAAAGATTATAATCTAACTATGTTAAAAATTTATTAAAAAAGGAAAAAAAAAAAAAAAGGCTTAGATTAGCCACTGATTTTGAAGTTTTTAGTTTTTTGTGGTGCGCTTAGATTAGCTTTCTGATTAGCCTTTGGAACACATTAAAATTCAATAGTTGGTGATTTTAAGTAGAAATTTGTGATTTTTGGTTGGGATTAGAGGCTTTTCTTTTTCATTAGCTTTGTGAACAACGAACTCTGTAAGTTTCATTTGTCGCCTTTCATTCTGACATTTTTTATGCTTGAGTTCTTTCTCACTCTACTTCGAGTGTAACAGGAAAGACCTCCATGACTCGAACCAAAAAAATCCCACCTTTACCCAAAGACCACCACCACCAGACCATCGTCCTCAAATCGGCACTCCTCTCCAGACTCCTCCTCCTCTCCTTAATCCTCCTATGGCGGACCCTCCTCTCCCCCTACGACACCTCCGCCCCTCTGAACCCGACCTGCCTCTCCAACACCACCTCTTCTCTTCCGCCGCCGCCGCCGCCGCAGCGCTGTCCTCTTTGGCCTTCGACGGCGTCCGCAATCGAGTCCAGCATCCGTCTGGGACGGCGTCTACTTCGTCCGCATCGCTCAGTGCGGCTACGAGTATGAACAGTCCTACGCCTTCTTGCCTCTTCTCCCCGTTTTCATCTCCTTCTTCGCCCGAACAGGTTTGCCCAAAGATTTGAACTTTCGATTTATATGCCTCAGAATTGACGGAGATTCAACATTTGATCTGTGAGAAACCGTTTTTCTCATTGTATTTTGATTTTAATGGTGGATTTCTGTTTCAGTTTTTGTTCCGCTGGTACCAGTTATCGGGCAAAGAGCTGTCTTGGGGTTATCCGGCTATGTGATTAACAACATTGCCTTCGTCTTTGCAGCAGTTTATTTTTACTGGTGAGTTCAGCATTATTAACTTTATTCAGCTTTGTTAAAATTGTTTTTGTTTTTTTAGTTTGTGAATTGAAGAGAGAATTTAAGTAGCTTTTACTTGCGTGTTCCGAATTCTGATGGCTTGTTCTTTTCCTTGTCACACTAATAGGCTTTCAGTTGCCATTTTGAAGGACCGTGATTCGGCACTTAGAGCTTCAATCTTGTTTTGCTTCAATCCAGCTTCCATATTTTATTCCTCTATGTATATATATATATTTCATTTTAAATTGATTGTTGTACGAGATTCGAAAAGCTGAGATTTTTCTTTGCCGTTTTCGACTGTGCAGATACGCGGAGAGTTTGTATGCTCTATTTTCGATTGGAGGATTGTATCACTTAATATCTGGGAGAAATAATATTGCCGTTCTTTGGCTTGCTCTCTCTGGTTTTGCAAGGTCCAATGGAGTCATTAATGCAGGTTACATCTGTTTCCAAACTATGCATCGGGCTTATAATGCTTTACTCAGAAAGAGTACTTTTGTAAGTGTTTTTTGCATCTTTAAAATTTGCTGATTTGCATGGGTTAATAGCTTACTTAGTGGACTATTTTTGCTGAATTGGAGTTCCTTTACCTTTAAACCTCTTGATAAAAGTCCATGTAACGCATTGGAATTTCGAATATTTCTGCCTTTTTCATCAGCGTAGAGTTATTTCTCATGACAAGATAGTGAAATCTACAGCTCTTTGTCGGAGTCACTCGTTATCTCCATTTCTGTGTACTTATTTTAAGTGGCTTTATGCATGAGATTTAAGTGATCTATTTGTCCCCTCCCACCCTTGCCCAAAATGAAGAAAGCTACATGGCATGTTGATCTCAAGTTGAGATTCTCAACTATAAAATACGGAGCATGGGATCGTTTTTCATCTTATAAATGGCAATATTGGTCTCATCAAAATGTTGCTCTTCTATTCCAGCTGGTAATGCAGGTTATTGTTGGTGGAGCTTTGCGTTGTATATGTATTTTTGTCCCATTTTTGGCATTTCAAGCGTATGGATACTATAATATTTGTGTTGGAGATTCTCTGATAAACCGAGGCCCTGGTGCAAAGCTAGGGTGCCCTTGCTGTATAACTATATCCAGAGTCATTATTGGTACTTTTCTCTACCTTTAATATGGGTTGTCATTATAAGGCCATTCATGTGATTTTGTATCTTACTATTGATACACACACACACACACACACACACACACACACACACATATATATATATTTCAGATTAATTTGTTTGAATTAACTGCTTAAACATAGTCCTAGTTAGAAAAAACTCTATCATGACTGAGCATACAGATTGGGGTTTTGATCCCATGTACATCTATGGAGTTTAATTTTTATCAGAGAAAGAAAAAGCTGGAATTTATTTGCTTGAACGTTCTTATTGATTGGCTTTATGATCATCTTCTATTTCCCCTCTTTGCTTATACATGACAGGGGAGTCGGCTTCTTGCGGTACTTCCAGTTAAAACAGTTGCCAAATTTTCTACTTGCATCCCCTATTTTATCTCTGGCACTTTGCTCAATTGTCCATTATGCAAAATCAGAGCCTGAAAAGTTTTTCTCTTTGGGCTTTCATGCTTCTGCCAAAGCTAAGAATTCTGCAGCTGTGTTTTTTACTCCAGACATAGCTTTGAGATCAAACATAACCCACACAACAAGAAAAGCCTCTTCAAAAATACAGGGTATTAATTTTGAACACAAATTGCTTTGCAGTTTATTGTTTGACATATTGTTAACACTTTTTTGTTTGTGTTATAGATAATTGCGGTCCTAGACCAAAGAAGCAAATGATAAAAGGCGAAGTTCCTGCTCTGCTCTCAGAAAAATATGAATTGACAGAAAAAACAGGATATCTGTCCGTCTTTGTTCTTCCGTTTATTATGCACTTGGGATTTCTGGCAGCTACAGCATTTTTTGTCATGCATGTGCAGGTTTGTGTCCCTTATTTGTTCTCAATTTCCTACATCGTTGATAAATTGTTGTAAAAGTATCATCTAGGCTCTATGAGGTTTGTGTTAGGAGTAATTCTCTTTCTATAGTCTCTAGTACTAGGATTTATCTTTGCACTGTTATTGGACATTCAGAGACGAACAAATATTATGGATTAGATCTGACAGCAACATCTGACAGGTTGCTACTCGTTTCTTATCTTCGAGCCCTCCTCTTTACTGGTTCGCTTCCTATTTGATGGGATCTCCTGGGGGTAGGAGATGGGGATACATGATCTGGGCATACTCTGCAGCCTACATTCTTCTTGGCAGTTTGCTCTTCTCTAACTTCTACCCTTTTACATGATAATCACATTAGTACTGAAACTCTCACAGGGTCGAGTTGATATGAGCTCATTTAAATGGGTTGCTACTTCCACTCTCCACTCTCCACTCTCCTAGTGCAGACTGACCTTGTCTGGTGAAGCAGGCTACTCCAAATAACATTGTTCCTTCAATTGCTTGGCTGTTGGATTTGTGCTTACAGAGATCGAACTTGACTCAAAAGCTAAAGTCTTGTGTTCCAAATCCAACCATGGATCATCGTTCCAAAAAAAAATTCCAACCATGGGTAGTCATACATTGCATTGTAACAACATAGTGGAAACTAATTCTTTTGTTCAATTGCGGTAACATCTCACTTGTAGCCTTTTGATCTCTAAATGTAAAATCATACATGACTCCGAGTAGGTTTTCATGGGCATTTTTGTTAAAAGGATTGTTCGTTGTTGCAGTTTGCGCTTTCTTGGAAATTAGATTGAGCTGGCAATGAAACATGATTTGAGAATTTTAACCACAGAGATTGATGATTTGTTTGTAACCATTGGATTTTTATTCCCCCCTTTCCTTTTCACTCTTTAGGAAAGGGAATTAAACTTATCTATTTGTTTGTAATCCTATATTTTACCGTGCTTGCTAGCACTCGAAATACCGTCATTGCTTCCTCCGGTAAAACGAGTTCATGATTCTTAGGCCTTGTATGCTTTCGTCCATTGTATAGTGTAACATAAGAATAGTCCTCAAAAGTCTCGTGATTGAATTGATCAGACATCAAAATGGAAACAAAAACAGGTTTCTGAACCGTTGTATAGACGCTGACAAGGACCATTTTAGCCAACATTAAATCCATCCATTGATTTATAACACCTCAAGTTCCAAATGGAGGCCTTGTGAAAGTTTCTTGCATCCTTTCCTATACCAATCTCTACATATAAATTGTTCTACCAAAAATCAATCTTGAAAATTCAGGGGTATATTCAAACGGTTTTAATATTTGAAATTAAGACACCACACACAAGTCATAGTTCATGAATGAATTTCCGAAAATATTATAACTCCAATTTTTTTATCGCTACCACATGCCGTATTCGATTTTAATTTTGGACAGAATTGGTTGAAGAGTAACATGTTAAAGTTTTAGGTTAAATTGAAGAGTAACATTTTAAAGTTCTAGGTTAAACCATACGCAAATCATAATTTAGAGGGTGTTTTTAAAATTAATCATAAAACTTAAATAGCCCCAAATTTTAGAAACCCTAATCACTAATATCAGAACTGTCACCCTACGCTGCCACGTGTCCGCCAAAACTCCCTCTACCTGGCGGCAAGAGGATTGTTATGTCGAGAGATTTTAGTCATTAAAACGACGCCGTTTTCGGCAATCCTAACTCACTCGCCTTCACGGCTTCACCTACCCTGCTTCGAGCGCAGAATCGGCAGGACCGGCTACGTCCGAGACAATCCCTTGAAGTGGCCGCTTCCTTAACTTCGGTTAATTTCGCAGGTAAGCCTTTTTAAGGTTCATATTCATCTCACCATTATCACTATTCAATTTCTCTTCTAATTCGTTTTTATTAACGATTTTCTTCTGCGATTTTGAGCTTTTTTACGGTCTCAGTTCTCTCTCTCTCTCTCTCTCTCTCTCTCTCCCCTTTTGAGTTTTGAAGTGCGGGTCTAAGTAATTTTTCTGTAATTTTTACTTGGAAATGTTCTTTTATTATGAGCGAAGCGGTTTTTGAAATTTGTGGTGTCGATTAGTCCATTGTGGAGCTGCTTCTTGAACTTTGTCTTCCTGATTTGCCCCTAGTTACACACCGCCATGGCTTCTTTATTCAAGGTAAGTTTACGCCTTTGTCTACTTTTTGCAGTATATTTATATTTATTTCCGATTAAAAGAACGAAAAAAAAATTCATATTTATTATTGCTTGTAGTATTTTTGATATCCATTAAAATTGTGAACTCATAAGAGTTTAAGATTTTTAATTTTGCATTGACAATCTTAGTGCAGTTTTTGTGGTTTAAGTTCTTTTATTTCTGTAACTATTTCGGCATTTTGTGATGTTTTTGTTTGCTAATTGTGTCTTTAGGATCCATCCAAGCTTTCTGTATATCGGGATAGAAGGTTTCCTGGGACACAGGAGGAATTTGAACGAGCACTTCTGACATCAACTACTGTTTATCTTGGGAATATGTCCTTTTATACAACAGAAGAGCAAGTTTACGAGCTTTTCTCTCGTGCCGGAGAAATTAAGAAGATCATTATGGGATTGGATAAGAATTCAAAAACGCCTTGCGGTTTCTGTTTTGTATTGTAAGGCTCCATACTCTTTAAAATCCTTATTTCCTTGGCCTTAAGAGGGTGTTGGTCTTGGAAGTGAAACATTTGGGACTTTGTAGAATAATCAAATTCGTAGTCGATTTTCTCTTATATAGGTAGCTGTAGTAAGTAATGCTTTTGCAATGGATTTTTCCCATCTATAATTTTACCATCTATTGCAGTTTATCAGCATCTCTAGTTTACAGAGAACCTATTGTCTCTCTTAGTTTATGGTATTGTACTTGCAGATACTATTCTCGAGAGGATACTGAGGATGCTGTGAAATACATAAGTGGGACAATCCTTGATGATCGTCCTATTCGTGTGGATTTTGATTGGGGCTTCCAAGAAGGCAGGCAATGGGGTCGAGGTCGAAGTGGTGGACAGGTGAGTTATTGTACCTGATGCCATGTATTTGCGAAGTTCTAACATTGAACTTGACTTAATTCAGCTTTTTCTTCTTTATTCATTGTGCAGGTGCGTGACGAGTATCGGACTGACTATGATCCTGATATCCTTTTAAATTTCAGCTATTAAAAACATGCATTTTCATAGTTTTTTATCTTTTCTTTGAGATGTTTTGGACTTAATTTTTTAGGTAATGTCTTCTAGACTGCTTCTTTTGACAATCTTTTATTCTTTTGAATAAAGAAAGTTCATATTTTACCTTGCTCTTTAGTTTCCTTAACATGTTATACGTAGAGGTGGTTATGGAAAATTAGTTCAGAGAGAGTTGGAAGCTCAGAGGCAGCTTGTAGATTATGGTGCTGGATCGTTGGGCACTTTCCCACCAGTTATGCCGCCACATTGTAAGTTGCAGAGAGCTCGTTGTATCTGGATTTCTAGTATGTGTCTCGTGCTTATTGTTCAAACTCAACTTTTTTGGTTGAAAAGTTTTCTTTGGCTCTTTATCATAGCACAAGAGATTTCGAAGCAGTTATGGATGCTGCTAATTTTCACTTGATCTCTCCAATTAGTTTCTTTAATTGAGAACTTTATGCATTGTTAGTTGCACTCTTCTTCAGATGCTGGTGTATAGTGTCTTACGTCCCAATTCCCACACAAGTCATTCATATAGATAGACATGGGGCCTCATTTAAGTTAAGCTGGTTTGGGAGGAGGGTATGGTGGGGAATAAACGCCTCAGTTTGTACATAAGCTCATTTGAAAGACCTATCTTTTAATTTTTAACAGTTTCTGTGAGTGATTGAATGCGAATTAAATTTGGGTTTTCGTTTGTCTCCAAGAACTTTGAATTTCTCAAGGTCATAACCTATTATGCACTATAGTTGATGGTTTCAACTGCTTATTTATTTCTCTTGCAGATGGTAGGCATGGTGGAAGTCATGGTCATGGGGGTTATCAACGGCACGGCAGAGGTATCTCCCTTTAAAACAAATTTCTGCAATCAGATGAACCTGTGTTGCATTGTTTTGGATATCTGTGTATTTTTGTTTGATATATATGTCTTCTGCTCAAAAGCAGATTATCATCGGAAAAGATACCGAGATGATGATCACCATTATGAGTCCTCTAAGAGACATGCGGACCATGAATCGCGGAAGAACTCTGATCATGACTCGAGACCGGTAATTTCTGATGACAGCAGTGGCTTTATTTCCTCATCACTGCTCTTTTCTTTTATCTATTTTTCTGCCTATTAGTCCTCCTGTTTTAAGGAATTATTTGCCTATGTTAAATTTGATTTGGTCTAACAGGAAAAGAATCCAAGGTTTCGGGAGAGTGGTGACTCTGATGATGAAGAGGAAGATGAACGAAAGCGACGATCTTAGCAAGATTGATTTTGAACTCGCCAACAAACCTTAAGACACATTTTTTCCCCTCCATTTAAGAGCTTAGTTTGTGCATTTGGTTGTGTTAAAGAGAACAAGTGATTAACCGAAACTACTCAAAGTGTGCCTAACAAAACTCAATTGTACTCGAACCGAATAGAAATTCTCTTCATCTTGTCCATGGTTTCCAGATTGTACTGCTTATTTCTTTGAGAAAATTTTCAAAATTAAACAGCGTCAATTGTTCTTAGACAAATCTCCATGTCCTGTCAGTGCCAAGCCACTGCTTGTTTTGAAAACATGACACTTTTTATAAGATCATTAGAATGCCCTAATTACTTTTACACTCTGTTTGGTTGGAAACAAGAAAAATAAGTAGAGGATAGAAAACAACAATGATAGAAAAGATCACGATTTTTCTTTACGTTGTTCGATTATATTATTGCGTTCTGTTGTTGCATTATAATGAGAATGGAGAAGGAAATAAGGAAAGAAAATGAATAATTTGGACATAACCCCATCATTTTTATCATTTCATAAGAAACAAATAAAATAATTACATTGGGCAATTACGCTTGTGGCATTAAAATTTGTAGGTTTCATGTGTGCTTTCATTCTTTCATTTGCCCTTCTATTTTCTTCTCCCCTACCAAATAACGCAATCTTCCTTTTTCTCTATGCTATTTTCCTTTCAATTTTCACCCTAACCAAACAGTGTTAAAGTGGTAGCCGGACATTTGGATCAATATCCGCCATGTTTCAAATTCAAGTCAAACGATTATCATTGAAAACAAACCATCATTACCCAAAATTTCAGTCAAAAATGGATACACAAGACCATACTAAATCTTTGTATTGACTTGGCGTCCACAAGAAATCCAGCTCCAAACAAAATAAATAAATAAATAAATAAGAAAAAGAAAAGAAAATAGAAGCAAATTACGATTGCAACTACATTTAAATATATCACAAACTCCTCCTGAAAATCACGAGCTTTGGTTGGTTGGTTGGTCGGTCGGTTCCTGGGTTTTCCTATTTTGCAATGCCTTGGTAGAATCTTCCCCTCTTTTGGTCTTGGAGGAAGTATTCTGCAGTCAAAACGGGCTTAATTCTGCTTTCCACCAAAAAGAATCCTTACTACGGACATGTGTTTGCAATTACTCTTCTGCTTTTATGATTCTTCGTTTACGTAGCGGCTTTGTTGTAATACTTCCAGGAGCGCTGTGTGCCTTCCTCCTCTCTTCTTTTCTTCTCTCAGCTTCGATCATAGTGCGTCTTAGAGCAGCCGCCTTGAATATTGGCTTTGGCAGATGCCTATGCCGCACAATACGCTTGACTTCGGGAAGGTGCTTGTAGCGATTCTTAACAGCCTCATTATAGTCGTGCCTTTTCTGTTCCCTTGGAAGAAGCTGCAGGGACAAAAAGGTTTGGCGTTTAGACTAGGAATTTGATAGTAGAAAACAGTTTCGAATAGCAAAAGTGAGTAAAGGCGATAAAGACATTGTTTTTCTTTCTTATAAAGACGAAAAAGGATACTGTCAGTTTTAAGATGTAACGTACTAGTTTTTATCAAGCTAGCTAACATCAAAAATTTTCCATCTAGAAAAATCAGGAATAAAGATATAAAAGCCAATGCAGGCAAAGGAAACGTGACCAAAGGGAGCAATTCTTACAACTCCCAATTGCTCTGATGCTTTGGCCTTCCAGAGCCTAAGGTTGGTGTCATCACTCCCAGATATAACATACGTCGCATCACAGCTGAATTTGACACAAAATACCCTGCAGATAAAGAGGAATAAAATAGGAAGAGAAGGTCAGATAATGTCACACTACCGAGCCAAACAGGCTCAACTTTCATTTGATTCAGCGAAAGTGTAGCATCCTCACACGACTCGTTACTCAGAAAAATGCAAAAATAGGCAAACGCTTAGAAAATCATAAAAACTTCACTAAATTCAGATTCCAGAAAACCACAAAAGAGAATAAAACATTGTTGATGAGAAAGGAAAAACAGGGCAACCTCTGCATTCTCTTTGTATGATAAATTTCCCGGCTGTGACCACCATAATACGGGAAAATCCGCACCTGCCCCAGGAAAATTTAAATAACACAACGAGGAAACACTTTCAACGTTAAAATAATGTCTGATTGGAAAATAATATATTCATGTCAATTTACTCACTGTTCTATCATAGGAAGCAGTTACAAATTCTCGACCAGTTGGTGAGTAGTCAATGTCCATCCTGGAAAAGCACAGAAGAAAACATAAACAAAGAGAGAGCTCATATATATACACACACTTCTATAACTAAACTTAGAGGTGTAAATTGGGCATGCACGTAGTATCTGTAGTTAGGAACTTACACTGCAGAAACATGATCTTTATGTACACACTTTGCCTCATCCAGCTTTCTAGCATCATAGCTATAACAGTTGCAATCTTCATTTGCCTAATTGATAAAAGAACATGATTTGCATTTTCAGAATAGGAGAATTCTCGCTCGAATACAGTTAGATTCAAAATGGCCACTTCCCGCTTTGCAATTCCAATTAGTAAAAGTAACGTGATCAAACAAAACTATAGAACTGGTCAATACTCAAGGGCAAGTTCCAACAATAAAAAATAGCATCCTAAACCTTAATGTGATTCATATATAAAATCTATAATAACAGTTCCCTCTAGACAAAAGCAGCTGTAAGGATCACAGACTTTAGCCGGAAAAGTTTCAAATAGATGTGCTTACAGCAGTGAAATTAATTGGCTCCATCGGGTTCCACGCGATAGAATTGTTTCTTGTCTGTCACAATAAAACGAAAGGTATTGCTAATTTCAATGAACAAAATGTTGAAACAATTTGTCAATTTCAGGAGTAAATCAGCAAGCAGAATTTCAAAATGGGATGTGCCATCAATACCCTCATTATAAGCTTTGTTATTTCAGATGACATCCGTAAGTCATACAGTACAATACTGCGGTCACTGCAAAGGAAAATGAAAAAAGTTATTTCCTAACAGGAGATGTTCATACGGATTTCAGAAACAAAACAGAGAGACTAGACCGTACTGATCACCAATTTCAGAGAAAGCATAATTAGTACAAGAAAAAAAAATTTTTTTTTTTTTTTTTTTTCATGAGAAGAAAGGGGATTTACTAAGTAGACAACCCTTTTTAGCAGACTGATTCAATTATAAGCATTTATCTAATTTGGACACTCTTAAGAGTAGGAGACCCTAATCATTCTAAGTCCCTATTAAACAAACATGGCAGCACTACAAGGTTTAAAATTGCGCAATTGAATATTAAGGCGTTTTCTGTTTGCGAGTTAAGGCATAAGTGTTAATGCGGTTTGAGGCGTAAGCCTCAAAATGAAACCATAAAATAAGTTAAAAAAAAAATATGAAAAATCATATAATAGGTAGAATCATAACATAACATCAAAATTTTTTTCTTCAAATGTCTATCTTTCAGCCTCTTGTTGAACACCAAGTAAACCAATGTGTTCATCTTTATGATAGGACTGGAAAAAAAACTTCAGAAAAATTGAGGCTATAGCCTCAATATTGCGCAATTGCGTGCGTTTTTTAGTACAGCTCAATTCATAGAGGCGTACACAATTTAGAGGGCGATTGAGGCTTAGGCCTCATTACTATTTTTTTCCGCAATTCACTAAGGCAGGCCTCAAATTGTGCAATTTTAAACAATGGGCAGCAATACATGCACACGTGCACATGCACACATGCATGCAAATACAAAGCATTTAACACCAGCACATTGCATGAGTAGAAAACTTAAACCGGAACCGTCTTAAATCACGAAGAGGAGTAATATGAAACTGTCATAAAAAGATAAGAATATCTGATGTACGAGTTCCTATACATACGATGCAGTTGTTGCTAAGATATTTGGCTCTCCAGGATTGAATCGAACAGATATAACGGTGTCTGTTCCCCATTCAAAAGTCTTTTCTGGCGCAGACCTATAAATCAGAGGAATATTATCACGTGACGACCAAAAAAAGGAAACATTTATCACTGAATGAAAAAATAACAAGATTGGATCCAAACTTATTGTGATTCCATATTTGTACGCCGGCTCCAGCAGTGGCAAAACGGTCACCATCCCACTGATGATCAACAGCCCTGAAATTAAGAAAGTAAACCTTAGTGGAAGATACTTTAAAAGCAGACCACAGTACATTAAATATTAAGATGATGCAACATTGTCCAAGGAATTCCATTTAGTACTTACCAAAATGCATTTTTCCAAACATATTCCTCCAAAGGCTGGAAACATGAACTATAACTAGTTAGCTCTGCAAAATATCAAAAGTGCATTCATTGAATCCATATGACAAAATAAGGCAAGCACCACCTGAACAGATTTCTCAGACGAGTCATTTGATTCCATAGTAGAAGAAGAAGGAACATTCCAGAGCCGGACACTGAATCATGACCAGAAAATAGATAAATAAGCACACCACATAAAATGCATTATAGATGAGTATGAAAGAAAAAGAGTAGATAAATAAACCTATACGTCTAATATTAGAATAATAGAAAACTTTAAGAAATAGAAACATTCAAGATATTATGCCTTACATGGAATCAGTGCCACAAGAAACAAGGATGCGTCCATCTGTAGATGCCGCTAGACCTTTTACGGCTCCTTGGTGTCCAGGAAACTTGCAGACTGTTCGCCTTTTTTAATTTATCCATCGTCAGACACACATGTTAAGTTCGCCCATCAATGCATAATTGTAGCAATAAAAGCACAAGTAGATACGAATACATAAACATATACATATATTCAATAAACAAAGTCAAGTCGGAAGTGTGTGTGATTACCTGGTAGCTATATCCCATAGACGAATATCTGCAGACATGATAAACCACATATTACCAACTCAATGCATGATGGTTGTATATCTTAGTTGAATTTGCAAATAACAATGGGCAGGCGTTCTTTCGTATTTTGAAATAGAAACAAAGTAAACCGTACAGTTCAAAAATCTTCAATTTTGTTAGTAATTTTCGTCAGCTGTTAGTAATTTCACGATGCATAATTGTCAATGGTAAAAAGCTGGGACAAAACAGCATTACAGTTTGACAAAATCTATACAAAATTTCGATTCGTGTACATTCATGCTGTTCATGATAAAAACATTAACTTGTGATTAAAATATTCAAATCAAATCAAAGTACCTCCATCCATTGAGCCCGAAAATATTCCCTTCAAGTGGTTCGGATTCTTAGCCATACACGAAACAGCATCTATATGCCCATCCATGGCTCCAATAAACGGCCTCGCAAAAATCTTCATTAAAAAAAAAAAAAACCCATTAATCCAACATAAAAACCCGACATGCCCACATAATCAAAAAGCAAGAAAATTTTTGAGCTCAAATTACCTTCTCCAATTTGGCGGCGTTGAGAGCCCGGACATACTCGATGGCTTTCTCTTGGGTTCGGATGCTGGGGTCGAAATTCCGGAAGACCCTCTAATTAAATTCCAAAAAAAATAATAAATAATTTTTTTCAGAGAAATAAAGTGAGGAAGATCAAAGTTATGTTTTTGACAAGGAAAATAAGCGAGACCTGGAGATCTTGGCTTCGTTCTCGAGTGAATTCATCGGTGGCGCGAGAGATTACTTTCACCTTCATATTTGTATGGATTCGATTTGCTCTGGTCGGGAATTAGAGATTCTCGGCCAAATTATGCCTCAAAGTTGACAAATTGATAACAATGGCATAAACCCTAGTGGCACAGGAAAGGAAAAAGGTGGAAGCTGGAAGAGCTTCTTCTTTGCTAAAACCCTGCAATTTTTATTATTTTTAGTTTTTTTTTAAATGGTAATTATTAATTTTTTTAGTGAAGTTTGTTTAGCATTTATTTATTAGTTAATTAAATTATGATTGCTTAAAAATAAAATTAAATCATGATTAAATCTGATAAACGACGTAGCATAATCATGTAGTTTTCGTTAAAAGTTTAGGACGACCTTATCAAAAACGACACGTCGTTTCAAGATTTTTTTTTTTTTTTGACCCTAATGTTGGCTCTGAACTTCTTGCTGATTGCTTTTCTATGGTTTATTCAAAGCGACTCGTCGGTCTGTAAATGGACGTTACTCCATTGAAAGGACATATTGTTGATTTGCTGAATTACTTTTTAAACTAAGATTATACTACAGGCACCATTAAAAAAATATGTATATATTAGATCCTTTTCTCTATTTATTTTTAAGCACCTTCAATTTTGTTTTCTTAAGTGTTGTGATCATCCCCTATATTTTTAAATTCATGTTAAGATCACTAAATTTTGTTAAATTTATAGTGCATAATTATAATTTTAATCTTCTTTTTAATAGCTATGACTAAGCTTAATGAGAATCATTTGGTCTAAAGATCAAAACGAAAACATCGAAATTCTCATGTGAAATACATCGGGATTTTTTTTTTTAATTTTAAATTTAAAGCAGCATGTTCCTTGTGGTTAGACACATGCCCCAGTGGGGTTGGTCACACCACTTTTCATATTTATTTTCAGTTAAAAAGAAAAAAAGTTAATTTAGGTCACAATCTATATCTATCTATACCTAATAATAAAAGAGTCAATGCATGAATAGTGTTTTTTGATCCTTCCCTTCTTTAGTCGTCACGTAACAATCATGTCATTCAATTATGTCGTCAATCGTGACAATCATATCATTCAACTATATTGTCAATCATATGATAATCCAGTTATTGTTATATAACAAGTCTAATTATACTCTTATACTGAAGGAAAGGCCGTTTTCACTGTTCCTTCTACAGTGATCGGACGGATTTGCCCTTGCTACAGTAGAATGACGTTTTTGCCCTCCCTTCCCTCTCTGGCGGTTGGGCTGCCCATAGTGAAGGGACTTTTTTGCCCTTGAAACCCTACTTTTCCCTTCCTTTTTTGTTTCTGCCGCCCATTATTGCTGCCTCTCTCTCTCTCTATTCTAGCTCTTTCTCTCTCTACTGTTCTCTCTTTCTTTTCTCTCTTCTCTGCTTCTTTCTTCTGGCGTTTTTTGTGCTGCCCATTGTGTGGTGCCTTTCTCTCTCTCTCTATTCTAGCTCTTTCTCTCTCTACTGCTCTCTCTTTCTTTTCTCTCTTCTCTGTTTCTTTGTTTTGCCGCCGATTGTGTGCAGCCGAAGAGCATTCTTATAAAAGAATGAATGGGAAGTAGGGGTGGTAATTCGTGTCGTGTTCGGGTACACGGGTCCAACCCGAACAGGACCCGTTCTTTTCCGTGTCAATTTCGGGTGACCCGAATTTGACCCGTCCACTATTCGTGTCGTTTTCGATTCGCAAAATTCGTGTCGTTTTCGATTCGTATCGTCGTGTCGCAACCCGTATTGCCAGTCCAGGGGTGGCAATTCGTGTCGTGTTCGGGTCACACTGGTCCAACCCGAACACGACCCGTTCTTTTCCGTGTCAATTTCGGGTGACCCGAATTTGACCCGTCCACTATTCGTGTCGTTTTCGATTCGCAAAATTCGTGTCGTTTTTGATTCATGTCGTCGTGTCGCGACCCGTATTGCCACCCCTAATGGGAAGCAGGCCTCTCTTAGCCTTTTCTCTCTCTATTGCTTTCTTTTTCTCTTCTTTTTGTTCAAATCTCTCTTTACTGGTTTTTTTCCTCTTTTTTCGTTCAAAAATCTCACTTTTTCTTTGTTTTTTCCTAGCTGTTGCCGATTATGTGGTGTTGGTTTGTCTCTCTATTTTAGCTCTTTCTCTCTCTACCGTTTTATTTGGGTTTCAAAACTTTTTTCCGTTTGCTCCTTTTTGGTTTTCTCGATGATCAATTTGTTGCATTGTGTATGTTTGTTGTTGATGTTTTAACTCTCTCTCTCTCTTTGCCGGTTTTCCCTTTTTTTTTTTCATATTTTTCCGACTTTTAGTGTTCGAACTCTAGAATCTTATTTCCGTTTTTTTTTTCTATCGATAGATTTTTGTCTTGAATGTAGGATTTTTCTGAATTTTTCCCTTTTATTTCTTGCATTGTGGGTTTTTTTCCCCCTTTATTTTTGTCGTTTTGGTCGGACTGTTTTTTTTTTTCACCTCATTTTTTTGTGTTGATTGTGATCTATATTGTTAATGTTTTAACTCTCCTTTCCTCCGTTTCTACCAATTTCTCTGTTTTTCTTCGTTTTTTTCCCCCCTGGAAATTTTCGATTTCAAATCGTTGTGGGATTTTTTTTTTGTTGAGTTTTAGACGGTTTTTATGTTGAACATTTAGATTTAGGGGTCAGTTTTTCTTTTTTGGTTACGTTAGACCCTGCATTTTGTATCTGCCGTCTGCCTCCCCTTTTGTTTTTTTGTTATGTTTTGACTCATTGTACATTGTTTGTCTTCATTTTTTCTTCCTCTGTTTTTTGCAAAATGTTACTGTTTTTTTTTTATTCGGCTTATGGGTTTTTTGCTTATTCTTGAAAAGCCTAAAAATTGGAACTAACTATATGGTATGTAATTTTTTCTCTCTCAGAAATTTTTTGTACCGAATTTTTTTTTTTTGTATTTGATTTCTACATTTTCTTTTTTTTTTTTTTGCAGATTGTTAAAACGATGGTGGCAAAATGGATGAATGGAGGTGTTGGGTGGAGAATCGAGGATTTTTTTGCTTGCTATCTTCATATCATTGTAATTTTTGTGTTTTTCCCTTCTCGGGTAATACTTGCTAAATTTTATTTGATACATTTTTTTCCCTGTTTTTGTTTTTGTTTTTTTTTTTTTTATGTGGTTTGATTTTCTTATAAATAGGATTTTTTAATGGTTGATGTTGATTTGCATTCGAATGGATTGTTACAGTTTTTTATTTTTTACTTTTGCAGCTATAATTGTATTAGGTTATTGTCCTTTGCATTTAATGGCTGTAAATTTTCAATCTGGGTGTTGGAATTGCATTAGTTCGTATACGTATATATTTTTTATTCTTTAGCTTTGTAGCTGTAACCAGCCTAGGTCATCTATCCTTTGCATTTAATCCTTCTAAATTTTTGATCTTCCTGTCCTCTGTTCTGATTGTATTACTTCGTATATAAATGTGTGGTTTAGTTTGTGAAGATTGTTTTCAGTCAGATGTTTTATAATTACAGCTTTATCATTAATGGATTTGATTTGTAAAAGATTTGTTATCTTTTGTGTTGTGTCTGTAAAAAAATTTATTGGCTTCTCTTGAACCGACTTAAAAAAAAAAAAAGAGAAGGGTTTTCTCTTCTGCTGTTAGTCGAGTTGTTTTTATAGATAAACTCTCTTCATTTATTACCTTATTTCCACCTTTTACCATTAAAGCTTTTCCACTGTTCTCTTACCTTCTCTGGTTTACTTCATTGATTTCTCTTGAAACTTCCTCAGACGCCCTTTTTTCTTCAGGTACTATTGTTATTTAAAGCTGTTGATTAGTATTAATGATTGTTATTTTTATTTTGTTCCTTTTTAATTATCGTTGGTGTGCTTTTATACTGTTTGAACTTCTTTATTGTTTTGATAGTAATATTGTAGGTATGTTTAAAACTGTTCTGTCATTTTTCTCTTTCTTTCTCTGTGTGTTTTTTTTTCCCTCTCTTTCCTTTCTCCGTCTCTGTACTGTTGTAAAAGATCGTTGGTGTGCTTTTATACTGTTTGAACTTTTTTATTGTTGTGATAGTAATATTGTAGGTATATTTAAAATTGTTCCATTATTTTTTTGTTTCTTTCTCTTTGTGTTTTTTTTTTTCCTTTCTTTCTTTTCTCCGTCTTTGTACTGTTGTAAAAGATTTTCAAAAAAATTTTTGACTTACAATTTCTACATGTTATGATGATTTCCATTCAAATATGTAATAATCCATATACTAGATTTTTGATTAGTTCGGTGTATGTTGCTGATTATCATATTATTGATGATATCTGTTAAAGAACTGTTATAGATTGTTTGACCATCTTGGCTCTTGCTGTGAATGTTTGGAATGTGTTTTTTTTTTGCCCCTCCGCTGCTTTCTTTCACCATGTCTGCCCAGCCACCTCTTTTTTTGTCTTTTTCTTTTTTTTTTGTGATCGTTTTTTTTTTTCCTCTATTCTCTGCCTTCAGCCCTCTTTCTTTTTTCCGTCTCTGTATTGTTGTAAAAGATTTTCAAAAAAATTTCTGAGTTACAATTTCCACATGTTATGATGATCTCCATTCAAGTATGTAATAATCCATGTACCATATTTTTATTTAGTTTGGTATATGTTGCTGATTATCATACTATTGATAGCATCTGTTAAAGAACTATTATAGATTGTTCAACCATCTTGGCTGTTGCTGTGAATGTTTGGAATGTGTTTTTTTGGTCCCTTAAAATTTAGTAAAATATTTTTTCTTTTCACTGTTCTCTCTTTCTTTTCTCTCTTCTCTGCTTCTTTCTTCTGCCGTTTTTTGTGCCGCCCATTGTGTGGTGCCTTTCTCTCTCTCTATTCTAGCTCTCTCTCTCTCTACTGCTCTCTCTTTCTTTTCTCTCTTCTCTGTTTCTTTGTTTTGCCGCTGATTGTGTACAGCCGAAGAGCATTCTTATAAAAAAATGAATGGGAAGCAGGCCTCTCTTAGCCTTTTCTCTCTCTATTGCTTTCTTGTTCTCTTCTTTTTGTTCAAATCTCTCTTTACTGGTTTTTTTTTTCCTATTCTCTGCTTTCCCCGTCACCCCTCCTCCTCCAACTTCCCTTTTTTTTTTTTTTTTCTTTTGTTACCCTTTTTTTTTATTCTCTGCTGCTCTTCCCTCTCTACTTTGGTTAATAATATCTATAACTTATTTTCTTTCCTATTCTCTGCCTTCCGGTCACTCCTCCTCCTCCAACTTCCCTTTTTTTTTTTTTTACCGTTTTTTTTTTCTGCTGCTCTTCCCTCTCTACTTCTACTTTGGTTAATAATATCTATAACTTATTTTCTTTCCTATTCTCTGCCTTCCCCGTCACTCCTCCTCCTCCAACTTCCCTTTTTTTTTTTTTTTGTTACCGTTTTTTTTTATTTTCTGCTGCTCTTCCTTCTCTGCTTTGGTTAACAATATCTATAACTTATTTTGTCTTCCCTTTTTATTTAAAGACATTCCTAGACATTTTACTTGGTAGTTACCAGAGATTAGGTTGGATTGTATTTTAATTATTCTTTAACAGAATTCTTAACTATGAAGAGATTTGAGCATGTCACAAATATTTAATAAAAATTTTTGTAATATTTTTTGTAGTATATATACATATGTTATGTTACTTATGTAGATTAGTATATATGAATAAAAATTAAATATTTTGTTTAATATATAACGTGTATGTTGTGTTATTATTATAATTTTTGTTTTGTTTTTTGTTTTATAATTTTCCCGTCTTCTTATAGTATGTATTGCCCGAGGAATTTTTTTTTTCCTTCTGCCTATTACATTGTTGTAATATTTAAGTTTGTAATAATAATTGTTGTATTTCAATATTTTTATAATTGTAAATTATTGCAATCATATATGTATTCTTTAGATTCTTTTATTATCAAATTTTGCCGTATAACAACATATTTTTATGTTTTATCAATTTTTATTTTGTTTGAACTTAGATTAAACAAATTAATTGCTAATATTAAATAAAGAGAACTTAATATATTTATTATTTTATTGGACAGATTTAAATTTTGTTCCAAGCAAAAAAATTGCATTAAAAAAAATAAAGGGTGGTAAATAACATGTTCATAAATTAAACATCTTTAATATTGTATGGTAAATTTATTATTTAGTATAAATTTTTTTTTGTTTAAATATCATAATTGATCATAATAGATGACCATAATTTATTTATTATTTATTTTATAAAATATAAATCATTATAAATAAAACAAAAAAAATCTTAGTATAGAACATTTTAATCAATTATGTAGTAAAAATACATAAAATTTAATCAATAAAAACTAAAACTATAATTATCCGTACAGATAGTAGTCAAAACTATAAAGAATGCAGTGAAAAAAAAATTTAATGGTTATAATTATTAACAAAGTTAAATATTGTTAATTAAATTAATAAACATAATTTTTTTAAGAAAAATAATACAACATAGGCCTTTATAAATAACATTTAAATAATTTTAATTATAAAAAGGAAAGTAATGATTTATTTATTTATTTATTTTAAATAATACAAATTTAAATAACCATAGACCGTACAAATAATTGCTAAAACCATTAATAATGTAATGAAAAAAAATAATTGTTATAATTATTAACATAATTAAATATTGTTAATCGAATTAATAAACATAATTTTTTTTACAAAAATAATACAACATAAGCCTTCATAAATCGCACTTAAATAAATTTAATTATAAAAAAAACAAGCAATAATTTGTTCATTCATTTTAAAATATATAAAATAAAACAACATAAATAATAAAATATACAAAATTGAAAAAATATTAAATTAAAAGAAATTTATAACTGAGAAAAATTAAACAATTTAACATAGTTAAATAATTTATTTAATTTATTAATATAATTTTTAATAAAATAATATCACACATATCTAAATAAAATTTCAACAAGCTCAATCATAAAATTAATAATAATATTTTTCCATTTACTTTTAATTATAATTACATTATTTTATAATTTAGAATAATAGCAAATATTATTTACTTACAACAACTTTAAACGCCTTTTTTTTCTTTAACAAAAATCATAATGTTTTGTTTAACTTTTTTCTCTATGTCTGTAATTTTTTTTATCTATGATATTTATGTTTTGACAATATTTGATATTGTTGTTGTTATATATTATATTAAAAAATACAAAATTAAGAACTATGAAGAGAAAAATCTACAAAGATCACAATAGTTCAAAATATTCAAAATTTCAAAAAAAACGAAATTATAAAAATGATCATGAAGCATCTACATCAACAAATATACATTTTCAAAATAATCATTTGGAAAAATCAGATACAGAATTTATAACTGGTGTTCGAGCTAGATCTATTCGATTATTGTCAAGTTATAACATTGGCAGAGAAACACCGAATTCATTTTCAGACGATCATAGTTTACCATCATTTCAAGAGAGTAATTTCCTTATCCTTTTTTTTTTCTTTTTTATGATTATAAATTTAAAGAAAATTTTTTACTAACTTTTTTTTTTTTTACATAAATTTTTTACTAAGATTTAAATAATGAATATATTGATATTGGAGATTGTAATTGTGTATGTCAATATTGTGGAGCATTATTTTGGAAAAATGAACAAACACAAAATACTTATCCACCAAAATTTTTTTTATGTTGTCAAAATGGGAAAATTATGATACCATTAAAGAAAAAGACACCACCAATTTTAAATGAATTATTAGATTATTATGGAGGACCTTTAAGTGCAAATTTCAGAAAAAATATTAGACTTTATAATTCTATGTTTGCTTTTACTTCATTTGGAGCAAATATTCAATCAGATATTAATAATTCATCGGGTCCATAAATTTTTAAGATTAGTGGACAAGTTTACCACCTTATTGGATCTTTACTTCCAATTAATAATAATCCTCCAAAATTCGCACAATTATATATTTATGATACAGAAAATGAAATTCAAAATAGAATAAGAGCATTTTCAAATAATAATAATTTAAATAATTTAAATGAGATTATCATTCAAAAATTAATGACAATGTTAGATGAAACAAATAAATTAGTTAAACTTTTCAGAAGTGTCAGAGATATTTATAAAACTAATGAGATACCATCAATGAAACTAAGATTAATTGGAAGACGACAAGGAGATAGTACACAATATGATTTACCAACTTCAACAGACATAGGTGGTTTAATTGTTGGAGATTTTGGTTTATATGAAAAAGGTAAGATATTATTATTCATAGTCAAACTGGAGACTTACAAAGAATCAATAAACTACATCCATCTTATATGGCATTACAATATCCATTATTATTTCCTTATGGAGAAGATGGATATAGAATTGATATAGAATGGAATCCAAATTTTGTTGGTAAACAACCACGTAGAAATCGAATATCAATGAGATCATTTTATGCTTTTCAATTTCAACAACGATTAAATGAAGGAAATACATTATTTAAAAGTGGACGACTATTTCAACAGTATATTGTAGATAGTTATGCTTCTATTGAAGAAGATCGTTTAGATTACGTTTAAAAAAATCAAAATAATTTAAGATCTGAAATTTATAAAGGTATTCAAGATGCTATAATAAGAGGCGATACAGACGCAGCAGCAATAGGAAAAAGAATTATTTTACCATCATCTTACACAGGAAGTCCAAGATTTATGATTCAAAATTATCAAGATGCAATGGCAATTTGTAGACAATATGGAAATCCTGATATATTTTTAACATTTACATGTAATCCTAAATGGCCAGAAATCAAAAGAACTTTAAATATAATCCCAGGACAAAAATCTGAAAACAGACCAGATATTATAAGTCGAATATTCAAAATAAAATTAAATCATTTGTTAAATACAATAAAATCAGGTGATATTTTTAGAACTATAATAGCAGGTAAGTTAATTTATATTATATAATAAAAAAATGAACTATGAATTTTTATTATAATATTTTATTGTAATAAAATGAAAAAACTAACATTATTATTCTGTTTTTGTTTTTGTTTTTTTCCCATTGTTTTTTTTCCTTTTTTTTTTTTTTTAAGATCTATACGTGGTGGAATTTCAAAAACGTGGTTTGCCTCATTGTCATATGTTGTTTTGGCTACATCCTAAACATAAATATCACAATGCTACACAAATATACAAATATATTTGTGCTGAAATTCCAGATCCAATAAAAGATCCAATAGGTTATAAAATTATAACCGAATATATGATATACGGACCATGTGGATATCCAAAAACAAATGCACCATGTATGAAAAATTCTAAATGTTCAAAAAAATTTCCAAAACAAATAAAAAATGAAACAACTATAGAAGAAAACGGTATTGTTATTTATCATCGTAAAGATACAGAATTTAATGTTATAAAAGAAGGAATTAAACTTGATAATAGATATGTTGTTCCATACAATCGAATATTATGCTTAAAATATAATGCTCATATTAATGTTGAAATATGTTCACAATCTATGTTAATTAAATATTTGTTTAAATATTTAACAAAAGGTCCCGATAGAATACGAGCTGTTATTGAAGATAATGTTATCGCTGAAAATAATAAAATAACAACTTATAAAGACGTAGATGAAATAAAAGCTTATCTTAACTGTCGATATATTACACCTTATGAAGTAATTTGGAGAATATTTGAATATCCAATCCATCATAGAAATCCAGCTGTTCAACGACTTTCCATTCATTTATCAAACATGCAAAATATCACATTTAATAAAAATCAACAACTTCAAAATATTATACGTCAACCACAAATTGAAAAAACAACGTTAACAGAATGGATGGAAATTAATAAAACTGATAAAGATGCCAATCAATTAACTTATGCAGAATTTCTAATAAAATGGGTATGGAATAATAAAAATAAAATTTGGACTCAACAACAGACTAGTCATACAATAGGAAGAACATTCTATATTCATCCAAGTTCAGGTGAATTATATTACTTAAAATTATTATTAAATCATCAAAAAGGTGCAACAAGTTATGAATAACTTCGAACTGTAAATAATATTATTTATCCTACAAATCAAACAGCTTGCTATGCATTAGGTTTATTAGGAGATGATAAAGAATGGATGATTTAATAAAAGAAGCATCATTTTGGTCAACATCTACCCAACTTCGACAACTTTTTATCATTATGTTATTATTTTGTAATATTTCTGACCCAATAAATTTTCTCCAAAAAACATTGAAAATTAATGTGTGAAGATATCCTATATAAAGTAAGACAATTATTTAATAATCCACAGTTTGAAATTCCAGAAAACGAATTATATAATTTCGTATTATATGAATTAGAAAAATTATTAAACTTAAATTCATCTTCTTTATCACATTACAATCTTCCGCTTCCTACTGGATCATTAATTGAAGACTTAAATAATAATCTTTTAAGAGAAGAGCTTAATTATGATATAAATAAATTAAAAGAAGAAAATATTAATTTAGTAAAAAATTTAAATCAAGAACAATATTTTATTTATAATGAAATTTTAAAAGCAATTAAAAACAAACATAATAATTTATTTTTTATATATGGTTATGGAGGAACAGGAAAAATATATTTATGGAATACTATCATAAGTAAAATTAGATCAAATGGTGAAATAGAATTAGCTGTAGTATCATCTAGAATAGCATCATTATTGTTACCAAAAGGACGAACTGCACATTCAAGATTTCGTATACCTCTTTCAATTGACGATTCTTCAACTTGCCAAATTAAAAAATCTACTCAATTAGCGAAATTAATAGAAAAAACTACATTAATTTTATGGGATGAAGTACCTATGACCAATAAATATTGCTTTGAAGCCTTAGATAAAACAATGCAAGACTTAAAAAATAATTATGATTGTCCTTTTGGAGGAATGACAGTTATATTAGGTGGTGATTTCAGACAAATATTACCTGTTGTCCCAAATGGTACAAAAGAAAATATTATTGATGTAATTATAAATAATTCTTATCTTTGGCCATATTTTCGTATACTTACTTTAACAGAAAATATGCGACTAAAAAGAAATAATTATTGTTTCGAAGAACAAATAGAAATTACTAATTTTTTAGAATGGATATTAAATGTTGGTGATGGAACAATAAATGGTATAAAAGATCCAGAAAACGATGATGCTACTTGGATAGAAATACCTAAAAAATATTTAATACAATATGATAAAAATTATATTGAATACATTTCCACCATAATATACAATAATTTTAATAATAACTTTCAAAATATTGATTACCTAAAACAACGTGCAATTATTACACTCAAAAATAAAACAGCTGATGAAATAAATAAATATATGTTATCTTTAGTATCTACGGATACAAAAATTTACTATAGTTGTGATACTATACTTTCATCATCTGGAAACTTAGAAGAATTAAATATTTTATACCCACCTGAATTTTTGCATACTTTAAACTTTAATGGTTTACCTCCACATGAATTAAAACTCAAAATTGGAATTCCTGTAATGTTAATGCGAAATCTTAATCAATCAATGGGTTTATGTAACGGTACCAGAATGATTATTACACAATTAACAAATAGAATTGTTGAAAGACACATAATTAATTCTAATGATATAAATGAAAAAGTTTATATACCTAGAATAGAAATGACAATGCATGAATCAAAATGGCCTTTTGTTTTAAAAAGGCGCCAATTTCCTTTAAAAATCTGTTATGCAATGACGATAAACAAAAGCTAAGGTCAATCTTTAAACAAAGTTGGATTATATTTAGAAGATGAAATTTTTAGCCATGATATGTTGCTTTATCCAGAGTAACTTCACCAAAAGGTTTATATATTTTAATACATGAATCAATAAATAAATATCCAAATCATGTTAAAAATATCGTTTACAAAGAAGTATTACATAATATTTATCAAAAATGATAAATTTTTATACAAAAATAATATAACATTAATCATGTTTCAATTGATTTTATAACAAAATAATAATCATTATTGTCAATATATGATGCACATATTGATATATATATTCTTTCTATTTATAGAAAATGTTCAGTCCAATACGAATATTAAAACCAGGGGAGACGCATCAGGCTATATGTGCTCGAGTGTGTCGGCTGTGGAGAAATACGGACTATAAAACTGGACGACTAATAAGCCTTGATTGCTTATAAATGTTATATTACTAATAACACTCATTTCAAATTATTATTTAATATATAAATGATAATAACAATATCTAAATATATATATATTTTTATATATGATGAAGCAATACATGGGTTTATTCGCGCGAAAGATGCAGATTTCATAATAGATAAAATACAATTAGGCAACATATATGAGATCAGCAATTTCTTCATCACCAACAACAAACAAAAGTACAGGATTGTTCCCCATGTAGCGATGTTGCAATTTGCTAGATCAACAATCTTCAAAAATGTTGAAGAAGACATACCAGAGATACCTCAACACAAATTTAATTTTGTGGAATTTGATCAATTAACGTCAAAAATCGATATCAATGATCTTCTATTAGGTAAATTATATATACTCTTCATATTCATTAATTTTTTACTTAATAATTAATAAATTAATTTTATAAAAATTAACAAATAATGACTTCTTATTTATTATCTTATATTAGATGTAATTGGTCGTGTTATCTCAATCAAGGGTATAGAAGAATCTACTATAAATGACATGGCAGTAAAAAGACGAGGTTTGGTCATTCAAAATATTAGGTAAGTACAAACAATACATTATAAAAAATATTTTTTTTAAAAATATCATAACTTATTACAAATAAATTGTTTATTTATATTTATTTTATTTAACAGAGAAGAAACACTTAATGTCACTCTCTGGGGAGAAATTGGAGACAACCTTGATGAGAACTCAATTCAAACAATGTCTGGACCAGTTGTAATTGCATTTTCAGCAATGGCGGCTAAACAATATATGGGTAAATATACATATAATAACTAAAAATAATTTTTTTACTCTGCTAAATAAAAATTATTAAAATTTTGTAATATTGATTATGATTTATTATAAATATTTATACACAGGCGGACTTTATGTTGTAAGCACCAGTGGTACTTCATTCTACCTTGATTCAGACATTGCTGAAACCAAAAAAATCAACAAAAAAAAAAAGTATTATAAATTTACTTATAAATTATCATAATTATTTCAATTTATTCATTTTATTAAAATATTAACTTCGTTTTACATATTAATTTTTATAGATTTAGCCATTCTATCCAAGCAATTGATTTTATTACTGGATCAACAAAAAAACCATTGCCATTAGAAGAACAGAAAACTCTGAACCGAACCACAATCATGGAACTTCAAAGTCTAGACCCATTTCAAAATCAGGTAAATACTTAATTATTAAATATAAATATAAAATATAATTTACTCAATATTATTAATATTAATTCCAATTTATCCAACAGGAGACAAAATTCACTGTCAAGGCAACCATTACTGAACTTCATATTCATCAAGGTTGGTTCTACAATGCCTGTCCAAGGTGTTACCGACAAATTAGACAATCAGGAACATCATGGTGGTGCGACAATCATGGACATTTAACTACAATGCCAATTAGTTGGTAATTTCCTTCATCTTTATTATAAAAAAATAAACATATATAAATATTTAACTAATCTAAACTTAAATAAATATTATATTTTATCAACAGGTACAAAATTAATGCACGAATCGAAGATGGGACTGGAGGAATGAATATTGTGATGTTTGGAAAAACTGTGCAATCCTTAATAAATAAACCTTGCTCTGTACTGACGATTCAAGAAGGATACACTGATCCAACCATTATCCCTCCTATCCTAAATCAACTAAAAGGAATATCAAAAATATTTGTCATTCAATTTCGTCCCAGAGGAGCTTTTATCGATGCAGTTATTGCAAAAACCTTTGATGATGATATCCAACCAATGTCATTACCTGCACCAACAACTATGCCTGCTGAAGAAGTTCCACCACCTATGACTTCTTTTGATCCAGAAACACCCCAACTAGGAGGCAAAAAGACAACAAAGAAACAACTTACATTTACTGAACCCGAAGAAAAAAAATCAAGGTATATTATTATGTATATTTTATTTTCAATTTTTAAATTTTGCTTATTTAACATATATATTTATGTATTCTAAATTATTAATTAGTTAAATATATTATTACTTTAGTCTTCAGCAACAATTTCCTCCATCACAAATCGACATTCAATCTTCAAGTGATCCATCAAAAAAATGAAAAGAGATTAGGTAATAATATTTTTTATCCATATTTACATAATAACATACACAAATTTATTTTAATTTATATATCAACCATGAATATCGCTGTACTAACATATAAAAATGTTTTTATTGTGACAGATCGGAGGAGAAATTGAAGAAAATTGAGCATGAATAGCAGCATCAAGTTGTAACAAAAAAAAACTTTATGTTTAAGAACTTTATATATATATATATATATATATATCAATACTAATATCTAAACTTTTGATGTTGTAATATATGTTTGAATGTAAAAAAAAAAAAAACTAAATCTTTAAACTTATTGTAATTATATTATCTTCTCTAATTAATTACTCTTAATGTAAATTGTTTATTTTTATACTTTATTTTTTAATTTTTTTTTGCCCACGCTATGCAACACACAGATATTAGACTTGCTATATACTAAAGGAAAAGGAGTTTTTATTGTTATTTGAACAATATATAACAGTGTTTTTTTGCTTCCTCCCCCACTCCCAAGGCTTATCAACAAAAATGCACAGTTCCGTACAGTAAAATTATTGTATTGCCCTTATAATTTTACTTACCGAATAAGAACACCACAGTAAATGGACGATTTTGCCCCTAAAATGCTGTAATAACCGATTAGTCCTTAGTTTATTCACTGCAAATCACTGTTTCTAAAAACACTATTGAAAACTTTTCAATGAACAATAAAACCCCTCTTCACTTTAGTATTTTTGTTAACAATAATTTTTTCTAACTCTTCCAAATTTTAAAATTTTTCTTTTTTTTTCTCTACCTATTTTATTTTTGTTTTAATTTTTTCCTTTTAAATAAATATAATTAAAATTTTTTCCCCTTTTTGGTTTTATTTTCATTTTTATTATTATCAATATTATCATCATCTTGATTTCACATGTCCACTATTAAAAAAAATTTTACGAAAATTTATACTAATTATAATTCTAATATTTAACTTAACAAAATATTTTTATTATATAATACTCAATTTTTTTAATTTATTTTTTCCTTCCCATTCACCGAACGGGCATTAAACTCGTTATTACTATATGACAGTTCATTCACTATCATGTGATGTTTTTTTTTTTCCTTTTACTTTCCTTTATTTGTCTATTCTGCAACTAATATTTGGATAAAATTGGTCAATTAGTATTTTGAAAACATATTATATTTTAGTAGCTTGTAATTAAGATAACTCAAGAATGTCAACATTCAGAAATCCTAAAAGTTATAAGAAAAAAACACAACAATTCAAATAAATTAAAAGGAACCGTTAATGGATTGGCACAACAATAAATTTTCACCATTCTATTTTTAAAATGTTATTCGAAAGTTCTAATAATTTGCATGGAACAGATAAATGAGGCTCATCGCATTCTATCAACGAGGCTCGAAAGTAATTAAAGGGTCGCTCCAGCTAGTTTTATTCCTTGAAATTTCTGGATAATCCAGGAAATATCGGTTGGCGTCAAACAAATAAATAAATAAACCAAAAAATATCGGGGGCCTCAAACTAAAACCAAAAGGGCTTCTTGAATTTCATGGCGTTCATCTAATAAAACTTGATCACCGCAATGTAACATGCATTTTGAAATTAACTGGTATACGAGTCGCCACATTACAGTCGTTGAAAATAAACTTACATAAGGAACAATGTTTTCTCGAACCAAAACTAAAAATTCATCTACAGCATGGGATGACAAAAGGTTCACCTAAATTTTTTCCCTGATGCAGCAGTGTATTGAGAAAAGCATAAAATCATCTAATTCCATCAAATGCTCTGCTTTCTTGGGCCGCGAAACTGAAGAAAGCAAAAAGTTTGGTGCCCACTTGCATCAAAGATTGAATCATCACCATCCAAAGATATGGTGGGCATTGATACGAACTCCGAATTAGGCATGAAAAGGTGCAGATAAATAAAAAGCAATCTTCTTGGTCACGTCATGCTTGGCATAACTAGTTATCTTCCCGGAAATCTGGATTCTCTTTCAAGATGACAAAGCCTTCAAGGATGGGAGAAAGTGGAATATACCTGCAAGGACAGAAGCATTTGTTAGAGCAATCAAGTATAACAATGGTGAAATGGTGAAATGGCCATTTTAAATGGGAAATATTGTATTACTTCTCAGTAGCCAACTCTGCTCTGTCACCAGCAGCCAGAAGAACTGGCGTAGAGTGGGTCTGGAAACCAGTAATTGTCTTGGGACGACCAGCTTGGCCGACAACATCAACAGCTTGTCCCACTCGAACAGGTACTGATAGCGGTTTGAGATTCTCGTCCACAGTCATCAACATTCTCGGCTATCACAATAAAAAAAGAAAATTACCACAAAGATGTAAATTTATACAGATAGTGAAGAAAAAAAAATTTTTTGCCAAAGGAAAAAAGAATCAAAAGCAAACCTGCATTGCCAAAACAAGGAAGTACAGAACATAGTGGTATTTTCCCAAGATGATGGCTTTCAAATCAAGACATGCGTGTAGCATGGTTATAATTCCAGCAAGTGCCGTCCTGTAACAAGAATGAAGAATTATCGAAACTAGAGGAGAAAAGAATTAAGCAGCAATTTTAGCCAATTGGTATGTCAAGGAAAAAGATATCAGAGGTGTTCAAACAATTGCTCTTCTACTAAATACTTACGGTGATAGCAAGAATCGCTCAGAATGATAAGGATTCAAAGTCAATAAGCCCTTCCCCAAGTGGACAAGACCTTGGGCGATTCGCACCTGAAAAGATTACCGAAGGAAACAAATGAACACTAAAAAAGTCAAAAGGATAGAATGAATATTCAAAGTCAGAATTTTTAAGATGCATTACACAGAACAGAAGGCTGGCGTCTTTGTAGTAATAGCTTGAAAGATTGCGAAGCATGCCGGCTATTCTGGCATTGTTGGTTCCTGCACCTATCAAACCCAAGGAGATCACCGCTGCCTAAAGCATAAGAAAAAATAAGTTTTAGCCCTAAACTTGAACTGAATTGTTTTAGTAACAGATGCAACGTATTGTATAATTTCTTACCATTGCTACTTCTGAATCTGTATCGTGGCTAAGCCTGCTTAACGTGTCCATAACGTTGACCTGGTCAAAAACAGGTTAACAAATTAGTGAAACATCAGAAGAGAATAAAATATTTAACAAGAAACAAATATTAATAACCATTAACCATTTAGTCAAGTAAACAGAGCATTTGGAGAAAATAGGGAACTTCTCCAATCATTTCTAGAGAAAACCTTAAGCACCGCACAGCAGATGATGCTGAGTTAGGCCTAAATAGAAAATTACCTTTGGGTTTGATATGCAAAGGAGACCAAGTGCCAAAGGAACTGCACGTCGGATATTTTGTTCTCCGTACTGTAAAAGATGCTCTAATGAACGAATTGCCATTTCCAGGCCCAGTTCCTCTGCCATGGCTACCATAGCAATTCCTAGCACAGCAGGTCCCTGGTGGGTTTCACTCTTGTCAAGATGTTCGGAACATTGACTCAAAAGATGTTGGACCTGCATGACACAGAGTCAGCTATCTCATACACACAATGGAGATATCGGATTTCATATGAAAACTGGTTGACATCAAGGATTACCTTCAAAACATTCCCTGTTCCTGCATAAGCACAAGAAAGCAGAACCATATCTGTATGTTTTCTGATTTTCTCATGAAATGTCTTTGACACTTCAGCGGTAGCCTCCACACTATCCTGTAAGGCACAGAATGGGATTCCAAAAAGCAAGCAGAATATTATAAATCATAAAACGGAATATTCTATCCAATGCAAGGGCTTCTTTAACCAAACACTGATATAACTCACAAGAACTATAACGCACAAAAACAAAGAATTGAGCAAGATAGTCATGATCGACTGTCTAAAAGTCCTGAGTAGTTATTTACCTGCTTCCCAAGGTATAGAAGACCAAGACTCAAAGGCAATAGCCGAGTAAGAGGCTCACCCAACTCTGACTCATTTCGGTCCATTAATGCAAATATTATTGCCTGAGCAACCTCCTCATTGCATGACCCAACAAATATCAGGCCCAATGAGATTGCAGTAAATGCAATCACATCAGGCGGAGCTTTGGCATCATTCAGTATGCTAGACAGCTTATAACGCAACTGAATAAAATAAAGTTGAGTTAGCTTCAACTAAAAACTAAATTAAAAACACCAAGCCAAAAAAATTGAGAAAATGAACATGCTACTTGATGATTTTCAAAAACTAGCATTCATTATGGTAGTAAACATTGTATGGACCATGTTCGCAGGTTCCAACATTTTTTCCTTGATTGACCAAGGAATTGTTCCCGGGCATCCTAAAAAAAAAGGTTATTATACATCCCAACCCCATCCCTTAGAAAGAAAAAGGTAGCACCAAAGAAAGGAAAGAGCAAGATGGTGGATTTTGTTGTTCCCACGAAGCAAAGATCATTCACCAAGCGAATGAAGTGGGTCAACCTCTTTTTGGCTTCGGCCAAACACTTTTCCTCACTGGTCAAGCTTTCTACAAAAAAAGCAATGCGAGAACATATTCTCTTATCTAAGCTTCTTCCCTGTGCATTCACTCCCCCCATCGTAGATGGTTCAGCAATGCCCGGTGCCACGAAATGATTGAGAACTCCAATGAGGTCAAAATTAATTTGGTTCTTTGTATTCAACAAGTATTGCATGACCAAATAATTCAAGGAGGGGCGCACTGCAGGGAGGGTCCTTTTAAGTAGATGACTCATCGGGCTGTCAGAGTCCGTTACAAAAAACAAGTAGCAGCAGGTTACCAGATTCATCAACAGTAAAAGAAATAGGACATTTCACCTGCTCATTCCCGGTACCAGCATAGGTAATTCCCAGGCCCATTATTGCACCAATTCGGATAGACGGATCTTCCTTGTCGACATAGTCACTTAGAAGTGCCAGTGCCTGAGGTAATAAATTAAGATTCAGAAGTACTATTGGAGGTAACAGACTTCCCAAAAGAGAAAACATGAAAGCAACTCACAGGATCACAATCATTCTTGATACTGCAGTTAACAATCCCAACTCCTAGCAAGGCACCAGCAATCACGTGGTTATCATTGCTGTGGAAGTACTTGTCAATTTGAGCAAGTCCAGAGTCGACATCCCATAGTAGGATCATACCCTACACGAAGATAGAAACTTTTAGTTACAAACTTACAGTTAACTAAATAACCAGAAAATTACTCGGAAGGTAAAGGAAGCACACCAGACTTGCTGCAGCACTTGTTTTTCCATGCTCCTTATTCTTAAAAAGCCAATTTCCTGAAGCACCACCACTTGAAGAATCTGATGGGACGGTCATCAACTTATCCTGAAATAGAGATCTGAGTCAATATCCATGACACTACAGCGGTCATTTTGCAAAGTATATCAAATGCAAATAACCTACCTGACCAAAGCCAGCATTTACAAAAGCATTGACGAAGGTTGCAGCCAAGTTCTGCCTGGCAGAATCAACACTAGCACCAGCACTAGCCCGGCCATCAAGTAAGTGTGCCTAAAAAAAACCCAAACATCAGAGTAGCAAACCCAGCTGTACGTAACTAAACATCAACTTTAACAAGATGACTTTGGGAATAGACCATGCAAGAGACAAACAAATATAGGTAAAGTCT
This sequence comes from Ficus microcarpa, assembly GCA_025413485.1. NCBI lineage: Eukaryota > Viridiplantae > Streptophyta > Magnoliopsida > Rosales > Moraceae > Ficus > Ficus microcarpa. The sequence goes on along the minus strand of CM046379.1, from coordinate 25,399,534 downwards.
AAGATTACTGAGAGTGAGAAGCATTATCAACCGGCTTAATGAAGAGTGGTAAAGCTGTACGGGTAATAAAGTGATGCAACGGCACACAGTAAAGTAAGCATGTTACAAAAATCCAGTAACATTAGTACTTCAAAAAAATCTTCAAAAGAAATGATTTTCCATCACATAAGTTATGCACTAACGACATATTTAAGAGAGAATCAATTTTCAAAACTTCAGAAAGAAAATGTGTCCTGCCCCATTTCCAGAATAGAAATGCAAGAAAAACAAAATGGATCAGCTAGTCAAATAAGCTAAATTGGATACAATTGATATTTTATAACTCAAAAAAGGAAATCAAGGAGAAATATATGCAATAAGAAAATTCAAAACCAGAAAGAGTGCTGTGACAAGCGGTTTTCAGTTTCTCCATAATATTCTTAACATTCTAAACTTGACAATAAAATAATTATTATTTTTGGTTGCATAACCAACTTCAACAGATTATTTAATAAATCAACGTCTGCAACTCAGCCTTCTAACAGAAAAATTCTAACCTTGTAAATATCCTCAGGGGTTTTCGCTTCCATAACCTCAATATCACGGGCAAGGTTCAGATAACCTTCACTCAACTTCGCATTGTTGATAATATCCTGCAATACCTCTCGATCGTCATCGTCCTTTGCAGTTTCTTCATCAAGCACAAAAGCGACACCCTTAACAGCAAGAGAAAGAGAGCAATTAACAAACTCCTCCATCACTTTAACCATATCTATATGTACACACACAAACACAACAACAACAACAACAACTCCATCCTTAATCCTACAATCCTACTAGCACAAGGGGGTTCAGAAATGAAGATAATAGAATTCGTCTCAAATGAAAAATGGCAAGGTGCAGACATGCATAAACCACAGAAGATAACGAATAATTAAATTAGGGTCCAGCCAATTTTTATCTTTTCTTAACAGAAATTACACCATGAACAGTACATGGTAATACTCAAAAAGAAAAAGGAAACAAAAAACAAGAAAAAAGAAGAAAAGCACAGAAAATCTTCGTTACAAGAACAGATTTCTACTACACTAATAAAGTACCAACCAGATTGCTCTAAGGCCAACAGCATAGTCTGTCAGATCGGTACTCAACAAGGATTATCAAGCACACGACAGTGCCAAAAATTTAACCATAATTTCCAGTGCATCCAAAGAATAAGCATGAAGAAGACAAATAAACATAGAACAACTAAACTTACATGTCGAGCAAGGATGTAGCAGAATTGCTTTTTCTGCTGTAGATCCTCGCAAGTTGCAAATACCTGCCTTACATACTGCTAAAATAATTAACAAATAGTTATTAGTTAACACCATTCTCTACAAAATTTGCACGGTCATACTTGAAATTTCATGTGCATAAAAAATTATAAAGCTGTAGAACTCCTGTTTTAACTCAATTAGAGTACAAACCTGCACATTATCAAGGAATAGAGCAATCTGAAGCGCATTTGTAAATTCCTCGAATTTCATATATATCATGTATGCAATATCCAAAACTAACATATCATCCGGGCCAGGTAAATATCTGCAGTATTGGATAACAAGTGGGGGAATGATAAAGTGAGAAAAATATTAAACACACAATGGCATAGGCAATCATTTATCCTGGGACAATAAACATTAAAATTAGCCAAAAAGTAAAAGTGGGAAACGCCAATAACTATGAATACTTTTTCTCCGAAAAAAAATGTGACAAATAGACAAATTATCATATTCCCCCTTCCACTAACCTTGCTGAACTGGTGAGGTAGAGACAAGTTCTTTTAAAATTTGTCCTATCAACATGCTCAACTAACAAATCCAAGTCTTCAACCTGGCATTTTTCATACAGCAGAACCAATCATAAGCAAATCTATCAAGAAATCAAACAAGCACAAACACAATGTTAATGAGGTAACAGTCCATCTTTACCTCCATCAAAAGGTCAACAGCTTCAGGTTCAGCGTTGTGCTGTAAAGACAAACAAATAAGATTAAGCAAATCAATTTTCCTAGTACAAGTGTAAGAGTCCCGAAAAGGTTTTGCATTCACGTCATGCACCAAAAACCTTGGTTCCCCATTCATGCAAGATGGAGAAAACAAAATATAAAACTTCTTGTTGATGTTACCTTCATGTGAAAAGCAACGATTTGTTGAACCAGTTCCATTAGATCCTCAATAGGGCCCTCTTCACTCTGCAATAGCATGTAAGAAGGGTAAGATAGAGCAACTTTGTAATATCCCACACGTAAGACTGCTTATCAAAAATTTATCCACGAACTTCTAATAAATTCAAAGGATAGATTGCAGACCTGTCGCTTAGCATATTCCTGAGCAATTTCTCCAGCTAAGTTCCTAATAAAAGAAAACTAAATCAATAGGGCACAAAATATTTACTAGAAACCAACATCTAATATATCTATCAGTCTATCTCAGTTACATTTATATATGTATATATATCTCAGATTTACTTGAGTAACTAATAATAAGGAGCTTCCGAAAAATAAGCAGGCCAGAAATACTAATTATGAAAATCAGAAAATACTTGCCTGACATATTCATGGCCCCATGAACCAATATCACCTTCTGATCCCTGCAATCTGTACTTTAAACTTTCCTGAAATAGTTCAAAAATGGATGATTTACATTAGCACGTACTCTCAAACAACTGTAAAACAATCCAAATCAGCCATCCAAGTAGTCGAACCCAATATCAGGAGTAAACGCAATAATTGGGCATGCTTTGAACATGAGAACACAGTCAACAAGAATGAAGTTTGACCATCTCAATTTTGACCAATTAACTAGGTTAAATGATACCATACAGAAAAGAAATTGAGAGATAGTTTAGACATACCCGTTCTCCTTCAGCGGACATGGTCAATGCCAAAACTGACAATATATCTGCCAGGTATTTCTACATTGTAATACAAAGTAAGTTAATCAAACCGCAGTAAATGGGTCTTAATTTTTGAAAGGTCCTACAAAAAAAAAAATCTAACCTTCAAGTCTGAATCCGCCATGGTTTCATAGTAAGCTTTTAAAGTTCCATAATGTGGTCGAAGAAACTTTAATGGCTTTGGAACAGAGGTCATGGAGCTTGTTGATGTACGGATTTCTTGCCTACAAGATTACATTTTATGCAATGTTAAGCCACTAGACATGGCAACGACCTATACATGGAAGCACTGCAGTTGGAAAACAGATTCCTACATCTATCAAGTCAATTCAATTACACCATACTGTTAGATTGAAACCAACATATAAAGAGAAGTCAGCATCATCAACAGAAGATTTCAGAAAACCTTCTCTGAAGAATAGAAAGACATTATAGAGTTTTGAGACATAAATTTCGTTGGTAATTGCACCAATTTGACATTAGGTCACTAACATCAGTAAATGATTATACTTTCTGCTTTCAGAACTCGGGTAAACTTCTGGAGTCTACAATCTAAAGAAAGGCTAAATTCCATGTTCTGAAGGTACGGGCATCATCCATCTGACAAGGACCCTAAGATTCAACACATGAGCCACGAAAAGAATTGGCTATCTATACATCCACAAAGGCTTATTTTACAACATGGACCAGGTAAATCCACTAACCTCTCCCTTTGATTCTTTTCTCATGAAAACAAAGATTTAAAAGGCAGATAAACTTAATTTACCTGCATAGTTTTCTAGGGTTAAAAGTTCTCGTATTTAATTTATAGTAGCAACTAAACCACTTCTAAAGATTACAATTCCAATGCCTAACTTGACCAATGATACCCAGTCTTTGCATAAAAGTAGGTCAAGTTTTCTCCACTAATTTGTAAATTCTACTTCCTCATATGTTAATGCTGTAACTGAAATTAGTAAATTATTTCAAGTTGCTTTCATCAGATGAGAAAAGTTCACCTTCACCGCTTAACTCTATTCTAAGACTAGCACTACTTGAACATTTCAGAATCCAACATTACTGTTGCAACCCAGAAACCGTTCTGGAAATCCCCATAAGCTCAGACAGAGATCGAATAAACAAATCCATGTAAATACCCAACAAAGAAACAGCCAAAAATAGTACAAAAAATAGTGATTAAATGCAAAATTATTACCTCATACTCTCAAGAGCAACCTTCTGCAAGCCGGGATCAGCATCCTGAACCCTCTCCACGTACAACTTCCAATTGCTGCTTCAGCGCCAAGTCCTCGTCTGACTGCGAGCAACCAAAATCGATTAAAACAACAAAATTAAAAAAAAAAAAATCACTCTTTCTGAGCACTCAACAACAATCAAAATTCGCATGTTTTCTTCAAAAAATAGACAGGTAGAAATTCGCTCCTTTGTTTCGAATCGAAAAAAACCTACTTTCCTTCCCGTTTCCGCCACAGTTTCTCAGCAACCAAACAAATTGAAGAAAACGGAAGCATCGAAGTGTAGTGGAGAGAGAAAGAGTAAGAAATTACCAAATCCTCGTCCTTTTTGTCGTCCTTCTTCTTGGGGTCCTTGGCGGGGACCTTGACGGTGGCCTCATTCCGAGAGCCGCTGGAGGTGCCACCGGAGCTGTTCGGATCTGGCGCCATGATCGATGAAGGTCTGAGTGAACCCTAGATTACGGAGCAGGCAACGAAAGTCTTTCTTTTCCTCTTCTACAAGAAAGCCCACTTTTTTTTCCCCACCTTCGCTTCTCTCTTTCTCCCACTCAGAGCTCAAAGGGTCTAATATACCTTTATTTAAAAATTTAAAAAAAAAAAAATTAAACCCAGTCGGTTCCGGGTCACCAGCCCAAGTCTACTCTGCACACACAAGTCACTGGCCCAAGCCCAATTAAAATGGGTCATGAAATGTGTGGGCTTTTCCTAGATAACGGTTGTTGGGCCAATTTAGAGCCTCCGGCACCATCGCATGAGTAGGAATTCGTCTAGCGTCCTCGTTCACTTTTTTTTTTTTTTTTAAAGAGGAAGTTCATGTCTTTTTTTTTTTTTTTTTTTTTTGAAAAGAAGTTCGTGTCTTTTTCATGTTTGATAATTACAATAACATTATATTATGTTAATAAAAAATAGAAAAAATTACTTAAATAACCACCTTTTTTCTATCTATTAATCAACATGATATAAATTCCACACTTTTCACCAACAAGACACAAAGTTTAGTTAACTTTAGTTTAATTTGGTATCATATTGATCTAGTATTAATTTTTTATATCATGTTAGTATAATAGTTTTTAAATTTATGTCATTCGGGTGCTTTTCCCATAAAAATATTATATAAACAAGATGATACATCTATTAAAATATCATGATAATTAGAATATCTTAATTGATATGATTTTTTTTTCTAAAGTTAGGGGTGGAAGATTCAAACATCTTATTTTGTGGTGTAGTCAGATTTGAAATTACCGTTTAAACATATAATCAAAAAGAATATATAATTAATTGATTTAGCCTATTAATTGGAAACAAGTTTTACTTCTAAAAAAAATCTCATAATTGGTGTCATGTAATAATTAATTGAAAAGTTTTTGACAGTGGTGTTAAAAAAGGATTTTTTTTTTTTTTTTTTTGAAAAGTTAAAATTATAGATGTTTAGAGCGGTTATAATTACATAGTACATACTTAAGCATAAACTAGCAATTAACGACAATGCTATAAATGCAATTCAATTGAAAAACGTAAAATGCACAATAAAGAAATATATTTTTCTTCCTTGAATAATTTGCGAAGGAGCTGTTCATTTTATTCAATTTCTTTTCACGGAATATTAGACAAAAGCAACGTTATACTTTTTAATTATTATCTAAAAACGTTAATTAAGGTATTGCCGTTTGGTATTGATCTTGAATATACTTAATGGAGCATATAAGAAGAAAATTAAAGTAACAATTATGACTTTTTAGAATCCACTTTTTTCAAAGTGCTTAATAGGACAAAAATGATGCTTAAATTTTTTATTGAAGAAAAAAAAAAAAGGAATTCATAAAGATTGGTAAAACCCTTATAAAGGTTTCAAAGTATTTTAGAGGAGTTTTTAAATTGAGAAATTACATATGACTTTGAGCTCATATAGACAGTTAAAACTCTTCTAAAGAAGTATTTTTAGAATTAGCTTTTAGACTGACGAAATCGAAAACAAGCACTATTCTTAAACATCAAAAATGGAGAATGGAGAATGCATTTCAACATCAATGCTCTCTATGGTATGAATGAAAAGTTGAAAGAAAGAAAATGTTAGAGCGATTTTGGGATGACAATTGATATTTGAGGTATTCGGTAGAAAAGAAATTTGAAGGAAAACGAAAATTGGATGAAGAATTAAGAACACCGGGACACCATAACTGTTATTTCCATAAGTGGGTGCCTTCTTCTTCTTTTTCTTTTTCTTTTTCTTTTTCTTTTTCCTTTTCCTTTTTAAAGAAAAAAATATTGATATTATATTTAGGTAAAATGGTAATCATTTTAATACAATTTTTCTAACTTACAATATCAAACAGAAAAAAGGTAGATTTGTGCTATTATATTTTATCATACCAAATAACTAAAAAGAAAATCAAAATATTTTCTCCCCTTTTAATTTTCTCTCTTAAATAGTTATCTTTTTCCTCTTATTATTATTATTTTTTCCTTCTTACCAAACAAATGAACCACTCATGAAGTCATCATCTGGAAAACTATCATTTTACTGTTAAACATTGAAATGTACAAATAAAATAAAAACTGGAAACCTTTGGATTAATCTTCAAAGCAAATAAAAAGAAAGAGAAATGGTATATCCCCCTTATAACTTACGAGTGTCACACTGTTTTAATACATCAACAATCAACATCTCTCTCTCTCTTTAAAATAAAATTCAAGGCACATACATCCCTTGGCTCTGCTGGTACTTCTCATACTCTTCTATGGTGTCAAACACATACCTAGACCCTCTCTGATCCGTCTGATCATTATACCCACCAGACCCTCTCTCAGCCGTCTGATCATAATTATACCCACCAGACCCTCTCTCAGCCTTCTGATCATCATACCCATTATAGTTATACCTATTCTGATACTGACTACCATTCTCACTCTGATCATTCTTCACGTCATGATAGTACTTTCCATTTTCCAAAAACCTAGTGTCACTCATACCCAGCTGTTCACTTCCACCACTCTTCTCACTTCCGTATCCATTGCTCCCATAATTATAATAATTGCCCTTACCATTCTCGACATTGTCGTTTTCACTCTTCAAGTTGTAGTTACTCTTGTCGTAGCCGTTATCGGAGCCCTCATAGCCGCCAAAATCCTCTGTCAGCATCTCGTTCTCGACGTCAGGCGCCCGAGTACTCTCTTGATTGGTTCCGTACAATCCGTAGCCATTATTCACCGTCTTAGTATCAAAACTTGTCGCCGGTGTAGGAGCCGGAACCGGAAGTGATTCAGCGGTTTCTGGTGCCGGTGCCGGTGCCGGTGCCGGAGTTGGGACTTCGGTGATGAACTTGTCGACTGTGCCATCAAGCGGGTTACTTTGCTGAAGAACCTGCTCTCTCTGGCTTCAGCTTGTGATGTAGCGGAGAAGAGAATAGCAAGGAAGAAGCAGAAGAAAAGGAGTGAGGAGTGTTTGGCAGAGGATGAAGAAGCCATTGTAGAGATGAGATTAGGGGAAATTGGTTTTGTGTTTGTATTGGAAGATTTTGTTTATCTAAGGGGTTTTTATAAAGGGTTTCTTCTTTTTTTTTTATATTTTTTTTTGGTACTTGTTTTGATGTGTTTAATATGGCCGACTAATTATGCGTGGATTAAGGAGCTGGAAGAGGTAAAAAAAAAAAAAGGAAGAAGAAGAAGTGGGGCAGGAAAATGATGGAATTTATGGCACGCTACCTGTGCAATTAATGGAGAATGTCTAACTAACAACGTGATGGCAGTTATGATCTTTATTGCATTGCATGTTCAAACACAAAGAATTGTGGTGTGGTTGGTCAGGAAAGAAGAGGTTTCTTTTTTCTTTTTTCTTTTCTCTTCTTTTTCTACCTTCCAAAACTGACATTTTTGCTTTTGCTTTCATGGTGGGCAAGTTTGCAAATAGTAATTGAGACACAAATGGTCCTACTCGTTTTGTTGGCAATTTTAGTTAGTAGTTTGTTGTTAATTTGCCTAAAAATAAAGTGGGAAAAAAAAAGGGGCCAAGTAATGAAAATGAAAAGGCATACCCATAAGTAATGGTTCAGTAGGTTAACTTCATGTTAATTACATTTGATATGCCTCAATTTCTTTCTTAGGGAAAAATGTTACATGTAAAACCAATAATTTTCACAATGTGTAATAACATAGTGTATCAATAAGAATGTCTTATCTTTATTTTTTTTTTTTTCTCATTTCAAAACGTGGATTTGACATCTAATAATACCAATTACACATTTTATAACGTCCTAATTGTGTGAGTAAAAAAGGACACATCTTTCAAATAATATTTGGTCAAATCATTCCCGTTTCATTAGAAGATTTTGATATTGTTTCTATAAATAATTTAGATAAGGATAGGATGATAACAATAATAATTTTTATTAAAAAAAATATGTAGTTTCCAAAGTGATGTGACCATGTTGATAAGCTATCGTGGGATATTTTAGAGTGTTTTTGGAAAGACAAGAAAGTACTGAAATAAAAACCAAAGGCTCATAAATACTGTGATTTTGGCCAAGCTGTTCTGATCCGCATTTGGTTTCACATGTACAAAAGCTTTCAAAATCATTAATTTCCTACAGACACGTGAGAGAAAATCCATGCATAATTTACTTTTGTTTTATACCAACACTCGTAAATTGGTTTTTATTGGTAAGCCAATCTAAAATTGCAGCACACAGTTAAAACTTTGTGTGAAACCCAATTTCTTACCCAAAAATAAATAAATAAATAAATAAACAAGCGAACGAGTTATATTTTCAAATAAGACAAATTAACGTTTTGGTAAGCTGTAAATTATAATTATTGAAGAAAAGGAATCAAGCGCACATGTAAAGAATATATATCTATATATATATATATATGTTTTTGGCTTGAAACTCAAGTAGTTAAATGTAGTCATGAATTAGACCATAAATTATGGTTTCGTAAAGGTAAAGTCATTCTACCATAATGTTGTCTTTCTTCTCTGAAAGCCATAAATCTTGCGGGAATATATCCTTTGGCCCACCGGCGTAATCATCGGAGTCTCCGTTTGAAATTGCAAAAGCATAAAAATATTTTTTAAAATAACAAATAAATAAATAAAAAGGTCAAATAATGCCAACATTTGAAACGCTTTGGTTGCTTTTCCTTTGGTGAGTCAACTTTTTCTGACTTTTGTTTGGGAGTTGGTTTCAGAAATGGAGGGAAATACGGAAAGCTAAAGAGCGCAAATTTGGGGCTGAGTGGAATGGACTACAGCCCATAGTGTGTCTTGACAACTAGCCTCAGAGCCTTTCTTCTTCTGTCCTGGTAAGGCCCATGGCTGAATGGCACAAAAGCACGTAATATTGTCGAGAAAGACGGCTTCTGAAAATATTTAGATGATTTGTTATAAGAGTTTTTGATATTTAAAAAAGCTTTTTGTCAAACCAAAATTTATGTATATGGCATAGTAATGGTATAACGGTGGAGACATGATTCTTGATCGGGTTAATGACATAATGTTTTGATTTTTAAAAAAATGTCTATAATTTTATATAAGGGCAAGCTCTATTGTCACCACTAATCTACTTTTTTCATCCCCTTTCTTCAATCACCCACCAATAAAATTTTAAATGTTAATTATTACTTGTTACACCCCTCGTACTATCCCAAAATATCCCTACAAATTGATTGTTGTTTTTATTCTCTGTTTTCACCCACCAATCAGCGCGCACACACACACATATATATATATCAGTTTTTCTTTTATTTACCCTTCTTCTTCTTTTTGAGCAATCTCTCGTTCTTCTTCTTTTTTTATTCTCCCCCCTTTGAAATCCCATGATATTTTATCATATGTATATGAATCCTGAAGCAACACGCGGATCACAAATTCGAACCAAGTGTGTTAAAATAGGCATACATATATAAGCTATCTCCATCTCTAAATAAAGGATCTCGTCAATAGCAGATATGAAAATTTCATATTGGTATTAAGAGGTGTGTAATTGAACGGTTCGTGACAAAGCCATCTTCTCGACTTTGTCGTTTTAGTCGTTCCAATCTGCAGCTATTTTCAACCAAAAAAAAAAAAAAAAAAAAAAAAGAAATCTATAAACTGAAGATTAACATGATATTCGAATATATATATATATATATAATTATATCGTTTTGATTTGATAAGAAGTCACGGTTTCTTATTTCTCTCATCAGTAACAATTAGGCTTAAAATGTTAAAAATGCATTGTATTCATATTTTTCTTTTCAACTATTAAATTGAGGTGTGTGAAGATTTTTTTTTTTTTTTAAATACTATTGTCCTCAAAAGTAATTTTATCTATGGATAAATAAGTACTAATTAAATTTATTAAAAGTGGGGGTAAGAAAAGTAGACAGAAGGGTGTCAATAAACCTCTCATTATATAAAACAGTTTAAAATAATATTTATGGAGACACTACCACTCTTAAATGCATATTTATAATGAAAAAAGGGAAAGATTTATAAAATCTTTAAAAAAGGAAATTAAACTAATTAAATCAACGTGATTATTTCATTGATTATTAAGAAAATAATTCTTCGTTAAAAAGAAATTCAAAATGTGAAATGAAATCCCAAAAAATTTGAAAATATCGTTGAAAAAAAGGCAAAAAATACCCCACAATTATCGCCAAAATAAAATGAACAGAGATGGAACCATAAAAGTCATGTAATCATTAGCAACATACCAGCAAAGCATACACATGGTATGACGCGGACGCCTAGCAATGTAAACGCAAGAGCAAAGTCGAAAAGCACGCGTAAAAATGAATTTGAAAAAAAAATGAAGAAGCCAGAGAAACCAAAACACCTTAATGTTCTCATTAATATCAAAAATTAAATTAAAAAAAAAGACTTGAAATGAGGGATCTAATTAGTGATTCCATTTTACTCAACAAAACGAAGATCTGAAATTTTAAAAAAAATTACAAATTGAAAACAAATCCCATAAAATAAGAAGTGCACCAATAATACAAAAAGTATACTACAAACAATTGATTTTTAAATTTAAACATAAGCATAAATATGAGAAAATAGGGAAATGTGTAAATGAGGTCTAAAAATATATATGGTCAATGTAATTATTTCATCATTGGTCATTATGAACTATTATGCTGTTAAATATCAATTGTGAGTTAGGCTGTTTAAATAATTATTGCCATCAGAAATAAGAAGGCATTTTTCTATATTTTTTAAGAGTTATTGTGATAAACGAAAGTATATTTAAGTGTTTTTTTTAATAAGAAAAAAGCAGGTGTTTGATAAATTAAAAATTAAATTAAAATTCTTAGGGTGATTTAGAATAACAAACTTTTAAATTGAAATTGAAATGTATCACTTTAGTGTAAATTTTAAGCCTAGATTTTATATCAAAGCTATACAAGTAAATTACTAAGAAATGAAGGTAGGCCTCCATATGACATTCCACAAATTTAAATCATTGAGATATACGATAAAGAAAAAAAAAAAAAAAAGGTAATGGATGTTTTTAGCTTTAGTTTTGATTTTTGTGAACGTTTATTATATCAAAATTAAAAACATATAAATAGAAATAATACTTGAAGGCACCGTCAGTATTAAACATGTTAAACACAAGCGCAACTCCTTCACTACAAAATTTATTTAATAAATTTACTATTTACAGTTATTTATTAAATATTTTGAAAAAATATTATTTATTTGGCTTATTTAATGTAAAAATGTTAATGGTGTTACCCAAAAAACAAAAAGGAACGAAATGGAGTGACGATAGTAGTGATGTAATAAATAAGAAAAGAAAGAAACACATGTTAATGGAAATAGAGAAAACTAGATATAAAATCGAGTAGGCAAAGATTTTTGAAAGCCGAGGGAGGTGGAGCAGAAATTTTTTTTTTTTTTTTTCCCGTTACTGACAGTATAAAAACTACACAGGGAAAGCAGGGTCGGTGTCAAAGCCTCGAAGGGTGCAGGTCAGAAATGGCACAGTTGGGGAGGGGGGTTGCTTTTATAGTGGTCTGCCACGTCATCTATGGCTGGATTTTACAGTACTTCCATGCACCCCCTGGGTCCCACCATACGCTCCTTCTCGTGGCTGTAGTTTCCTCCGGATTATTTATGCACCCTTAAATTAATGTGTGTTTGTCTTATTATCTCATTTCAACTCAAATTATATTTTTTTAAATTTTTTTTTTAATTTTTTTTATTTTTATCTTTTTTTTAAAAACTTTTTTTTATCTTTTTCTAAAAATTTAAAAAAATTTACTATTACAATTAAAATATTTTAACTCAAACTAACCAATCAAACGGAACTTAAAAATCAAAAATATGAAAACACAAGTGAACCCTCGTGACTCGCGCTCTATTATTGCTTTAATGGTGTGGGCCCCAACCACAGGCGTCAGAGCTTTCTGTACCAGCTAGAGAATTACACGTGTCCTGTAATGGTGGTCCATACGTGGAAGATAGCAATTCGACGGGCATTGGTTTGGCTTTATTTGTTTTGAGTATTGAATTCCACACAAAAAAAAAAAAAAAAAAAAAAACTTAAAGCCTCATTTGGTACACCCACTCATCTCATCTCATCTCAAAATTTTTTTTATCTTTTTCCCAAAAAGTTTTTGTCTTTTCTCAAAAAGTTTTTTGTCTTTTCTGAAAATTCAAAAAAATTTACTATTCCAACTTAAAAATCTCAACTCAAACTACTCCACTAAACTCCCCCTTAGAATATCAATTATGTTAAACATTACATCATGAACCTTATGTTTTGAAAAAGGTAAAAATTGAAAAAAACAATACAATTTAATTAAAATTGAATTGAAATCTCAAATAAAGTCGAAGTTCATTTTGTTAATTAAGGAGCTTATGGGTACCTAGTTGTTTTGAGAATATATTTTTCGCTTAGAAAATAATACACTTGTTTATCCATTGGGCTAGGGAAAAAAAACTATATAACGGTACAAATATATCCTCTTTCTTGTGGTCTTGTTTTTGGAAGATCCTAAGAAACAACGCGTTTAATGTAATTTTCTTTAGGATATTAAAAAAATCAACAAATCTGTATAAAAAAAATGTAAATTCTGTATATGCGTATATATTATATCATTTTAATATGACTTTAGTATGATTTTGCCTTTTAAAATTGTATTATTATATAAAAAAAAAAAAAAGGGAATAATATTCATATGGCTATCAGCGCGGTGTCTCTCCATCTCTCGTTTTTGAGACAAGATTATTATCGAACTTATAGTTTTATTATTATTATTATTTTTTTTGAAGGTGCTTATGGTTTTCTTTACAAGATACAGTCATATTCTCTTCTCAAACTTAAAGAGAGCAAGTAATAGTTTTACTTATATGTTCGTAAATACTTAAAAAAATCAGTTTCAACAAAATGATTTATTTCCTTTGTTTTCTTTTTGAGCATAAAAAACCAGATAAAAACTAATCCATAGTCTCTAGAAAAGTCCCCAAAAATTGGGGTATAATGATAAAATGTTTCGGAAATTATTCACTGCATTTTTATAGATATATAGTCTCATACTCATATATCCGAAAGTCCAAGTACAAAAATAATTGAGTTATGATCAGATGGACATTGGTTTACAAACTAACATTCATACGAACGAAACCCGGCCGTACGTAACTACAAACAATATACATAGAACAAAATTAAAGCTTGAGTGTGGTGAAGAAACAACGAGAAGATCAAATGACCGACCCGGAAAAAAAAAAAATCTCGAAAATTAGATTTGTGCATCTGTGAAAGGACATGTCGTCAAATTTTTATGGGTTTTGCTGGATCTTGAAAAAGACACCACACGGAAACATTAACCGCCGTTTTGCTGATCGGAAAGGTTTCGACAACGGGGTTCGTGATCAAGCGCAGGAAGGTGGTACTTTAGGGACTCCTTGTCGTTGTAGTTCCGACATCACACCGTCAATAGAAGGAGGTTTTAGGCCAAGAGGAAGTGGCAGCCATGGTTTCGCTAAAACATCTCCAATAGCTGCGTCTAAACTTTCTTTTGACTGTATTCCCAAACACAAAAACAAAACAAATCAAATTACTCTCTGGTATATGTGCTGTGTGTGTATATCCATTCACAATATAAATTGAATCCTATGTGGCTATAAGTTTATTGGTACACCACAACAATAAAGTACTTGTTCGTTAGATGGAAACGCATGCATAATTTTATCCGTAATTTCACATCTGAATCCCCAGTCCCTACCCTTTCAAAGCTCAAAAGAACTACAAGGAAGTTCAACAATATTTCATATTTGATGAAAAGAAAAGGCCAGCAAGAACAAAGAAATAAATCAGAATCCACATACAGATATACATGTATATATAAATTTATGTATGTATATATATACTGACCGGAAGAAAGTCAAAAAGCGGATGGGGGTCAGATTGCCCCGTACTGGTGAGACTACCAATGCCAGGGTCTGCTTTATACATGGCATGGGGTGGTGGAATCCCTGGTACTGGTGGAGTCGCAAATCTCTGCATTTCACAGTCACACTTAATTACCACATGCAAATTTAACAAAGACAAAGTGATATTGTCTCTCCATATATATACACATATATGCACACAAATATAACATTCCTATTGAGGAACCATAGAGAAGTCATGAATTAAGACACCAAAATATCTAGAAGTGTACCGGAGCTGTAGCCAGTGGCTGTGGAAAGCACGGCGTTCCTGGGGTTAGTACATTTGGAACCTACACCCAAGAAAAGGAAAATCCAAATCTTTAATAACAATGAGCCTAAAAATGGCAAAAAAAAAAATTGTAGTTATTGAGGAAGGAGAGGGAGAGAGAGAGAGAGAGAGCGAGAGAGAGAATTTACACGCTGGTGGGGTGAGTGCCAATAGGAAGGGTCAGGAGGAGGAGGCCAGGCCGCTTGGGGAGGCGGAGGCGGCGGGGGAGTTTGGGAGTGGGGTAAGGATTTGGGGGGCCACACATGCATCAGGGATTGGTCAACGGTTGGATGGCCCCAGACGTGCAAGGGTCTGAAGTGGTGGTGGTGGTGCATGGGTGGTACCGGTGGTACTGGTGGTGGTGTCATGGGAGGGAAGCCCATGGTCGGCGCCACCGCCGGCCACGGGCTCACGTGATCTCTCTTCCCCGCTCTTGCCGCCGCCGCCGCCCCATACATTTGCCGCCTCTGGCTCCAGCTTGCCGCCTCCGCCTCACGCGCCAGCAAATGTTTCCGATGTGACCGATATTTCTGCAGACCAAGCATACCAGATTACTCATGCTACTACTAGCATTTCCACGTAATTTTACTCAAAGCTTCTTAATGAACTGAAAAAACATATAAATACTTGAATTTTAATTGCTTACCGAAGCTTAAAAGGGTGTAAATTAAATACCCATGACTTGAAATCTGGAATATTAATTTCCAAGCTCTCTTGAATGATTTTCTTCATAATTTTATGGGTAAATTGTGATACACAATAAAAATAATATAGTAATAAGTTTGAGTCTATTCGTTTTTCAGTACATTAAACTCCATCGACACAGATTGTTGAAAACCAGTGAAGGCTTCTTATATTTCAATATCTTGCCGGATTTTTAATTTTATATTTTTCTTGAGGAATTATTTACGAAAATTAGAAAGATATAGTAGAGGCCAAACGAAGGAAAAAAAACATATAGATATATATAAATTGCAGACCCCTAGCAAATATGAAACTGAAATCGAAGAAGCAATTAAAAAGATCCATGAAAAAAAGAAAGAGAAGAGAAACTAAAACAAGAGCAAAAAGAGAGGGATAATCGGAGTATACTTGAAGGTGACTAGCAATGTTATGGCGAGTGAGACAATCGATTCCCATAATCTCAAGAATCCGTGAAGGCACAGCCTTATCCACCCCTAATTGCTCCACTGCCTGTACGAACCTCCTGTGAAGTTCTGGCGTCCAATCCACCTTCACACAGTTCCAGAAAAACCATTCTTCCAAAAATTAACATTCCATTAAATCCAAAATATTTATAATATAAAAAAAAAAAAACTCCATTATCATTACTTCCCCCTTATTTCGAAATATTAATCTATTTTTACTCACGTGATTTCATAATCCGATGAGGGTATTTCACAAAGACAATTATAATTATAATTATAATTTTTTATTTTATCGTGTGTTGTCCACGAGCTTCCTACTCTAGAGCAACCAAAAAAAAAGAGTTCTTAATAAACCTGTTTGTATTAAATATATATATATATATATATGCAAAGGTTTAGATAACCTTGAACTAAAAGAAATCAATTATTTATTAATTATTACCTTCACCTTTCTTTTCCCTTGAGAATTCTTCGACTGTGCCGTGGACGACGCCGACGTCTTTTTATTACCTCCTTTTTCGCCTTCTTTCGCCGCCGCCGTCGTCGCAGTCAATTTCGGATTCTGCACCATCACAGTACTACTCTCTTCTCCTCGGCTAGATGGACTCGAATCCGACCCCGACCCTGATCCCGAAACCCTATCCTCTTTCTTGGCGATGTCATGATCATCTGTCGGTTTTTCTACCAATACCGATGTGTTAACCTCGGAGAACTCCTCGCTGCCGCTGGCTGAGAACTCGGCGAGGATCTCCGGATCCATCTCCAAGTCTGGCAAGACATCGCCGTCGTTGATGCTGATGAAAAGGTCGTCGAAGTCGATGCTGTCGAGAAGGTTCGAGTCCGCGAAGTCCGGGAATCCATCGCCGCCACAGCCGTTGATTGAGAAAGTACTGCTCTCCACCTCTCCTTGCTTTTCATCTCTGGTGGTGTCCCTCAACGGTGACACAGCTAGCATTACAACACAAGTCCCAAACTACGATAAAAAAATTTAATTAGAACTACTTCCCTATTTTACGTTGCCAAACTTTATATATATATATATATATATACACATGTAATTCGTAATAGTTGGTTGAAGAAATATTGTATTTGATAAAGGAGTACGGTTGAAATGGGAAAGATTTTTCCGGTGGAATTGGACGGAGAAATTGGAGAACAAGTAAAGGGTGAAAGGGGGCTATAATAGGGATAGAGTGGTTTTTTGTTGCTTTTTTATTTTATTTTATTTTATTTTATTTTATTTTATGTCCTTAGCTTTGCAGTGTAAGTGGGACTATATGTGGTGGGATTGGATCTCAACCACAATATGTGTTGAGATCTCTGAGAGATTTTGTTTTTCTGTCTTTGTTTTTTTGTTCTGGAGTGCCTGATTATATAATATATATATATATACATATATATATATATTTCCCAGTAGTGCTGTTGTTATTATTCAGTTTGTGGATGTCCTTTTTTTGAAGGTTTGAAAATCAGAGAAAGGTACTCGTGAGCTATATTTTCCCCTTTTTTAAAAAAATTTATTTTTTAAGAAACTCAAAAGAAGGAGAGAAGAGAGAGAGAGAGAGAGAGAGAGAGAGAGGTTCTGTTTATGTCAGTGAGCAGGGTTGGATTGGAAATGAGATTGCTAGGTTTAAGTTCATGTATATCTGTTGTCAAGGAAAAGTCTCCGTTCAATATTTAAATTTAACTAAAATTAAATTATATTTTTTATTTTAATTTTTTTAAAGATCAATAAAATTTATAATTAAATTTTAAAAAATTAATTAACTCTAATTTAAGGGTTCATTTGGTGTTTAGGTTGAATTTGATATAAGATAAAATTTTTAAGTTTAAGTTCGTTGACTTTTTAAAAATGAGTTATAAATTTTGTTGATTTTTCAGAAAAAGATAAAAATTAATATAAAAAAACACAATTTAGTTGGAGTTAAACCTAAATGCCAAAAGTGGGCTAAAATTTTTGTTTTCAATTAATTTATCGAATGGATGCTAAGAAAAAGAAAAAGAAAAGGAAAGAAAGTGATACGTATTCATGTGGGTGAACCAATTGACCTTTGTACTTTTCCAAGTGACAGATAGTATGCATTATTCTTCTATTTTTTTTCTTTAATTTCTTTTCTGTAAACTAGGTCAACTAAGGTTAGCTCTACTAAAAAAAAAAAAAAAAAAAAAGGGTTAGCTCCGTTTGTCTTCATCAATTCTTTTAAGTTCAAATTGGAACTTTTCAAAATGGGTTAATTAACTCTTAAAAATTACCTTTTACGGTATAGTATGCCTTGCAAATAAAGTTAGGGTTAAGTAGTCAAGTTGTTTAATTGGCTCTCTATCATTTGCACTCCTTTATGAGCTCTTTCCATTTGTTTCTTTTTGGTTGATTTGAAATGTCAATTCAACTGATATATAATCGTAAAAGAAAACAAGTATTGAAGATTTCTTTATAGCCGATTAATCATTTGAAGGGAAGGACATTAGGGAGTATATATATAGAAACTAGCTATGCCAAAAACAAAAAACAAAAAACAAAAAGAGGCAAGTTAAAAAAGAAAGAGAGAAAAAATGAAAGACAACAAAAAATCAATAGATCACACAACAAGATGTGAAACATAGATCATTTTGATAAGCAATAGCAAAAAGCATTTTCAGCCAAAAAGAAAAAAGAAAAACAAGAAGAAAAATCTAGAGGAAATGAAATGACACTTATAAAATCCAGTAATTTAAACAAGCCACTGCTCACTAGAAACCAAAAAATAAAGAAAATATTGGATTGGATGTTGGGATTGGTACCCATAAAACATATGATGCTATAATTTTGTTGCGGTTCATACAAATAAATGTTTTATTTCATTTTTGCTGCAAATGCATGTATGTTTGATACTTGATAAATATCATTAAAATTTTATAATTATCTATGTGATCTTAAATAATGTATATAGGAGTTATATACTAGAGGATAATATTTAAGAATGGTAATTAAAATGGTCCATGATAAATAATCAATTATTTAATTAATTAACCAATTAAATTATGGAATCTTTAATTGAATATCACTAGTGTATGTCATTATCATTAAGAATGGAACAGTCTTATCCGAATCATAAATGTAACGAGATATCTAATGAGTGCACTATATGTAATGCAATAATGTAGGATGGGGATATGACGTGATATGAATTATTGATAATTTCCGTTAAGTATAGCAGATTCTAATTATATCAACTGATGGTCATATATAAAATGATTTTAATCTAGAGTTATTAGCAGACTTCTATTTATGGAATTATGTCTTTTCATTTACTCAGTACGGATTTGAGTATCAAATCTTATTCCTTATATTTTGGAGATTTGATGGATGATGGACTATCAAATCTTATTCCTTGTATTTTGGAGATATAACGAAGTAAGTAGCCGCGAATGATAATGTTACAAGATGAAATCTATTCTTTCTTATTTAAGAAGTAGATAAATATTTCCCTTGAGTGTTGATTCTGGGCTTGAATGGTATGAGAGCTCAATTCGTGATTAACTTCATGAATTTATCATTCGTTAGGGAATCAATGGTACTTAAGGATCAAGATATAATTAGAGAGGTTAACGGATTTCATCTTGCTCTAATTATGAATTATTTATGAAGGATCACTATATCAAATGGACAACTCTGTTATTTGAGTAATTTTATATCTTTAATTTCGAGAGTGCAGTTCCAAGTTTTTAGTGGAGTAACTCTAGGATTAATAAACTTGATCAATTAAATCAAAGAGTTTGATTAGTTATCAAATTTATTGAAACTTGAAATTATAGGTCCATTGTTTCCCACATTGCCTTCATTAGCAATTAAACAAGTTTATTTGATGGAATATATTTTTGCTCACAAAATTGTGTTATATAAAATATAAAAGAGAATGTCTACTTTTATTATTTTAATATCACAAATATTTATTTGTACCCAACAATGAATTGAGAAATAATTATATAATTTAAATAATGGAGATTATTTAAATATTAAAATTAAATGACACATGGAGTAAGACCCACTATGTATACGCCTACTACTAATGGGTCGAACTCACTATCTGCTAGTTTCTTAATTACGAGATTATGAATATTTATATTTAAAATTAAATATTTATTATTTATATTATTATATATAAAACAGAAAGGGAAAGAAGGAAAACGTATATCTATATGTGATATAATTATTTATATTATATATTTTTACAAAAAACAAAGGAAACAAACGTTTCCTTGGAAACGTGTGCGCGCGCACACACATATAATATGTGTGTGTGTTCGTATATGTGGTATACTTAGATATATTAATGTATTATATTTGGAATACAATGCTATAACATGTTTCCAATTTAGATTTGATCTTGATTTTGAATATTTCAAGATGGAATTTTTGGATAATCTATCTTGCTCTATAAATATGATTTATATCAAGGTAGAAAAGAACTTTTGATTTAAGATTTTTTGTTGGTAAACTTTTAGTCAATAAGAAACCCAAAAAAAGAAGAGTTCTCCTTTGTACTTTTTGTTTTTTTTCTCATGTATTGAGAGCCAAAACAAAGACACCAAAAGTGAGTGAGTAAATCAATCACTCGATAGGAACGCCTACTCGTTTGTTCAATCAAGTGACGAGAACGTGGTCTTGAAGGATAAGATCGTTCGTGGGTTCAAAAGTTTATTTTAATAGAATCGACTTAATCGGATAACGGTACAATTCTTACTTTCTACCTTTTTTATATATTAAATTAATATAGGTATAGAACGACAATGAAAGTTTGAGAAATTTTGTTGTTCAGGTTTCTATACTTCCGATAATTTTTCGCCAATATCGGTTTTCAAAACCAACAATTAGTATTAGATTTGGGTTATAGTCAATATTAATTTAATATAATGATTATATGATAATCATGATCTCACTTTTATGTAAATTAATATGGGTAGATACTATGTGTATGATGTATGTTCTATTATATTTGGATGTTTATGATTCATGTGATGAATGTATGGATAACGGATTTGGTCGTTAATTATATAGTTCTTGGAATAAATTTTATTTTTTGGTTGCAATATTTTTGTTGGGTTGTAATTGCTAGATGGGCGGTCTATCATCACAGTGTTTTGCCTACTAGTTCTTTATGCTTTCCTAGAATTTTTGTACGTCGAAAATGGTATAAGAATTTATTATGTAATTTGATGGACGATCGAGAACATGAAGATTCAAAGATGGAGAACATGAAGATTCAACGATGGAAAAGATGAAGACAATTAATATATTTTTATTTTCTATGTTTTGGAATTTTGTGCTTACAATTTTGAAAAAGTTTGATGTCTGGAATTCTTCTAGAACATCAAAGGACACAAAAAAGCCATAAGTGGCCGGAAACGGCCATAGCCAACCCATAGGCAGCGGATTTGCCCCCCCTCCCACCCCAGCAGGTGGGAGACGAGATAGTCCGTCGTTGGCGTGTTTTTGTGCTTTTCGGAAGCATGATTTGGAAAGTTTCAAAATTTTCAAAAATTAGATTTTTGGATATTTCAATTTTTGAAATTGAAAGTTACCCAATAATTACCCTTAATTGAATGAGATTTGAATTTTGGAAATTGGATAATTATGAAAAAAAAGTTAAATATGATTTGATTCTCATTATTTGAATTTGCAAAATTTATCTATAATTTAAATTTTTGGAAATTTAAATTATGGAAAGTCAAATTAGATTCTAACTTTTATCTTTCGAATTTAAATATGAAATCTTGGCTAAATTAGATTTGGTAATCAAATATAAAGTTGAAAGATTTAACTATAATTTAAAATTTGAAAATTTCAATTCTAGAAAGTCAAATTGGATTTGACTTTCATCTTTCAGTTTAAATATGGAATCTTGACAAAATTGGATTTAGTTGACTTTTAAATTTAAAAGGTTTAACTATAATTTAAATTTTGGAAATTTAAATTATGAAGAGTTAAATTTATTTTCGACTTTTATCTTTTAAAATTTAAATATTTTTCTAAAAATTAAGTTTTGGAAACTTAATTTAATTTTGAATTCTGAAAGAGGAAAAAGGTTATTAATTTTGAATTAATAATCTTAATTTTTGAAATTAGAATTGTAATGAGATTACAATTCGGGAAATTTCAAAAAAAAAAAAAAAATTTGTGAGAGCTCAAGAAGATTAGTTAACTTTTTTTTTTTTTTTGAGCTGTAATTATCTAAGGGACCCGGTCAAATTCCATTTCAATATTTTGATTACATATTATATTTATTATGTTGATAATAGTTATTACGAGTTTAATACCCATACATTGCACGGGGAAAGAAGAAAAAAAAATAAAAAAAATTGAGTATCATCTAATAAAAGCAGTTAATTAAGATATAAATTATACAGGGAAGGAAGAAAAAACAAAAATGAAAAAAATTGAGTATTATATAATAAAAGCATTTAATTAAGATATAGATTATAATTACCGTAAGTATATTTTTTTTAATATTTACTATTATAATATTAAAGTACATATATTTATATTATAAGCGTAATTTTCTTGAAATAAAAAAGTTTAAATAATAAATAAAATTAAAAAAATTTGAAAAATCAAAGGGATAACAAAATTGCGGGGTAAATTTAATAAAATAAAAACCAATTAAATTAACAAATAAACATAAAGATGAATAAAAATTTTAAAAAATTTATTCCTAAAAATTATAGATGTAAATATAAAAGAAACTTATTGAACATTTTTTTAAAAAAAAAAAGAAGAAGAAAAAAATAACAGAAGTCAATGAATAAAAAATTAATAATATCAAATATAAAAATAAAATATTAAGTATAAGAATTGATGCTAATAGAATAAAATATAATAATATATTGTTATTAAAAAATCAGAAAGAATAAATAAAATTAAAAACTTTTAAACTTAAATAGTAAAAAAAAAATTAATAACTTAAGTAAATTTATTAAATTTAAACAAAGTTATTTAAATCAATAAATAAACCTAGTAATGGAATAAATAATTTTTAAAAAATTAATTTTAAAGAATAATATTAATATATGATATAAAAAATAATTTAGCTATAATAATTATAAATATACATTTTTGATAATTACGTTTCAGTAGAAAAATTATTTATTTATTTATTTTTAATTTTATTGTAATTTTATAGACTTTTTTATATTTTGGAATTTTTGTAAATTATTATTTAATTTCATATTTTTTAGTTTGTTTGTTTATTTTGAATATTATAATTTAATTGTATTAATTTATTTTTTTAATGTATTATTCTTTTTTTTGTTAAATTTTTATTAATTCAATAATTTAAAATTTTTAAAAATTATTTAACGTATATAATTTTATTTTTTATAATTGAAAATAATTTAATAAAATATAATTTTTTATCTTATAATCTTTCTTTTTCTATCTTTATTTTTTTAATTTATTTTAATGTAGATATATATATTTTACTCTTTCTCTCTCTCTCTTTCTCTTTCTCTCTAATGGCCGGTCTCTCTCTCTCTCTCTCTCTAATGGCCGGATAATGTCAAAAAGGCAAAAACGGCAAGTTACTATAGCAGCTAGAAAAATAAGGAGAATTGAAGGGCAAAAACATAATTTTACTGTATCGGTACTGTAGTGGCACTATAGCACACTGTAAAACACTGTAACAGAAGCATAAAAATGAAAAAAAAAAAAAAAAATCAAAAAGTCACTGTTTGTTACTGTTCACTGAACAGTAATCAGTCTACCCTTTTAGTATGTGTATAATATGTTCTTGCATATAACATGTCTTATATGATTAGAAAAGTGCATACTCATGTCGTATGGTATGATATGCATTCATGTGCATTCATTTACTTATTCTAAAGTTGTTTAGTATTATTTACATGATGTTGTGCTAATTTTAATTTAAGAAGATTAATTAAGGGATGATTAATTTGATTTGCATAATGTGTGAGATATGCGAGATTTAATATTTACTTGTTCAATGTTAGATCTTCACATGATGATTTCTAAGTTAGATTTTAAAGCATTTAAAATATTGGAAAAATTAGAATATAATAATAAGAATCAAATTGTTTGATTTTATTAAAATTTTATAAAGCATGAGATGTTTTATAAATAAAATACAAACATTGCAAAATAATGAGTGAGAATGGGTTGTATGACAATATGACCCATTGGTCTCCATTGTTGGTACAACACTGTGAGATTCAAATGGGGCCTTGAGACGCTTTGATTCTATCCCCCTACGGGTGGTGTTCATTTGGGTCAATACCAAGATTGGCTTCCTTGAGATAGGATTTCTGGATGCATTTCTAATTTGACTTATCCTACGGCGGCACTTTAGAGTTAAGTCTTTGGAATTTGAAACGATGATTTACACTTGTAAAGATGTAATTAAAATTGTTAATTACATTTTGACCAAAATTACGGTCATTTTTAAATGTTGAAAATATGAGATATTTTGATTAACATTTATTAATGGAGAGGGTTTCGATTCAATTAGCAAAATATATGACCTATTCTACGGCGGCATATTATTTTGTGATGATTGGATTTACAAAAGCAAAGTAGTGAACATGTTTTATGTATTTTTCATGTGTATCATGTATTTACTACGCTTCGAAATTATTATTAAATGATATTTATGCATGTATAAGGAATAATTTTATTTATTTTATCGCAATATACCTAATCCTATACTCGCAATTATTACTAATAAACAATTAACCTGTAATAACTTTGTCAAATGTAAAAGTATCTCGATGAACTAAAAAGGAAGAAACAACAAAGTAAATATGATTTACTTGTTATGTAAACATGATTTAGTTGAGAATGATCTGTCATCCTGAATAGTTGATTTATGAGTATCTAATTATCTTTAGTATTCAAGCAAGCTTGCCAATGAGGTTTATAATGAGAGTAAAAAATTATGCGGAGGTTTTAGCAATAGTATGGTGGTAGCAAGACTACATTTTAAGATTGAAAATTCATTGTTTTGAATCATACTTATTTTATTTTGAATTTCAACAAAAAAAAAAAAAAAAATGATTTCTGTTGCTGTCATAGGTGAATAATTGATTAAAGTTTCTTAGAATAATAATGGCTATTATATCGAGAAATGATTTAGACATTTGTTCTGGATATGTGGTTGAAAGAATTTATTTCATTAGATCCATATTTAATATACTACTGGTTATTAAATTGTTCAAAGTTGCTGAACCCATTCCTAGATGGAAAAGAATTTCTTATACAGATGACATACATGTGGCATCTAATACTTGGTCATTTTAACCTAAATAATATTGAAACACAAGTAAAGGATGGTCCTTTTAAAGAATTAAAAGTTGGTTTTCTATCTGTCTGTGAATCTTATTTGGAAGGTAAAATGACTAGGAAGCCATTTTTGGCCAAAGGTGAAAGAACAAAAGCACCTCTTGAATTATTACATTCTGATATGAGGACCTTCAAGTTCACAAAGCAAGAGGTGGTTGCGAATATTTCATCACTTATATGAATGATAATTCTGGATATGGATATGCATAATTGATGCAGAAGAAATCTGAAATTTTTGGAAAGTTCAAAGAATTCCATGCCGAAATTGAAAAACATTTAGGCAAGTCAACTAAGACTCTTCAATGTGATCGAGGAGATGAATAATTGGATTTTGAATTCAGGAATCACTTAGTTGAACAAAGAATCCTACCACAGCTTACTATATCCGGTACACCATAATAAAATTGTGCAGAAAGGAGAAATTAGACTTTACTTGACATGATGAGATTAATATTAAGTTACTTATTATTACCCACATCATTTTGAGGATATGGAATAAAAACCATGTTATAATATATGCATATTCATATGATATCTTAATAGGACAAGAGGAGGTCTATTTATAACCTCAAGATAACAGAGTATCGACAAATACTATATTTCTTGAGAACAAATATATGACTGACTATAAACCCAAAGGCAAAAATAGTTTTATGACAGTTACTCACTGATAAGATGAATCTTCCACCAACAAATGTTGTTATGAGACAAAGTGTGGAGACCACTTCTCATGATCAAAGTCATATACCACTTGGTTGCAGTGGGAAGGTAATTAGATTACATATCTACTACTACAATAAGGGTAAAGCAATAGTTACTATCACTGATAGTGATATTAATGATCCATTGACTTACAAGTCAACAATGGAAGACACTAATAACGAGAAATGGCAAGAGGCTGTGAAACTCAAGGTGGAGTAATGTACTCCAACTCAGTCTAGGATCTTATAGATCTACCTGAAAGGATAAAACCGATTGGGTGCAAATAGATCTTCAAGAGAAATAGAGGAGTGGATGGGAGAATGAAGACTTTCCAAGCAAGGCTTTTGGCTAAGGGTTTTACCTAAAAAGAATAGTAGACTATGAGGATACGCTTCAACCTTTAGCTATATTTAAGTCTTTTAGGATATTCTTATCCATTGCAACTAATTATAAGTATGAGATATGAGCAATAGATGCGAAGACGGAATTTTGGAATGATCATCTTGAAGAAAACCCCTATATGGTGCAACTAGAGGGTTTTATGGTGAATGTCAAAAGCAAAAAGTTTGCAAACTGTAAAAGTCTATTTATGGACTTAAGCAGGGTTATAAATCATGAAACATCGGATTTGATAAGGCTATTAGATCTTTTGGATTTGATCAAAATCTTGATGAACCATGTGTCAACAAATACATTAAAGATGAAAATGTGGTCTTCTTAATTCTTTATGTTGTTAATATTTTTTTCATTAGGAATGATGTAGAATTTTTATCAAAAATAAAAAACTAGTTAGCTAGCCAATTCCTATTGAGATTTGGGAGAGGTAAGCTATGTTAGCACTGTCTTCAGACATCATGTATTGATAAAGCGTTTGTTATATATGGAATGCAGAATTCCAAGAGACGTAATTTATTGTCTCAGCATGGAGTTTATCTTTTTAGGAGTAGTATCCATAGACAACTTAAGAAAAAAGAAGACAGGAGACAAATTCCCTATGCATCTGTAATTGCGAGTCTAATGTATGCATGCATGCATTAGACTTGATATCTATTATGCAGTGGGAGTAACTAGTCATTATCATTCAAATGACGGATTGCAATACAGGATTGCAGTCAAGATCATTCCCATGTATTTTAGGAGAATGCGAATATATATGCTAGTGTATTGTGGGGATGATTTGATCCTTGTTGGATATACTAACTCTGATAGAGACTATTAAGTCAACATCTAGTTTGGTTTTTAGTCTTGGTGGAGGAGCCGCAATATGGAGGAGCATAAAGCAATCTTGCTTTGCTAATTTAAATAAATAGGCTAAATGTGTAGCCGCTTGTGAAGTAGGTAAGGAATCAGTCTGGCTCCGTAGGTTCTTAAAAGATCTAAAAGTTGTTCAAGATGTGGATAAGCCAATTAAGCTCTACGGTGTTGACAGTGTAGTGGTGGCTTATGTCAAAGAACCAAGAAACTATTAGAGATGAAAGCATATAGAAAGAAAGTATCATCTAATCAGATTAATTGCGAGTTAAGACAATGTATCGGACATTACCTACTAAGAGCTTTGAGGGACATCTTGAAAGACTAGGATTAGGGATATGTCTCATTTGCTTTAGAGCAAGTGGGAGATTATTAGGATTGGTGCCCTTAAAGCATATGATGTCACAATTTTGTTGCGATTAACACAAATAAATGTTTTATTTCATTATAGTTATATATTCATGTATATTTGATACTTAATAAAGATCATTAAAATTCCATAATTATCTATGTGACCTTAAATAGTGTATATAAGAGTTATATATTAGAGGATAATATTTAAGAATGATAATTAAAACGGTCCATGATAAATAATTAATTATTTAATAGAGTAACCAATTAAAGTATGGAATATTTAATTGAATATCACTAATGCAAGTCATTACCATTAAGAATGGAACGGTCTTATTTGAACCGTTAATGTAGCGAGACATCTAATGAGTACAATATATATAATATGATTATGTAGGACGGAGACATGATGTGATATGAATTGTTGATAATTTGCATAAAATATAAAGAATTCTAATCATATCAACCGATGATCATATATAGAATGATCTTAATACTGAGTAATTAGTAGACTCATATTTATGGAATTATGTCTTTTGATTTACTCGGTACAGATTTGAGTATCAAATCTTATTCCTTGTATTTTGAAGATATGATAAAGTAAGTAGTAGTGAATGTTAATATTATAAGATGTAATCCATTCCTTTTGATTTAAGAAGTATATAAATAATTCCTTTGAGTGTTGATTTTGGGCTTGAATGGTATGAGCCTTCAAAATCATGATTAATTTTATGAATTTATCATTCATTAGAGAATAAATAATACTTAAGGATCAAGGCATAATTAGAGAGGTTAACGGATTTCACCTTACTCTAATTATGATTTATTTATGGGTGATCGATCTATATGTAGTGACTATATCAAATGGACGATTATGTTCTTTGAGTAATTTTATATCTTTAATTTCAAGAGTGCAGTTCTAAGTTTTTAGTGGAGTAACTCTGGGATTAATAAACTTGATAAATTAATCAAAGAGTTTGATTGGTTATTAAATTTCTTTAAGCTTAAAATTATAAGTCAATTGTTCCCTATACTGCCTTCGTTAGCAATTGAACAAGTGTATTTGATAGATTGTATTTTTGCTCACAAAATTATGTGAATGTCTACTTTTATTATTTAATTATCACAAATATTTATTTGTTACTCAAACAATTAATTGAGAATTAATTGTACCGTTTAAATAATGGAAATTATTTAAATATTAAAATTGGATGACACAGTGAGTGAGACCTACTGTGCATGCACCTACTAATGGGTGGGACTCATCAATGTGCAGATTGATATATGCTAGTTTCTTAATTATGAGATTATGAGTATTTATATTTAAAATTAGATTTTAAATTAAATATTTATAATATATAATTTTAAATTAAATATTTATAATATATATTATTATGTATAAAATAGAAAGGGAAAGAAGGAAAACGTTTTTCCTTCTTTACGGTTAATGTATACACATATTTATATGTTATTTAATTATATATATTAAAAATTAAAATTAAAAAAAAAAAAAAAAAAAGGAAACAAACGTTTCCTTGGAAACGTGCGCACATCTATACATTTATATATGTGTGTACGTATATGAGATATACTTAGATATATTAATATACTATATTCGGAATACAATGTTATATCACATTTCTGGTTTATATTTCATCTTCATTTTGAATATTGGAAATATTCAAAATTCAAGATTGAATTTTTGGGTAATCAACCTTGTTCTATAAATATGATTTATATCAAGTAGAAAAGAACATTTGGTTCACGATTTTTGGATGGTAGACTTTTAGTCAATAAAAAACCCAAAGATACAAGAGTTCTCCTTTGCACTTTTTGTTTTTTCTCATGGGTTTAGAGTCGAAATAAAGACACCAAAAGTGAGTGAGTGAATCAATTCCTTAATAGGAATGCTCATCCATTCGTTCAATCAAGCGACGAAGGTAAGATATAGAAGAATGTGATCTTGAAGGATAGGATCGTTTATTAGTTTGAAAGTTTATTTTGATGGAGTCGACCTAATCGAACGACAGTATAATTCTCACTCTTTACCTCTTTTATATATTAAATTAATATTGCTATAGAACGACGATGAAAGTTTTAGAAATTTTTGCTGTCCACGTTCTACGCTTTAGCTAGTTTTTCGCCAATATCGGTTTTTGAAACCAATAATGGAATGATACTTCCTAAAATCAAGTTATTAAACCAAATCAATAGAAAAGAGAACATTTTTGACTAAAGAAATTGATAATCTATCAACAAAGACAAAGTCAATAATTTTTTTTTAACGAGGACACTACTAAAAAAATTAGAGATGAATATGATACTTTATTAAAGGAAGACACAATTATATATTTTTTTAAAATATTGTTTGGGGGGTTCATTTATAATTTTTCTTATGAATTGAGGGCAAAACAACATTTTTAAATTTTAAGCGGGGCATGGTTAAAAAGTTTCTTGTAAAATTGGGGTATAACTGAAATTGCTAAAAACTTTTAAGGGTAAAATTAGCATCTCGCCACTCATGTTAATGTGATTTAACGACTGTCCATTCTAATGGTGTGATATATAGTTCCCAAAATTCAGTCATTAAGCAAATCGTAGAAGATATCTATCTAGTAAAAAGAATGAAGAATAATCTAGTGGACTGGAATGAAAATTCCTAAATTCCAATAATTTTTTTTTTTTTTAATGTTTGGTCAAGAAAAAGTTAGTAATAATTATTCTTATGGAATTGTTATTCCAATATCGGAATACTCAATGAATTAATTTGTATTCTTGAAGGGGATTAGTGGATGAATCATTCATTCTAAACTGATCACGTTTATTACTTTCTCCTTTTATTAGTTCTCACAGTGTTCTAGTTTTAATTTTCTAAACTGTGATAATTCTATTCAAACATCAATGAAGCTAGAATAAATCAATATTCATGAATCTACTCTGCTAGTCAGATATAGGCAATAACCGTATAGTTATAGAATATTAAGTATTAGGCCATACTAATTATACAAGATAAAAATCCTCTTAAGACTTCATTTAATACACTAATGATAGAGTCCGTTTAACTATTTAGTTTGTGAGTCCAGCAAAAACAGTGAGCTTCTTGATGATCCATCATCGTTCTGGCGTTATATAATAGATGAGAAGTATTACATGATATATATATATATATATATTTTACATAATGTCGATGTTATAATGATTTAACATCAGAAAAATTGCGTTGTCATTTCAACCAAAAAGAGACAAATGGGAGAGAGAGAGAGAGAGAGAGAAGGGGGGGGAGTGAATATGGTGTGATATTTGGGGAAGGGGATTCTAGCTAATTAACCCATATCACTTTCTGCCGGGTCGGTATTATCTTTCTGTCTTTTCGTATAATTGTAGTTGCATTCTTGTCACAAGTCCATGTGTGCCATTGGTCGTGTAATATCGACTAATGAATTCACACAAATTTATGTGTCTCTCGAGCTTATATATATATTTCTCAAAAAACTTGTGATTCTAGCCATACCATTTCTTATTAGTTTCCAGATTAATATGTATACTGTCATATTTGAATTAACGTAAGGATTAATAGACATGCAACTAAGATAAGTTATTATGGCCATAATTAAAAATGTCCCCATATTATAATTCTATCCCCTTGCAAACATACCCTTGTACTGTACACTTAAAAAAAAAAAAAAGAAAGAAAATCCTTTTAAATTAAAATTCTATTTCAAGTTAATTCGTCAGTTTGCGAAAAATTTAATGTTTTTTTTCCCTCATTTTTCCTTTAGTAATTGACATAGTTCAAACATTGAAATTGTATGTTATATTACATCAATCCAATCAGTAACGAAACCAAGAATTTTTGTCAAGATAGAACTGATAATTACAATAAAAATTTTATCAAACTCAATAATTACTAATGATTACAATTGTGGGTTAAGAGTAAATTTTCAAATTTAGGGCGCTTTAAGTAATCTTAAGGGTTTATGATTATTAAATTTTCAAATTTTAAGACGGTTTTATATAATTTGTTGTATATATATGTGTGTGTGTTGTAATTAAAAATGAAAACATTAAAAGCTCCCCCGGATATATGCTGGCATTAATCATGTTCCTAACTTAACATATAACGGTCAGTTTCAAGCAAAAATGTGTGCCCACAAAAAAATAAAAATAAAAATGAAAGCTTTGTTAAATTGAAAAGAAGCAAGATGTCTACACACCGAAAAAATGTAGTTTATGATCAGTTATAATCAAGAAAAGTCGTTGGGGGTAATGAATAATAATATAATATCATCTGGGGTGGGCACCAGTCAAAGAATTTGAGATTCACGCCGTCGATTACGTCCGTAAAAAATAAGCATGACGTACAAATGATGTCAAAACTTTTTTTTTAATCAATATTAATGATACACTTGTGTTTGCTTCGTCAATTGGAGATGAAATTTTTAAGTTGGAATTGATTGACTTTTCAAAAATTAATTATAAATTTTATCGACCTTTCAGAAAAAAACAGGAACTGAAATGAAAAAGTATAGTTTAGTTGGAGTTTAACTTAAACCCTAAATGAAGTCGTAAAGTTTTAGAACCTAAGTAATACCTTACATAAAGGTAATACGTTGTAAGGGTTGGACTAGCCTCGAGGATCAGGAGTTCCGCCTCTACCACCTGTGGGAAATCGCATAAATTTGGAAATTTTTTTTCATCGTAAACTTTTCACGACTGTTTTCAAAAGAAACAATGTGGTAGATCAACATATCATGATAGTTTATTTTAAAAACTGTCATGTTATTTCTATATTCCATGATCGTTTTTCATGAAAATGATTGTGGAATCTTCCTAGTGAAAGACTTTCCATAACCGTTTTTGATAAAAACGATCGCGGTAGATTGATAAAACATGATGGTTTTCTATAAAAACTATCATGTTATATTAATGTTCCATGATGGTTTTCAACAAAAACCATCATGGAATAGCTCTTTCTACCCTGTGTTTGACATCAATTTTATCTATTTCACGATAGTTAAAAAACTATCATGGAATCTAAATAGATTCCATGATCTTGGATATAACAACGGTTAAAAAATCATCGTGGTATTTTTTCATTACTATTAAAAACCATCCTGGTATCATCTTTTTGTACTAGTGAATTAATCGGCAAGATCAACTCGATCATCTTCTTCTTCTTTAGTACTTGGCTTTTGGAAATAATAAAAAAAATAAAAATAAGTGGCTACACGTCCATATTGGGGGCGAGGGGACAAAAGAAGGAAAGAACAATATTATTCTATAAATCTAATTAGAATAAAAACACGAAACTCCAAAAATTTAGTAAGTTGTTAATCACTGGTTTTTTGTAATTATTAAATTTTTTTTTCAAAGAATTCAGAGTGATACACCATATTCATTTCAATCCGAATTTTGAGACATCAAAAGATAAAAAAAAAAATGTCAAAAAAAATTAATCCACAATCACTCCATCCATCTCTCAAAGGTTTCCGTAATTATTAACTGTCACCATAATATATGTAGTAATTTACACGCTATAAAAGTAAATGCATGTACAAGTTATTAGGGTAATATGTAAAACATGAAGTGGTAAATAATATGTTAGGAAACTAAAACCAGAAAGGCACTCTCACCAACTTGGAGCCATATGGATAAAAAAGGGACCATATCGAAAGTGATTTTCTCCATTCGAATTGACAAATTTTGTGATTAGTAGCTTGTGAGAAAATAACAGGGAGGTGGTGTCACGTAGTACCCACTGGTCCTCGGTTCACATGGACCTACAAATGAATATGTTACAAAAATGGGTCCTCAAGATATAGCAATAATTGTTTGTTGGTGTGGTGATTATTACATTGCAAATATAGGAATCTAATCATCTCTATCAATGGGTCATTTTCAGAGGGAAGCAGGTCCCCCCTCCCACACCACTTAAAGAATCCAAAACTCCTATTCCTGGCTCTCACCTTTCAATAATTCATCAAAATCCAAATTTAACTCTTATATTAATTAGATTATTTTTATCTATACTTCTGAATTTTAGAATCATCTATACTATCTCCGAAATTTTGAATATGAACCCCATATCACTTCTTCTGTCGTAATTTCAGTTAAAACATGTGGAAAAAACTTGAGTTTTTGAATTTAACTCACATTGGGCACCTTTATTAATTGGTTTATTTTCATCTATACTTCTTAACTTTAGATCATTTATACTTTATCCATTAAACTTTAAATCTAACCCCATTTGATCTCTTATGTCATAGTTCAGTTAAAAATAGATTAAAAAAACAAGTTTAGTACAATCACGTAGTCATTTTCTATTTGTTTTTGGCAGAAACCTAATAGAATAAGTTTAGTATGACAAATTTCCTTTTGGTTTTTTTTTTTTTTTGCCATATTTTTAATTGAGATTCTAATAGGAGGAGTAAAAAAGGGTTAAATTCAAAATTTAAGGACGAAATGAGAGTTTTTAAATTTAACAGATAAAATGAGAGTAATTTTAAAATTCAGTGAACAAAAACAAAAATAATCCTTAGTAATTATCCCGAGTAGATTTTAATCTTATACAGATGTGAAAGTGCTTTTTAAGTTTGTTTTAGAAGAAAACTAAAGCTCACAAACTAGTTTCAATTTGAGATTTCGAACAGGAACACGGTAATATATATACTTGTATATATAGCATTTTCTTATAATTAGTCAATCGTGGCTACTAATTCCCTCATGTCTGTGGACCGCATATCACCTACCTATGCATGCCTTCTGAGCAATATTTAGTAACCCCAGTTGTGACTGTGAAGTTAAGCTGATATTATAGCCAACCTGCAGTTGAAGGGGAGAAAAAAAAATTTCACAGTTGACAAATTTTCTTTTTTTTTTTTTTTTTTTTTTAATTGGAAAGCACACAACAGTTGGCTTTTTAATTAGTGCATTGAGTGATGCATTATTTAAGTTAAGGGTCCATTTGGTGAATGAGTTTGAGTTGAAAATTTTAAATTTAATAGTAATTTTTATCGACTTTTTCAGAAAAAACAAAAAAAATTTTCAGAAAAAAACAAAATTTTTTCAAAAAACTTTTTCAGAAAAAGACAAAAACTGAAATGAAAATTTTGAGTTTAAACTCAAATCTCAAACACCCTCTAAATATTTACTTTTCACGTGTTTATAGGCCATGGCATAGCCACGTATGCTCCTATTTAAATTTTAGCTAGAAAATTTTGATTTTATCTTTAAAATTTCCTTAAAACTTTAATGTTCTCATAATAAAGATTATTCAAATTTTTCATAATGTTAATTAATATTAAAAACAACTTTATGGATAAAAATTAAAAATTTATAGTGGACGAGATACTTACATGTTAATTGTCGAGGAAAAGGATAAAGACACAGCGGCGGACAACTGACAGTACCTGTCTCTGTCACTATTATAAGTACAGTATTAGAAGCATTAATGTATCGAGTGACCTTTTTTTTTTTTTTTTTTTTTTTTTTTTTTTTTTTCTAAAGACAAATCTCCGCAGTTGTCTATAGGTACTTTGTAGCAAACCATAAAGAGATGTAAAAAGAAGAAAGAAAACGAAAAAGGAATGAAAACGAAAAGAAAAATGAGTAACAATGAGCAAATTAATCTATTTTTAATATTCTCTTGTTAGATTATGGAGTTATGAAAACAATCTAATTACTAAATGTTTTTTTTTTTACACAATTAAATAATCATTTCTACATTAACTTTTTTTTTTCCCCTGAAGAGGATATATATGTCAAAACTTACTGAGATTATATAAGTAAATTTGGCTTTCTAATACAAAATCAGTATGAATTGATATTCACTTTCCTTCTCTATATGGTGTGGGAGACACTAAATTCTCATTATTGATCTTATAAATAAACACATGATCAGATAAGTAAAGGAATCAATACGTTTTACATTTGCCCCTTCATTTCATGCCAAGTAAACGTGCTTGTGTATCAACAAATTTTTTTTTTTTTTTTTGCTGAAAAAATATATCACTTATGGCATT
Organism: Ficus microcarpa; assembly: GCA_025413485.1. NCBI lineage: Eukaryota > Viridiplantae > Streptophyta > Magnoliopsida > Rosales > Moraceae > Ficus > Ficus microcarpa. Next base: position 25,363,882 of record CM046379.1, on the reverse strand, counting down.
ATATTGGACCCCCTAACCCATTGTCTATAAAAGAAATATAGAGACCACCAATGAGATAGAAAAGACCTTCTAACCTAATTTTACTCGAAAGATGATTTGAGTTATGTATATCAGTATATGTCTCTTTATGTGTCCCTACACCATGATATATCAATCACTAATAGCATGACCTTTTAATCGATGTGGTGCATGATACATTAATTAAAATGAAACTTATAATTGATGAGTTATGATCTTATTGAAGGTTTTTAAATGTCAAAAGAATAAAGGAGTACGAGTTGAGTCCCTCAAGAGATGGATCCAGTTTACTCATATCATCATAAGTCCGATTCTGCACATTCTGTTAATCAGACATGATCATCTCTTATTGGAGCAACCACGTGATATGTCAACTTATAATTGGTAATAAGCGTTAAGATTTGGTATCCACAAATAATAATGTATGTCATTGTCATATGTGTGGACCAGTGAATCAGATAGACTAGTTACTATTGAGCTTCTTTCCGCCCTCCCTCTAATTAAGTTTTACGCTAGTGGGGCTCTATATAATCTGTGCGCTTCTGAGGATAGAGTTAGGGTGCCTCTAAGGGGACAACAACAGGCGAGACACAATATTCATAATTGACGTGAAATGCATGCAAAATGGTGGTACACAATAGTTACATATGTAGAATATCAGAGATGCCTTATAAATCAAAATAAAGCAAAATTTTATCTCCAACATAATTGAAAAGTTTTTCCATCTACGTCCTTTTGTTGACAAGTCGCTTTTGATGTGTCACGTGCATGTCGTTAATTTGAAATCAAGGGATATCCGTTTAGAATATTTATGATAAAGGAAAACTACTTATGTATATATATATATATATGAGAGAAATAGTAGCAAATAACATGTAATATACGTATCTTTGAAGTTTATAGTATATTTTTTAAAAGATGATATATTGTAGCATATATTTATGGTAAATCCTTAGATTTTCTTGATTTTCCAAAAAATTTTAGATTTACGATCAATTTTTAATAACAAATTTACGTGTATAGTTTCATGTGAGAGAAAGCAGAGAAAGGAGGAAGGGTTTTTTTTTTTTTTTTTTTTTTTGGTATAATGTGATCATAACTCTAATTATACTATTTTATTATTATGTTTAAAATTTTATGTTATAATTTGTTATTACTCTTTTCAAAAATACTATTTGTTCTTTCTCTCCCTATATATAGAGTTGGTTAACAAAGAGCGCAAGATGACCACAGGCATGCATAATTTAAAGTAAATTTATATAACTAGTATATTTTGAATCTCATAATTTAAAGTAAATTTATATAATTAGTAGATTTTGAATCTTACTTTCAAATTCCAAAAAATAAATATATTAATTAGAGAGCACAAGAATATTTAACTTGAAAATTTTGAATCACACGTTCTTAAGCTTACTATCAAAAAAATATATTCAATTTCACGTTCTTCCTTGACTTTTACTCTTCCTCAGCCAAAAATAAATAAATAAATAAAAGAAAAGAAAAGAAAAAAAGAAAGAAAGAAAGACGGACAGACAGACAAAAAATTTATAATTGGGCTTCATCTACAGTTCCTGGGGTTGATTAATAACTTTAATGGTTTTCTCTCTCTTTTACTAAAGCTTTTTTAAGGGATTTTTTCTTCTAGAGTTAATTTCTGTTGTCTTGTTGTGTGTCCAAGAATATTGTAGACATATTAGAAGACAAAAATGCAGAAGATCTCGTAGCTTCATTGAATGGATTGAAGGAGATATGCGCAATATTACGCATCTAAAGGCTTTCGTGTGTATATATATTTGTGTCGTAATTGTGTGTTTCAGGCAGTAAAAGAAAAGGGAAAAATGGTGTTTGTCCTCAATTAATCATATGCATTTGAATCGATCAGATCAGTACTACGCCGACTACTTGAAAATCAACTGTTGAATTTAACTGTTGCAAGACAAGACTAGAGAACATATGCTTGTCTCCTTTTGATGGGTGAAAAATCATGATTCTTTTAGAACGATGCCAAAAGGCAAACTATATATATATATATATAATATGTGGAGAAGAACATTTTTGTGTCGCGTGGAAGCAGTTTTTGAAGGTTTCTGTGGTGAGCAGTAGTTTGTTTGGAAGCTATATACGTATCAAATATTTCATTTTTGAGGCATGGATGCTTTTGCCTATATTATATACAAAAATATATATCACATACAAAGAGAAAGACAGACATTAACGTTGTTGTGTTGCGTTGTGCGTATAGTTTTCTGCCATTTCTAAAGGAATGATTTTTTCAATCATTTCCACATTTTCCTCTATGACAATAGTGTAGGGTTGGTTTAGGTCCTTTGTCTAATCGTAGTACTATATATACATTTTTATGTAACATTATAGTAGTGGGAATTTTTTCAAACTTAGAACATGGAGTGATTAAGAGATACGTGAAGGAGTTTTTTTTTCCCCGCCAAACGTAATTAGGCAGTACATATATAGTCAGTGACGAAACCATAATTTTATATCAGGAGTTAACAACTATATATTATATAATGAGTAATCAAGAGCTACAATGTAAAGTTAAAGAGAATGTATCATGAACTACACTTGATTGATTTGCATTAACTTTTTATTATCGAATTTGGTTTCTTAATAAGGTGAAAAAAAAAAAAAAAAAGAACTCATAGGATTCTTTTTTTTTTTTTTTTAATTGTATTATTTCTAGAGAGGCGATGAAAGCTACTAAATTAATTAGAATATTGATAGGAGCATTAATGTTTAAAAAGAGCACCTTTTGAAATGACTCGACTTGGATAATTCCGGAGTGGACTGTTTGTGTAGCCCCACTCCTCTACCTCCCATATGTGGAAATCGAAAAGGACACCGCAACTAATAGAGGCTTAACCCTAATAAAGTCTTCTTTTAGACAATTATTTCATCAAATCTGTGTCATCACCATGAGAATTCTATATATACCTTAAGGGCAATTATAAGAAAGCAAATTAAGTTTTGAATTTTCTTATGGTGTTCAAAAGTTCTTTTAAACCGTTAAAAGATCGACTCATCCAAATTAAGCCTAATGAAATGTCAACTATCTTTGGATTATCACGAATATTAGTCAGTTTTGGATGGTTTTTTATTTTTATTTTCATTTTTTTTTCTTTTGTTGGTTTTGGTTTTGGTTTTGAGGTGTAAATCCGAAAAATCAACCCAAACCAAATCTACCCATACAATTCTTACAAATTTTAGAATAGTTTGATTGTGTTGTTTTATGTTAATTGGTTGTACAACTGACTTTTTAATTTGGTAGTTAGTTTGACTTAAAACTTGGATAGTGAACTTTAGATATATATATATATATATATAATATTTTAGAATTAGTCTGTGAACTTTGGATATGATATTTATCCTTATATATGGACAATTTTATAATGCTTGTGACGCTGTATTTATCATTATCTTTTGAGTAAATCAGTGGCTTAATTAATATTGTACTTTTATTTTATTTTTGCTGAAAGGGTTAATTATTGTAACTTTTTTAATGTACATTAGGGGATTTAGAGGTAAATAGCCTTTTTTTAATAAGTTTTTTAATAAATGGCCTAAGTTTTAAAAATTAGTTAAAAGATCATTTTTTATAAAATGATCAATCAATTTTCTTAAATAGTTAATTCGTGGTTGATCACATAAAATTGTTAATTTGATCAATTAGTGATTGACTAACAGAAATTATCAAATTTTATAGTTAATCACCGATTGATCATAATCACTGATTGACTAGTCAATGACTAATTGATCATTAGTCAATCACTGATTGATCAAATCAGAAAAAATGACAAAAGGTCATTTGCTAAATAAAAAAAAAGTTCGATCATTTATTAAATTAGATAACTAAAAAAATCACTCAACCTAATTTTCCATAGATTAGTGGTAATATAGACTTTTCACCTCATAAAAGTGATGTCTATCAAAGATTTGCCAAAATAATAATAATAATAATATTAATAATAAAGAAATGAATAAAATAAGAAGTAAAAGCTTATATAACCGCCGAAAACGATAAAACGGTAGTGCCACAGCGACGACGTCGAGTCGCCAGCGCAAATTCTCTTGGGGTCCTCAGCGGACCTCCGAGAAGAAGTGAGGCCCACTCCAAGAAGAGCAGGTATGCCGGCATGTAAGTCCATTAAACAATTTGGGTCTGACTTCCCAGTCTGGGATTATTATTCAAGCCCAAAGGCGAGTTTCCTACTTTATAAATATATATTTGTATGTGTGTGTATATATATCCTTTAAAGGGACGAATGCTATGAACACCGCTTTCGTCCTTATTGTTGGACTGCTAGGTGACAATCCAGTCACTCACCACATGGCAGTCGAGTTATCTGTCATGGTTTTTTTTTTTTTTTTTTTTTTTTCTGATTTATTTGTCTATTTTGTATGTATGGAATACGTGTTCGTCAATTAATAAAAAAAAATAAGAATAATAATAACAACAATAATAATATTAATAAGCATCATGAATCTAAATCATGACGAAGTTATTATTATTTTTTATTTTAGGTAAAATTTAGGCATTACTAACATCAATTTTAAAACTTTAAACTAGAGAAATTTAATTTAAGTTAGTGTATAGTTATTTTTTAGATTATGTATGTAATTATTATTAAAGTCAATTTGGAGTTATCTTGCGATTTTTTATTTTAAAAAAATGAAAAACATTAGATGTCACACTTTTTGGTTCTTAAACTTTGATCCTTTCTTGTGCAATTAAATATTTAAGTTTTACCAAAACTCCCTTTATTGCAAGCCACTAACTTTGTTATTGGTAAGGTATATCTATTTTTTCCCCCTCCCAATATATATGCATTTCTTAAAAAGTATAAATGATTTTTTTTTTTTCCTTTGACAATTCTTTTCTTCCTCTAATTCCATGCATGGTCCCTTATATCCTTCTCTTAAATTGTATTGATTGTTTGGATCGAAATTCGACTCCCAATTGTTCGTCTCATGTGGATCCGAAAAATACTCACTCTTTTACGTACTATGCTAAAATTACTTTTCACCAGCTCTTGTACTCACCATTTGTATTCTCATTTTATACATTACGGAAAGTCCAAACCTAATGAACTTCGTTCTTGTTTATCTTTATTTTGTAGTTATATACATGACAACAAAGATAAAAACGGTCGTCAATTATCCCATTTATATAATCTATGATTTTTTTTTTTATAAAAAGGAAATCAATGGTATCCTTACGTCCTTTTCAGGACTATTTTAAAAATTTATTGAGATCGTAAGTGAGAGGGCTGGATATTATGCGCACCAAAACTCGAATCTGAGAGTTGATAGAAATAAAAACGTTATACAAGACTTCTTTACTACCATGTCACTACTATTAATGTTTAATCTATGATTATTTCTACTACTTGATGTAATTTACAATTGACCATAAATTTCCACACCAATCCTACTATCTCGCCCTAAGAAAGAAGAAGAGATAAATGTTCAAATTTGTCCAAGGAAAAAGAAAAGAAAAAAGAACAGGAAAATGTTCAAACTTGATAGGAAGTCTTTGTCAATGAATTTCGAGTAGAGGAAGTCGTATCTCATTAAATTCATGACATAATGGACGCAAAAAAACACGCAATTAGACTAGATAGATGTCTTCACACGCTGTTGTTTTCTGATTCTTCTATTCCAAACAAGGAAAAGGGTCGGAAACTTCTGATGTGATACGAATTGTCCAAAACACCCCCACAGTCAGCTGTCCTAAATAACACCTACCATCCCGAATTACACCCACCAACCGAGAATTCCCCACAACATCACGTCAAGGACATTTACGTCAATTCACCAAAAAATGAGTGGGGCAAGTAGTGGTTATATTCCGCGTCAGCGTCCTCATAGGACTCCTTCGATCCACGACCGTTTTAAATACGCCAACTTTCTTCTCCCAAAAAAGAAATAATAATAATAATAATAAAAAAACTCCGAAGAATACCTCAGAAGATTTTGAGAGCAAAAACTCAAAAAACAGTTTTTTTTTTTTGGTTCATAGAGAAAGAGAGAGAGAGAGAGAGAGCAGAATGGGAGATTGCAGGCCTTTGGGGTTCATGTTGGGACTGCCCTTCGCGTTGGTGGCACTTGTTTTGTCTGTTTTGGGTGCAATTATCTGGGTTCTTGGGTAAGTTTTCCCTCTTCTTCTTCTTCTTCTTCTTATTTGTTTTGTTTTTGTTTTGCTTTGCGTTATTAGCCATTTTTGTTTGCTTTTGATTATTTTTGTTCTTATTTATATCAGTTTCTTTCTCTCCTTTTCTTTGATATTATCATTGTTGAACGATCTTGATTTTCTTGCATATGGGGTGGGTGACCAAGATTGCAGATTTACAGTGTTTGGTAGGAAAAATGTGTGAGGAAAAAAATTTAAAAAAAAAAAAAAAAACAACGTTCGTTTGTTTTTCCATAATTCCATTGGAATGCAGGAGGAAAGAAATTTTAATTTGATTAAAATTTTTTTTTTTTTTGGGTATACTGCAAGTGAAATTAGAAGGGAATAAGGTTAAATCAATAATTAAATGGGTGCTTTTACGAAAGGATATCTTATTTACTATTATTAGTTCGAAATGGTTTAATGAAATCACCGTTTTATCTGACTTTTGACTTTTCTTTTTTCTTTTTTCTCTGTAAGATTTTGATAAATATCTGAGAATACTAATTTTACTAATCTTTCCATTTAATCAGAGTTCTCACTCCATTTAATGAGAGAACTATTTTCAAAATTTCCTTAAAAAAAAAAAAAATCACTACTACAAAACAATCGACTTTCTCAAATTTCCTTCTTTTTTTTTTTTTTTTCTGTTGTTGTTTTTTTAATCCCTTCTTATAAATACCATGACATGCTCCAGATATATTTACTTAATAAATACCATGTTTATATGATGAAATGAATCAATGTTGACTTTTGTTTTTTGTTTGGTTTGAAATGGTGGTGGGGGGATGCAGAACCGTGTTGAGTTGCTTGTGCCCGTGTTGCATATGCTGCACAGGATTGGCGAATCTGGCGATGTCGTTGATTAAGCTCCCTTTCAAAATCCTTTCCTGGTTCACTGATCAGATTCCTTGTTGATGAATTCATAATTATCTACATTACATACTATTTAATTAATTTTCCATTTTCCAACCATTTTTTGTTCTTTTCTTTTTTATTAGTTTTTTCTCCATTTGTGTATTTGTTAGTCTTCTTCAGTTTCGCATTATTCCTTCCTCATGGTTAATGTAACTCCATATTTGGATTGTTTGGGTTCATCCACATTAATCACAAGTTGAATACATAATTAGAATTCTTTCTTTTTTCTTTTTTCTTTTTTTTTTCTGGAAAAATATTTAGTTGATAAGAAGATGTCGTTTTGATCTACATTTTAACATGTTCTAGTCAAACATTAAAAGTAATTAAAGATATTAATTTATTCCTAAAAAGCATAATGGTCAAAGAGTGGCATTAATTAAATGTTTTTGGATTAAATATTGGCCATCTCCAGCTTATGGCTGAATTTAATTTCTTATCAAAAAATTTTTTTTTATAAAAAGTTTGAAGAGGTTTCAGATTTCCCATTCACAAAGATACAAAATGGCTGCGCTGGCAAATTACGTGGGAACCTCTGCTTCCCTGCATATGTCAAAAACTGTATTTTATTAGGACTTTAATTTGGGAATGAAAACTATCTATATTTTAATATGAAATCAATTGTAAAATTACTGTTAAACTTTATAAAAAATAAATAAATATTTTTATCAAATGCAAACGATAAAAAAGAAGCCACGTTGTTAGTATATTATACATGAAAACCTTAGGGCTCATTTAGTGAACCAACTCAACCAACTCAACTCAAACTTTTTTTTGTCTTTTTCCCAAAAAGATTTTGTCTTTTTCCCAAAAAGTTTTTTGTCTTTTCTGAAAATTCAAAAAAATTTACTATTCCAACTTAAAAATCTCAACTCAAACTACTCCACCAAACTCCCCCTTAGATGCTAAGAAACATTTTCCAACCGGAAAAAAAAAAAAAAAAGTGAGAAAGAAAGAGATAGATAGATAGAGAGTCAATGAAAGAGAAAGTATGAAGAAAGAGCATGGAAGAGAGGCATTAAATTCATCGAGAGTAATGGAAGTTATATAGAGTTTTAAAGTGTGCTAGTAATATTATAAAGTGTGTGATTTTTTGTTATTATCTTTTAAATTTTCTTACAACCAAATCATCATCTCTCTATTTGCCCCAAAAAGAAAAGAAAAAAAAAAAAAAAAAAAAAAAAGGATCCTCTCCCCCGGGTCATTGAATGGTGGTAACTTTAAATTAACAGAATATTGTTACTAGTTTTATAAATTGAGGCCTGACATTATTTTTATTTCTTCGTTTTGTGTTTATAATAAAACTGTATATTATGTATTGGATGTTCTAAAAATATTACCTGCAAATTACAATTTCCTACAAATTTATATCTTCTTTGGTTCAACAACTTATGTATACCCTTCTCTGTCTCTCAAAAAAAAAAAAATAATAATAATAATAATAATAAAATAAAAATAAAAAAACTTGTGTAAACCATGATTGACGAATTTATACACTTTATAGCTTAGGGATAAACTTGAAACCAAATAATAATCGATGAATTTAATTTTTTACAGCTTAGCTTGAAAAAAAAAAATTTCTATATATAATTTTTTTTGAAAAGTATATAACTCCTAATTTTAATTTTGTGTATGTTTATATAGAAGCTCAAATGATACATTCATCAAATTATGAGTCAAGATCAACCATGTCAACCACTAAATTAAAAAGTTCTAATTTGAGATGAATTTAAATTTAAAAGTACAATATTGAAAACATTCAAAATATAAAATAAACGTTTTTTTTTTTGAAGAAAAAAATATGATATGCTTAAAATGCAAGAGGTGAAATGGTAAAGTAAAATGCTTAAAATGCAAGTGGCTGCGGGTACACAGTTAGTGATAAAACTATACTTGATTTTACTTTAAAATGTAGAATTGGAGTTCTCTCCCCTTAAATTAAAAATAATTAAATAAATAAAATGATAAAGTCTCACAAATCAATTACCCAAGCGAGGAATAGTTGTGATGACTGTGAATTGTGATGAGACATGAGAAACCCGTGAAAAAAGGACAAATGATTACAAAGAGGTTGCTCCATTGGCGATCATCATTGCTTCTTGTTGCAGATTGGTCCCCTATCCTCTTCTTCTTGGCATTCTAATCCAGTGATCCTTAATACCCCTAACCTTCCTTTCACAATTGTATCCTTTGGTAAATGATAAAAATAAGAGAGAAGAAAATATCTAGACTAATATATTTTACAACTATACTTTTATATAAATGAAAAATTGAATAGAAGTTGAGATTAAATTTTATTATTTTACATGTCATTTTTTACTTAATTTTTCCTTCAGTCTTTTTTTTTTTTTTTTTTTAAATTGAAAGGATGAAAAAAATTATGGATCACATGAATTTATAATATCATTTTTTCTCTTTTTTTTTTTTTTAATTTGAAAGGTTAAAAAATTATGGATCACATGAACATAAAATTTCATTTTTTTTTTCCTCAATTTTCTTTTTCTACCAAACAAACGTAAGATTTTATTTTCCTCCCTAAAATCCCTTACACGACTTCCTTCTCTCTTTTCCACTCTACCACATGCTTATGCAGTATTGGGTGTGTGATTACAAAAAGTGAAAAATGACCCAATCTTGCGAGTAGAACTGAATTAGACATTTTCTATTACAGTAATGAACTCCAAATACCAAAGTGACGAAGGAAACATAAGGGGATACCATCAATAATCCCCTTTTAAAAAGCACGAATTATGTATATTGGTTTAACCAATTTAGAGATGTTCTCTTGGTTAAGAGACAACCGTTAAATATTAATTGTTATGGGATTTTGTGGTTTTTTTCAATTTCTTAACCTGTTAAATAAGTGGGTGGCAATCTTAAATAACTAGCAAAAGAATAGAAGGTTGACGATTTTTTTTTTCAAGTAAAATTTCATTATACCATAAAGAGATATAAGACATTAAATAAGACAAACAACGTTACAGTACATGAGATAATACTTTTCAATAAAAATAGACAGTCTATAAAGTTTGATCATGCTCAAAGGAAAAAAAAAAATCCTTCAGGTCCAATAATAAATATATTACCTCGATACACTGAAATTGATCACATATAAGATTATTTTGACAAAACTCAAAACATTTGATGTAATTTCTTGATTAAACGAGCTTTAATAGTATCAGGATCAAAACACCCAAGAACTATATGATGAATAAACGACCAATGTATAAAAGGGAAACCACCTTGATTAATAAAATTAATAAAAAAAAAATATAATACCTAAAAAAAGACGGCATGCATTTACGTATAAAACTATAAACACAAAAAAGAAAAGAAAACCCAATCACACATGAAGAAAGGCTGGGAATTTAAATGCCATGAAAAATACATAGAGGCCAATATGCAACACGAGGTAAAACATTCGGGAATGGAGCACAAAATCCTTTAATAAAAAAGATAATGATAAAAAATAAAAAAATAAAAAACAAAAACAAAAACAACAGCAAGACAAAATTGGTTGAGAAAAGATCACGACTGTTTTAGGCTATTTCAGGAACCTTCTTCAGTATTCTCAAATGATCAAAACCCAACGTAATAAAAGAAAAGATCCACCACCACCACCACCACCGCCGCCGCCGCCACCACCGCCACGATACACATAAACAAAAGCAACACTGATTCAATTATCATCATCATTCGGTGGAAAAGAAAAAAGCTTTTTAGCTTTTGTTTCACTCAACAGCACCACAAACAAAGAAACAAAGAAGAAGAAGATTTAACAAAAACAAAAGTGAAGAAGAGAAAGAGAGAAGAATCCCAGAAACAAACATGGGTGTTGATTACTACAAGATACTGCAAGTCGATCGGAACGCCAAAGATGAAGACTTGAAGAAGGCTTACAGAAAACTCGCCATGAAATGGCATCCCGATAAGAACCCCACTAACAAGAAGGAAGCTGAAGCCAAATTCAAGCAAATCTCTGAAGCTTATGAGGTATCTATTTATATACATATATGCATATATATATATATATGTATGTAATTTATATTTTTATATATATAATACACCGACTCAAATTCGAAGCTAAATCCTTTCTGGGTTTTTCTGTTTGCAGGTTTTGAGTGATCCCAGAAAAGAGCGATGTACGATCAGTACGGGGAAGAGGGCTGAAGGGGCAGGTGCCATCGCCTGGCGCCGGAGGACCCGGCGGCGGCGGTGGAGCGACGTTCTTCTCGATGGGAGAAGGGCCGACGTCGTTCCGGTTCAATCCGAGAAGCGCCGACGATATATTCGCCGAGGTTTTTGGGTTCTCGGGCACGTTTGGAGGAGGAGGCACGACGGGCTCTTCGAGGTTCTCGAAGGGATGTTCGGAGACGACATTTTATGGTCCTTTGGAAAAGCAGCTTCCGGTGGTGGCGGTGGCGGTGGCGGTGGCGGTGCTGGTGCGGGTTTCATGAACCATGGCCCTCCGAGGAAGGCTCCTCCGATCGAGAAAAGGCTGCCCTGTTGCCTTGAGGAGCTCTACAAGGGCACTACCAAGAAGATGAAGATCTCTAGACAAATCGTTGATATTAGCGGGTGAGTTGCTTTCCTCTTTTTTTTTTTTTTTTTTTTTTTTTTTTTTTTTCCCATTTATTTTTGGCTACTCTTGAATTCTTAATTTAATTGGATTTGCTTTGCGTTACTTGTTTTGTTTTCTTTTTTAGATGTTTTGGGTTTTCCATAAGCATATTTGATTTATATTCTGAATTAATTGATGTTTCTCTGTACTAATGATCTGTTTATTTGCCAACACATTCAGAAAAACATTTGAATCTGTTTGTACCTTCACATCTTGTTTACAAGTTGCTACTCTGTTGTCGAATAACTAAAAATTATCAGAACAAGTCAGCACCTGTTTGTCATCAGTTTTTTATTTATATTTTATTTTTTATTATCTATATATGAATTTAATTAATATGTAGAAAACAAAACTAGATGATTGCTCATTGTATTGTATCACGGTCGTGTGTGTGTGTGTCCGTGATCCTGTCGATTTTGTTTTTGTTTTCCTGACTTGTCTGTTCTTAATGGATGCAGGAGGACAATGCAAGTGGAAGAGATATTAACCATAGACATAAAGCCGGGCTGGAAGAAGGGAACAAAGATCACCTTCCCAGAGAAAGGAAACGAACAGTCGAACGTCATCCCTGCAGATCTCATCTTCATCATAGATGAGAAGCCCCACAGCGTGTTTACTCGCGATGGAAATGACTTGGTTGTGACACAAAAGATATCTCTAGTAGAGGCTCTGACCGGTTACACCACTCGTCTAACAACCTTGGACGGTAGGAACTTGACCATCTCGATCAACAATGTGGTTCATCCCGACTACGAGGAGGTTGTGCCAAGGGAAGGAATGCCGATCCCTAAAGATCCAACGAAGAAGGGCAACTTGAGAATCAAGTTCAACATCAAGTTCCCTGTAAGGTTGACAGCAGAGCAGAAGGCTGGAATCAAGAAACTCTTGGGTCTTTGAGATTCATGGCAAGCATGGTATAACACGCTCAGGAAAAGGGTGAACTTTTTGTGAATACGGAGATAGATAGCTTTTTACCTCACAAAACAGAACTTGTTTGTTGTACTTTATTTTATTTTATTTTTATTTTTATTTTCTTTTTGTGCAATTGAATTGCAACTTAGTAAGCAAATAAAGAGTTGAATACGGGGTTTTGATATTTGAGGTCTCGTATCATAGGGGTAATACAAGTAGCTTCTAGTTCTAGCAGCCTTTAAGTCAAAGCCTGTAGAGACAAGTTTCATGTTCATACTAAAATGGAGATAATTTTTAAAAAATAAATGTGGCTGGAGAAGCCCAACATAATTTCATTGCCATTCATTTCAAATTTTCCAATTTTCCAGCATAAAAATATGCGCTCTGCTTTGTAAATTACAATTTCTTTTCTCCGTCTTTGTTAATACACTGTATATCATTATCTACCATTAGGGGTTCTCCCGCACCATTGAAACAAGAAAAAAGAAAAATTGCAAAATGATCAAGGAGACACCCATTGTACTTCGAAATGCACCTTTTTTTTCTTTTTTCTTTTTCTTTTCTGCAATTATCGTCTGTTTCTAGATTCTACTCACTATAATCTGAAGATGTTGATTCGGTACCTCGACCAAGTTCCATGTTCGGCTCTTCCTCCCCGACCCTGTTTTCCTCTTCGTCTGAATCCCCATCTATGTATCTATCGACGTCAAAATCCCCTTGTTCGTCTTCATCTTCTCTGATATCGTACCCTTCTCTGCCATCATACCCTTCGCCACCATCATACCTCTCTTCATCATCATCGTCATCACCATCAACCTCCTCTTCAACCCCATCCACATTGTAATCGCTTCCTTCCAAGTCACCCGACTTGCCATTGAAGCCACTGGCATAGTCATCCATCGCCATATCCTCATATTCATCTCCTGATTCTTGAACATTTAAATCGTACTCGGATCTTCCTGAACTGCTTGCTGGTTCTGCTCCTTCCAACTGGAAACCAGTTGCATCTTCCGCAGCTTCTTGGACCAGACTTCTTGGGTACTTCCCGGAAAGGCTCTTGGGGGTGTTTTTCACCACACCAGTCTCAACCGTCCTCTTTGCTGGTTTTTGCCTGCTTCTGGTGCTACGGCGACCACGTTTACGCCCTCCACGTTGTTTCCCTTTCCATCCAAGTCCTTGACCTAATGTCCCATTGCTTTTCTTTCCGGATTCAACTCTAGAACCAATGGCTCTTCTCTGTGATCGGTTGCCCCAAGTACGACCACGGCCTCTTCCACGACTCCCTCTTTCCTTTCCAGAGTCGGCTAGTCCAATTCCCAGATCAGGCCAGTAATCTTCTTTACGACGATGACCTTGACCTGGAGTTCGCATTGTCTTGCCATCAAAGGAACTCTTCCCAGCAGCATGTTTTGATGAAAGCTTCTGATGAACAAAGAAAAGGGATAAACATCAAATTCGTTATCAGTCAGTATGATAGGTTGAAAAACATGCGCAAATGCATCTCTCATTAATTTTCAACAAAAACACGCACAATTTATGGGCCAGGGAAATCCAATCAAAATCCACTAATACTTATTTTGTGCAACGGAAAGTTCTCCTTTCCCATGAATAATTTATTTCCAAAGCATGGGTTCCTATAGTTTGGGTTATCTTGTATGGTCGGATTCAGCAATAGGTTACTCACTACAACATCAGATTCCTTGTCCTTTTGAGACTCTACTTTCTGCTGCAGGACATAAATGATGGCTGCATCAAACTCCATGACCCGTAAAGCCACAGCAGCTGTTGTCCGTGGTACCCATGGAAGAACAGTAATTGTTTCAAGAGAGACAGATTTAGTAGCAGCGTATCTTCCAGGATTCAAGGAATCCAGAAGTTCACTGGTAGTCTCAAAATCCGAGAACAAAAACTCCCTCTTAAGGGCTCCTTCCAATAACGTAAGAACCTGAAATCACAGAAATCTTCATGAAGGAAAGGGAAAACTGAGAGCAGAACCAAATAATTAATGAATAAAAAACACCCCACGACTCTTGATATCTGTTTTGACTCACGGTGGACAAAAAGGGAGAATTTGCAAACAAAAAGCTTCAATGGCTGCTCAATGAACCAAAATGAAGGGTGGGTAAAAAAACTTTCACACAATTCCTCTTCAGAATTCTCATACATATGCGCAACAAACACCATGGGATGATGAAGGAACAAAAGACTATTCAAATTTCTTGACTGCCTCTATTTAGCCCAAAAAATAGCAGTGCAAAATCAACATATGTGCATGCATGTGCGCGTCCACACGCCCACCAAATCAATTTTGAAACTCATTAGCTAGGGGATCATATGTTTATTATTTTTCTGTAGCCAATGGGGAAATAAAAGTTGTCATCATCCGTCAAGTAACAAAGCGATTAACCAACCAATGTTGCTATATAAAAGATGAGACATTGTTGGCATTTGCAGTGCCAATTCTCACCTGGAGAAGGTCTTCTGCTGATGATGAGGAATGTAACCTTGTACCCCATGATTCTCGACGGCTGTGAGTCCAAAGTGACTGAAGAGCTTCTGGAGGTATAGAAACCTGAGAGGCCACATCACAAACACAATAAACTGCAAGAATGAGAGGAACAAAAAAAAAAAAGAAAAAAAAGGCAGCCCAACTGGTTGCACACCAAGTTTAAAGGAGTCACCTCAATTACAGCTAATAGGATTTTCAATAATCTGATCCTCAGGGGGAATGGGGGTGAACCAAGCAAAGAACACTTTTGGTCCACCTTGAGTTCGTCTTTACATTTGGCTACATGTTCAGAAAATATTGTGCGATTCTTCAAAGTACCATAGGTTATATGGCATGAAGGACAATGATCCTCTTCGGAAGAATAAATACCATGGCAATCATCACATACATGCAGGAGTTGTTTGCACCTTTTCTTCCCCTTCTTGGTGGCACATAACATTGAAGAAATACAGCATTCTTTCCAAATCCACCTTTCTAGATCTCGATATCTCCTTAATGCACCGATTGACTCGTTTTTGTTCCTCCCAAGCTCAATTACAAAAGAAGTAGAGGTCTCTGACACATCAGAATCAGCAATACAGAGAGCACTGCTAGGACTATCAGTACCAATACTGAAATGAGGAGGAGAAGTCATTTCAGAAACTTCTATTTTCACAGCATCTTCAGTTTGCCTTTCTTCATTAGCATGTAGCATCTTCTTTCTAACAGCTTTCTTGAAAGAAATCTCAACCTTCTGCAACATCATTTGCAAAAGGGATTCCCTAACTCCACGTATGTCCAAAGATGCCAGCAGCGCATCAAAATCCTGCATTATTCAAGACAGTTAACAGTTCACAGATCAGACATGTCAATTTTCCAATAACACAACACTTTTAAACAGAGAAAGAAAACAAATAATCTACTCAAAAAATAGCTGGGATTCTTGTCTATTGATTATTACATCAAAGTTTAGAGAAGTAATACATATGAACTAGAAAAGCACAAGCAAACACAATTAAAGAGACATATCAACTACGTAATAACAGCACATGGTAGTATATTAAGCATAAAAGGCGAAGTTCAAAAATACTACCTCTTCAGAATCAATAAGCCTCCAACGACCATCATGCAACTCAACAAAGATCCGACCACAGCCAGGATCATTTTGAGAAGCCGATGTAGCAAACTGCCAATATCGATTGCGTCTACGGTCCTGACCAAGTGGCAGTGACCTATACACATACATTTCTTCTGCCTTGTGTCCAATATAAGATTTCAACTGGGATCGAGATCTTTCAGCAGCATAGCTCGGTTGCTGAAACACGTGATTTTCAGCACCAGCAGAGACCTCTTGCATTTGAAGGTTTCCTTCAGAAGGAAACCTAGTAAGACGGTGACTGTCATTCAGTGGATCACTAGTCCTCTCTTCCTGGACAGAGAGATTCTTTGTTGTCTCATTATTTTTGTCATCAACAGTGATTAAAGGACTTTGCCTGCCCTCTGCTGATGAAATTGCAAGATTAGGATCAAACTTGTTAACCACAACTGATGGATAATGCATTCTCATCACAAATTCTTCTTTCATGCGACGTTTATCAAGTTGCATGTCTGCCCACATTTGCTTCTTTAAAGAATTTGCTGCTTCCAAACGTTCCTGCAGCAAGCTCTCATTTCAAATACAGCGAAACGAATTAAATGATATTCAAAAAGAAAAGGAAAAGAAGAAAAAAGAGAGAGCACACCTCAAGAACAAGACGAATGGAGTTTCCTTCAACTGCCACACCAATTACTGCAACAAGTGCATTAAGGCGCTCCTCAACACTAAGATCGGAGTATTCTCCTTCCATTAGCCCTTGAACCCATGGTTCACCATGGTTGGTTTCATCAATATCTGGATCTTCATGGTCAACAAAAGACGCATCATTGCAGCTTCCGTGAATATCAAAAGGTTGACCCAAGGAAGAATCCGCATCTATTGCCATTACACAGCTTTCACCAATATTCTGGAGGTCTTTTTCCGGCATTTCAATACCTTCAACACTGCCCTTTTCATTTTCTAAAAGAGATATTGCATTCCATTTGTTTACTTCTTGAGAACCTTGAACATTCCTTTCTCGATGTATTTCAGTACCTAAATCCTCAATATCTGGATCCTCTGCAACATCACTTTCCGAGTCATCATCTCTTTCACCATCATCCCTTTCGCCATCGTCTGCATCTTCTCCATCCAAAAACCCACTTTTAAAAATCCCAATCCTTTCCCTGGCTGCCAAAAGTATTGCCTCCGCATCAGCTGGGTCCTTCCTATATGCTGCACGCACGCAATAAGTTGAAGGAGCTGTCCTCTCAAAAAGTTTTGTATCCCTAGATAAAGCGGCAGCTATAGAGGCTTCTGGTGTCTTGCTAGTTGTAAGATCCCGAAGTCCAGATTTCTTAAATAATAATAATAATATAGAAAAATAAATGAGCATTATGCATAGAATTAACCAAAAGTAGAACAAGATGTCAAAACAATAACCAGACAAAAGATACCTGAATTCTGTCTGCAACTTCTAATATAGAAAGACCACTTTCCCCCTCAAGAGAGAGAACATGAAATGCTGCAAACTTAACAGTTCCAGGTGTCAATCGATGTCTTGATCTACGTGGATTAGAAAAACCCCTTTCTTGCATTTTAGCAAAAGCATTTTCTACAGCTGCTCCACTGCGTAGATTGAAAACTACATCTTTGCCATCGTTACCCTGTAAGGACAGCCCCATGAAAATGTGACTTATCAAGAACATGATAAAACATCAGACAAACTCTTCACACAAATCCACTTTATTAGAAGATTGGAAGGTCAAAAGATGGACCTATCCCAAGCCACATAATTGCAGTATATTTTGTCCAAAAAGGAATAAAGGCACAGCAGAGTTATCCCAAAAAAAAGTAAGAATGTAAATGTTTTTCCTCTAGAATAGCTGACTTTGCCGTAGTCACATACAACTTTTATTTCTTTTTTTAGCTTCTACATTGAAAGGAAAATACCTCATGGTCATCACGAAAATATGATGGTTCTGCATTCCTTTTCTTCAGTTGAGGACCAAAACCAGCTGATAGAGCAAACTGCCGCAATATTTCAGGCCATGTCAACGGATTTAGGTGCCGTTGCCAACTTCGAATGTCAAAACCCCAAGCATATGCCTGGGCAGAGTGTAATGAAAAAAATAACTAGTCAGATCTTCATACAAGAACAAGGCATGATTTCGGCAGCAGCAAGAACAATAGCTCACCCCTTCCACGATCAGTGGATGACCACCTCCGGGGTTAGCAGCACTAGTTTGATTTGCTCCCAACCCAGTTGATGGTGTTCTTGCTACATCCTCAATATCTTTAATGATGCACCTCAGAAGAGAAATATGTATCTCACCCAACAACCTTGTGTCCTGGAATGTCAATGCATAATCTTTGACTCATGCATAATTCCAAAACAATTAAGAAAAAATCAACCAAATAAATAAAACAAAGAATGTGATGAAACTTACATAATCATGAAAGGCCTGAACGAATTCATCCAGAGTAAAAGGCCAAAGTCCAAGAACATCCGCAAATGTAATCAAGAACCTCCACACCTAGAAGCATAAGTCATAATTTAACACCTTAGAGTAATAACCAAAAATTTGACTCGCATAAATAAAAAAACAAATTAAACTAATCAAGAAAAAGACTTTTCAGTTCTAGATTACCCCGCTCAAGCAATTGGGTTCTGCCATCCACCATCCATGCACGTAAAAATGACAACAAAATAGTTCTATTGATACAACGACACCATGCTAGTGCACCGAGAGGATAACATAAGCATGAGTGTCATCACCTTTTTACTTAATAATTTCATAAAAAAGACTTTCAGGCTTTTCAGCGGACAAAAGAAAACACTGAGATCGTACCATGATATTTAACTATACTGACAACAAATGACGACCCATCTGTTTTAGACACTAAAAAATACTATCCTCCTAAATTGAGCATAATAACAAGAAGACGAAACTGAATTCCAAAAATAAAAAATAAAAATGGTGTCAGTATAATATATAAAAAACTGTGATTCAGTAACACGTTTGCACAGACATCAGAAAAAAGAAAAACCAGAAAAATTACAACTTTAGGCTTACTTTTAAAAACAATACATAACAAGGACACTTTTCTAAGTAAAGTCCCCCAAAACGGTATGAGATCCAACTTTCAAGTCCTTATCAGGATATCTGATCAAAGAGACAGAAATCAACGTACAAACTCACCATGAGAAGGCTTCCAATATTATGCTCGGAATCTGTCCACGGCTGAATTGCGTAAGGCTTTTTCAAATGCACAGACTTTGGCGGAAATGCAGTCTGCATGTCTGCATACACAAAATTCCATCCGCAAAAGAAAATAAATAATAATAAGATTCTAAAGGTCAAGACAAAGGGGAAAAAGAAGTCACTGGTAATCAGTAATATTAGCAGGCATTGGAACTGAAATAAGAAAGAAAGTTGAAAAGAGTGGTAGCGAGAGGAAAGCCTGCATGCATGTACTCTTGCTGCTCCTTTCCTACTTGATCAGCCAATAAGTTCTCGCAACCACCCATGAAAATCTCTGGTTTTTTTTATCCTTTTCTTTATTATTTTTGTTTCAAACGTATTCACACTACACACACAGACATCATGGTCTTCCCTTCCAAGCCAAAAAGTTCCACTTAGATGTGTGAATTCTTGATCACAATATTGAAAACAAGAGAGACAACCACAAAAAACATATGCCAAAGTTGTTCAACACTTTGAAAACGGGAAAATTTTCAACATTAAAAATAGATAGGGCCAACTGATATATGTCTACCTGTATATAACTCAAGATTTTGCCGCGTTTCATAATCAAGGGAAAGTATTGAAGGCAGCCCCTTGCTAGTTGCGGCCAACTCCATGAGTTCCAAGCGTTCATCCTCAATAAGTTCCATTGATTCTTTAGCAATTTTGCGAGCAATTGCCCTTTCATGGGCAGCTCTAAGCCTTGCGGCCTCCTTTTCTCTGCGTAATTCTTCTTTTTGCCTCATTTTCTCTGCCTGGATGCATAGAACCAATATACAATTCACTCTCACAAATTCTTTCTTCTTTTTTTTTTTTTTTTGAAAAATGAACTGTAAGATGAGATAACTGCAAACGTACTCTAATTGACTCCTTTTGCAAGAATTTTTCCCTCCGCTCTAGTTCACGTCTTTGCTCCCTTTGGTATCTCTCTTCCTCTCTCTGCTTTTCACGCAATAGTCTTT
This sequence comes from Ficus microcarpa, assembly GCA_025413485.1. Classification (NCBI taxonomy): domain Eukaryota; kingdom Viridiplantae; phylum Streptophyta; class Magnoliopsida; order Rosales; family Moraceae; genus Ficus; species Ficus microcarpa. The sequence continues at coordinate 25,343,459 of CM046379.1, read as the reverse complement.
CTTCTTCCTTCCGCCTCTCACGTTCATGCCTCTCAATTTCTTTCCTTATTTGCTCCTCCCTCTTTATTTATTAAAAAAAAGAAAAAATAGCATGAGTTCATGACAAGGTTTAGGCACAAGACAGATGTAATTTCTAAGATCAAACCTTTCGCCTCAAAATATCCTGTTTTTCAAGTTCTTTTCTAATCCTCTTTTCGTGAGCCTCAACTTCTCGGGCTATTCTTGCCTCTTCACTCTGCAAGGGCTAAGGAATAAAGAAAATTGACTGAAATCAAAACACAAAGTCACAATTTAGAAAAAGACTTATAGTGCAAACAATCAAATACCTTGCGCTTCCTTTCTATTTTTGAATTGTCATCCTCATTAATGAGCCTCCTATCAGGTGCTATAAATGGATTTTCCAACTGATTGATCGGATGGGTACCGAGATAAGCATCTGAACTAGTATTTGTTAGCAAGTTCTTCCTTTTAACATTGTCATGCTGTCTAGAAGCAGATGGCAAAACGTGATTCTGTCTACCTTGCTGGGGCAACAGATTTAGACTAGCTATCTGACCTTGAAATCCATATCCAGAGGATAAATGCTCATTTCCATGCAAATACAAATGCCCTGTTGACAATGATGAAGTCCTAGCATTTGGGCCATCAGCAGACGAGCCATAATAAGATGGTGCATGTCTTTCATAGGCCTCAGTCCTAACACTTGGCTGCTCTGGAATAAATTGGTATTCGTGGAGAGCCCTCGCGGCACCCTAACAAAGAATATTGGCTATTAATTTTTGCTTTCACTTATAGAAGCTATAGTAACCAACAACATTCAAATGTTCTAAATTTGCTACAAAATAATATCAGCAAAGCAAACGACAGAAATTGAAGTATGAGGATTGTCAATGATTAAGGGGGGAAAAGGAAAGAGGGAGGGAGGGAAAGAGAGAGTGTGTGTGTATCTATAATCAACAAATGAAATACTGGCTTGTTTTATTTCACATTTTGATTATGTCTTACAAGACAAGATGGGATATATGAGGCGGAGAAAAGAAGATGAGAGAGATGGAACGAAGCACAAGACATTAGCATCTTCACACTTGAAGATAATATGATGGCTCTTTTCAAGGCACGTCCTCACTACATCTTCATTATGTTACAAGATAACACTACAAACTAAAACAGAAAAAGCAAAATTGATCTTTGATGCATCTTCAATTGCACAGAAAAATTATTGAGGGAAAATGAATTCAAAATCTCCTCCACTGCGAGGTTTCGTTATCGTAAAATCTTCTATCTTTGGATTGTAGTTAGTAAAATACTTCCACAATCTCATGCATTCAAAAGAAAACAAGTTTTGGATCACAAATACGAATAAATCATCAGAAGCAGCAAAAGATTCATTCTGAGTAAATTAACTGAGCTTAAGACAACATCGACAAGCACAGCAAAACGGGGGAATCTACTATTTAGTAGAAAGAGAAAGATGTCAGCCAGAATCAAATGACCAAAATATAGCCCATGGCAATCTAACCTTCATTGGTTTGGCATCAGGACGATCATAAATATTTGCATCAAAAGGACGTCCAGATTGCTTCTGTTGCCCAACCAATGCTGCTTTCAATACAAATTATTTAAAATTAAAAAAAAATTAAAAAAAATTAAAAAAAAGGAAAAAAAAGGAAAGGGCAATTAGCCTCCGACCACAAATCTATATAGAAGGTTCAACACATGCAAGCACGTCAAAGCACATAATTCATGGAAAAGTGCTCTAAGCCTGTATATAAAACCGTAGCAAAAATAACAAGAATACGCTCGTAAGACCGTCCAACCAATGTTGCACGTTTCCGGAGAACAAACATGAAGAATTTTATTTATACGTGCAAAATAATGATGGAAGCATGCATGCTTAACTTCTCGTTGACATTGCAGTACAAAATTTTTACCGGCACTACAAATATATAGGAAAAACCAAAAATTTTTACATACATATGCATGTATATCCAATGTGCTTGGCCCCTGCATGCATACTGTAGGCAGTCGTTTACTCAACAACTATGTGCTTTGATTTGATTAAGCTGATACTAGATATCTAAATGACCCAAAACACAATTCACTTATGGTCCAGTAAGTGTTAAACCACTGAGAAATTACGGTCAATATAGGACACTGCAAATTCCACAAACCAACTTTACCAATAGGGGCGCCAAAAGCATCCGGTGGAAGCGGATCAAACTCCAGCCCCAGCATTGGCCCATCCTCCCTCAGCGGCTCCCCCAACTGCGCCTCCACAAAGGCGATAGCTCGAAGCTCGGCAATTGTCTGCTTCGGCTCAAAGTGCCTCATCATTACCGGTGCCATATCACCTCCGGCTCTTGGACCAGCCCCCCGATGCCGTGGGCCTATCCGCCGAGGCTCCACAGCGTGCCTGATCGGGCTCAGCCCAGAAGCATGCTCATTGCCCAAGTTCCCCGCGGGCATTTCCTCTCCACTCCCGCCAGCAACCCCCGCCACGGCTGGCAAGTCCTTCCGCGGCCGCTTCACCTGCGTCGGCGCCGGCGTCGGCGTCGCCTTTCTGTCCTTTAACCTCCTGTGGCAAAACCACATTTGCAATTGCCGATCGGAAAGCCCCAATTTCACAGAGAGCTCCGCTCTCAACGACTCCGACGGGTACGCCTCCTCTGAACGGAATTCAAGCTCGCATTTTCATCACATTTTCCAAAAACCCAAACACAATTAAAATTAAAACCACAAAAAAAAAAAAATCAAACCTGCATAAGTTTTTTCAAGTATCTCCAATTGCGAAGCCGTCTTCATCTTGCGCTTAACCTTGTTCTCTCCCTCCGGAGGCTTCTTCTTCTCCCCCTCCGAACCACCCTCCATTGTTAACCAAAAAACAAAACTCACAGAACCAAAATAATAATAATAATAATAAAAATAATCTTCACCTCCCCGTGTCTGATCGAGAATCAAAACTCAAAGAGAAAGACGAAAAGAGCAAAAAAGACATGGAATTTCTGCAGCTCCTGGAGAATTAGGGTTCGTCTTCGGCGCAGGAACTTTGAAGAGAAAGGGTTAAATCCAATCCAGACTTTCTCTCTCTAAAAAGAAACGACTTTTGATTTAACTCATCACTTTCTCTCTCTAAAGAACAATTTAGTGAAGAGAAATCAAAAAAGAATAATAATAAGTGTGTGTATGCGTGCGTGATTGAGATGTGCGGGTGAGATTTCGGAGAGAATAATAATAATAATAGGAAGAAGAAGTAAATATCAAACAATAACAAATTATGATGAAATAAAAATAGTTTCGATAAAAGAAATCGGTGTTTGATTGAGAAGAAAATTATAAAATTAAAATAAAAGAGACCCAAAACCAAAAGGGACGCAAGGGATTTGGAATTTGGAATTAAAGAAAAACGATTATAATTAAAACAATACCAACAACAATTACAAAAACAACAATAAAATCTACGACTACTACGAGTCGTACAGCAAGGAACAATTGAAAGAACAGTCTCTCTCTTTCCCATTTTCTTTTTTTTTTCTTTTCTCTTTTTTTTTTTTTGGATTTGTTTAGATAAAATTAAGAGAGATAGAGATAGAGAGGAATGGTAATAATAATGGGTTTGTTTGGTGTGGGGGAAAACGAAATTAAAAATGAGAGTTTTTAAGGAAGTTGGGTTGTTGTTGTATTGTCAGATGCCTTTTGAAATTTGGGATTGTGTGTGTGTGTGTGTGTGTGAGAGAGAGAGAGAGAAAGAAAGAGGAGAGAGAGAGAGTCATGAGTCATGATTCACGAGTTGATTGATGATTCACAAAATTGCGTTTTGTGGCTTCAAGTGGTGAGTTTTCCCTCGTTTTTAATTTCTCTTTTTTCATAATCTCTCCTTTTTTGTGATTTTATTATTGGATTTTAGATTTTTTTTTTTTTATAAAAATATGTTGCTGGGCTTTTTCAGTTGCGTTTTTGGAGTATTCTCTCTCTCTCTCTCTCTCTCCCTATATATATATATATATGTATATATCTTATTTGCTCTGGCTATGTTTGTGTGTGTTTTCCTTATTTTGATGTCCAAATCCAATCGTTCCTTTTTCGGACCATGTTTGTTCGCTACTTTGGTCTTTTTCTTCACCACGAGCCTTTCCGCGCGTGCCTGCCACACACCTCAGATAATTTTTTCCTACCATGTACACTGAGTATTTTGTGATAGCCTCTAAAGTTAAGAGAAAAATATGAAATTTGTGCTTATGAAATGTTAATTTTGAAACTATGCCAAAAAAAAAAAAAAAAAACCAAGATCAATTGAGAAGTTAAAGGAAATAGTGAGGCATTTAGGCAGTTTAAAGTACATGGAATTTATATGTTTCTAGAACCAAAAATATGTTATATGTGGACTCTATATTTACAGGCACATCTAGTTCATCATCTCTAATTCAAAATTTTCATCTTTTTTTTTTTTGAAAAGACAATAAAAATTATAATTAAAACTTGAAAAGTCATCCAATTACAACTTAAAAATTTCGTTTCTGATCAGCAAACCAAACAGAGACATAGTGTAATTAAATATGAAACTGATGTTGGATTGTATTTGCATTTAAAATTACATTATCTGATGTGACCTTGTAGGTAAAAATTTATAAAAAGTGAGAAAATAAATTAGCTCAACCGTTTAAATATTTTTTGACTCATAATAAACTATTGAAAGATGGAGTTTCTCTCTTCGTTCAAAAATTCTCTTCTGATTTATTCAAATGAAGTGAAGAAGAGTTTAAAACAGAAAACTGTGAGCTATGAACTTTTTTTTTTTTTTTTCTGAGAAAAAAATATATAAATTATAATTAATTCCTTCCAAGTTTGAGGTCAACTTCGTTCCATTCCATAGTCTATGCTTTCCAAATATTTGATAAAGTGTCCACTAAAAAAAAAAAAAAACACTATTTTGCAGAGTTTTCTGGACCAATATTTCCATGCATAGTCGTCGTTTGTTTACTTATCTAATCGTTAATTTGTGAAAGGCAATAAAGTGTGCACAATTGGACATTGCCTATCTAATTTGGTATGGAAGATAGAAAAAATTGCACTATCACATGAATTCACCCCCCCGCCCTCCGCTAAAAAAAAAAAAAAAAGAACATGTAAAGAAAGGTGATTGATAAAATATATTATGTTAATACATATTTTGTTAAGACGGGGTGTGTGAATTTGAACTCAATACTAATAATGAAATTATGTGTTGAATTATCTTGAAACAATACCTGCAATCACATATTAATAATACTTAAAATATGTAAAGAAACGTAATTGATAAAATATAATATGTTAATACATATTTTTGCTAAGTCGGGGTGTGTGAATTTGAACTCAATACTAATGATGAAATCATGTGTAATGCGTTGAATTATCTTGAAGCAATATCTGCAATCACATATTAATAAAAATTTTAAGTATTTAATAGGATTTAGTAGAAAACTATTTCGTTCCTCCAAACATGATAGCAAATACTCATCCAAAGTAAAAATGCCTTAAGCCTTAAGCCATACAAGAGCCCTAAACAATAGCACCCGTCGAAGTAGCTTGAGCCTTCGACTCCACTCCAACATTTGGATTTAAGTTTTCCACTCCAAATCCAACCAACATTCAAAAGTAAAGTTTACCATAATTTTATATTAAAAAAACATGCTTTACTGAGGGTCATTGACTGCCATGTGTTTGTGCTAAATTCTGACTCAACAACAAACTAACATTAAACAAAGTTTGATTAAATTTCTTTAATCTACAGAGAAATGTCGTATTATTTATTTATTTTTTTTCGAGTCTTGGGTATTTCCAAGAGCGTGTAAATCTTATATCTAAATCTCTTTCTCTTTTACTTGACACGTGTCATTTGTCTTGTTCTTCATCTTTCAGTTTTACTTGCTGACATGGCCTATGTTTTAGGCATGTTCTGCCCTTCGTTCCTTCTTAGTTCTGCAGAGCTTTCCACAATGACGTCGTTTTATCCCTTTCTTAAAACAGTGTTGTTTCCGAAATTAGATAATAAAAAAGGTTATTACTGGCCTGTTGAATGGTTCAAACCATTTAACTCAAACTTTTTTTTGTTTTTTTCCTAAAAAGTTTTTTGTCTTTTCTGAAAATTCAAAAAAATTTACTATTGAAACTTAAAAATCCCAACTCAAATTACTCCACCAAACGGGCCCACATTGGCTAGTTTCAAGGGGACGGTAATATCATTGTGAGAAATATACATCATCAACACTTTTTTTTTTTCTCTTCTTAAAAGAGAAAGTATATACCTGTACCCTTGAAAAAAAAAATTATACACCTGTATTAATGTTGCTTGGGGAAAATATATATATATATATATATAATAATAGTATTGCCAAACAAAGCTCGTTGGAACTTCCAGTTTGTTAAGGAAATTAATGTTTATCTAATTTTATACTGGAATTTCCCGACGGTTTCTTTATCAGTTGTTACATAATTAACGTGTATATATTATTATTTGGTTCTATATTTTCATTTTAGCTAATCACATATTTAGAGATACACATATTATATATCTTTTTTTTTTTCGAAAGGACACATATTATATATCTGGATTGCTATACATCTAATTTTTTTCTTTTTAAGAACTGATATTTATATTTTTACCGCTCACTTTTTTTTGTCCATTTATATGACCTCGAAAAGTTTTTCCAGAAATAAATAAATAAAAAGCCTCGGTTCGCATTTTTTCCTCACAATCCATAAAGCTTGAGGACAACTTTCATCACAGAATGTTACAATTTCAAGATCTGCAGCTTGTTTGAAATAAAATTATTCTTAAAATAAACGACAAACAAATAAATAAACGACAAACATATATATAGTACTACATTATTTCTAAGCTAGCTTCTGGAGAGTGGGAAGCCAATGCCATGGCGCCTAGAGGGGAAGGCAACAAAGAACAAGCTGCACAAAACCCCGACCCCCACCGGCAGCGCCACAAGCAGCTCCTTCGCCTCCTCCGACGGTTCAGGGCAGAAGCAATTGACCACATTCTGGTCGAACGACGCCACCGCCGCGAACACCAGCAGCGACGCCAGCGCATGGAAGAAATCGATCACCCTCACCCGGTAATTCTCCGCCTCCTCCATCGCGATCACCTCCCTGCGTGATCCGTCTATGATCCACAGCCCCCGAAACGTGGCAAGCCCATACCGGACCTTGCCCCGGGCGTCCGGAAGCTGTCCGTGAAGCAGAGGATGAAGCAGGAGGCTGCGCAGCAGACCAGGAGACCGAGGGTAAGCGCCTGGCTTACCGCGCTGCGGCACTGCCCTTGGTGCGTGAAAGCCGGGGAAAGAATCTGGAACGCCAGAACCGACCCCGTGGGGAGGAGATTCGCTAAGTGTGCTGTCCCTTTGAACGTCTTTCTCATCGCCTTCTGGCCCAGCGTTTTCGCCGGTTTCACAGGTGATTCAACCTTGCTTGCAGCCAAAAGTGGCTGTTGTATGATCTCTTGGATCGCAGCTCGGTATTCTTGGTTTTCTACGTTTGCAATAGTATCCATGATAATTTAACGTAAGACCACGGTTTTTTTTTTTTTTTTTGGGTCTTTTTTTAGGGTGTTTTTTATTTCATGAAATTTGCTGGGAGGAGGTGTTGGGGTTTGGATGGTGCTTTAGTAGGGAGAAGAAAATGAAGGGCAAGAACTGAAATAACAAAAGGAATGCTTAGATTAGGATGAAAATTGTTCTTCTGTTAATGTGGTTTTGGTAAAAGGTTAAGTATAAACCGTTGCCTTCTTTTTTTATTTTTTATTTGTTATTTTTTTTCAGAGATACATACACGTAGTTAAGTCTCCTTGAATGTGCAAGAGACTTCGGTAACTGCTGTTAAATTTAATTAGCTGATTAATGGAGGAACGTTGTTACTATTTTTCTTATTATTATGCTATAATAGCAGGAAATTTTCACCAAGTTCCTTACGCTTTTATAACGGATATGTATATTACATTTTAGGTAATTTGACAATATATATTTATCTTTATTATTATTATTATTATTATTATTATTATTGTATTTTGAGATATGTGAATTTGAATTCTACACTTTTAGATGAACTAGATATATGTTACGACTAAGTCAAGATCTACTATCCTGAATTTCCTGTCTCATTGACTATCCCCAATAGTATTATGTCAAATCATCTTAGTTTAAAAATTTAGTCATATATTCTTGAGCAAATTAATAAATTGTCAAAACAATATTGAGATGATATTCATTAAGACATGAAAATGAGATAGCAGATCTGGACTTATTACGACTATGCTATGCCAGGTAATTTAACAATATTGATTATATAAGAGAAGAATATTGGCATGAGTAAAGCAATATAACTGTGTTTTAGAGTTTAAATCATCCAACCCAAATTAAAAAGAAAAAAAGAATATATTTAACTCATGTGTCCATTTTTTCCAATTATCCCTCAAAAAAATTGATAAGACTTTTATGAATATTCCCATGATATTTAAATAATAAGATTTTTTAATTAGCGTCTCATCATACTATTGAATAGATATGAAAATCATAAAAACAAATGAATATAACAGCCGAGTTGAATTAGGATGGGGAGTTGTTTTCGCGGATCATATCATAACATCTATGAATATTCCCCAGTAATAGTCTTTTCACGCTTTCCCATGACATCTATTAAGATATATCTGAAGTGATCTATTTAGAATCTTATACCACATTTGAATCTATGCAAAAATCCATAGATATGAAGGCTATACATATAAGATGCCAGTTCTGCACAGGATATCAAAGGACTGGTCATTAAAGAATATTAATTATTCTTATTGTAACTTGGTGCATGCATTTAAACAGTATTTTGAAAAAGATAAATTTATTGTCGTATTCCATTAAAGACTTGATCAAGTTGTTTTCTTTTCTATAAAGAAAAGTTTGGAATGTATTTCAGTGTAAGCATATATTCATTGATATACCAAAAGTATTGTTACACATGATCATATATCACAAGAATGTTCAAATATGTTTGTGACAAGTATATGTGAAAACATGATCCTATACGCGCTAAATTGAGCATTTAGTTGACAAAAATAAACCTCTTCTACTTAAGATTTTACGAAAATTATTTGCCATTCGAACTTTAGATTACAGATCAATTCACAAGTAATCATTTAACTCAAATGAAATTTTCTCAAATCTTATAAATTGGAATGCTAAGAAAGAGACGAACCGTAATGCACTAGATTTGGCATAAAATCACTTTCGAAAACCAACTTTTTTCTTATAAAGTAATTGACCCAAATAGTCTTTGAATTCTTTAATAGATAACGATTTGTTCTCGGTTTTTTTTTTTTTTTTTTGTCGAGATGACCCTAAACTCTCTAAATGTTGGCCTAGTTTTTTTCGTCTAATTCTATTAAATTTCAAATGGAATCTTGCTGAAATGATCCATTTTTGTGATAAAAAGACCAAAATGCCCCCTTCTCTCCATCTCTCTCTCTTTCTCAAACCCACCCCCCCCCCCGCCCCCCTAGAACCTAGTCGCTCTTCTCCATAACCATGGCAACCTCCCCCTTCCCCCCTACCAACTCCGGCAACCCAAGTGTCCTCAACTCCGACAACGACCTCCCCCCCCCCTAACCGACCCCAAAAATCCCAATACAATCTAAGCCCCCTACCATCCCCCGAACCAAACCAATATGGCCCCCCAACCGAACCAAACCCAGTGCCAACCCTCAAGACAAAACCCCGATTTGGCCCCCAACTAAACCAAACCATAGACCAAACCCAACCACCAATCGAACCAAACCCAACACCACTAGCCCCCCCATCGCTGAGCTCGAACCCCTGACCCTCGAAGCCCCCCCCCCCCCCCCAAAAAAAAACTAAATCCAAAGCCCCCCTGCCGCCAATCCACAAATTTGAGAAAATGGAGAGAGATAGAGGTGCAAGCAAGGAGAAGAGCTTGCCCCACCCATAGTATTGATCTTGGCTTCGCTTTTGATTCGAGGAGAGAGAAAGAGGGGGTGGGAGGGAGAGAGAGAGTGATGAATTTTTTAAAATTTTTTAAAATTAGTTATTAATAAATTACTAATATACCCTCTCATCCTATTAGAAATTAACGGAATTGGACAGAAATGATTAAAATAACCATATTTTAAAAGCTTAGGATCATCTCGGCCAAAAATAAAATAAAATATGGACTAAACTATCATCTTTTAAAAAATTCAAGGATCAACTGAACCAATTACTCTTTTTTAAAACTACTTCTCATTTATTAGTTGTATTTTGTATTGGTTCCGTCTGTATTACTCCACGAAAATTCATTAAAATTCCTGTGGGAGTGATCATCATAAGATGTGGAGTCCAGTCCTAGCCAGAGGAGTACTGCTACTTTAAAAGGTTGATCTTTTTAATATACACCAATTATGTTCAAGTACTTAGGAAACTCATTTTAGAATAACAAAAAGATGAAAAAAATACTTTTTTTTCTTAATTTTCCGATGGCGATATTGTGCATTTGTCATATAGAAACAAGGTTTAGTCCCAATTTTAATCTCTAATTATACGTAAAATCTTTTTTTTTTTTTTTTTGGTCTCTAACTTTTAAAACGTCTCAAAATAGGACGTTGATATATTAACTTATTCCAAAGTACTCATTTCTCTCATCATATTATGAAAATCTCGACGGCAAAAAGGTATAACTTCCTTTTTTACTATGGTTTTCTAACATATAAAATGACAAAAATAACTCCTGCTAAATTACACATGGTCCTCAGGTGTTATATACATATATATATATATATATTTATAAAAATTATAACGGATGGATAATACAACTAATTTAAGACAATTTATTAGATTGAGAACTTATAATTTTAAGACATTTTGAAAAGTTTAGGGATCGAAATAAGATTTGACTCATACTTTGACCATTAAAGATGAGATTAATCCATGAAAACGATGATTTTAAACCATCCATAGAAAAATGTTACATGTGAATAACTAGATTTAACAAGTGATGTATTAGACCTAATTCACTTGCTTCTTGCGACTCCAGCTTTAGCCCAATAACTTTTCTTTTGCTTCGAAGCAGATTGTGGATTCTATGCAAAGCTCCTCGAACACTTTTCCATTTATTTTTTCCTATTTTCCTTCAATTTCACCATTAACTTTTCCAAATCTCTTTTTCTCGTTTTTAAAAAACACAACTTTTAAAAACCATATCTATACATATACAAGAAGTGAATGGTTGAAATAAGATAATTCTTTTGTTACAAAAAATTTCTGAGAGCTAGCAATGAAATCCATATTGGTATCTTTTTTTTAAATAACATATTTTAAATTTTTACATTTTTTCATTTCAAACAATTAATTTTTACCAAATACATGTCTCAAAACGCAACTTGTTTGTAACCTCCAAAACTCCAACTCCAATATCTCCCTATCTCCAACTTGGGTTTTTTTTTTTTTTTTTTTTTTTTTTTTTTTTTTTTTTTAAACTTAAAGATGGGAACTACATCTTAAAATAAAGTCAAATACAAACTTACTACTAAATAGACCCTCTCAAATCCCAAAGGAGGAGATAGACTAGCAGCTTCTCAACCGATTCTGTACATATATACTTGTTACAGTCACGAAATGCTAGGCTTTGGTTAGATTATGTTGCGCAACAGAATGGTTTTGCCATGAGTACGTAGTAAAAAAAGTAGAATCATGCGTTTCTTTAAATAAAAAATAGGAATGTGAAAACTTTTTAGAATAGAAAATATCTGTTGTTGATAAAGTACAGTTTAGTATATTTATGGGAAAATAAAAACGAGTACGTTAAGGTGATGTTTGGTATTTTATCTTATTTTAAACTAAATTATACTTTTCTATATTAGTTTTTATTTTTTTCTGAAAAAGTTTTTTATCTTTTCTGAAAAAGGTTTTTGTCTTTTCTGAAAAGTCAACAAAAATTACTATTAAAACTTAAAAACCTTAACTCAAACTCATTCACCAAACACCCCTAACTTTTTTTTTTGGGTAGAAAAGGATTCAATTTGATTAACTTTTTTTTTTTAATGATGTGATATGAGTTTGTTAAAATTCAACATAACCTCGTAGACAAGTTAGGGTGAGTTTGGTTGTAAGTTCCACTTAAACTAAATTGTACTTTTTTCATTATGATTTTTGTCCTTTTCAGAAAAAGTTTTCTATCTTTTCTATAAAAGTTTTTTGTCTTTTCTGAAAAATTACTATTGAAACTTAAAAATCTTAAACTAAACTCATTCACCAAACACTCCCTTAAAATCCCCATGGACCATTGGACCTCCCGGGATACTTCTTGCCCGGCCGTGGGTTCATGTACCAAGGCTACCCATGATCAAACAATCAGTTGAGGGTGTGGTCGGCGTTTCGCCTTTCCTACGGTTATTCTCCATGACGAGTACATAGATGAGTCGAAATGGTCGGATGACTTGGCTAAATTAGGCCTCATCCTACTATTACACATTTAATTTTTCATTCCTTGCATTTTTTTTCTCTCTCTTTAATCCAATAAAATGACGCAAAATATCAAATCACATCAGAATTATTTTAAATTAAAAATGACAATTTCACCTTAATTTCGCCTTCTATCCTGTCTTAAGTAGGTGCCGACTGCCTACGACCAAAATTTTCGTATGATTTTTATTTTAAATATAAAAACCAAGGGGAGTGGACTGTTAGTTCTATCCGATTATGAGGAGTAAAAAATGGCCATTGATGACTCAAATTCCATATCACTGTACAGTAGACAACAAGGGCCGAATCCATTACGTCAAACATTTGTAAGTTTATGGACTGTCATCCTCCTGGGTTATTATTCTTTCTATTTTTTTTTTCCGTATCTGTCTTGGTGGTTAATTGGTGGAATAAATAATGGGAGTTTTGCCTGTTTCTTTTGTCGAGACAAATAGTTCATTTGAGGTTACGTTTGAAAATAGTATTTTAAAAATTAGAGATGATTTGAGTTTTAAAAATATATATTTAATGAAAATTAACTATTTAAAATAAAAATATATAAAAACTTAAAATATATTCAAAAAGAATTACCGATATAAATTTTGATTTTAATTTTCACACTATAAAATTTTTTAAAAAAATCTGATTTTAACTTAAAATAATAAATTATAAACTTTTTAAGGTGTGAATTTTTAAAAATATTCAAAGGAAAAATAAATAATAAAATTAGAAAAAAACGACAAAAAAGTGTTTGGAAACCACCCCAAGCGGGGCCTTTGTGAAAATATTTGGAAAGGAAAAAGACTGCAGGAGAACTTCGGTGCGTGCCAAAATATCTGGATGTTCCATGCACCTTAAGAGACAAGGGACTGTCTGTTTGTCAGATAGGGCAGATTCTCATTCCCTGCCCGAAGGGCAAGAAGGGAACTGCAAAAGAAAAATCTAAAAACATAAAGGTCCGTCTGGACAACAAGTTTAAATTTAAGGCTTAAACTCAAATTTTTATTTTTTTTTGAGAAAATTTTTTTTTTTTCTGAAAAAGTTTTTTGTCCTTTCTAAAAAGTCAACAAAAATTACTATTCAAACTTAAAAATTTCAACTTAAACTCATTCACCAAACGGGTCCAAAAAGAGTTCGTGATAATTCTTTGACAAGCCATTCAAATTGATTTTTTTAAATAAAAAAACAGTAGGAAAAAGTAGCATTTTCCCTCCGCAAATAGAGATTTAGATCCCTCAAAACTTTTTTTTTTTTTTTTTTTTTGTGTCTTCCACATTTTTGTCCGTTTAGATATTCCAATTGTTTAACATAAATTCTTGGTGGGTGTCTTTTTGCCTTCTGTCCATTCATATTCAATTCTTATTATCTCTCATTAGGTTTTGTTTGAGATAATAAAATAGATCTTAGTAATTAATTAAGAAAAATTAATATAAAAAATATATCTTTGTCAAATCTAGAGAAATAGATCCCTGTCTTTTGAGTTAAAAATCTAGAAATGATGGAGTTACGTCCCAATCCTTTTATTCACCAGAAAAACATAATTTTTTTAGAAAACGAATGGCATTAATTTGTTAATATGTTATTGTTATGGTTTTTTAAATTTAAGGAATAATTTTGAAACTGTTGTCAATAATTAAGAGTTCCTTATTAGTGGCTTAAAATGTAGAATTGTAAAATTTTAAATCTGGGTATTATTATTGTTACGTCATTTTTGTAGGTGTCATTAGTAACTAGCATGACCCAAATTACTTGATTTTAAAACTAATGTGACCACCGACTCAAAATGACACCGAATGAACCAAAATATTGCCAAACGATCCTAGAAAACTAATGAACGACTCTAGGATCGTTCCTTTGTTTTCAGGATCTATGAAAATTCTCTTGACTCCGTTATAGATTTTACGAGTTTAATTCCTGTGCGTTGTATGTGAAGAGAAGAAAAAACAAAAATTAAAAAAATTGACTAATATATAATAAAAGCAGTTGATTAAAATATAGATTATAATTACATTAAGTTTTTTTTTTTTTTAGTATTTACTATTGTAATATTAAAGTACATACATTTGTATTTATATTAAAATATCCGAGTTATATATACAAACAAACATATATAGATATATATATTTATAAACAAAAGTTTTGCAAATCAGATAGTTTTTGTTGAGTTGTTGTCAACCATGTTTAATTTTCTTCAGCTTTTCGTCTGATCTGTTACAATGGAAAATAAAAATTTTTTATTTTATATTTGTAAATGAAATTGATGTAAGTATGATTACATAATATGTGATTACATATAATAGATTATCATACCTTATTTCCTTTCGTTTTTTGGATGAATCAGCTGAAGATGTTTGTATTTCTGGTCCAGAATGTTGGTGTTGGGGACTGAAATAATAATAAATTTATTTATATAATAGTTTATTTATTTATTTATTCATTTATTTATTTATATTAAGTAAAGGAAATAAAAATTCAAGAAATTATAAATAGTAATGTACCTTTATTCAATTTCTTTTGTTATGGGTTCAGTCAAATGGAGTTGTTTTTTTACAGTTTTTTTTTTTTTTTCTAGTTGTGGTGTTTTTGGATCCAACGATGCTAGTGATTGTGGGATATGTTGGGGAGATTTAATTGGTGGTGCAGGTAATAACATTAGTGATTCATCATCGTCAAAGGTTTTCACAATTGTTGCATCAATAAGAGATGCTCTTAGACAAAATTAAATCGAAAATATTTTCAACATGCCTTTAAGTTGATCAAGGAGAGGAGGAATGATGTTTGGATTAGTGTATCCATCTTATATTGTTAGTATGGAGTATGGTTTATTTACCAATGCTAGAATAATTTTTCCACGCATCACAATATTCATTCCACTAGTGCTATCCTCAATTCAAACATTGATTTTGTACCTGTTATAAATATAATAAGTTAAAATAAATTTATTATTTAAAAGCATTATTTATTTATTTTTTTATAGTAAAAGTTATAAAAAAAAATTATCAGCTAACTGGCATTGTTGTTAAATATGTGTGAGTGTCACACCACCATGAGGTTCCCGTCACATGTTTGTAGCATTGTGGACAGGCATTGTAAATCCAACCTTGTTGTGCATTAAGTTCGATGATCGTTGCTTTTGTAGTAAATTTTTTGTCTTGTTGTTTGAATATAAAATATTTTATAAATTATATTTTATAAATAAGATGTAATAAATAAATATTTACTGATTTTGGTATGGATCTAAGGCTCGGAGCTCTGCTATTGTCATTCTATTCATAATTTTTTGTTCTTCTAATGTTATCGGTTTTTGAGTTGATGGAGTAATAACGTCTATTCCTTGAATAGAATGACTGAACCTGTAAACAAATAATATATTAAACAATGGAATTTTTTTTGGTAATTATTAAATATAAATTATGTTAATATATTTTTAATAAATATTTATAATACCTTTTTTAATTTTTTTTTGCATTCAGCGATATCTGATTCAAGATAAAGTGAAGTTTCAGAGGTGCTTACTATGTAAAGTCCACTTGTATATTTATAATTAATGAAAATAATAATTCAAAACGTTTATTCTTCTTATTAAATATAAATTTGTAATATTTTGTATTCTATGTATACTTACCAAAATACTGTTTTACTGTCATGACTGTAAAAACAATTATCACTGGTTCCGACATTGTTTGAACTGTATTTTCATCAAAAGTTTAGCCAATTTCTCCCCAAAGAGTTATATTCAGCGATTCTTCTTTGCAAAATATAAGGGATTTAAATTAATAATATATTAATAAAACAATTTAAATTTATTGAAAATATATTTATAATAATATATATTTTTTAATTACCTGATATTCTGAATTGTTAGGTTTCATCTTTTAACCAGTCTGTTGTATATATTGGATTTTTCAATGCCTTTAACAGATATAAAGCGACTAATGACATCTAGTATAACATTATAAATATAATGTTATTATTTATCAATATTAATATAATAAATATTTAAAATTTTAATTAATAAATATAGATATTATAGACTATATATTATTTACCTGACAGAATGTCATTAATGTCAACTCTTGATGTTAATTGATCGTACTCTGCAAAATTAAATTTGTATCGAGGTATTTCTAGAATATCTTCTTGAACTTCCTTAAAAATTGTCAACCGTGCAAATTGTAGCATTACTCTGTGCGAAACAATTTTATATCTTTGCTTGATGTTTAAAACGAAAAAGTTACTGATTTCATATATGTTGCCCTCTTGTATTGTATTTGTGATGAAATCAACATCTTTTGTATGAACAAATCTATGTATTGCTTCATCCTATAAAAAATATATAATATATTTTTATTATCTAT
Source organism: Ficus microcarpa (assembly GCA_025413485.1). NCBI lineage: Eukaryota > Viridiplantae > Streptophyta > Magnoliopsida > Rosales > Moraceae > Ficus > Ficus microcarpa. The sequence goes on along the minus strand of CM046379.1, from coordinate 25,326,616 downwards.
AAATTGTTAATTATTATTAAATATAATTTTCATAAAATATAAATGTAATTACCTGTTCATCTACTAATAAACAGTCAACACTTATTAAACGACCAGTATTGTAATATGTATTCTTCCATAAGCGACAAACTCGTGCACGAATTGTCTCGTATAATTCTCCTGGTTTTAGTATTCGCAGTAGACTGAACATGTTCTATAGATAATAAAAATATGTAAATAAATTTCTTAAATAATTGATAAGCTAAATTTGGGAGATCAAATTTATTACAATTGTCTAATAATATAATATTTAAACAAAGTTTATATTTATTAAATATTAATTTTTTTAATAGATTGATAATTTTGATTAATTTTATGTAATATTTTTTTTTGTAGACAATATTTTTAATATGATCTGAATATTTATTAATTGAATCATGTATTAAAATATGTAAACCTTTTTGTAATGTTATTCTAGATAGTGCAACATATAATTGCCCATAACTGAAAATTTCATTTTCTAAATAGAGTCCAACTTTATTTAATGATTGACCTTGACTTTTGTTTATTGTCATGGCATAACATACTTTTAAAGGGAATTATCGTCTTTTTAATACAAATGGATATTTAGATTCATTTACAGTCATTTCTACTCTTGGTATATAAACTTTTTTACTTATGTCGTTAGAATTAATAATACAACCTTTAACAATTCTATTTGTTAGTTGTGTTATGATAAGTCTTGTTTTATTACATAATCCTATTGATTGGTTAAAATTTCGTATTAACATAACAGAAATTCCATTTTTTAATTATAATTTATGTGGAGGTAATCCATTAAAATTAAGTATGTGTAAAAATTCAGAAGGATATAAAAAATTAGTTCATCAAAATTTTCAGATGATGATAAAATAGTATCATACCTATAATAAATTTTTGTTTTTATGGGTACTAAGCTTAATAAGTATTTATTTATTACATTAGTTGTTGTATTTCTAGATGTAATGATTGCTCTTTTTTTAAAATAATTAATATTATTAAAATTATCTAAAGTATTCAGAAATATGGCCAAAGGTAAGAATTGCTTCTTGTTACATCAATTATATTTTCTTTTGTTTCATTTGGAATAAGTGGTAATGTTTGTCTAAAGTCACAACCTATTATAACTGTCATTCCTTTAAAATGACGATTAAAATTATTTCTTAAATCTTGTAGTGTTTTATCTAAAACTTCAAAACAATATTTATTTATCATAAGTGATTCATCCTATAAAATTAATGTTGTTTTATTAATTAATTTTACTAGTTGGGTACATTTTTTTATTTGGCAAGTTGAAAATTTATCAATCAAAAGTGGTATGCGAAATCTTGAATGTGCAGTTCGACCTTTTAGTAAAATAATGACACTATGCCAGATGATGCTACAGCTAATACAGTTTTACCATTTGCTCTAATTTTACTAATAATTGCTTTCCATAGATATATTTTTCCTGTACCGCCATAGCCATATATAAAAAATAAATTATTTTGTTTATTTTTTATTACTTCTAGAATTTGATTATAAATAAATTATTGTTTTTGATTTAGATTTTGTACTAAGTTACAATTTTCTTCTTTCAATTTATCTTTATTGTAATTAAATTTCTCTCTTAAGATTGTTATTTAAATATTCAATTAATGATCCGGTGGGAAGTTGAAGATTATAATGTGATTAAAAAGATAAATTTAAATTTAATAATTTTTCTAATTCATACAATACAAAATTATATATTTCATTTTCAGAAACTTCAAAATTTGGGTTATTAAATAAGACTTTTATTTTTTATAAAATATCATTAGACATTAATTTCCAATGCTTTTGTAAAAATTTTGTTGGATCAGAAAGATTGCAAAATAATAGTATTGTAATAAAAAGTTGACGCAATTGTGTAGATGTTGACCAGAATAATGCTTCTTCTATTGATTCATCATATTTTTTATCATCTCCTAATAAACCTAGGACATAATTGATTGTTTGATTTGTGAGATAAATAATATTATTTACTGTTCAAAATGATTCATAACTTGTTGAACCTTTTTGATGATTTAATAATAATTTTAAGTAATATAATTCACCAGAACTTAGATGGATATAAAATGTTCGTTTTATAATATGTCCATTTTGTCTATGAGTCCAAATCTTATTTTTATTATTCCAAACGAATTTTGTTGGAAATTCTGTATAAGTAAGTTGTTGAGCATCTTCATTAGTTTATTAATTTCCATCCATTCTGTTAATGTTATTTTTTGAATTTATGGTTGTTGTATTATATTTTGTAATTGTTAATTTTTATGAAATGTAATGTTTTGTATATTTGGTAGATAAATAGAAAGGCGTTGACTAACTGGATATTCAAATGTTTTCCAAATTACTTAATAAGGTGTAATATATTGACAATTAAGATAAGCTTTTATTTCATCAACTTCTTTATAATTTATTATTTTATTATTTTCAGTAATAATATTATCTTCAATAACGGCCCTTATTCAATCGGACCTTTTGTTAAGTATTTAAATAAATATTTAATGAACATAAATTGAGAACGAATTTCGACATTAATATGTACACGATATTTTAAGCATAAAGTTCTATTAAAAGGAACAATATATCTATTATCAAGTTTTATTCATTCTTTAATAATATTAAAATCTGTATTTTTACGACGATAATTTACAAAACCATTTTCCTCTATAATTGTTTCATTTTTTATTTGTTTTGGAAATTTTTTTGAACATTTTAAATTTTTCATACATGGTACACATGTTTTTGTACATCCACATGGTCCATATATCATATATTTAGTTATAATTTTATAACCCAAATGATCGATTATTGGGTTTGGAATTTCTGCAGAAATAATTTATCAATTTGTATTAGATCATTGTATTTATATTCAGGATATAATCAAAATAACATATGACAATAAGGTAATCTATGTTTTTGAAATTCTACTACATATAAATCTGCAATTGAAAAAAAAAAAAGTTAGAATAATATTATTTTTTATTTTTTATTTTTTAAAATAAAACATTATAATAATATTATATTGATTTTTTTATTATATAAAATAAATTAATTTACCTATTATTATGGGTCCAAAAATGACTCCTGATTTTATTGTATTTAATAAATGATTTAATTTAATTTTAAATATTCTACTTACAATATCTGATTTATCTTCAGTTTTTTGTCCTGGAATTATTGATAAAAATCTTTTAATTTCTGGCCATTTAGGATTACATATAAATGTTAGAAATATATTGGATTTCTATAATGTCTACAAATTACCATTGCATCTTGATAATTTTGAATCATATATCTTGGACTTCCTGTATAAGATAATAGTAAAATAATTCTTTTTCCAATTGTTTGTGCATATGTATCACCTCTAATTATAACATCTTGAATACTTTATATATTTCAGATCTTAAATTGTTTTGATTTTGTTTAATATAATCTAAACGGTCTTTTTCAATTGAGGCATAAATACCTACAATTTACTGTTGGAAAAGTCTTACAAATCTAAATAATATATTTTCTTGTTGTATTCGTTCTTAAAGTTGAAAAGCATAAAATGATCTCATTGATATTAGATGTCTATGTGGTTATCTGCCAGTAAAATTTGGATTCCTATATTAATTCTATATCCATCTTCTCCATAAAGGAATAATAATGGATATTGTAATACCATAAAAGATGAATGTAGTTTATTGATTTTTTGCAATTTTCTAGTTTGACTATAAATAATAGTATCTCATTCATCTATAGATTGATCAATATCTCCAACAATTAAAGCACTTATATAGATTATATTATGTACTATCTTCTTGTCGTCTTCCTATTAATCTTAATTTCATCAAAGGTATTTGATTATTTTCATAAGTATATCTAACAGTTCTAAAAAGTTATACTAATTTATTTGTTTCATCTAACATTGTAAGTAATTTTTTAATTATTGTTCCATTTAAATTATTATTATTTGGAACTGTAGCAATTCTATTTTGAATTTCATGTTCTATATCATAAATATATAATTGTGCAAATTTTGAAATATTATTATTAGTTGGAACTAAAGAACCAATTAGATGATATATTTGACTGCTAATTTTAAAAATATATAGTGCTATTGAATTGTTAATATCTGATTGAATATTTGCTCCAAATAAAGTAAAAGAAAACATTGAATTCTACATTCTAATATTTTTTTCTAAAATTTGAACTTAAAGGTTCTTCATAATAATCTAATAATTGATTTAAAATTGGTAGTGTTTTTTTCTTTTTTTTTGTTAAAGGAATGTCGATTTTTCCATTTTAACAGCACAAAAAATACTTTGGTAGATTTATGTTTCATATTTGTTTATTTTTCCAGAATAATACTTGATAATATTGACATACGTAATTACAATATCCAATATCTATATATTCATCTTTTGGACGTAAATAAAAAAATTTGTTTGAAAAAAGAAAAGAGAAAAATTTGAAAATGTTAGCAAAAAAGTTTGTCAAAAATAATAAATATACGGAAAGAAAAATTTTAAAATAATTAAATTACCTTGTTCAATGGATGGTGAATTGTAATATGTTAAAAATAGATTTGATATTTCTTCATTCCCGTTTTCTTCAAACGGATTATTTAAAGAATATATATTTGTTGATGTAGATGCTACATTATTATTTACATAATTTTGATTTTTTTTGACATTTCGATTGCCTTGAATAGTTAATATTTTTCCCCGCATTTTCTTTCATCGCTAAAACTTTTTTTTTGTTACACAAAAAGAAAAATAACGACACAAAATATTGTCAGAAGATATAAATTATATATATAATTGTAAAAAAAAATTGAATTACTAATTTATTTTAAAAAAAAAGGACTTAAGTAATAAAAAAATTGATGAAACAAATATTAAAATAAAATATTATAGATAAAATTTATTTCCCTTATAACAAAATATGAATTTTTTTAATCAAAAAAGTATAAATAACAAAAAACAATTAGACAAAAAAAATTCAAAAATTAAAGGCATAACAAAGATGTGGAATAAATTTAATAAAATAAATACAATTAATTTAACAAAGAAATGTAAAAATGAATATAAATTAAAAAAAATTAACAAAGAAAAGTATTATTCTGGGTTTTATTTTTTTTTAAATTTTTGCTAATTCAAGATTTTAAATTTTCACATATTATTTAACATGTATAATTTTAGTTTTTATAATTAGCAAATATTTAAGAAAATATAATTTTTTATCTTATTAAATTTTTTGTCTATCTTTATTATTATTATTATTATTTTGTTAATTAATACGTTTTTATATGTACAGATTTTATAATTTATTTTTTGAATTTATTATTTTAAACTGATTTTTATGTTTAATATTATAATTTAATTATGTTGATTTATTTTTTAATTATATAAAAACGTTTTTTCGTTGGTTTTTTTTTTTTGTGTAATTATTTATAGATACAAGACTTATATATATATTTTTTGTATTTGTTTTTTATTACTAGTATCATGTTTCTTTAATTTTTAATTATTGAAAGTATTTGAATATGAATTATATAATTTATTAAATATATTTATTAAATTCATATTTCTATAAAATAAATTGTTTCAATTTGGACTTTTATATATTTGTTTATTTTTTTAAATTTGTTGTTAAATTCATTTTACAACACATGTTATATTATTAAACACATGTGATATCATTAAGAGCAAAAATTTGACAAATATTAATTATATAAACAAATATGATATTTTATTTAGTTAATTTTAGTTAATTATAATTTATGATATCTAATGAAAATATTGATCTACATTTTAATTTTCTAAGTTTTTTTTCATATAACAAATTATATTCATTAGATTAAACAATAACTAACCTAAATGATTTATTTTCTTTATAAACTATCAATTTTCTGCAATACAAATTCAAACTAACTAAAAATGTATGTGGAAGAAAGTATCCAATAGTACATTATCAGATTACATAATACAGGAAAAAAAAACATTACAATAAAATTTACAATAGTTGTTAACTGTAAACACAGTTTTATACAAAAATGCTAATAATAAATATAAACATATTAAAAACTTAATAAAAAGTAACATAAATTCCTGAGTAATAAAAAAAAATGGGGTAAAAATTATATGAAGTAACAAAGAAAAAAGATAAGAGAAAATAATAATATAACAGTAAAATCATCATAATCGGCAAGAAAGAAAGAGGAAGGAAAAAAAAAAAAAACCTATAACATAATCAATCTCATATAGCAATCTAAGTAAACAATTTAATACACACATAACATAACAAATGTTCTGAAAATTTTAAATAAACAGCTTGTAGAAAAAAAAACTAAAAATTATTAGATCAAGCCCAGATCTCTTATATGATAACAATATCTGTAAAGAATAACTCAACTATATTTCAACTGCGTCTTTTGTAGCTACTAGATGAAACATTTGGGAATTTGCAGTGGGCGAAAAATTTAATAGCGAGAAAGAAAGATTGATAGACAGAGAGATGAAAACAAAGAGAGAAGACTAAATAGTGAAAAAGGTTGCCAAAAATGAGAGACAACTGGTATAGATAATATAGAAAACCAAAGGGTAAGAATAAGAGAGTATAAACCAAAAAAATCAGTTAAGACAGAGAACGGCATAGGGTAAAAAATGAGAGGAGAATAAATATTAAGTCAAGTAAACAAAATACTAACATATTTAATACTATTTTGTTCTCCAAAGAATAAAAACATTCTAACTCCAAACATCAATAGCAACTATAAAATCATTCATGATATTTTATCAATGATATCATATTCAGCAACATATACCAAACTAATTAAACCATTTGGTATATGCATTATTATATATCTAAAGTGAGATCATCATAGTAAGTTACATATTTTTTACAAAAATTCCTTTAAAAAACATTTACACTGTCGGGGAGGGGGAGGAGAGGAGGAAACAGAAAAAACAGGGAGAAAAAAGAAACCGACAAACAAAAATGAAAAAAATAAACAACACCTATCACAACAATACTCATCAAATAGCATCATACAACTATAAATACTAAACTTTTATAAACTATATATAAAGAAGAATACATTCAATATAAAGTATGTGAAAGAAAAAATTACCACAATACCAAAATTGTAAACTGTACAATATTATTATAATAGTAATAACAATAAGCATAACTGAAAAAAATAAGAAGTTTAAAAATATTAAACAAACAGGAAGAAGAAAAACAAACAAATATAAAAATAAGCAAAGAAACTAATTATTCTTATAAAAACAAAATGTTAAGAATTAAAAGAACAATTTATTATAATACAATAAAATATCAATCAACTGTAATTAAGATACATAAATAAGAGTAGTACCTGAACAAAAACAGGAAGTTTGCGCAAAAAATGATTAGTCCTCAGAATATGAGAAAGAGCACAATAAAACTTTACAAGTAAAAAATAAAGGAGGTTCAAGCTAGAGCAATTAAGAGAGTGATAAGAAGAAAGTGATAGTAAATGTAATAAATGAGAGAAAAAGTTATATGTAGAAAAAATTGGAAAGGAAAAATTATAAAAATTTTTAAAAAAGAGTCGGTGAACAGCAGAGAGACAATATGAACTAAAACACATTCACACACAAAACAAATAACACAATTAAAACAACTTAGAAGCATTAATGACAATGTTTTATATCTTAGTCAAAGCAATCATTGCAGTGTAAATAGCAGATTTATAGCCAATAAGAAAATTACAGTTAAAAGAAAAATAATCTATAAATATTAAGTCTCCAACACAGATTAGCAATCAAAACACTAAAATCTATAGGCACAGAAAGAAACTGTATGAATAAACTAGAAGATTAACTAATGGGAAATTCTAACAATCCATTGAAATCTAACTAAAAGATCAAATATACTTATGAAATATAATAGGAAATTATAGAAGCAAAAAATAAGTAAACAAATTTTGGCCATAAAATCAGAAAAAATTACTCGGGGGATAAAAATGCAAAAAAAAATTTACAAACATCGAAACAAAAGTCTTCAAGATCTCCGATAATGTTGCCAAAGTAACACTCCCAATTAGCCATTTTAGCAGCATTACCTCTCCAATCTACAAAAACAAATTAAGAGATAACAAATATCAAAATTAATTTATATTATATCAAAGAAGGAAAAAAAAATGGAAAAAAAGTTACTCAAATAAATGGAAGCAAAACAAAAAACATACCTTTTTTTTCTGTTAATTTATTTCAGCAAAAATAATGAAAAACATTTCCAAATCAAAATTTCAAATTTAAATAAAACAAATACAAAAATGGGGAGAAAAAATAGTGGCATCAACAGTAAAAGAAGCTGCAATCGAAAGGGCAACCAATGAAACTTAAAAAAAAATTAAACTCAAATTTAGAATTCAAAAACTATGAATCCAAAAAATCAAATAATAGAAAAAGTAAAAAAACAAAAACATACAACCCCTAAAAAAATAACAAAGAAAATGGGGAGAAAAAAGGACAACAAAATCAAAAATATCTTTCTTCCATTAAACACATACACAGAATGAAGGGAAAAAAAACCGAAACCCAAAAAAAAAAAATAAAAGAGCTGAAAAATTTACAAAATTGTCAAAGAAAAAAAGAAAAAAATTTTTCAACAAAACAAAAACAAAAGCTAAAACTGTAAAACAAAAATCATACAACAACAAAATAACAAAAAGACAATGCATACTAAAAAAAACCCCTAAAATAAAATCCTAAAAATCCAATCAAACAAACCCACCAAAAAAAAAATGAAGAGACACAATCGGTGAAGACGGAAACAAAAACCCAAAAAAAAAAAAAAAAAAACCCTAAAAATTTGAAACAATAAACCCACGAAGGATAAAAATTAGGGTTAGTAAACACAATAACCAAAACCAAAACCTAAGATTTAAAAACACAAAATGCACAAAATTTGAAGAGAGAAAGAAAGTAGCCGAAAATCAGTAAACACACCAACAAAAACCAAGAAATAAAAAATAATAATACACACAAAAAAAAAACCCCCAAAATCAAACCCTAAAAATCCGACAAAATAAATCCACCGGGGAGGGGAAAAAAAAAAGGAGGAGAGAATCCGTCAACATAACCCCAAAAACCAAGAGCTAGGATTTAAAAATCCAAAAAAAAAACCGTAAAATAAATCCGTAAAAATCGAAGAAAACAAATCCACCGGATGCAAAAAAAAAAAAAAAAAAAGGAAGAAAAAAAAGAGAACACATCAACAAAAAGCAAAATCTAGGATTTCAAAACCCAAAATACATGCAATCTAAAGAGGAAGAGAGAGCAGCCAAAAGAAGAAAAACCAAAAAGAGATGAACATTGAGCAGACAAACACAAAATGAAGAGAAGGGCGGTGGCAAGAGGAAGAGGAAGACAAACATAGGGTTTGGAGAACCAAAAAAATGTAGAGAGAGAGAGAGGGGAGCGAAGAAAAAGAAAGTAAAAGAACTAAACAATAAAGAGCCAAAAAGCAAATGAGGAAAGGGGCCGCTGCAAGAAGAAGAGAAATCCACAAATTGGGTTTCAAGGACGAAAACGGGAAAGCACTATACACCACATAACCAGTAGACACAAAAGAAGGGGCAAAAATGTCCGAACAATGCCAGAGGGACAAAAATGGGAAAACACTGTGCAAACCCGGAAAAAACAAAGGGTTTAAACGATAAAAAGGTCATTTTATAGTACATATTACTATTCATTGAACAGTAAAAGTCTACATCCTTTTAGTATATTAAGTAATTTTAATGTTCTTTTGCCTAAATAAATTGAGAGGAACTAGTTATAGCGAATTAACAAGATTGTGAAAGACTTGATTAAATGCCGCAATTAAGTTGTCTCTCGTCGGCATACGTGGAGAAGTGAAAATTTATATATTTATTTTTTCATTTATAATTTGCCGCTAATATTTATTGGTGATATGGTTGGATCTTCTGGATTTTCTTAAAACACAAGAAGAATGTGTTTAAAGTAGATTACATTGGATTTGTTATTATTAATATCAAGTCCATTAATTGCTACTCACTTTTGTTGGTGTCATTAATCATCACCATGACATAAATTACTTAGTCCAAAAACTATTTAAATGTGATCATTCACTCAAAATGACCCGAATGACCCAAACTATTGTCGAACGACCCATGAAAAAGTCGTTCATTAGTTTTCGGGATCTAGACGTGATCACCCACTCAAAATGACCTCGAACGACCCAAAATATCTCCGAACAACCCACGAAAACTAATGAACAACCCTGGGGTCGTTCCTTTGTTTTCGGGATTTTATGAAAATGTATGTTGATGATTTTTTTCTCGAGCAACTTATTATATTTTTAATAACAATTACAATTAAATTATTTATGCATGTCAAATAAATATATTAATAGATCTGTTATGCACTCGAAATAATTTAAAAACAATATATTTATTTTAATTTTTTTTTTCAATAAAAATATTTTTACTACAATTTTCTTTTACTATTTATACGGCTGTTGCTTCTAAATTTTGCAAGATTTTTAAATTTTCGGTCAAAAAAATTTGGCGGACTTAATTTTGGTTTTGGGAGTTTTGAAATTTTTCTACAGGCCGTGTTCTTTTTTTTTTTTTTTGCCCCATTTTCACTGAAAGTTGAAACCACCAAAAAATGGCCAAGAAAAAAAAAAAAAAAAAACAAAGGGAAAAGGTAAGCTACTTTGACCTGACTACCCACTCAAACCAACCCGAACAACACATTATTACCGAACATTGAAAGCTAATGAACAACCCTAGGGTTGTTCCTTTGTTTCGCTGTAACTAATGAACAGCCCTACACATAATTTGCGGCATTTGAATTATTTTACAATCATGTTAATTTGCTCTAACTAGTTTGTCTCGTTCTATTTAGGCAAAAAAAAATTTTAAAAAAAAAAATCTATGACGGAGTTAAGAGAAATTTCATAAATCTCGAAAACAAAGGAATGACCCTAGGGTCGTTCGTTGGTTTTCAAGGGTCGTTTGGCAATATTTTGGATCGTTCAGGGTTGTTTTGAGTGGTGGTCTTCTCTAGAAACAAAGGAACGACCCTAGGGTTGTTCATTAGTTTTCATTTTGGGTCATTCGGGGTGGTCGTTTTGAGTGGGTGATCACTTCCCAGTAGTTTTTAGACCAAGTAATTTGTGTCATGGTGATGACTAATGACACCTACAAACGCGATGTAGTAGTTAGTAGTACTAGATATTAATAGTAGCAAATATAATGTAATCTAATTTAAATAAATTACATTCTTCTTGTGTTTTAATAAAATGCAGAAGGTCTAACCATATCACCAACAAATATTAGCGGTATATGAAAAATAAAAAATAAAAAATAATAGTATTTCACTTCTCTATGTACTCCGATGGGATATAATTTGAATCCTTGATCTTGTTTAATATTAACTCTACGTATAATTTGTGGCATTTGAATACTTTTACAACCATGTTAATTCACTCTAACTAATTCATCTCATTTTAGTTAAGACAAAATAAAATTTAAAAAAAAAAAAAACACTATAACGGAGCTAAGAGAATTTTCCAAAACCCTGAAAACAAAGGAACGACCCTAGGGTCATTCGTTAGTTTTCAATGGTCGTTCGGCAATTTTTTGGGTTGTTCGGGGTTGTTTTGAGTGGTGGTCATTTCCAAAAACATAGGAACGACCCTAGGGTATTTCATTAGTTTACAGGGGTTGTTTGGAATCGTTTTGAGTTGGTGATCACGTCCCAATAGTTTTTAAACGAAGTAATTTGTGTCACGGTGATGACTAATGACACCTACAAAAGTGATGTAGCAATTAGTGGTACTAGATAGTAATGGCAGCAAATCTAATGCAATCTACGTTAAATACATTCTTCTTGTGTTTTAAGAAAATGCATAAGGTCTAACCATATCGTCAACAAATATTAGCGGTAAATGAAAAGTAAAAAATAAAAAATAAAATTTTCACTTCTCTATGTACTCTAATGAGTTATAATTTGAACCCTTGATCTTGTTTAGCATTAACTCTGCATATAATTTGTGGCATTTGAATTCTTTTACAATCATGTTAATTTGCTCTAACTAGTTATTCTTGTTCTATTTAGGCAAAAATAAATTTAAAAAAAATCTATAACAGAGTTCAGAGAATTTTCATAAATCCCGAAAACAAAAGAACAACCTTAGGGTCGTTCATTAGTTTTCAAAGGTTGTTTTAAGCGGTGGTCATTTTTAGAAACAAAGGAACGACCATAGGTTCATACATTAGTTTTCAGGGGTCGTTCGGCAATATTATGGGTTGTTCGGGGTCGTTTTGAGTGATTGATCACGTCCAAAAAGTCAACATATAATTCACAGCATTTGAATTCTTTTACAATCATGTTAATTTGCTCTTACTAGTCCCTCTCATTTTATTTAGGTTAAAAAAGAAAAAGAAAAAAAAAACGATGACAAAATTAAGAGAATTTTCATAAATCCCAAAAACAAAGAAACGACCATTGGGTCGTTCATTAGTTTTCAGGGTCGTTCGGTAATATTTTTGGGTCGTTCGGGGTCGTTTTGAGTGGGCGGTTTCGTCCAAATAGATTTTAGACCAAGTAATTTGTGTATGGTGATGACTAATAACCGTTAGTATGACTGTTAATTATGCTTAAAGTACCAGAATTGCCCCACCTTGTATTAAAAAAGTCTAGCTATATACAGAGGTAGAAAATGACATTTTTTACCTTTGTTAAACACCAAAAATGATTCGTGATTGATTTTAAAATATATCTTATCATAATATGTGCATTCTACTAAAATCAGTTTTTTTTTTTTTTTATATTATTTTTAGAGTAATTAGTCAAAATAGTCCCTGAATTTTTTAGAAAGTGACGATTTGGTCTCTATTTTTTTTATTTTGGTCGAGATGACCCTAAACTCTCTAAATACTGATAATCTTAATTCTTTTCATCTAATTCTGTTAAATTTCTAACGGAATAAGTTCTGTGTAATGCATGTGACCTAATTTTTAAGGATATTTTACTAACTAACAATAATTATTTTAAAAAATAAAAAAAAAATCATCTTTATTTCTCTCTCTTTCTCTCTCTACATTTTTCAAAAACCAGATCGACAACCAAGGACGTGCGAAAGACGACCTACGAGTGTTCCGTGACAGAAGAGGGAGGAAGGGAGGGCTAGGTTTTGGGGCTACGTTCGACGAACGGTAGGGGGCTGGGCCAATCAGATCTGGCATGGGAGACAGAAAAGGCACTTAATTTGGGGGGGGGGGGGGAGCACGACGGGGCGGTGGGGGTTAAGGGGACGAACGGCAGGGATGGAGGGGTGAATGACAGGAATGTTGGGGGGGGGGGTGAGGGGGCAAACGTTTTCTTTTTTTTTGGGGGGTGGGGGGGGGGGGGACGAATGGTGGGGCAATAGAAGGTGAGGGAGCTGGGTTTTCAGTTTGGGGAGGCAGGGTGCGAACGGCGGGGTTGTGGGGGGGGGGGTGAAGGAGCTGGGTTTTCTATTTGGGGGGGGGGGGGGGTGGGGGCGTGAACGGCAAGGCCGAGAGAGCAAATAGGGGGAGGCCAACGACTAGGCAGTGGGGGTCGAGGGGGCTGGGTTTTCTAGTGGTGGGGTGAGGATGCAAATGTCTGGGTGCATAAAGCACACTAGGGTAGGGAAGGGGGGCAACGGCTGGGCTGTGGGGGGTGAAGGGGCTGGGATTTTTGTTGGGAGGGTGAGGGCGAGAATGAATGGCGTGGTAGAAAGGGCGAGCGTAAGGCAAATAGAGTAATAGGGGGTAGGCCAACGGTTAGGCAGTGGGGTTGAGGGGGTTGGGTTTTCTGGGATTTGTCGAGGGAGAAGGAGAAAGGAGGCTTTTTTTTTTTTTTAATTTAATGTTATTGGTGTGAATAATGACATTTTCATCTTTTCATGATTAATTAAGCTTATGTGATAGCCACTTGACTCATTCTGTTAAAAACTTAATAAAATTGGACAGAAAGGACTAAGATTGCCAACATTTAGAGAGTTTAAATCATCTTGGTCAAAATTTAAAAACATAAATCAAATCGTCAATTTCTAAAATGTTTAGGAATCATTTTGACCAATTATTCTTATTTTTATTTTTTCAAAAATCCGTTTTTAATTTTCGTGGACAATTTACAATTCTTTTTTTTTTTTTTTGAGCTTACTGGTATTTAAAATTATTAAGGTTTGTTTGGTATTTAAATTTAACTCTACTTAAATTGTACTTTTTTTATTTTAATTTTAATTTTTTTTGAAAAGTTAATAAAATTTATAACTAATTTTTGAGAAGATATATTTTTTATTACGTTTTTCCTCAAAAATACAATTATCTGTTAAAATATTTTATGGTTCATTTGGTGTTTTGGTTGAGTTTAAGATGAGATGAAATTTTTAAATTTGAATTGGTTGACTTTTTAAAAATTAGTTATAAATTTTATTGATTTTTTAGAAAAAGACAAAAATTAAGATAAAAAAGTACAGTTTAATTAAAGTTAAACCTAATCGCCAAACATGAGCTTAAAAAGCATTAAGTTCAAAAATTGGAAAAACCTAGATTCAACGACCAAAACAGATCTAGAATTTGGCCCTTGGAGGGGGGGACACGACGACGACTCAAGGTAGGGGCGTGCAGATTCAGTGGCCAAAATAGATCTAGAATGGCTAGGCTACGCGTAGCAAGGGGAATAGGGGTGACAGCGACGACAACTCAAGGTGGGGGCGGGCGACAACTCACGTTAGGGGGCTTCGGCTCATAGAGGGCGGCAGCAGCTCACGGTGGGGAACAATGGTGACTATTCATGTTCTGAGGCGAATGGCTCACGATGGTTAGGGGGGCGGTTACAACGGCTCACTGGTTGAAGCTTCAGAAAGGCAAGTTCGACACAGGGGGACTCCGGCACGGTGACTCCAAATTGGGTTAATAAAGCTCTGGTAGGGGGATGGAGGGCTTGAAATGGCCTTTTCTTGAAATTTTGACTATTTAAAAGATTAATGCTACGTTTGGTGTTTTATTTCAAACTCAAATTTTTCATTTCAATTTTTGTTTTTTTTTTAAGTTAATAAAAATTATAATTAGTTTTTAAAAATCAACCAACTCCAATTTAAAAATTTCATCTCCAACTAACTTATAGGTTAACTGTTTAGAGAGAAAAAAAACTAGAGATAGAGAGAGAGTGTATGTATGTGTGTGTGTCGAGGTGAATTTGCATTTTTGAAAATTGGCCAGGAAAAAAAAATAGAGAAATGGGATTTTTGTAAAAATTTATTAAATATTTATTGAAATTATAAAAGAATCATATTTAAAAATTAACTTTTTAGAGAGAGAGAAGGGAAAACTAGAGAAAGAGAGAGAGAGAAGAGGTGAGTTTGAATTTCTGAAAAAAAAAAACTAGTTCAAAACTATTTACGATTTACATAATTAGATATATTTAAAAAAATTTATCTGAAAAGTAAAAAAAATATATAGAAATGAAAAATAAATAAATAAAAAACAAACAAAGTACCTAAAAATATAAAAAGGAAGCATGAAAAAAAGACCAAAATACTAAAAAGACTAAAATGTTAAAAATATATCAATACATGAAAAAAGATTAAAAAATAAAAAGAAACTTGGGTGAAAGAGAAAAGAAAAATGATTGTGATCTTTCTTTGACAAAAATTATCTAAATAATAAACAACGAGTCTAATACCCGTGCGTTGCCCAGTGTGGGAAAAAAAATTAAAAAATAAAGTATAAAAATAAACAATTTACATAAAGGGTAATTAATTAGGGAAGATAATATAATTACAATAAGTTTAAGGATTTAGTTTGTTTTTTTATACATCCAAATATATATTACAATATCAAAAGTATATATATTAGTATGGATATATATTTATATTTATATATACATAAAGTTCTCAGACATAAAGTTTTTTTTTGCTATAACTGAGTACTGCTATTCATATTTAATTTTCTTCAATTTCTCCTCCGATCTGTCATAATAAAAACACTTTTATATGTTAGTAAAATGATATTTACCGTTGATCTATAAATTAAAATAAATTTGTGAATTTATTGTGTAATTATGCATAAAAAATATTATTGTTTGGTCTTGTGATGGAGGAGTTTGATGCTGAGGGCTAAAGTAATAATATATTTAATTAGTTAATAATTTATGATATATAAATATATATGTTAAATAAGGAAATTTAAAAATTGAAAATAAAATATAGATAGTAATATATCTTGATTTTTCTTCTTCGAAAATAGGTTCGGAAAACGTAAGTTGTTTCTTTGTTGTCTTTTTGCCTCCTAGCTAGGGTGTCTCTGGATCAAAAGAGATTACGGATGGTGGAATTTCCTCAGAAGGCATAGTTGTCGGTGCAGGTAATGACATTGGTTGGATATTATCATCAAAGGTTTTTACAATGATTGCATCAATAAAAGCTCCTCTTGGACGAAATTGAATGACAAATATTTTTATATGCCTTTCAATGGATTTAGGATAGAAGGGATAACAGTTGGATCGGTATATCCTTCTTGGATCGTCAGTATAGAGCAAGGTTTATTTATTAATGATTGCAAAATTTTTCCAAACATCACAATGTTCATTCCTCCAGTGCCGTCTTCGATTCGTGCATTAATTTTGTACCTGTTGAAAGGATAAAATATTTATTTAATTTTTGATTACTTCAGTATTTATATATGTTTATTTTTTTTATAATAAAGATAAAGTAAATTACCAACTAATTGGCATTGTAGTTAAATGTCTATGATTGTCACAACACCATAACGTCCCTGATTGTTTAATTTGTCTGTAATACCTTGGACAGACACTGTAGAACCAACCTTGGTGAATATTAAATTCAGTAATGGTTGCCTTGACAGTGAATTTTGTCTCCTATTGGATAAATTAAAATTAATATTAATAATATTGACTAAATTATATTTTATAATTTATATTTAATAATTAAATATTTACCCGATTTTGATATGGGTCTAGAGTTTGAAGTTCTATGATTGTGGTTCGATTCAGAGTTTTCTGTTCTTCTAATGGTAATGTCTTTTTTGTTGATCCAACAATAAAATTAATTGCTTGGATAGAATAGCTAAATCTATAGAAAATTAATATGTAAAACGAAGTTAGTATTTTATTAATATCAATAAATTTAAATAATTATGATAATTTATAAGTAAAAATTTATAGTACCTTTTTTTTATTTTTTTGGTTTCAGCAATGTCTGAATCAAGGTAGAATGAAATACCACTGGTGCTTGCAACATAAAGTCCACCTGTATATAAATATTTATGTTAATTAATAATGAATGATATAAAATTTTAATAATTTTTATTTAGCATAGTAAGAAAATTATTTTTAGTTATTCTATATATATTTACCTATATACTATTTAGCCGCCATTGCTGAAAATGCCATTACAACTGGTTCAGACATCGTCTGAATTGAATTTTCATCAAGGTTGTCTCCAATTTCTCCCCAGAAAGTGACATTAAGTGTTTCTTCTCTGTTGAATAAAATAAATATAAATAAATAATTTGTTTCTAATAAGTTATGATATTTTTAAAAAAATATTTTTTATAATATATTATTTGTACTTACCTAATATTTTGAATAACCAAACCTCGTCTTTTTACTGATCTATCATTTATAGTAGATTCTTCTATACCCTTGATTGAGATAATACGACCAATTATATATAATATAACATAATAAATAAGAAGTCATTATTTATTAATTTTTATAAAACTAATTTATTAATTATTAAGTAAAAAATTAATAACTATGAACATCATATATAATTTATCTAATAGAAGATCATTGATATCGATCTTTGATGTTAATTAATCGAATTCCACAAAATTAAATTTGTGTTGAGGTATCTCTGATATGTCTTCCTCAACATTTTTGAAGATTGTGGATAGCGAATTGTAACATCACTACATAAGGAACAATCTTGTTCCTTTGTTTGTTGTTTGTGATGAAGAAGTTGCTGATTTCATATATGTTACCTAATTGTATTTTATCTGTTATGAATTCTGCATCTTTCACACGAATAAACCCATGTATTGTTTCATCCCGTATAAAAAAAAATACATATTTATATATTGTTATTATTATTTATATATTAAATAATAATTTGAGATGGATTTTACTAGTAGTATAATATTTATGAGAAATAAATTAAGTTACCTGTTTGTCAACTAATAAGCAATCAAGACTTATTAATCGTCCAGTCTTATAAACCGTGTTTCTTCGTAGTCGAGACCCTCGAGCACATATAGTCTGATGCGTCTCCCTTGACTTCAATATTCGTATTGGACTGAACATTTTCTATAAATAGAAAGAATATATATGTATTAAATTTTGACATTGCAATTATTATTTTGTGATAAAATAAATTGAAACATGATTAATATTTTATTATTTTTGTACAGAAATTTGTCATTTTTGATAAATATTATGTAATATTTCTTTTTAAATAATATTTTTAACATGATTTGGATATTTATTAATCAATTCATGTATTAAAATATATAAAGCTTTTGGTGAAATCACTCTGGATAGAGCAGCCTATAATTGGCCATGGCAAAAAATTTCATCTTCTAAATATAGTCCAATTTTATTTAAAGATTGACCTTGACTTTTGTTTATTATCATTGCATAACAGATTTTTAAAGGAAATTGACGTCTTTTTAAAACAAAAGGTCATTTTAATTCATGTATTGTCATTTCTATTCTAGGTATATAAACATTTTCATTTATATCATTAGAATTAATTATGCATCCTTTAACAATTCTATTTGTTAATTGTGTAATAATCATTCGAGTACAATTATATAAACCCATTGATTGGTTAAGATTTTGCATTAACATAGCAGGAATTCCAATTTTGAGTTTTAATTAATGTGGAGGTAAACCATTAAAGTTTAAAGTATGTAAAAATTCAGACGAATATAAAATATTTAATTCTTCTAAATTTTCAGATGATGAAAGTATAGTATCACAACTATAATAAATTTTTGTATCTGTA
>CM046379.1:25289415-25307415 GCA_025413485.1 Ficus microcarpa | reverse complement strand
TTTCTTGTCTTTATTTTTATTTTGAATTCTGATTCCATCTTTTAATTCTCATTGTTCTCAATTGCTTACCTTAACTAATACTAAAGATTCTGCATCTGAAATCCTACTTGAAAACATGAGGCAAGCGCTTGGGCAAGCAAATTCTTCATTGTGTTCCTAGGTTGAGGCTTTTAATCTTTTTCGTGAGAATTCTGCTTTAGAGTTGGATTCTGCACTCTCTGCTCAGAGGCTTGTGTATGAGAAGAAAATTCATAATCAACAGAGCCAACATGCCAGATCTGTTCAAGAGCTGCAGATTTAGCAATTTGATCTGAGGAAGAAGAATCTGACTCCTAAGAAAAGGAATTTAGGTCTTGAAGCTGCACTAGCCGATCTTCTTGGATCAAAAATGTTTTGAGGGAAGCATTTTGCAAAACTCTGTCGACTCTTCGATTGGAACTTGTAAGCGTGTACTAGGGCTGATAAGAGAAAACTCGTTATTTTTCTGATTTGATTAAATCAGTACAAGACCTTTTATAGGAAAGAAGAAAAGGACTACCCCTAAACTACTTTCTAAAAATAGTCAAAGAATAACTTTCCTAAAAATAAAAAAAAACTCCTAAATTACTGCCAACACTCCCCCTCAAGTTGGTGCATAGATATTCATCATGCCCAACTTGCTTACAAAATACTCAAAATTTTGCCTTCGAAGCCTTTTGGTCAAGACATCTACGATTTGCTGATTGGAAGGCAAGAATGGAACACAAATAACTCCTTCTTTAAGTTTTTCCTTGATGAAGTGTCTGTCAATCCCAACATGTTTAGTTCTATCATGTTGAACTGGATTAGTCGCAATACTGATAGTCACCTTATTGTCATAGAACAACTTCATAGGAAGTTCAACTGGTCTGCTAAGTTCACTCAGAAGTCTCTTCACCCATAAAGTCTCACATACACCTTGAGCCATCGCCTGGTACTCAGCTTCAGCACTACTTCTTGCTATTACGCTCTGTTTTTTGCTTCTTTAGGTTATTAGATTTCCCCATACAAATGTAAAATATCCAGAGGTAGATTTTCTATTAGTTACCGAACCAACCCAATCTGCATCTGTATAAACCTCAACCCCACATTGATTGTTCTTCCTGAAAAAAAGTCATTTCCCAGGAGTAGCTTTCAAGTACCTCAGAATCTTGCACATTGCTTCCAGATGTTCCTGATAGGGAGCATGCATAAACTGACTCACCAGACTAACAGCAAATGAAATGTCTGGGCGAGTATGAGACAGATAAATCAACTTCCTTACCAAGCGCTGATATCGACCTACATCTATTGGTACTCTTTCCTTTATTTCTCCCAGCTTGGAATTAAACTCTATAGGCGTGTCTGATGGCTTGCATCCTGTCATCCCAGTCTCTTCTAGGAGATCCAAAATATATTTTCGTTGTGAGACCACTAACCCCTATCTTGACCTTGCAATCTCTATGCCAAGAAAATATCTGAGTTGACCAAGATCCTTGATTTCAAACTCAGAGGACAGTTCCTTTTTTAACTCTTTTATGCCTTCAACATCATCACTTGTGAGAATAATATCATCTACATAAACAATCAACATTACCATCTTCCCCTTATGTGATTTTTTCATAAACATAGTATGATTTGACTGTCCTTGTAAGAAATTCTGACTCTTCACAAACTTCGTGAATCTCTCAAACCAGGCCCTAGGAGACTGCTTAAGTCCATACAAAGATTTCCTAAGCCTGCAGACCTTTCCACCAAATATGTGAGAAAAACCAGGAGGAGCTTCCATGTACACTTCCTCTTCTAAATCTCCATTTAAGAATACATTTTTGACATCCAGTTGAAACAAACCCCTTCAAGGTTGACCGCAAGTGAGAGGATTACTCTCACAGTATTCAGTTTGACAAGAGGGGAGAAGGTTTCTGAGTAGTCTATGCCATAGGTCTGGGTGAATCCTTTGGCAACTAACCGAGCTTTGTACCTTTCAAGAGAGCCATCAGCCTTATATTTCACCGTAAACACCCATTTGCAACCAACCATGGTTTTTCCTTTAGGTAGCTCTGTGATTTCCCAAGTTTTGTTCTTTTCCAGAGCTTTCATCTCTTCAAGGACTGCTTCCCTCCATTCTGGAACACCTAAAGCTTCTTGTATATCTTTTGGAATAGTGACATAGGACAACTTTGAAGTAAATGCTTGAAATGAAGGAGACAGACTCTTATATGACAAGAAGTTATAAAGAGGATGTTTGGTGCATGATCTAGTACCATTCCTAAGGGCAATGGGTAAATCAACAGATGTATTTGACTCGACAAGTGACTCTAGATTAGGCATAATTTTTCGTGGTTCGGACAGAGGATTACCTGACTGAGCTTCATTTTCCAGATTTGTCATCGGTTCAGGCTCTTGGCTCTGCTTTGGATCAGGAACTCTATCTTCCCATCTTGGATACTTTCTCTTATAAACTTTCCCTTTTGATTACGCCCAAATGTGTACAGAAACAAGCGGTCGATTGCGGTACAATTAGGACGGTCGATCCCACTGAGGACGTAATAAAAACAAATAAGAAAAGATTAGCGGAACAAAAGCGTAAGAGAAATAAGTAATCAAAGAGAGAAAAAGAAGAATTATTTTTGTGATTTTTTAATAAATTTAAAAACAACGTAATTTAAAATGGAGAAAAAATTCAATAATCAAAAAGCGGTAAAGCATCAAGAATCCCTCATATGTATTATTTTCCAATTTTAGTTTTGATTCAACAAAAGTATTCAAATAAATTAAACTTCTCACGTTAGGACCAAAAAGATTATTATTATAAATTATCTAAAATCGACAATATATCAAATTGACAATATTGCAGTAAAAGATCAATTTATAAAATAATTTTAGTTACAAAACATTACATGACAAAATTTACATAGAAAAAGCATGACTAAATCTATATAAAAGCTTGGCACATAATATTTAGCATTCAAAGAAAATTAGAAAATTGGAGAAGAATCTTTTACTCAAATATATATGCATTACAAAAATCAAACAAACAAAACCTCAATTGGAAAACTCAACACATGAGTTCATCTCTAGCTTCACCAAAAGAAATTTAGCCTAATTTGCAATCCATCTCACAAAATTCTAACAAGAAAATATGAGATAAAAATGCAAGAAAAAGAAAAATCAACACTAGAATTTTAGCCAAAAATCTCCTGGAAAAAAAACGTTAATGCTTGCTACACAATCTCCTTTTTATAGGCCTCAATGTCCAGCACCCAAAGAGAGATTTTCGGCTCAAAATTAATGCTGTCAAGCTGGTAATCCGAGTGCAGGCTCGCGGTAAACTGGCTGGCTGAATGGCTTGGAGCTGGCAGATTTCAAGCAGGCTGGGCTGGAATTTGGCCCGAGATTGGCGTGGGCCTGACTGGAGCTGAGGGTGGCTGGCTGCAGTGATTACGGGCTTGATTCACGCGGGCCTGGCAACTGGAATCACGCGGGCTTGGGCTGCTGGATTTTCGGCCCGAAATTCGCGGGCCTGAGCTGGCGCATGTGGAGATAGAAGCTAGGCTGGCTGCTGGGCTTGGTCGGTAGCTGGAGCTGAAATTACTGGCTGGATTCACGGGCTGGTTTCACACGGGTTGAGCTGCGGAAGAAAGGAAACAGAAAAGGAAAGAAAGGAAAAAGAAGAGGAGGAAAGAAAGGAAAATAAATAAATAAATCAAAATGAAATTATAAATATTTACAAAGTAAAATATTATGAATTAATATTATAAAAATACTTATTTAAATTGTAAATTATCTAATAAATTACATGAACAAAAGTGTGTTTTTGTGCATTTATCACAACCCCCAACCAGCTTATTGCTAGTCTTTAGCAATTCAAGCGCAAGAAAAATCAAGTTAAGCTGAAATTTTAAATCGAAACCTGCAAAAATCATCCAAGCACTAAAACAAAACATCAGCAAGAAATCAGGAAATGCTATCAAAACTACTTCAGTCACTACTCCAGAGTTGTGTGTGTGTGCATTAACCATATCCTTCTTACCACAGTCCATAACACAAATAGTATTGAAAAGTTCACCAAGAAAAAGTCTCAACTCCATTACCTCACGGGTGTTGGAAATATTTTAGTGTAGGGGTTTTCACTCATGGAGTTGGAAGGGAATCAGTCAATACTCGCATGAGAGAAGGCAATTTAAGGACAAGCTAATTAACAACCATTGATCAAATGATAAGCAAATCAAATATTCGGAACATTACACCATTTTCACCATAAACCAGCTTTCGGGGTTTCATTCGGATCAAATAGAAAGTTACATAAATAAAGAGCTGTGAAATACAAACAAACAAATATACAACACTTTTTTTTTTTTTAATTTAGCAAGAGACATCATGCTTAATAGAACAAATGTAGTAAGTGATTCTTTTGACTGCTATGTAGCCCTAGATGAGATTACAACCGAACTACATTAATATTGATGATGAAATGAATGCTCTTACTTATTTTTGTTTTTGTTTTTGTTTCTTTTGTGTTTTTCTTTTCTTTTCTTTTCTTTTTATTTTTTTTTGAATAATACAACGGAAAAATGACGAATATTTACAGAACAAGACTCTTTTACAAAAAGATCAATTCTATCTATCCAAAAATTATCTCTCAAGCAACAGTACAAGTAGTGGTGTTCTAAATAGTGATTATACCAACTCAAAAGATCAATAAAAATTCAAAAAGTTGTTTTCTCAACTCTCACAACTCACCAAAATTGAAACACTTAAACTAGCAAATTTTTCTCAACTAAGTGTGTTAACAACCATCTTACCACAAGGTTTAGCATGTGCATAAAAAGATCTCTCGAAATCATTTCTTAATAGTCAAGATAACAAAAACTGACTTAAACCGAAAATTTTGAAATCACAGTTAGATAACTTTGCAAAAATTTTGATCCAGATTCCAAAATGACAAGAATTAAACTCACGCACGAATATGCTCACCAACCCCAACCAAAAGTTAGACAGTGTCCTAAATGTCTAAAAATATGTATAAATGTGGATAATAAGGAAAGAGAACACCTGGATGATGACGGTGGGAACGTAGATGAGCTACCTGATTTGATGCTCAAAAACACACAAACAAATATAAAAGCACACAAAACAAACCAAAAATAAAGCACACAAAACAAACGAAAATAAAAGAAATAAAAATATGATACAAAAAGGGTTGGAAGCAAACTACTCATAAACCCGGGCCTCAAGAATGATTTCTTCAGCCTGGCTCACTCGTTCAATGTAATGCTTCAATCTCTGACCGTTGACTCTGAAAATTCTCCTATCGCTTGGGTCCTCAATCTCGACATCACCGTTGGGAAAGACTTGTTTCACCACAAATGGACCAGTCCACCGTGACCTTAACTTACCTGGGTGGAGATGCAGACGGGAGTCGTAAAGATGCACCCTCTGATTTGGTTCGAAGTTCTTCCTCAAAATCTGCTTGTCATGAGTCACTTTCATTCTAGCCTTGTAAATCTTGGAGTTATTATATGTATCATTTCTCAACTCCTCAAATTTCTGACAGCTGAAGCTTGCGATGTATACTTGCAGCACTGAGATCAAAGTTAAGGGCTTTGATAGCCCAATAAGCTTTATGTTCAAGCTCTACAGGTAAATGACAGACTTTTCCAAAAACAAGCCTGTACGGAGACATTCCAAGAAGGGACTTGTATGTAGTACGGTATGCCCAAAGTGCATCAGAAAGACGCAAAGAACAATCTTTGCGATCGGGGTTTACCGTCTTCTCCAAGATTTGCTTGATTTCTCAGTTTGCAAGCTCAGCTTGTCCGTTCGTTTGTGGGTGATCAGCGGTTGAAACTTTGTGGATCACACCATATTTGCGCATGAGAGCCTCAAAAGAACGGTTGCAGAAATTCAAAATAAATTATTGTCACAATCACAACTTTGCACTATTGTCTTCGACTTCCAATAAATTCAAAATAAATTATTTTAATTCAAATCAGTTCAGATCTCTCTTATTTCTAATTACGGAATTTTCTTTTTTCTAATTTCATGCGTAGGCTTTTTTTCATACTAGCCTTTTTATTTTGAATCAGTATCAGTATTTTTCAATATTAACTTTTCTTTCTATATTCATTATAGGTTTTTTTTTTCCCTCCTGAATTTTCATTATGAATTCAGTGTAGGTCTTTTTCAATACTAATTTTTTCGTTTTGAATTTAGATTAGGTCTTTTCAAATACTGACCTTTTCATTCTAAATTCAATGTAGGTCTGTTTTTAGTATTGATCTTTTCGTTTTGAATTCAGTGTAGGTCTTTATCAATACTGACTTTCTTGTTCTAAATTCAGTATAGGTGTTTTTTAATATTGACCTTCTTATTCTAAATTCAGTATAGGTGTTTTTCAATATTGTCCTTTTTGTTCTGAATTTAATGTAGGTCTTTTTCAATATTAACCTTGTCGTTTTGAATTCAATATCAGTTTCGATAATCATTTTAAAGATAGGTTTGTAATAAAGAAAATCATTCCTCAAATGATAAAGTAAATAAGTAAAAAATAATAAATGAAAACATTTTATAGAGGTTTGGACTAATTATGTCCTACGTTCTCTCTATTCCATTTTATTCATATTCACTAGGACTTTATTTACAAGCACTCGGCTTATACCTCTGCATATATATCTCTGAGGCTATTATTCTGGGACACTATATACAATTCTAGCCCTTCATTTTACTTAGAGATTCTATAATTCTCTTCTATTTATTCTATAACTTCCATGGTTTTGCTTTAGACATAGTACTTCCTCAAATGCATCGCATTCCACGTGCTAGGGATTTTTCTTCCTGGGTTTTGCAAGTCTTTCAACTCGTAAGCTCCTTTTTCATACACCTTTACTACATAATATGATCCTTCCCAAGTGGGTCCCAATTTTCAAGCTTTCTTTTCCTTGGTATTTTCTGTGACTTTTCGCAGTACCCAATCTCCCTTCTTGAAAATTCGTTCTCTAATGGTTTAATTGTACTGCCACTCCACTTCTTGCTGAGATGCTTACAGTTTTATGGCAGCTACGTCTCTCATTTCTTTTGCCATATCCAAATTACTTCTTATTATTTCTCCATTCTCTTCCTTATTTTCTGCAAATAATGTCTTCAATGTAGGATATCCCATTTCCGTTGGAATTACCACCTTTGTTCTGTAAGTCAAAGAAAATGGGGTCTCTCCTGTTGATCTTCTTTGTGTGGTTCTGTATGCCCGTAGCACATTCGAGAGTTCTTCCGCCCATGTCCCTTTTTTCTCCTCTAACTTCTTTTTCAAATTCTCAAAGATAATTTTATTGGACGCTTCTGCTTGTCCATTTTCTTGGGGATAGATTCTTGAAGCAAAGCTCAACTTTATTCCATGATGATCGCAAAACTTTTTCATTCTTCCTCTGGTGAATTGTGTTCAATTGTCTGTAGTTATCATGTATGGCAAACCGAACTTGCAGATGACATTCTTCCAAATAAAATTTATCACGACTGTTTGCGTTATGTTGTTGTAAGCTTCTGCTTCTATCCACTAGGTGAAATAATTTGTGGCCACCAAAACATAACGCTTCCAGAAGGAGTGGTAGGCAGGATGCCTACTATGTTTATTCCCCAATACTAGAATGGCCATGTACTCAAAATACTCTTCAGCTTCCCTGGTGGTACATGCATCTATTGAGCGAATATCTGGCATTTATCGTAGCTTCTAGCATAGTTCTTTGCCTCTTTCATCATCTGTGGCGAAATGTATCCTTAAAAGATAGCTTTCTGCTCCAAACTGCTACCACCAGAATGATTTCCACACATGCCTTTGTGCATCTGAAACAGTACATTTCTGCTCTTTTTTTTTTTTTTTTTTTTTTTTTTTTTCTAGAGTTGAACATTTCAAGTACAAGCCCCCATAAGATCATTTTTACAGTTCTTCATTTATCATGGAAAATCTTCCATCTCTGATTATTTGCCCTTCTGGCGTCTTTCGGATCTTCTGGCAGTTCTCCCTTCTCTGAGAACTTGATTATTGGAGTCGTCCAGCTATGATCCATTCTAACTTGCTGTACTGACAGAGCTTTTCCTTCATTGATCTTAGAATTTGATCTTTCATCCTAGCAAAGGGCGTTCAGTTCCATAATTGACATTATTCTAAAGGCCTGCCAGAACTGTGTTCTTGGCTAACTCATCTGCCATCTTGTTCTGCTCTCTTGGAATTTGCTGAATGGAAAAGTTGTCAAAACATTGTTTTCATATTTCGGCCTTCGCAAAGTATCTTATAATATTCTTATCTTTGACTTTGTAAACTCCTTGCATCTGATTCACCACCACTTGCTAAGTTATATTCTTGTTGCTCCCAATGCTTTTACCAATTACAGAGCTAGTATTAGGGCTTCATATCCTGCCACATTATTCGTTGCTTTGAACGTCAGCTTGGCAGCATATTTTAATTATACCATGCCCTTCTGCCGAATTATTCCAACTCATGTGCCAAATTACTTACTGGCTCCATCATTCTACACTTCCCATGCTTTTTTTTCTTTTTCATTTTCTTCTTCTAATTTTTCTTCGTTTATCCCTCTTTTAGCCTGGGTGATGCATTCATAAACGAAATCAGCTATAACTTGCCCCTTCTTGGTGGTTCTGGGTTTTATACTAATGTCATACATTCCCAATTCTATCGCCCACTTGGTCATTCTCCTTGTTAGATTAGGCTTTGATAACACCACGTTCAGTGGTTGATTGGTCAGAACGTCTCTTGCAGATCACTTATGTGGTCTTGTTTCTTTTTGCTTTTGATCACCATATCGTCTATGTAGACTTCTATAGTCTTTCCAATCAGATCTTTGAACATCTTGTTCACTAGCCTTTGATAGGTGGCTCCTGCATTTTTCAGTCCAAATGGCATGACTTTATAGTAGGACAACTCTTTTTTGGTGACAATGGCCATTTTTTCTTGATCTCCCTTGTGCATCTTGATTTGATTGTATCTAGAGTAAGCATCGAGGAATGTCAACCTCTCAAATCTAGTCGTGGCATCTACCATTTGATCTATCTTGGGTAAAAGATAGCTATCTTTTGGGCAAGCTTCGTTTAGATAAGTGAAATCGATGCATACTCTCCACTTTACATTTTTCTTTTGAACTAGTACCACATTAGAGACCCAGTCTGGATATTTAACCTTTCTGCACATTCTATTTTGCAATAATCGTTCCACTTTTGTAGCTATTATCTCATTTCATTCTGGAGCAAATCTCTTGATCTTTTGTTTTATGGGCTTGTGCCCTGTTTTTAAACTTATGTAATGCATTGATTCTGCTGGATCGATTCCCACTACATCGTCATGGCTCCAGGCGAATATATTTTTATTCTCTTTTAGAAATTTTATCAGTTCTTATTTTTCTTTTTCTTCCAAGAGGTTACTGTTCGCCAAAAATATGTATGCCAAAATACTACGCAAGTGCACGTAATCGAACAAGTAATATAGTAGTAAGTAAGTATCGTCTCCACAGGGATTGTATTACCAAAAATCTAATTACAGAAAAAAATTGTTCTAAAACAAATTTGAGAATGATTTGAGCACTAAAATTATAGAAAATGAATATAAACGAATGGATGTATTTAACAATGCAAGCAAAAGGTAAAACGTGGCTATATATAAGGCTTAGGCTGTGAATCAATGATGGATAATAGCTAGAATTACTGATTTCCCCTCAGTTGCAAATCTGACCGCAAATGCTGTAGGAATGCTATAGCAAAGTTCATTCAGTCAACTAAAAATTTTGCACAATCCTCTTCCGAAAGATTTATGCCTTCAGTTCTTTAAACCAAAATCAACATATTCCTATGCATCTTAGTTGTCCAAACACAAAATTAAGCACCAATTTTTAAAATGTTGTACAAGGTAATAATATATTCCTATATCATACACTTATATTATTCAAGTTAAATCTAACCAAAACTAACCTTCCAAGAATTAATTCTAGTTTGTTTCCCCCACAAATTGATGGTCAATCAATCAACAAAGATTAAACTCAACACACTTTAATAAACTGAATTGAAAATTACTAAGCATTTAATATAATAAGCAAATCTTCATTACAACTTCGGTTCCATCAATAATCCTAGCTAAAAAAATTAGTTCATGCTTCGTTCAATGAAATCAAAACAAACAATCTCAATTAATAGAGTCATGATTCACAAAGAAGAAAATGAAGGACAACCAAAAGAATTCGGGTAAAATAAAAAATAAGAAAACCCCCAACATAAGTGTGTATGCTCTTGTGCAATTCCTTGCCCAGCCAATAATCCAAAGGCCGTACTATACTCCTTGCTTCTGAAAATTCCAGATTTTCTTTTCTCCCTCTCGTCCTCTTCTTTTCCCTAAATTCCTCTCTGTTTTGTCTCTGCCCTTTTTTTCCCAAAACCTGCTGCTTCCTTTTTCCACCAATGGGGTGCTTTTTTCGGCTCTGTCCTTCGCTCTCTTGGTTCCGTGGCTTTCTTTCCCTTTTATATTGGTCCCAAAAAAGGATGCCCTAGTTACACATGTCCTTTTAATAGCCAAGGATGGTGGCCACCTCACAGCTGTAATGTTTAGACAAAATGGGCAATTGAACCACTGCCAGCAGTAAAGCAAAATTTGAGTCAACATGTGCTTTCAAAGTAATTCTTCATTGCTGCAACATTGCTGTGGCATTGTTATAGCATTCCTGTAGCAATCAGATACACTCTAGCTGTAAGGCAAATCACAAAATTAAATTTAAAAACACGAATAAGGCTAGAAATATTTACAACTTTCTAAACTTACATAAATTACTAAAAACTAAGGCATATTATCTTGAAATATCAACAATTCATAAGTTCAAAAGTATGCTAAATAACTCTATTTCATAAAGTTATCGGTTACCTAGCAGAACCGTTTTTCTGGTTCTGTAGGATCCAGGATTACTTGGGATAATTCTTCTACTGTCAGAGGTTATGCTTCTTTTTCTTTTTTGATCTCTCCTGGTGGGCCTTCCTTTGGCTGCTATTTCTGTTTTTGGCTCTTCTTTCATTTCCATAGCCATGTTGTAGCATGTCTAAGCTATCATCTGATCTCCTTTGATGTCCACCACCAATCTGCCATCTAACGTTATGCATCTCATCACTTGGGGAAGAGCAGAGACTACGCCTTCCATTCTGTGTATCCATCCTCTTCCCATGATGGCATTATAACTGGATGGTGCATCAACCACCGCAAAGTCTACATCCAAGGTTCTTTCTGCTGCTTGCACCTCTATAATGATGGACCTTTTCAGTGTTATCTTGGTGCCTTCAAATCGTACCAGTGGTATGCTGTTCGGCAGCATGTTATTCTCATTTAGCAACGTTCTTTTGAAGGTTTGTTAAAAGAGCACGTGCACACTACTTCCACTATCTACCAACACTCTGCACACAGTTATTCCATGGATGTTGAAAGATGACCAGTGGGCAGTGGATCATCATGTGGAGTTCTAATTCTGGCTAGGTCAACCGGCCCAAATTTGATTTCTGTGGTCATCTTCCTTCTGAGTAGGTTTTCTTTTAGGTTACAGATTTGTTTGGAGCATTCTCCCCTTTTTCTCTTCGCCTGCATCCCTAACCCGTATTTCTCTTTTCTCTCTGTTCTGCCATGGATCACAGAATTTGTTCTGACTGTTGGCCTTCCTGACTTTCCTGGCATGTCAGGTCTCTCGTTTTGCTTCACGTAATCCAAATGTTTTCCTAGTCTGATCATGGCCTGGATGTCCTCACAGACTCCTAAATTTTTCTCTCCTTTTCTCTTTCTAGCCATTCTTGCTTCTTCCACGCGCATGCTGCCTTTTGTGTTATAGATTACTTCTGACATGTCCTTCTACTGGTTTCTCCCCAGTTGTTCTTTCAGTTCGTGATCTACCTGTAATCCTTGGTAGAATATCTTCACCACCAGGCCAGAGTTTACTCTTTTGATCTGATTTTGCTCATTAGTGAATCTAAGTAGATCAGAGTTCAAATTCTCCCTTTTACCCATCTTGATCTTCATCAAGCTTCCCATGGTCTTCTTTTGCTTTCTATCATTAATGAATTGAGTTACAAATATTTGTGTTAATCGCTTGAAGCTGTCTATGGATCCTGGTTCTAGCTGATTGAACCAAATTGCAGTTGCCCTATTCAGCATTCTCGGAAACACCTTGCACAGCAAATCATCGTCTGTAGTCTCCAGGATCATAACTTGGAGGAACAAGTGCAAGAATCCTACTAGAGCTATTGTTTTATCATACTCCTTCATCTAAGGCATGTGGAATTTTTTTGGTTTTAGAACCGATAAAACTCTTCCAGTGAAAGGTGATTTCGACATCTCTTTCACTTCCTTGATCGCCTTTTCTGTTGGCATCATGTTCTTTATCTCATTGATTTTGTTTTGCTATCTTTCATCCATTTGCCTCATGAACTTAGAATGATCATCAAAAAGATCTGTTTTCGCCTTAGGTGTTTCCAACTTCGTCTTGGTCACTCCAGTGTTTTCTTTTATTGTTTCATTTTTGGTTTCTTAATTCTGGTGATTAGTGAATTCATCTATTTCTTCTTCCACGTCCATCAGGTTCTGCCAATTCCTTCTATCTTTGTTCACTTCTCGAGCATTTGCAGTCTCTCTTCCTCTCTGTTCAGATTGTGCTTCCTGCTCAGCAAGAGTTTTCTCAGCCATTTTACCTCATTCCTACATCCTGGATTTCAATATTTCGTTCTCCAGTTTCACCATTTTCAGCTAAGTTTCCAAGTTTTGCCGATCTTCTCACATCAGCCTCTGAGTTTCTTCTGTAATTCTTTGTTTCTCCGTTAAGACTTGCACAGCCTATGTGGGGTCAAAATCATCAGATCCTCCTACCTCGAATTCGTTCGCCTGATCTTCGTTCAGGTCATTGGGTCTTTCATCCACCACATTTCTATTTCCAGCTCGCTTAGTGATTGCCATCTTTTCCAGATTTCTCCCCTCTCTTAGAGAAAAAAGCTTGTTTTTGGTTCAGTTTTCCACAGATAGCGTCAATTGTTTGGGTCAAAATCTGGATCAACGACAAACAATGAAAATACTAAACTTTATTGGAATCAATTGAAATCTAGAGCAACAAGAATCAAGCTCTCTCAAATTAATCCAAATTTCTCTATTTTTTACCATTTTCAAGAGTCCTAATTTCCTATCCTCACCTCTATTTATAGTTTTTCTTGGGATCTTGGATGTTACAATCTTTGGTACACGCATCAATTCACTCATTACAATTAGGTAACATGTCTTCTAATAAACTTTTGCTGACTTGGCCTTCTGTTTTAGTTCTTGATTTCTCACTTACCAGGCTTATTCCCTTTTCTAATTTTTTTACAACGACCTCGTCTCTCTCTTTTATTGAAACATTTTATCGTATTTAATTCTTGTCCCCACAACACAACACGCATAACCATTTGTTGTGGAAGGTTGCATTGAATGATCCTACTCCACAGATGATCACTAGCCTGGGGTGGGACTCGAGTCTGAGACGCCATTAATTCGATCATGCACTCTCTAAAAAGATCATTATATAATAATCTAACTTCTATAATTGGACTCCTTAATCATGGTTCTTATGATCTAAACGAACCATATAAGCAATTTATTGGCCAGTATCTTAGCGGACACTAAAGTATCTTATACTATATACAATAGTGAAAATAAAATGGTCCTCACCGAATATATGAATATTTACACGTACAAAAGTGAAAATAAAATTGTACTCACCAAATATACATAAATATATACAAAAGTGAAAATAAAATTGTCCTCACCGAATATATTAATATTTATCAGTAGTGCTTAATTCTAAACCTTAGATTTATTAAAATTACATCAAACTTAAAAATATGCAAAACTGCAGAGTCTAATACAAATAGTTAAAAACAAGGCTTTGTTATTAGATTTGTTTTCCCCCTTTTCCGCACTAAATCATAGAATTTTCATTTCCAAATTTTTTAAATAGTTTTTTTCTTTCCGACGGCTGTAAGGCTTGTAGCCATTGAGGTTTAGTTTCTGGGCTTAAATTGGGCCTAGAGACATGTGAGGGCCTCTTAACAAACCAACCCTCTATGACTTTTATTTGGTTCGTTAGTTTGAGTTGAAATATTTTAGTTGTAATAGTAAAATTTTTTGAATTTTCAGAAAAGACAAAAAACTTTTTGAGAAAAAGACAAAAAAAAGTATAGTTTGAGTTGAAATGAGATGATGAAGCAAACGGGGACTTAGAAGTAGAGGAACCAATTTAGGCAGCCTAAAAGGAGAAAAGAAAGAAAAGATAAACAAAAGAATGCCACTACAACTTTTTGATTTGGTCGGAAATCATTAAGATATGAAATGGTAATAATCATTAAATTGAAAAGTAGATTTGCTTAATCAAATTCAGGATCGTCCATTAAAAAAAAAAAAAAGCACATAACCAAAGAACACATTAGTATGACTTTTGATTAGGAACTGTAACAAAAAATTATTGTAAGAAAAAAAAAAAAAACATTCATTAGAATGGCAAAATAATATACTTTTAATAATGATTTAGTCGGCTTTTGGAACAGATAGCTAGTTTTTCAAGAAATGAATTTTGTTATCAAAGTAGTTGCCTTCCATACAAGGTGGCGACAGATAATTAGCAAAAAAATTAGGGGAGGGGGATTACCAGCTGGGTGGTTAATATGAACTGTATATAAATAAATTAACATGATGATTAAGGGAAGAAAATAAATTAATTAACTAAAGTTTAATGGGATCCATAGAAAATCGGGAACCATTTTATATATTCAAAAATATTTCGACTCTTATAAAGTCATGAGTGTTTCCTTTATCGTATTCTATAAATAGATAAGTCTTATATAATCCTAGGTAATATATTAGGCTTTGACATGTGGCGACAAAACTTGAACCAGACTATTCTACAGCAGTTTCAAAAAAGATATTGGAAGTGGAAGTTGATGAAACTGTCATTTCACAGAGAGAGAGAGAGAGAGGTTTCTTGCTTTGTATGATAAGTCTACGTGAAGGAATAGAATAATGGTTGGGATATGAATTTTGGCTTCATATACTTTTATGGTTTCTGTGGTTTTTTCTTCTTTTTATACATACATATATATATATATATATATATGTTTTGGCTTCATATACACTCTAGGGCGACATAGGAGCTGTAACCTCTTTCTAATGTCATACGTGAGGTTGCTCCATCTCCACTCAACCTGTTTATATATAATCTGAAGGCATATAATATATTTAATATATATATATATATATATAAATATATGTTGGTGTGGTGTTAACAAATCAAGCTTTTGCCTTTGGGCAGCGTAAAAAGGAGGAACCAGAACTACTACATTTATCCTCCTACAAGTTTTCCAACTCATATAGTTGTGTGTAAATTTTACAAAGCACAACCAAATTTACTTTGGATCTAAGCAAACCCCCTTTTTGTTCTTTCTTTCTCTCTCCTAACTCTCTCAGCACTCTATTTCTTCAAGTTTCAGTTTCTCCATTCTGATTTTTTGTCTCTTTCTCTCTCTCTTTCCCTTAACTGATCTTCGAGTGAGAGAGACATGAATATTCAGTCATGCATGCAAGAGACCTTAAAAAAAGAAAAGTGAAAAGAGAAGAATTTCATTCCCTTCTTCATCAATTGGGCTGGAAAGGAA
Source organism: Ficus microcarpa (assembly GCA_025413485.1). NCBI lineage: Eukaryota > Viridiplantae > Streptophyta > Magnoliopsida > Rosales > Moraceae > Ficus > Ficus microcarpa. Next base: position 25,291,716 of record CM046379.1, on the reverse strand, counting down.
TATAATTAAGCTTATTCAGAAGAGGCAGCTAGCTTCCTTGTTCTCTTTTTTTCTTTTTTAATGTTTTTCTTTCTGACGAATGCTTCTTTCTCTCTCTTTCTTGTTAGCATTGTTTGTTGTTGAGAGCTAACTAAAGTATTTATTACATCATAATACAATATTTGAGGAAAGGAAAACAACAGAAGAAAGAAAAAGGTCAGTCCACAACTGTGGAATGGGAATAAGTGGAAAACAAAGATGACAAGGTGCAATAATATTGACGACCGTGGAGGAGTAGTACTCGACCACACAATCATCAATAACGCTCAACGACACAAAGATCATCATCATGATAATCCAATTACCAGAACTTGTCCTTCTTGTGGTCATCAGATCGAATGCCAAGACCAGGTTTTTTTTTAATTAATTTTTTACATGCATTACTACTTCATGAATTTCTCTTGTTATACATGTAGTTGCATTGTGATAATAACTTCATGATTTTCTCTTCTTATACATGTAGTTGCATTGTGATAATAACTTCATGATTTTCTCTTCTTATACATATAGTTTCCTTGTGATAATAATATATTTTGTGCCTAAAGGTTTGATAGCTCATTCTTTTGTTTATTAAATATATTATTTAACACTCTTAGGTTTCAAATCTGGAAGCTCTTATCTAAACCCCTCTATTCTCACCTGCTGAGCTAGTCTTAGTAGGGATTTGTTCATTACGTATTAAATGGATTTCTTTGACTAACAAGGATTACTTATTTATGCTATTAATTTTATTCTAGACTGGAATTCACCATTTGCCGGGGTTGCCTGCCGGGGTGAAGTTTGATCCGACGGATCAAGAGCTCCTTGAGCATTTGGAAGGGAAGGTGAGGTTTGAGACATGCAAAGTTCACCCTCTTATAGATGAGTTCATCCCTACTATAGAAGGAGAGAATGGAATTTGCTACACTCATCCACAGAAGTTGCCAGGTGCACTTGCTCATCAATTTTAACAAGATCATGTTCATATATATACATTACTAATTCAGCTATATATCATTAGGTATATACAACTATATCTTATAATTATGTTACCATGCACGTCTACATGCATGATAACAAAATGACACATCTTTCAAGATTGTTTTAAGGATTTCACTGTTCAGAATTTGGCTATAAGAAATTATAATATATGAGATTAACATATAAGATCATGTACATATGTATACAATGTACTTGGTTATTTCTTGGGCTTAATCTTTAATTTGGCTTTCATCATGTTAATTAATTCAAAGACATACCTGTCGAAATGACTACAAGTTTTGGACTTAATTAGGTCTTCTTGCCGACTTACCCACCAAAATGGAAAGATGGATCACAACCCTCGCTTGATTTGATTGTGTAGTACTCATCTCTAATAAAATGACACTCTAACTAACTTGGGTTTGATGTTTTCTCCACATAGAAACTCTAAAGTCAAGAAATGATTTCCATCAAATTAATAAGAGGTTAACATATTCTATGCATTAATTAATTAAATATCTCATTATACAAATCATTTTCTTTAATTGCCATGTTGGTAGGAGTCAGCAAAGATGGTCTTGTTCGCCACTTCTTCCATCGACCTTCCAAGGCCTACACAACCGGGACCCGAAAGCGTCGAAAGGTCCACACAGATGCAGATGGTGGCGAGACCCGGTGGCACAAGACGGGCAAGACGCGACCCGTGTTTGTTGGGGGGAGAGTGAAAGGGTACAAGAAGATACTTGTTCTCTACACAAATTATGGGAAGCAAAGAAAGCCCGAGAAGACCAATTGGGTAATGCACCAATACCACTTTGGAAACAATGAAGAAGAAAAAGATGGGGAATTAGTGGTGTCCAAGGTGTTCTACCAAACACAGCCTAGACAATGTGGCTCAGTCATGAAAGATTTGATGATAAAAGGGACGATACAAAATGGAAACGACTCACTTGTTGAGTACTGTACTAATCCCGGCTCTTTCATATCCTTCGAGAATGGAGGCGAAAACGAAGGAAGTGCTACACCCGAAATGGTTCATCAATTTGCCGGTTCTAATTTCGTTTCATGAAATTATGGAACGACACAAAAAAATAAGTGAAAGTTTTTAGATAAATATACACCAATAAAAGGCAAATCAAGGTTATAAATATATATATATTTTTGCCGTAATGTTGGGTTTAATAATAATTGTGCTATATAGTACTATAAAATGTTATTTAAAGTGATGAGATTTGCTTTTAGAAAGAAAGGGTAAGGAAGGGGGAAAAGAATAAGGGGGGGAGAGGAAAGGTGACTTTAGTT